>JBBGZY010000146.1:240000-840000 GCA_037952925.1 Lithobates clamitans
CCCATCAATGCAGTCTGATCAGTGCCCATCAATGCAGTCTGATCAGTACCCATCAATGCAGCCTGATCAATGCCCATTAATGCAGTCTGATCAGTGCCCATCAATGCAGTCTGATCAGTGCCCATCAATGCAGCCTCATCAGTGCCCATCAATGCAGCCTCACCAGTACCCATCAATGCAGCCTCATCAGTGCCCATCAATGCAGCCTCATCAGTGCCCATCAGCTCGGCCTCACCAGTGCCCATCAATGCAGCCTCATCAGTGTCCATCAATGCAGTCTTATCAGTGTCAATCAGCTCAGCCTTACCTGTGCCCATCAATGCAGCCTGATCAGTGCAACCTTGCCAGTGCCCATCAGCCCGGCCTTGGCTGTGCCTATCAATGCAGCCTGGATCAGTGCCCATCAGCTCAGCCTTACCAGTGCAATCATCGCAGCCTTACCAGTGCCCATCAGCGCAGCCTTACCAGTGCAATCATCACAGCCTTACCAGTGCCCATCAGCGCAGCCTTACCAGTGCAATCATCGCAGCCTTACCAGTGCCCATCAGCGCAGCCTTGCCAGTGCATGGGGAGATTAGAGCTGCCGGTTCCTATGATAGACGTCACACGTCCAGCATTGGACCAGCCTTACCAGTGCCCATCATCACAGCCTTGCCAGTGCCCATCAACGCAGCCTGATCAGTGCCCATCAGCTTAGCCTCACTGGTGCCCATCAGCGCAGCCCTGCCAGTGCATGGGGAGATGAGAGCCACCAGTTCCTATGATGGACGTCACACGTCCCGGCATTGGACCTGTGTGACGTCCATCTTAGGAGCCGGTCCAGGAGGCGGGACTTCACCGCGCCGGGTAAGTGGGAGATCTCCGCTCTGTGTAAACCGGCAGCGCTCGCCCCCTTCCCTTCAGAGGCAGCCTGTGCACCCCCAGGATCAGCCCTGCAATGCGGCCCCAGGGCAGGCGGCCTACTGGGAAATTTCCCACTATACCGGTAGGCCAGTCCAGCCCTGTATAGCCCTGAGTTCCCGGGCCAACCCCAGGCCTTGGGACTAGGGGCTAAAAATTCTGAAGTAGCAATAGGAGACCCAGGACTTTTTGTGGGCCCACTCGGGGCTATAGCCCTGGTCAGCCCCATCCCTCCCGACAGCCACTGGCTGTCTGTCTGCTGATGGTCTCTTTCCACAACGTCCTGGATTCCCAGCATGCTTTGCAACGTCTTCTCTATTTCTAAGGACTACATATCCCATGGTACCTTGCTACTTGCAAGCAGTGATTCCTAAAGGAGACACCAGAGGGCACCGACTAAGTGCAGTATATAGGAAAATACTTTATTAAAAATCACAAGTGGTAACTTCAAAGGGACGCTTTGAGGCCTGGAAACTTTGGGTGTCATGCTGGTATTATGATATCATTTTCCAGATTGTGATTGGACGTCCTAGGAGGGTGCATATGCACAGTGCCAGGACAAGATCAACTAGAGCCCAGGGCAAACATGCCAAGTTGCGCCCCCCCCAAAAAAAATGTATGAATAAATGTTACAAAACCCCCCCACCAAAAAAATCGTGCATGCTCCCCCCTAAGTATATATCCCCCTTCCTCCCAGTGCAAGTCCACACCCTCCTGAAATCCTCCCTCCTGGCACATATCTCCCCCCCCAGCTCAAATCCTCTCTCACCCCATATGCCCCTATCACAAATTACTCCCCCCCTCAAAAAAACAAAAAAAACAACTTCCTCCTCCTAGCACAAACCCTCTACCCCTAAAATTTCCCCTCTGAGCACAAATCCTCTTCCGTCCACTCCAAACCCCCCCCCCTCCTAGCACAAATACTCCCCAATCATCCCTACTAGAATAAACCACACCCCCCCAAAAAGTGTTGATCTTAGCACAACACCCCCCCTTACCATATTACCTTTTCTAGTACAAACCCCAAAATCCCCCCTTATTCCACAAGTCCTCTTCACCCATCCCCCCTCCCAACACAAAATCCCCCCAAATCACCACTTCTAGCACACCCCCTGCCCCCCTAAATGCCTCCTCATCTCCTCGTAGTGCCCCCACCACAACACATGATACCACAGTGCCCAAGGCAGCCCCCCCTCCTGCCCACCCCTTATGCAGATGGAAGTTGGCCAGTCCTATGAAAAAAAGAAACAACTTCCTGAAAGCGGAGCACGGTTCTTCTCACTTGCCATGATGTATTTTTTTGCTGCATGGGTGGTCTATCAACATCGGCAAGAAGCACAGCCATACCGTTACGATAAGTCCATGTTTTCATGGTTCCCGGGTCGCTCTGGAGGGTTGAAATGTAAAAGATATCTTTTCATACGCATGCACAGCATGGATCCCGCTTGTTGGGTTGGTCCAGCGTGGTGTGGCAGGCAGTAAACACTCACAGTCCCGGTGTCAGGAGGAGTGTGTGCTCCTGCTCCGCCATAGCTGCTGGTTCCAGCATCCTGGTTTTGGCCTTCTCCTTGTCTTGTCTGTCCACCTGCAAGGTGATGAATGTAGCCAGTCTCCGGGTGGAGACCAAACCTGATTTAAGCCAGCCAAACCTTTAGTCTTATGCTTGTGTTAACCGGTTCCTGACCGCTTCACGTACATTTACTGTGGTGGGGAGGCCCGCTCTGCGCAGAATTACGTACAGGTACGCGATCCTGCACCTCCGGGGGGTTTGGGGCGCGCGTGTGTGCGTCGCCAGCGGCCTGCTGTGTAAACAAGGCAGATTATAAAAACTGTGGATGAACAAAAATAAAGACGCCCACACCTGTCCTTCCACCACTGAGCTCTGAATATTGAACCTACTGTGAGCTGCCAATTAAAAAAAGTAATGAAATCTGAAAACACCCTATAGATGAATAGTGGCGCTACTCCCCCGGACAAAGGAGTGAAATAACCAATAAATAATAAATACACCCTGAACGTTAATGAGTAAGTTGCATGTGCTCCAACTGACCCTAGAAGATCCGAAACACACATGAAAAAATAATAATAATAAACTAAAAGTGGACAATATATATATAATTGGTGCAATCCACCATTCCTACAAAATATATATATATATGTGGAATCAATCCCCTGGTGCGATATGACACCACATCAAGGTGACTAGGTAAACATCAAATCTAAATCTCAATATATAAAGTGACAGTATATAAATAATACATAATACACTTCGTGATCATTAAATAAAATAAATTAAATTAAAATCGTGATCATAATTTAAACTGCCTTAAATAACTAGGCTGCAAAATATAATGATAATATAAGACAGTTCTTTGAGTGAAAAGCTACGCCACGCCCCAACATGTTTCGTCATACGGACTTAGTCATGGGGTTGACTAAGTCCGTATGACGAAACATGTCGGGGCGTGGCTACGCGGCAATCCCATACTAGTGCTAGAGGAAGGAGAGACGGGGCTGCCTGAGTGGGGTGTAGCGGGGAGCAGAGAGGAAGTGCCAGCGGCGAACCGGTGAGGTGATCGTCAGGCATCCACACCCCCCACTCCCTGGGTCCGCCGTGACCGTCGGGTCTTTGACCCTTTTTTTTTTGCTGCATGCGTTTGCTGTATTTATCCTGGCTGCTGTGATGTGCTATAAAGTGTCATGCCCATTGTTTTTATGGATCATGTGAGTGCATTGGTTTTGGTTTTAGTTTTGTTATTAAACTTTTTTTATACGGTAATACACTATCTGGAGCATTTTGTTTCATCATTTATGTGGAATCACTATCCCAAGAATAGTGAACCTTTTGATTACCCCTGATGTTAACCCCTTCTCTGCCAGTGTCATTAGTACAGTGACAGTGCGCTGGGCTTTTTATTTTCTCAAACAATAGGTGCAGATACTCTCTCCACCCTGACTTACCGTCCCTTGTCTCTGCCCCCCTATCCACCTCCTAGTGCCACTCCTTTTTGAGAATACAGTGGCAAGTATCATTTATCATTGGTGTTAATTAATTTGTAAGGAATTGCTTAATCATATTAGACCTGCCCCCAGCAGCTACAGATCGCCCAAGCAACAATAGATCCTTCCTAGCAACAACAGACTCCCCTCCAGAAATAATAGACTCTCCCCCCAAGAATTAAATACACCCCAGCAACAATAGATCCCCAGCAACAGTAGATTCCCCCAAGCAACAATAGATCCTTCCTAGCAACAACAGACTCCCCTCCAGAAATAATAGACTCTCCCCCCCAAGAACTAAATACACCCCAGCAACAATAGATCTGCCGCAACAACAAAAGACCCCTGCTGGCAACAATAGATCCTCCCCCTTCAACCCCCCCCCCCTCACAGCATAAGAACCCCAGAGCAAAAGATCCCCCACCGCCACCAGCAACAATAGATCCCCCAGTAACAGTAGATTCCACAAAGTAACAATAGATCCTAGCAACAACAGACCCCCCTCCTCCAGAAATAATAGACTCTCCCCCAAGAACTAAATACACCCCAGCAACAATAGATCTTCCACAGCAACAAAAGACCCCTGCTGGCAACAAAAGGTCCTCCCCCTTCAACCCCCCCTCACACCATAAGAACCCCAGAGCAAAAGATCCCCTACCAGCAACAATAGATCCCCCAGCAACAGTAGATTCCACGAAGCAACAATAGATCCTTCCTAGCAACAACAGACCCCCCTCCTCCAGAAATAATAGACTCTCCCCCAAGAACTAAATACACCCCAGCAAAGCAACAATAGATCCGCAACAAAAGACCCCTGCTGGTAACAAAAGATCCTCTCCCATCAACCCCCCCCCCTTCACACCATAAGAACCCCAGAGCAAAATATCCCCCACCAGCAACAATAGATCTCCCAGCAACAGTAGATTCCCTCAGCAACACTACATCCCTCCAGCTACAATAGATCCCCAGCAGTCAGCATCAATAGACCCTCTAGCAGAACCCAATCCCCGTTTGCCAGTACATACATTCTCTGCTGAAGGTGCCAGGACTGCGTTCCCCCCACATTCCCCCTGACAGTGTTTATTTTTAGCACTGATCACCGTATTAGTCTCACTGGTCCCAGAAAAGCGTCTAAAGTGTCACTTCGTGTCCGATTTGTTCACCGCAATATCGCAGTCCCGCTTTAAGTCGCCGATCGCCGCCATTACCCGTAAAAATAAAAATAAAGATCCCGTAGTTTGTAGACATCATAACTTTTGTGCAAACCGATCAATATTCACTTATTGGGGTTTATTCACCAAAAATATGTAGCAGAATACATAGTGGCCTAAATTGATGAAGAAATTCGATTTTTTTAAAAAATTATTTTTTTATTGGATGAAATGGAAAAAAAAAATATATTTTTTTTTCAAAATTGTCGCTCTTTTTTTGTTTATAGCGCAACCCCCCCCCAAAAAACGCAGAGGTGATCAAATACCACCGAAAGAAATCTCTATTTGTGTGCAAAGAGAAATACCCCCTAAATGGGACTTTGAAAGACCAACCAACTCTGATGTAAAAATAAATATCTTTAATAATGAGACGTAAATCTATACAAATGAGTAAAAAGACGTACAACGTCTGCACAATACATGCATACATTAAACAAAAAAACAAAACACAGAAAAGAATATTGTACAAAATGACATCAATACTCTCCAATGGGTAGTGTACCCTGATACCCGACGCGTTTCCATTTTTTTTTAACACCTTCATCAGGGGTAGAGAGTGGAGTATAGTAGTCAGATATATTTTAGTTCAATTGGAATGATTCCATGTTCAAAAAGGCATAAAAGGCAACTGTTCCAGTGGGCACATAGACGGTTACTGGATGCTTGAAATACAATACGTTTCCAAAATCTGTTTGGCCGTGAGTGTGCTGGCAGCAATCAGACTCCACCCATAGATGGTCAATACTTATGAAAAATAATGAGGACAGGATATCGCTAAAGCTTGGAATGTAGCCACCAGTAAGCGAATGGAATCCAAGAATCCCTAATTTCATACGTCCTGTGGAAGTCAAGATCCCGCGTGGAGCGTCACCCCTCCATGTCAGGGCCGTATCAATACTAAAGATATTTATTTTTACATCAGAGTTGGTGGTCTTTCAAAGTCCCATTTAGGGGGTATCTCCCTTTGTTCTATTGCACCAGGGATGGGACCACCACACTCTCTATCTGACATGGTAGAGGCAGTGGCGTCGCTAGGGGGTGGCTTTTGAGGCTATAGCCCCGTATCTGGGGTCCATAGCCCAGAGTCTCTGCAGGGGTCCCCAAGGGAAGGGGAGACTCTCTGGGGACCGTCATGTTAGTGGGGGGCTCTCTGGGGACCCTGATGCAAGGAGGAGGCTCTCTGGGGACTCTGGTGTAAGGAGGAGGCTCTCTGGGGACCCTGATGTAAAGGGGGGAGCTCTCTGGGGACCCTAATGTAAGTGGGACTCTCTGGGAACCCTTATGTAAGTAGGGGGTTCTCTGGGGACCCTGATGCAAGGGGGAGGCTCTCTGGGGACCCTGATGCAAGGGGGAGGCGCTCTGGGGACCCTGATGCAAGGGGGAGGCTCTCTGGGGACCCTGATGCAAGGGGGAGGCTCTCTGGGGACCCTGATGCAAGGAGGAGGCTCTCTGGGGACCCTTATGTAAGTGGGGGGCTCTCTGGGGACCCTGATGTAAGAAGGAGGCTCTCTGGGGACCCTGATGTAAGGAGTGGGCTCTCTCGGGACCCTGATGCAAGGAGGAGGCTCTGTGGGGACCCTGATGTAAGGGGGGGCTCTGTGGGGACCCTGATGTAAGGAGGAGGCTCTCTGGGGACTCTGATGCACGGGGGAGGCTGTCCGGGGACCCTGATGCAAGGGGGAGGCTCTCTGGGGACCCTGATGCAAGGGGGAGGCTCTCTGGGGACCCTGATGCAAGGGGGAGGCTCTCTGGGGACCCTGATGCAAGGAGGAGGCTCTCTGGGGACCCTTATGTAAGTGGGGGGCTCTCTGGGGACCCTGATGTAAGAAGGAGGCTCTCTGGGGACCCTGATGTAAGGAGTGGGCTCTCTCGGGACCCTGATGCAAGGAGGAGGCTCTGTGGGGACCCTGATGTAAGGGGGGGCTCTGTGGGGACCCTGATGTAAGGAGGAGGCTCTCTGGGGACTCTGATGCACGGGGGAGGCTCTCTGGGGACTCTGATGTAAGGAGGAGGCTGTCTGGGGACCCTGATGTAAAGAGGGGGCTCTCTAGGGACCCTGATGTGAGTGGGGCTCCATGGGGACCCCGATGTAAGTGGGGGGCTCTCCGAGGATATACACACACACACACGTATATTACTGTATATACATGTGTATGCTCGCCCAAGCGTATGACTTTCTTTACTACGCTGCTATGGGCTCTAGCCCCAGATCTTTTGTAGACCTAGCAACGCCCCTTGGTAGAGGTCTCCTTTTCTTCTATTTGTGTGCAAAAAAGGACATACATTTTATTTGGGTACAGCGTCGCACAGCCACGCGTGCGCATCATGTCGCCCCCTGTCGTACAGCGGGCGCGCCTGCTACGGCTCCTTTAGAGAAGCTGACGTACACCTCACAACGACTTGCGGGAACGCGCCGACTTGCCCTGCCGTATAACGACGGCGGCCAATCAGCAAAGTGGTTAAAGAAACGCAGTGCCGTATCGCAAAGAAAAAAAACGGCCTGGTCAAGAAGGGGGGGGGGGGGTAAATCTTCCAGACAGGCAAGTGGTTAAACATATGCGCAAAAAAGGCAAGAGGGCTCTGACAACGATAGGATTAGAAAATGACATCATTGCGTTACTTCTGTGCCTTGCCTGGAATGGTGTTCTCCTTTAAGCTGTGTGTTTTTTGTTTGTTCTTTTTGTTTTTTTTTTGTTCTTTTTTCAAATTTATTACATGAAATTTTTTTAACACTGTGAAAATTTTTCCACTTACAATGTTCTAAGGAGCCGGCATCCAACTTGACATTTAATGAATCAACAAAACATAGAATGAAAAAAAAATGGATTGTAAATACAGTGTGGGGGAAAAAAAAGAAAAGAAAAGAGCACTCTGCAAAAGGCTGGAACAAAAAATAACAGTTATTATTGCATTTGTCATTTTAACAATCCGTACAATGTATCATTTTTATCATTTCCTCCAACACAAACACCGTCTGGGTCATGGCTTGCAACACTTACCAGAGACACAGTCTGTGTTTTTTTTTTTTGTTTTTTTTTTCACCAGCTGGAAATGTCTCTACTAATGTGCATTAGGCTGAATTCACTAAGCTCTCACACCAGGATATGGACACTTCTTTTCAAAGAAAGTGACAGTTATTTTCTAGCCCAGGAGTGGCGGAAAGATGGAACCAAGCATCAGAGCAGTGCCATGATTCCCCGCCCAGGGCCAAGAGAACATATCGAGAGGAACTGAACTGGAAGCAGCCAGAATCCGGGAACAGCTGTGCATGGCAGCCAATCCCTTTCGGTTATAAATAATCTCCCAAGCTTTGAACATCTCACGGAGCTCTGTTCAATCCATCATCGGAAAATGGAAAGAGTATAGCACAACTGCAAACCTACCAAGACATGGCTGTCCACCTAAACTGGCCGGCCGGGCAAGGAGAGCATTCATCAGAGAAGAGCCAAGAGGTCCATGGTAACTCTGGAGGAGCTGCAGAGATCCACAGCTCAGGTGGGAGAATCTGTCCACAGGACAACTATTAGTCGTGTTCTCCACAAATCTGCCCTTTATGGAAGAGTGACAAGAAGAAAGACATTGGTGAAAGAAAGTCATAAGAAGTCTTGTGTGCACCCCCACAGAGTGTACCATACATCAGGTGCCCCCCTCAGAGCAACCCCTTACATCCGGTGTCCCCATCAGAATGCCTCCATACATCAGGTGCCCCCCTCAAAATAACCCCATAAACAGGAACCCCAATCAGAATACCCTCATATATCAATTGCCCCATCAAAGTGCCCCCATATATCAGGTGCCCCCATCAGAGCACCCCCCATACATCAGATGTACCCATATATCAGGTGTCCTCATGAGAACACCCCCCATACATCAGATGTACCCATCAGAGCACCCCCCATACATCAGATGTACCCATATATCAGGTGCCCCCATCAGAGCACTCCCCATACATCAGATGTACCCATATATAAGGTGTCCCCATAAGAGCACCCCCCATACATCAGATGTACCCATATATCAGGTGCCCCCATCAGAGCACCCCCCATACATCAGATGTACCCATATATCAGGTGCCCCCATCAGAGCACCCCCCATACATCAGATGTACCCATATATCAGGTGCCCCCATCAGAGCACCCCCCATACATCAGATGTACCCATATATCAGGTGCCACCATCAGAGCACCCCCCATACATCAGATGTACCCATATATCAGGTGCCACCATCAGAGCACCCCCCATACATCAGATGTACCCATATATCAGGTGCCACCATCAGAGCACCCCCCATACATCAGATGTACCCATATATCAGGTGCCAACATCAGAACACCCCCCATACATCAGATGTACCCATATATCAGGTGCCACCATCAGAGCACCCCCCATACATCAGATGTACCCATATATCAGGTGCCAGCATCAGAACACCCCCCATACATTAGATGTACCCATATATCAGGTGCCACCATCAGAGCACCCCCCATACATCAGATGTACCCATATATCAGGTGCCACCATCAGAGCACCCCCCATACATCAGATGTACCCATATATCAGGTGCCACCATCAGAACACCCCCCATACATTGGATGTACCCATATATCAGGTGTCCCCATCAGAGTGTCCCCTTACATCAGATTCCCCCAGCAGAGTCTCACTGTAGATCAGTAGAGTCCATTACAGCCGGGCAAGCAGGGGGCAGGAGCTGGGAGGAGAAGCATGCTGCAGGGGGTGGGGCAATGGTCTCATTGATGACTGCAACTTACTGAGGATCCAGCACAGCAGAATGGTGGGCTGGTGATCTGGATTGGGCTGTGAGTCGGTCTGGATCTGGACCATGGTCCACCGTTTAGTGAAGAAATGTGTGACGGGTTGTCTATATGTACTTCATCTTTACACTACTCATTCACCATCCTTTGCACAACAGCTGAAGTTTTAAATCAGCCTGCCAGTCCACCAGCAGTTGAAATGTGAAAGAAGAACCAGAGTAGAGGTGACCCTAGGGGACATCATCCATGACCATAAAATGACCTTTCATGGTCAATGATGTCATCCAGGGATCCCTTGGAATTCCTAGAGTCAGATAATGTTAAAAAATTAAAGTGACAGTACGCATTTATAAAGAAAAGAGAAAAATATAGCGTGAGGTTCCCCCTACCATACCAACCAGACTTTTCTCCAGGAATTCAGCCCGAGTGGCCAGAAAAAAAAGAGGTCAGCAAGCTTGAAGCTCCCACCCATCTTGTACCAGACCAGACCACATACCTTTTATCATTGGGTGGGCACCTAAGGGGGTGGGGGGTGGGGTGAGAAGGCATCTATGGCAAAGCCTTTCTTCCTTTACAGAATACCATTGTCTCAATGTAGAGAGAAAAGGACCTCTTCTCCACCTTGATGTGCCCTCAAAAAAGAGGTGGTGATAATATGGGGGGGGGGGGAATCTGGGGCAACCACATACCTACCCCAGGGGGATGAGTACGGGGGTCAGTGATGCTGGATTTACTTCATGTGATAATAATAAAGCGACATTAAACCCAAAAGCCAAAATTTATTATATCTCAGCCTACAAATTATTAGATGTGATGGCTGCATTAGTTTTCTTTTTTTTTTAGGCGTTCTTTCTTTTATTTTTACCTGGTGATTCAGCCAATAGGTCTGTTGTTCTTCAACAGAACAAGCTCTCCTGCAGATGTATCAGTTAGACAGCGACAGGAGAGCCGGTAACCAGCAATTCTGACAGGGGACATCCACACTGATTATCAATGCAGTCTATCAGTGTCCATCAGTGCAGTCTATCAGTGCCCAACAATGCAGTCTATCAGTGCCCATCAGTGCAGTTTATCAGTGCCCATCAGTGCAGTCTATCAGTGCCCATCAGTGCAGTCTATCAGTGCCCATCAGTGCAGTCTATCAGTGCCCATCCGTGCAATCTATTAGTGCCCATCAGTGCAGTCTATCAGTGCCCATCAGTGCAGTCTATCAGTGCCCATCAGTGCAGTCTATCAGTGCCCATCCGTGCAATCTATTAGTGCCCATCAGTTCAGTCTATCAGTGCCCATCAATGCAGCCTATTATTGCCCATCAATGCAGTCTATCAGTGCCCATCAATGCAGTCTATCAGTGCCCATCAGTGCAATCTATCAGTGACCATCAATGCAGTCTATCAGTGCCCATCAGTGCAGTCTATCAGTGTCCATCAGTGCAGTCTATTAGTGCCCATCAGTGCAGTCTATTAGTGCCCATCAGTGCAATCTATCAGTGCCCACCAATGCAGTCTATTGGTGCCCATCAGTGCAGTCTATTAGTGCCCATCAGTGCAGTCTATCAGTGCCCAACAATGCAGCCTATCAGTGCCCATCAGTGCAGTCTATTAGTGCCCATCAGTGCAGTCTATTAGTGCCCATCAATGCAGCCTATTAGTGCCCATCAATGCAGTTTATCAGTGTCCATCAGTGCAGTCTATCAGAGCCCATCAGTGCAGTCTATCAGTGCCCATCAGTGCAGTCTATCAGTGTCAATCAATGCAGTCTATTAGTGCCCATCAGTGCAGCCTATCAGTGCCCATCAGTGCAGTCTATCAGTGCAGTCTATCAGTGTCAATCAATGCAGTCTATTAGTGCCCATCAGTGCAGTCTATCAGTGCCCATCAGTGCAGTCTATCAGTGTCAATCAATGCAGTCTATCAGTGTCAATCAATGCAGTCTATCGGTGCCCATCAATGCAGCCTATCAGTGCCCATCAGTGCAGTCTATCAGTGCCCATCAGTGCAGTCTATCAGTGCCCATCAGTGCAGTCTATCAGTGTCCATCAGTGCAGTCTATCAGTGTCAATCAATGCAGTCTATCAGTGTCCATCAATGCAGTCTATCAGTGTCAATCAATGCAGTCTATCGGTGCCCATCAATGCAGCCTATTAGTGCCCATCAGTGCAGTCAATCAGTGCCCATCAGTGCCGTCTATCAGTGCCCATCAGTGCAGTCTATCAGTGTCAATCAATGCAGTCTATCAGTGCCCATCAATGCAGTCTATCAGTGCCCATCAGTGCAGTCTATCAGTGCCCATCAGTGCAGTCTATCAGTGCCCATCAGTGCAGTCTATCAGTGTCAATCAATGCAGTCTATCGGTGCCCATCAATGCAGCCTATCAGTGCCCATCAGTGCAGTCTATCAGTGCCCATCAGTGCAGTCTATCAGTGTCAATCAATGCAGTCTATCGGTGCCCATCAATGCAGCCTATCAGTGCCCATCAGTGCAGTCTATCAGTGCCTATCAGTGCAGTTTATCAGTGTCAATCAATGCAGTCTATCGGTGCCCATCAATGCAGCCTATCAGTGCCCATCAGTGCAGTCTATCAGTGCCTATCAGTGCAGTTTATCAGTGTCAATCAATGCAGTCTATCGGTGCCCATCAGTGCAGTCTATCAGTGTCAATCAATGCAGTCTATCGGTGCCCATCAATGCAGCCTATCAGTGCCCATCAGTGCAGTCTATCAGTGCCCATCAGTGCAGTCTATCAGTGCCCATCATTGCAGTCTATCAGTGTCAATCAATGCAGTCTATCGGTGCCCATCAGTGCAGTCTATCAGTGCCCATCATTGCAGTCTATCAGTGTCAATCAATGCAGTCTATCGGTGCCCATCAGTGCAGTCTATCGGTGCCCATGAATGCAGTCTATCAGTGTCCATCAATGCAGCCTATCAGTGCCCATCAGTGCAGTCTATCAGTGCCCATCAGTGCAGCCTATCAGTGCCCATCAGTGGAGCCTATCAGTGCCCATCAGTGCAGCCTATCAGTGCCCATCAGTGGAGCCTATCAGTATCCATCAGTGGAGCCTATCAGTGCCCATCAGTGCAGCCTATCAGTGCCCATCAGTGCAGCCTATCAGTGCCCATCAGTGGAGCCTATCAGTGCCCATCAGTGCAGCCTATCAGTGCCCATCAGTGGAGCCTATCAGTGTCAAGCTGTTTTTTTTTCCTTTTGGGATGAAGGTTTTACATAAATAACAGCTGACCATTATAGGCATCCTTGTCAGTGGTAAATGGTTTGTCCCATCCCTGTAAACGGATAACATCTGGAAAAGAGCGTGTTCTTTTGAAAAACAACAGACTTTCTGGCAGGATCACCAGATGAAAAGAGGAGAAAGAGAGGCTAATAAGAAAAGGAATGCGGCCGTCACATCTAAAGCTTGGAAAGCTGCAATATAATAAATGTTGGCGTTTGGGATTTTTACCACTTTAATTATTAGTCTGTAAAGAAATGTACAGCAGACAATTTGATCCTTGAAAAGTTTTTACACCCGATTTATTTATTTCTTTTATTATAAAATGTTCTGATATTAGTTCTGACATAATGTACTTAATACAATTCATATCACCTGACGATGGAGCCAACGTTGTATCCATGGTAACATTTACTGCCTGGTATCCATGGCAACATATCTATATCGGCAACTCAAAAGTTCCTGAAAGTAGAAGTATGACCGCGATTGTGTCTGTGAGAACGATCGCTGATCATTAGGGGCGCCTGGGCGCCGCCCCCTCTATCCACAGTCGCCACATCCAAATTAATGCTCTATGATCCCCGGCTGCCACCCCCTATTCATGTATCCGGCCCCTCACAGGACGCCGGGCGCATGAATTACAGCGGCGGGGGCTCTAATAGCCGGCTTAAAGATAGGGTGGGCTCGGGGGGCAGAGCATTGCGTCATGAGCCCACCCAGGTGTTACAACAGCGAATGAATATTCGCTGCTGCAACACTGATCCTCCTCCTGATCTGATACCCATTATCCTATTGGACGCCTAGGAGGAGGGGAGGAGACGCACGGCGGAAGCGAGAAGGAGAAGACACAGGAGCCGCAGCCTGATGTCCGCCGATGGCTGATCCCCGCCGCTGCCCGATGTGCCTGCTGATGCCCGATCCCCACCTGTGACCGATGTGCCCGCCAATGCCTGATCCCCACTGCTGCCCAATGTGCCCACCAATGCCCGATCCCCGCTGCTGCCCGATGTGCCTGCTGATGCCCGATCCTCACCTGTGCCTGATGTGCCCGCCAATGCCTGATCCCCACTGCTGCCCAATGTGCCCGCCAATGCCCGATCCCCACTGCTGCCCGATGTGCCTACTGATGCCCGATCCCCGCTTCTGCCCGATGTGCCTGCTGATGCCCGATCCCCGCTGCTGCCCGATGTGCCTGCTGAAGCCAGATCCCCACCTGTGCCCGATATGCCTGCTGATGCCCGATCCCCGCTGCTGCCCGATGTGCCTGCTAAAGCCAGATCCCCACCTGTGCCCGATGTGCCTGCTGATGCCCGATCCCCACCTGTGCCCGATATGCCTGCTGATGCCCGATCCCCGCTGCTGCCCGATGTGCCTGCTAAAGCCAGATCCCCACCTGTGCCCGATGTGCCTGCTGATGCCCGATCCCCACCTGTGCCCGATATGCCTGCTGATGCCCGATCCCTGCTGCTGCCTGATGTGCCTGCCAATGCCCGATCCCCGCTGCTGCCCAATGTGCCTGCCAATGCCCGATCCCCACTGCTGCCCGATGTGCCTGCTGATGCCTGATCCCCGCTGCTGCCCGATATGCCTGCTGATGCCCGATCCCCGCTGCTGCCCGATGTGCCTGCTGATGCCCAATCCCGCTGCTGCCCAATGTGCCTGCTGATGCCCGATCCCCGCTGCTGCCCGATGTGCCTGCTGAAGCCAGATCCCCACCTGTGCCCAATATGCCTGCTGATGCCCGATCCCCGCTGCTGCCCGATGTGCCTGCTAAAGCCAGATCCCCACCTGTGCCCGATGTGCCTGCTGATGCCCGATCCCCACCTGTGCCCGATATGCCTGCTGATGCCCGATCCCCGCTGCTGCCCGATGTGCCTGCTAAAGACAGATCCCCACCTGTGCCCGATGTGCCTGCTGATGCCCGATCCCCACCTGTGCCCGATATGCCTGCTGATGCCCGATCCCTGCTGCTGCCTGATGTGCCTGCCGATGCCCGATCCCCGCTGCTGTCCAATGTGCCTGCCAATGCCCGATCCCCACTGCTGCCCGATATGCCTGCTGATGCCTGATCCCTGCTGCTGCCCGATGTGCCTGCTGATGCCTGATCACCGCTGCTGCCCGATCCCCGCTGCTGCCCGATGTGCCTGCTGATGCCCGATCCCCGCTGCTGCCCAATGTGCCTGCTGATGCCCGATCCCCGCTGCTGCCCAATGTGCCTGCTGATGCCCGATCCCCGCTGCTGCCCAATGTGCCTGCTGATGCCCGATCCCCGCTGCTGCCCAATGTGCCTGCTGATGCCCGATCCCCGCTGCTGCCCAATGTGCCTGCTGATGCCCGATCCCCGCCGCTGTTCGATGTGCCCTCTGCCTAGATGGTGTAAGTGTCGTTGGACCGGCAGACAGAGGAAGGGGGGTTTGAGGTGCCGCGTGGGGTGGTTGTTTGCTGCCCCCCCCAAACAAAAAACACTGATGGACACTGATAGGCAGGACTGATGGGCACTGATGATGAGTGTGGGTGTCCCCTGTCAGAATTGCTGGTTACCGGCTCTCCTTTCACTTTGACAATGTGTAAGGAAAGGAATGCCGAAAACCGGCAAGTTTGTTTGCAAGTGATCAGCTTTAATTGGACACAGCTAATCATGTGGTAAAGGGCCTCTGTGATTGGCCCTTTAGCACAACCTGTGATCAGCTGTGTCTGAAGGGTACATCGATTGCAGAGCGCACCGAATGTGGGCTCCAGGGGGAGCGCGGGGGGCGTGGTTCTCAGAGGACGTCCATGGACGCCCTCCC
Source organism: Lithobates clamitans (assembly GCA_037952925.1). Lineage (NCBI taxonomy): Eukaryota > Metazoa > Chordata > Amphibia > Anura > Ranidae > Lithobates > Lithobates clamitans. Next base: position 255,900 of record JBBGZY010000146.1, read on the forward strand.
AGAATTGGATGACTGCACTGTAGCCGTCTTTTGGCTATGGCACGGTTGGGAAGAGGTTAAAGAAGAAATCTAGCTATGGCATTTTTTACATAGTTACATTATATACCCCCTTCCTGCCCAGGCCAATGTCCAGCTTTTCGGCGAGGTCACATTTTCAATGACAATTACCCGTCATGTAATCTCCTTCACTGATGGGCACTGATAGGCGGCAGTGATAGGCAGCACTGATGGGCACTGATAGGCAGCACTGATGGGCCCTGATAGGCAGCACTGATGGACCCTGATAGGCAGCACTGATGGGCCCTGATAGGGAGCACTGATGGGCACTGATAAACGAAACTGATGGGCACTGATAGGTGGCACAGATGGCACTGATAGGCAACACTGATGGGCATTTATAGGCGGCACCGATGGGCCCTGATAGGCAGCACCTATGGGCACTGATAGGTGGCACTGATGGGCCCTGATAGGCGGCACTGATGGGCACTGATGTGCCCTGATAGGTGGCACTGATAGGCACTGATAGGCAGCATTGATGGGCACTGATAGATGGCACTGCTGGGCACTGATAGGCAGCACTGATGGGCCCTGATAGGCGGCACTGATGGGCACTGATAGGTGGCACTGATGGGCCCTGATAGGCGGCACTGATGGGTACTGATAGATGGCACTGCTGGGCACTGATAGGCAGCACTGATGGGCCCTGATAGGCAGCACTGATGGGCACTGATAGGTGGCACTGATGGGCACTTATAGGCGGCACTGATGGGCCGTGATAGGCAGCACTGATGGGCACTGATAGGTGGCACTGATGGGCACTGATGGGCCCTAATAGGCGGCACTGATGGACACTGATAGGTGGCACTGATGGGCACTGATAGGCAGCACTGATGGGCCCTGATAGGTGGCACTGATGGGCACTGATAGGCGGCCTTATAAATGCCCATCAGTGCCACCTATCAGGGCCCATCAGTGCCACCCCAAGCAGTGCAGCATCATCAGTGTCCATCAGGGAAGACGAAAAATTACTTATTTGCAACATTGTATAACAAAAACTAAGAAAAATTTTTTTTTCCAAAATTGTCTTTTTCGATAAAATTAAATAAGAAAAACAGTGGTGATTAACCCCTTCAATACCGGGCACTCCCCCCCCCCCCCCTTACTGCCCAGACCAATTTTCAGCTTTCAGCGCTGTCACACTTTGAATGACAATTGCGCGGTCATGTGACACTGTACACATAGGACATTTTTATCATTTTGTTCACACACATAGATCTTTCTTTTGATGATATTTAATCACCACTGCCTTTTTATATTTTTGTTTTTTGCCAAAAAAGCAAAAAAAATATGTTTTTCTTTGTTTCTGTTATAATGTTTTGCAAACAAATAATCTTTCTTCATAAATTTAGGCCATAAATATATTCTGCTCCATTTCTTTGGTGAAAATAACCCAAATCAGTGGATATTATTTAGTCTGTAGGAAAGTTATAGAATCCACATACTATGGGATATATCTCTGAAAATTGACCAATCCTATTGTACTGATGGCTGATGTAAAAAAAAAAAAGTGAAAATACCTTGAATTATTTTTATTTTCATATTTTTCATTACATTTTTTTTCCCACAATTTGTTTTAACACACTGTGACCAGAGAGATATAATGTTACCATAGTAACACTGTACTACTCTGGGGAAGCGATCAGGATTTTTTTTTTTTTTTTACACACAATGATTGCTTATAGCAGTGAATTTTATTGCTATAAGCCAGCATTTTATTTAATGAAAAATGATTGATTCAGTTTGTTTTGTTGGGATTAGCTGTGATTGGCCAGAGCTGATCACATGGTACAGATGGGGCTGTGATTGGCCCTGTCTGTACCATGTGATCACATTGACCAATCACAGCTAGCTTTTTTTTTTCCCTTTCCCATTTATTTTTTAACATTCTTTCATTGTTAGCCCTGCCCCCCCCGCTGGACTAGAGAGATATGTACCTGATCCCACAGCCTCCTGGGATACTTAAATCACATCTCCCAGGAGGCTGCAGGATTGGCACACAAAGCTGCTGGGAGTGGGCAGGGGGCACCGGCCTGGAGGGCCGGCCAGAGGTGGGTCCTCTTTAACACCCCCCCTCTCTTTCCCCCCCCCTTTCTTTCCGCTCCATTTAATGTTTTAATTGTTAGCCCCGCCTCCTACCGCCCTTCCGGCCTAGACCAGAAAGATATGTACCTGATCCTGCAACCTCCTGGGATACTTACATCACATGTCCCAGGAGGCTACAGGATTGGCACACAAAGGGGCTGGCAGCAGTCCTAAGGGCAGGCCAGGGGGTGGGTCCTCTTTACCACTCCCCCCCTCCCCCTCCACAAGAAGAATTGCAGATTTTTTTTCTTTCTGCTACATTTTTAAAAAATGTTTTAATTGTGAGCCCTGCCCCCCCCCCCCCCCCCCACCACCAGCTTTGCCAGGCCAGGGGCGGGCCCAGCATTGCAGATGGCTTCCTAAACCTTAAAGTGAGAGTCATATAAAGAGGACCAAGATGGCAGCATGGCACCCACTATGTGCCAGCTGGACAAAGAGAACAAAGCAATACATGTAAGTGGGGAAAAAAAAATGGGGGGGGGAATTGGTACCACTTTAAGAATAGTTAGGGTCAGGGGCGGACTGATAACTCATGGGGCCCCTGGCCAATAGGAGATTATGGGGCCCCCAGGCAGTCAGAGATTATGGGGCCACACAGTATACACACACAAAGTATACAATCACACAGTATACACATACATGTACACACAATATACACAGACAGATGTAAAAAAAAACAGATTTATACATACTGTCCCTGGTTTTGCTGAGGCTGGCAACCCTGATGGGGCCCCCTAGTGGCCCAGGTCCCTCGGGCAGTGCCCGAGTGGCTCAATGGTCAGTCCGCCCCTGGTTAGGGTTTGCCCTTCCTACCACTTTAAATCAATGGAAAACATTCGTCCAGCACGGGAAACAGCCTAATACCTTTGTTTTTTTGGCCCCACTAACACAGAGAACGAATGTAAATGCACTTTCACGGGGGGCACATTTTTGATAAGTACACCCCTTTAAGTTTGGAGATGATTTATTCCTATTGACTAAACCAAGGAACGATTGTTTCATAATTTATGACGAACAAGTCTGATGCCAACTCCGCCAAAAGAAAAAAAAAAAAGGATAATAATTCTCAACACCGATACGGCAATATTAAACCGGAGTCGTTTGTTAATCATTGATTAAAGCGGCGACATAATGTAATGTGTATCCAGCAATTGCGAGTACATTGGAGGCAAGGGGAATTACAAGGAGACTTGGCAACGGCTCCATAAATATTTTCGAATGCTGCGAGCTCGTTGTATTTAATGTTGCTAAGGGATGATGATTTTAATTTCCCACAAATGTATTGCCCCGAGTATTATTGTCTTAATAAAGCTATATTACTGCGTGCGAGTTAGTATTCCGAATCGATCAATAATGTCGGGGAAATGACTAAACCAAACAGCTGTTCGCGATAACCCAGAAAACCGCAAGTACAAAATGTAGCCGGGAAACGGAGATATTGTAATACAAACTTACTAAATATTTAAAGCTTAATGAGCCTCTATAGCCCACACTTTTCTCTTTATTTCGGGAGTAGGGATGAGGTTCCGGTATTGGCTTTTGTGACCTGGGCTGACCAAAGAAATGGCTGCTCATTGCGTTATGGGTTGTCCTTTTTTTAATGGTGGCAAACCTGCAACGTTTTTGGCCAAAAGTTTGCAATTCATACATTTTTACAAATCCCAAACTCATGGTAGCAAGAGATTCCCCGGATGTCACGTACCTGTGGGAGGAGCTCAAGATGATGAGGATGGTCTTTTGCACAATTTCCATGTAGCACAACCCCTAAGGAGCTCCTTGTGAACTTGGTATTATTTTCCCCCCTTTTAAAAATGGGGGGGGAGCAGCATTTTCTTCATTCTTCCACTGGCTTGGGTCAACAGTCTAGGGGTTCTTTTGGGGTTTTTATTGGAACAATGAACTTGGATAGGGGTATGGAGGATGGGATACCGCAATAGACTGCAACTGAACTCAACTTCTGGATGCACTTCACAAACTGATGGCTGCACTCTTAGCGTCCCTCAGGATTCCTAATGTTGCTGGTGACCTGTACTCCCAGGAGTTTAAAAGCTACACACAGTCCCTTCCCTTCAGAATTGGGGGTTAATTTACTTAGTTAGCCACAGGATCACCAGTTCCCTCCTCCCAATATCCACCAGGCTCTTCCTAATAATGGAGATGTAGACTCACACCACCATAGGACAGTTGGATTCTTCCCCACCAACTTCCTCCTGGCTCTCTCCAGTGAGTTTCCTTCTGAACCAGCTTGATCCCAATGGACAATGGATCTGTGAAAAGCCCAGAAACACCCCACTCTGCTGCTCAGGCTATCTATGGGCACTCCCTCCACCTTCTGGGCACGCCTCCCCAGGGATTGGCTAAAGTCCTATAAATATTCCTTTTATAATGAATAATATTCAGGCTGCCTGTTCTGCTCTTCTTCCCACTATACTTCTAGAATCCTCTAGAACAGTGGTTCTCAACCCTGTCCTCCAGTACCCCCCAACAGGCCATGTTTTCAGGTTTTCCTTTATCTTGCACAGTGTCAGGGCTGGGCTCAGCCCTTCCTTCTCTGAGCTGGTCGCTCAGCTGTTGGCTAATTGCCAGCTCCTATCCCTCCACAGTTGCTTAGCTGTTGATGATATCCTGCTCATCAGTCCTGCCTACTTAAGCTGTCCAGTCCAGAGGAGCTCTGCCTTCGCCTTGGTCAACACCTCCTGCGATCCTGCTCAAGACTTCCTTGGCTGACATCCCTTCTGGCTCTAGATCCTGCTTGCTGTTCCACTACATTGATCCTTGACTTCTGGCTTGGCTGGCTATTCGTTCCGATTACTGAACTCTGGCTATGTTTTGACTATGTTTGTTCTTTTTACTTTTATTATTAAACAAGTGTGATTTAACTATAGTTCTGTTTCGGTCTGATTTCATGGTTTCTGACACACAGGTGCTTTAAATCAGAGTCAATGGATTAGTATTTTTGACAGCTATTTTATCTAAGAGAAATTCCCAATTCCCAACATGGCCTGTTGGGGGTACTTGAGGACAGGGTTGAGAACCACTGCTCTAGAAGACAGGGAGAAGCAGCAGAGTCGCAGCCCGTCAAACACAGAGCAGCCCTAAATAACATACTCCTGAGCTATTGAGTACAGGGGAGTGAAACTAAATTTAGCTGGCAGCTTGCCCCAAATTATTAAGGTCACCTGTCCAAGCACCTGCAGGCATCATCCTGGTATAACCACCCTTGTACATTGCTGGTTGGCAAGGGGGTAATGACCTAGTGGAATGAAACGCGTAAGGCGGTGGGTTTCTCCAGTATCAAGTAATTTTACCAAACTCATCTCTGGATTCTTAGAAGTTGATTGGCTCCATTCCCATCATTTCTATATCTTCTACAAATGTGTATTTATTTATTTTTGCTACCTGTATCATTTTCTGAATGGATAAAACACGGGAAAAGCGGCAGATATTACCAAGATGCATTATATAAGTTTTTTCATTTTTCCTTATTATACACATGAAGTGGTTCGTACCCATTACAAGAACTAATAGGAGTTATTAGACACACCACTCTCATTTTAAATGCCCCTCCACCCCATTTCCCAAATTATTAAAAGTCAGTAATTAGAGAAGTCTGGTACCCTGCCGCCCCTCCCCCTTATTATTGGTTGGTTGGAACAGATTGTGGCTGTTTCAGAATCAGAAAGCTCTCCTGTTTTGTAAAGCTATAATGGTAAAATAAATCCTTTACTTACATAAAAGTAAGAGCGAGCAGCTGGAAGGAAAAGTATTACTGTAATGACTGAATTCCGACAGCCTGAGATACGAATATGAAATGCTGGGAGCGCGATATTCCCTTTCCTGCCATCCAATCTGGGTTACAGAGAATTCAAATCTTTTTTTAATAGCGGCACTAATTTATTTTTTCGATGGCATGTTGATGGCGGTCATTGTACTGGAAAAGGCAGGAAAAGTGGTCGTCTCTGTGGTCTTGCGGGGTTTCCTGGACTGGATTTCCACTAGGTGCACCATCTGCATGGAGTTTGCATGCTCTCCCCTTTGCTTAGGTTTAGATTGAGGGTCGGTTTACATGCACATTATGCACTGTGGGAACGCATGCATTAACATGGGTATGACCGCAATGATACATGCGTTGATGCATTTTATTGACATTCACTTTGGCTGGCACCCCAATGCACCCCAAAACCCCGCATTTGAGTTGCACTGCATTGCTACACATAGTAATGCAGCTTAGTGTGCTGCAAAAAAAAAAAAAAAAAGATAGATTTTTGGAACATTTTGGTGCGTCAGAAGCCCTTTGACTTGAATAGGCTTCTTTAAAAGAGAAGTATGGGAATTTCGTCTTTTTTGGAATCATACTTACCTAGGTGGATGCAGCATCTCTCCACCGCCGGCTGTGAGACTGAGCGATCAAACACAGCTGATCACTCAGTACGCAGCGCTCCCTTAGAGTGAGAGCTGGTGACTATCCCAACCCAGTGGAGGGGGCGAGAAAGGCAGGCTCAGGCTCTCAGCTCTTGGCTCAGTTCGTTCTGCACTGCTGTGACCCATTTTCAGCAGACAGTGGGCTGAAGTCTGCTGTCAGCTGATGTCACAGAGAAAGTGACTTTCTGTCACCGGCTCTCTGCCTGCCTCCCCCCTTGCTCTGTGGAGGGGGTGGGAGTGTCCGGCTCAGGCTCTCAGCGACTCGCTGAGAGCTTGAGCCAGCTGCTGGTGTTCTGTCGAGAAGTACCCCCCCATCAAATAGTGTCCACGCATGCGAAGGACGGAGCCGCACCTCAGCTGATTTGCCGATCAGCTGGAGTGACGTGACCAGGGCGCAAGCGCACATCGTAGGAGGCATCTCTCAATAGGTGATACCATTTCAGGGCCACAATTGAAAACGGATACAAACAGCGGGGGGAGACCGTAGTTATCACATTGTGCCTCGCTGTTGCGGGGCGGCTTTGCAGTGTGATGATGGTCCGGGTTTGCTGTGTTGAATGACCGGTTTTGCCTGTGTGAAAGGGCGGCTTGCAACACAGACAAAACCAGCTCTTCAACAGAGCCAGTAGCCGCCCTCCAGCAGCAGCGATGCACAATCTGAGAACTACGGTCTCCTCCGCAGTTTGTATAGGTTTAAATTGTGGCTGTTAAATGGTATGTCCCATTGAGAGATACCTCCTATGATGTGCGCATGCGCCCTGGGTACGTCAGCCCAGCTGATTGGCAAATCAGCTGTTGTGCCGATCCATATGGCGCATTCGCCGTACATACCGGGTGCTATTCGATGGGGGTACTTTTCGACGGAACACCGGTCCAGGCTTGGGAGAAATCAGGACCATATGGTCGGGATCTGTCCACATGCCTAGACCGGCACCCAGCTCAAGCTCTTAGCAAGCCGCTGAGAGCCTGAGCCGGCCACTCCTGCCCCCTTCACAGAGGGGGGGTGGGGGGTCGAGCAGAGAGTCGGTGACTGACAGTCACTTTCTCTGTGCTCTGTGGCATCAGCTGACAGCGGACTTCAGCCCACTGTCTACTGAAAATGGGTCACAGCAGTACAGAACGGACTGCACACCTGTGATTCACAGGAGAAGTACAGCCAAATCAGCTTTTCCTGTACTTCTCCTATGGATCACAGGAGAGCAGTTCGTTCGGCACTCCTGTGATCCGTATTCAGCTGACAGCGGGCTGAAGCCAGCTGTCGGCTGACATCACAGAGCCAGTCCAGGCTCGGGCAAGATCACCACCATATGGTCGGGATCCACACACATGCCTAGACAGGCACCCAGCTCAGCCTCTTGGCTCTGTGACGACAGCTGACAGCGGACTTTAGCCAGCTGTCTGCTGAAAATGGGTTACAAGAGTGCAGAACGAACTGCACTCCTGTGATTCACAGATGAAGTACAGCCAAATGAGCTTTCCCCGTACTTCTCCTATGGATCACAGGAGTCCAGTTTGTCTTGCACTCCCGTGACCCGTTTTCAGCTGACAGCGGGCTGAAGCCAGCTGTCGGCTGACGTCACAGAGCCAGTCCAGGCTCGGGCAAGATCGCGACCATATGGTCAGGATCCACCAACATGCCTGGACCAGCACCTCATTAAGCTGCCTGAGCCAGCTGATCCAACCCCCACAGCCCAGCGCTCCAGTGTGCGGGGGGGAGGCAGAGCAGACAGCGGTGACTGGCAGTCACCAGCTCTCTGCTCGGGGAGCTCTGAGAACCGAGCGATCGGCGGTGTTTTAACTCGGTCTTAGAGCTGGCGGGGGACAGATACAACATCCACCGAAGTAAGTATGATGGGGGGAGGGGGGATCCAATATATCTCTCTCTTTTAATGCAACACATGTAAAGGAATAGAGGAATAGGAGCCACACACCAGAGATCTCTTCCTGCAAAGTGTTCTTTATTGAACCATCCATAATATACAGCAGCTGCTTCCATGATGTCCATGCCCAAGGATCACCTTGACTTAACGCGTTTCACCAACATGGATTGATCACAAGCCGTTGTGCTCCAGTCAATTCAGTGAAATGCATTAAAGTGATATTAAAGAGGTAGAAAACTCTCTTTATTTATTTTTGCCTACAGGTATACCTATAATCAAGCTTACCTGCAGGTACATTGAATATCTTCTAAACGTGCACGGTTTAGGAGATATTCTAGTGTGCAGAAGCCAGTGATGTCACACATGCTGTCCCTTCAGAGCTGTGCCCAAGACTCTGGCACACATGCGCGGGTGTGATGTCATCATCGCTCAGCCATTCAACCTGCGAACCTGGAAGAAAGACCGGGTGAAGATAGAACCTTCTGCAGCGGAGACAGCATGCCATTGGAGGGCTTAATTTCAAAGTCTCATCTGTCTCAACCAATGAGGGGGAAGAGACCCGGGAGAGCCGCCGCTCTCGTGCATATCGCTGGATCGAGATGGAGCTCAGTTAAGTATTGGGGGGCTGTCCACAGAAGGTGATTTACCTTCATACATAGAGTGCATGAAGTTAAAAAAAACATTCAGCCTTTACAGGGCAAAGGTAAGGTGATCCTTGGCCAGGGGCATCATGGAAGCAGCTACAGTGCCTTGAAAAAGTATTCATACCCCTTGAAATTTTCCACATTTTGTCATGTTACAACCAAAAACGTAAATGTATTTTAATGGCATTTTATGTGATAGACCAACACAAAGTGACACATAATTGTGAAGTGGAAGGAAAATAATAAATGGTTTTCAATTTTTTTTACAAATAAATATGTGAAAAGTATGGGGGGGCATTTGTATTCAGCCCCCTTTACTCGGATACCCCTAACTAAAATCTAGTGGAACCAACTGCCTTCAGAAGTCACCAAATCCATCTGTGTGTCATTTCATTTCAGTATAAATACAGCTGTTCTGTGAAGCCCTCAGAGGTTTGTTTGAGAACCTTAGTGAACAAACAGCACCATGAAGGCCAAGGAACACACCAGACAGGTCAGGGATAAAGTTGTGGAGAAGTATAAAGCAGGGTTGGGTTATAAAAAAATAATCCCAAGCTTTGAACATCTCACAGAGCTCTGTTCAATCCATCATCGGAAAATGGAAAGAGTATGGCACAACTGCAAACCTACCAAGACATGGCCGTCCACCTAAACTGACCGGCCGGGCAAGGAGAACATTCATCAGAGAAGAACCAAGAGGTCCATGGTAACTCTGGAGGAGCTGCAGAGATCCACAGCTCAGGTGGGAGAATCTGTCCACAGGACAACTATTAGTCGTGTTCTCCACAAATCTGCCCTTTATGGAAGAGTGACAAGAAGAAAGACATTGGAGAAAGAAAGTCATAAGAAGTCCTGTTTGTAGTTTGTGAGAAGCCATGTGGAGGACACAGCAAACATGTGGAAGAAGGTGCTCTGGTCAGAGGAGACCAAAATTCAACTTTTTGGCCTGAAAGCAAAACGCTATGTGTGGGGGAAAACTAACACTGCACATCACCCTGAACACACCATCCCCACCGTGAAACATGGTGGTGGCAGCATCATGTTGTGGACATGCTTTTCTTCAGCAGGGACAGGGAAGCTGGTCAGAGTTGATGGGAAGATGGATGGAGACAAATACTGGACAATCTTAGAAGAAAACCTGTTAGAGTCTGCAAAAGACGACCCTAAACATACAGCCAGAGCTACAATGGAATGGTTTAGATCAAAGCATATTCATGTGTTAGAATGGCCCAATCACAGTCCAGACCTAAATCACATTGAGAATCTGTGGCAAGATTTGAAAATTGCTGTTTAGAGACACTCTCCATCCAATCTGACAGAGCTTGAGATATTTTACAAAGAAGAATGGGCAGAAATGTCCTCTCTAGATGTGCAAAGCTGGTAGAGACATCCCCAAAAAGACTTGCAGCTGTAATTGCAGAGAAAGGGGGTTCTACAAAGTATTGACTGCGGGGGGCGCCATACAAATGCCCCTCCCCCCCCACTTTTCACATATTTATTTGTATCATTTATCATTTTCCTTCCACTTCACAATTATGTGCCACTTTGTGTTGGTCTATCACATAAAATCCCAATAAAATACATTTACATTTTTGGATGTAACATGACAAAATGTGGGAAATCACAAGGGGTATGAATACTTTTTCAAGGCACTGTATTTCATGGACGATTTAATAAAGAACCCTTTTGACAGACGAAATGTAATGCCATGCCATGAAGCAAAGCATCAGGTATACCACACCCCATCTGACTACCTTTGCACCTCAAGTTGGTAGGGATGGAAGGTGTTAAAAATTGAACTCAACTGCCTGTTTTTACCGCCACAAGTGTAAACTTAGAGAGGCGACAGCATTAGACCTGGTGCACGGAAGGAGGAAGCCTTATGGAGTCAGAAGTAAGGTAAGTATTACTCCCTATACCCCCCCCCTAGACTTAGCAAGCATATACCCCTTGCGGTGTGAGGGCCTCCACTGGGTATTTCTTCCAGCCCAGAGTTCAGCTTCAATTACCACCTTTCCCTTTGACACCAAAGCATTTTGCCAAAATGGCCAAATTTCACAGGAATGTTATGATTTTACCCAAAATTTTGGGTAATGAAAACCAAATTGGCTCATCTCCGTTGTCAACATTTCTGTAAAAATTGGGATGACACCACCACTTGTCAGGACACTCTATAAGACACGGGAAGGAGCAACTTACTAACGTGGGGGACCCTAAAAAGTGGGTCACCTGACAGCAACCATCTTTCATTGCAGATTTGAAAAAAAAAAGCTTGTTTGCAATGAGCTGAGAGTTTTGTAAATCAGGCCGCCTGTATTTTCTGCATATTGTTTTGTTCCGCTATCAGCGGCGTGGCGGTTTTACGACGTACATCTTTTTATTATATTATCACCAACTGGCTGCACTTTAATTGATTTCCATCATTTGCATTTTATTTCGCCTGGGGAATATATATAATGTTACTTGCACCACTGAAGTATATCATTAACTACAATCCACTCCATCGACAACAAGAGTGGATCTAATGTTTTAACTCCTCGATTGGTCTGATCATCCCTGGCTTCTTAGAGCCTAAAAAGCTACATTAAAATGAGTTATCTCTTCTAATTATTGAGTTCAGGTGCCTCCAGTGAAGGGCCCTGGTAATACCCCATCAAACAAAGACATTGTAGACAATTGTGCTCTTCCAACCTTGTGGTAACAGTTTGGTGAAGACCCTTTTCTGTTCCAGCTTGACTGTGAAGCCGCCCCCCCCCCTGTGTACAAAGCCAACTCCATAAAGACGTGGTTTGACCAGTTTGGTGTGGAGGAACTTGGGTATCCTTACACAGAGCCCTGACCTCATCCCAACTGAACACCTTTGGAATGAACCAACATAAGTGCCTGACCTCCCAATTGGTATAAATTCCCACTGACACCCTCCAAAATCTTGTAGAAAGTCTTCCCAAAAGTGTGGAAGATGTCATAGCTACAAAGAAGAGAAGGGTTATGGACCAACTCCATATTAACGGCCACAATTTTAAGCGAGGAGGACTTTCAAAACTACAGCAAAGACATTGTAGACAATTGTGCTCCTCCAACATTGTGGTGAAGACACTTTTCGGGTCCACCATGACTGTGCCCCCCCCCCCCCCCCATGTACAAAGTCAGCTCCATAAACACATGGTTTGGTGTGGAGGAACATAAGTGTCCTACACAGAGTCCTAACCTCAACCTTACTGAACACCTTTGTTTTTTTTTGGAAAGCTGATTGTGAGCCAGGTCTTCTCATCCAACATCAGTACCTGAAAACACAAATGGGCATAAATTCCCACAGACACAATCGAAAATTTTGTAGAAAGTCTAATCAGTAGAGCAGAGGATGTTATAGCCACAAAGGAGGGAAAAACCATATTATTGACCATGGTGGGAGGGCAACTCCACACTAACGGCCATGGTTTTGGAGTGGGATGTCTAACAAGCTCATACAGGTGGGAAGGTCAGATGTGCCACACACTTTTCGGCATATAAAACTGCAACTTGAATTATAAATACATGGTATAACCAAAGGCTCGTAGACCCCTGATCTGACCCACTGCATGGTCAACTATGATGAAACTGTGATAAACGCGGCACCAGACCACCATTTCAACTTGTGGCAAAAACCTGGTCAACTTCGCACCGCACTGTCACTGATACTTGACAATGGCACTCTCAGTTTCACCCTGCACAAAGGTTTTCCAGCTTGCGGGATCACAATCTAAGTGCTAAGTGAGGAATGTGACCTTAAGTGTTAAGTCTCATAAGGAGATGACTCCGGAAGGGAAAAAAGGTTTCAACACAATTTATAGGTTCCATGCCAGAAAAGTAGGTCTTTTGGGAAGTCTTATTTTTAGACAGGCTTTTTGAAACTGCATGAGGAGAGGGTCTTGGGCTGACTTTACTCCTGTCATGGCTGATAGTGCTAAGACCGGAACTTTTAAGGTATTTGAGGCTAGGCCTTTTTCCAGACCAGACTGGAGGAATTTGAGGATTTCTGCCACCTCTAGTGATGATGTGTCCCAACATTGTTGTTGTGAGAATGAAATACATTTTTTCCAGATTCTCTTGTAGGTGATGTTGGTAGTGGCTTTTCTGGCTTGAAGTAGAGTTTCTACCACTCTTTGGGAACTACCCTGATCTAGGAACCTAGACCTTTCAGCCTCCATGCTGTCATATGTAGTTTCCCTGGTGACGGGTAAAGAAATTGTCCCTGGAAGAGTAAATCTGGTGTGACTAGAAGAGGCAGAGTATTCTCTGTCTTCATTTGCATGGGCCTCTGGCCTCCTCGGCCAGAAGGGAATCACAGCTATCACTGTTAATGTTGATCTCTTGAGTCAGAACAGGAGCCTTGCTATTAGAGGAGTTGGAGAGAAAATGTAGCCTAGCTGGAAGTTCCATGGATGTTGCAGGCAATATATCCCTTCCGCCGATAGGCATGCAGCCCTCGAAAGGAATCTCCGGCATTTCTTGTTCTCTGGGGTTGCTGCCAGGTCTATGTCTGGAATACCCCAGGTTTTGGTTACGAGAGAGAAGGCCTGATGACTCAGAGACCACTCATTGTTGGATAAGAAGTTTCTGCTTAGGTTGTCGGCTAGAGGATTCTGTGCCCCAGGGACGTACACCGCCTTCAGATCCGTCAGGTTCATTTGTGTCCATTCCAGAATGAGGCGAACTTCTTCCATAAGAGAGCGACTCTTGGTACCCCCCTGTCTGTCTTCACTACTTACCAATTTGTCCCCTGTGGATGGTCTGCTTGAGCAGTGGTCTCCATGAGGGGTAAACAGAGGCTTCCACCTAGAGTATGCAGGAGAAGTTAGAGAAAACATAGAGAAGCAGACCAGTCACCCATAGTAGAGACTAAGTTAGTCTTACCTTAGTGGAGGAGCAAGGATAGAGAGGTAAGCAGGCAGTGTTTGCATCTAGTGCAATCCTGATAGAAATCCCTGGTGTCTTGCAGTGACAAGAGATAGACGAAAAATCCGGAAGGTTTAAAATTTACTGCCGTCGCGGTGGAATGACGTCATGATCGCACATGCGCGATAGCTCGCCGAGGAGCCCATTGCCATGATAGATGCTGGCAAAACAAGCTCCTGGCGTCACTCCCCTGCACGCATGCACAAAAATGATCGGATGCTCAGGCGCCATCTTAGGGATGTCAGGATGGCTGTGTGGGACTTCAGATCCCAGAGAAACCCCACGAGTGTTTAGAAAGAAAAAACGGAGACCACTGCAAGTAATCTAAGCCTATTTAAGGCTTGTAAAGTACCAGGCAACACACCCCTGAGACCATCAGAGTGGGGTTCCTTCCATCTTGCTCGTTTAGAGGCTGTACAGGCAAGAACTTCTACCCAGGAGAGGCTTGAACCTGGCTGGGGCGAGAGCGATAAGGGGTGCTGAGCGTTCCAGCCAGACAGGTGAGGAAAAAAAGGAGAATACTGAGTTGGGTCCTATCTTACAATTTATAGCTATTCAGTCCTATCAGGTTGTCAGGGGTTACAACCCAAATGTATGCTGCCATGATGCGACAAGAAACTTCTTTTCAAACTCATCCACTAGGCCTGCCATGGCAATTGTGGTTCGGTAATAGGCCCAGTCAATTGTTGGAGGTTTGGCAGGGAGAGATGTTAACTTTAAAGCCACGGCATCACCGCGGGTCTTCAGTTCATTAAGCATAGCTTTTTGATTTGGAGGAACTCTTTCTGCAAATGCCAACCAGTCAATCGCCTTGGTTGCAGCTCTGTGACCTGCCATGATTATAGTCTCTATCCTCCGACCTCCACTCACACCAGCTGGGACACTGCAATGGCCCACACACAGCTTTTTGTGTGCCTGGTACGCACGACCATTACAGAAACCCCTCCAAATTATGGAGTTCAGGTGTTTCCAGTGAAGGGAAATACTACACTATACAAAGACATTGTAGACATTTGTGCTCTTCCAACTTTGTGGAAACACTTTGGTGAAGACCCTTTTCTGTTCCAGCATGACTATGCCCCCCTGTGTACAAAGCCAGTTCCTGGTTTGACCAGTGTGTTTTGGAGGAACTTGAGTTCCGAACCTCAGAACCCAAGTATCTCCCACTGGTCATGTTTTCAATTAACATTAATGGCTTGGTATTTATGACAACTAGTTTATTTAAGAGAAATAAATGAATGAATGAATGAATGAATGAATGAATGAATGAATGAAAAATTTATAGAGTGCTGCAAATGCGAACTGAATCGCCTCAAGGCGCTAATGCGTTGGTGTCAGCTTCTAGAAGAGGAAGGTCTTGAATTTTTTCCTGAAAGCCAGATGGTTTTCTTCCATGCGGATGTGGGGCGGAAGTGCGTTCCATAGTCGAGGTCCTTGGACTGCGAACCTTTGTTCTCCCTTTGCTTTGTAGCGGTGTTTGGGAATGAGAAGGAGGTTTTGGTTAGATGATAGAAGATTGCGATTGGGTGTATAGTGTTTTATTTTCTCTCAAAGGTATTAAGGCGCGTTTCCTTGTATGCATTTGTGGGTGAGGCAGAGGGTCTTGAATGTGATCCGATTCTTTACGGTTAGCCAGTGTAGGCTCCTCAGGGATGGGGAGATGGACTCCCAGGGTTTTTTTCCTGTTAACAGTCTTGCCGCTGTATTATGGATGAGTTGTAAGCGCGCAAGCTGATATTGGGGTAATCCTATATAGAGCGAGTTAGCGTAATCGAGTCGGGAATTGATGATTGTTCCAACTACTGCTGTTTTGTCCTCCTCTGGGATGAAGGGGATAAGTCTATGTAACAGGCGGAGGAGATGGTGGGATCCACTGACTACCGATCCTATTTGTGCATCCATTGTCATTTCTGAGTCAAAGATAACCCACCTAAGATGGTGGGAGGTGTCCACAGAGCCTTGTTTTTGGCATTTCGGTAAGCGTGTAGGAGAAGAAGTTCTGTTTTTGAACCGTTGAGTTTGAGGGAGCGAATGGTCATCCAGTCATCTATCATAGTGAGGCATTTTTCTAGTTGTTGATGGTGACCAAAACAAAACCAAAAAAATGACCAAAACATGGCCTGTTGGTGCCTCTGAAAGACTGAGGTAGTCTACCCCTGTTTTAGACAATCGTTTACATCCAACCTTGTGGTAACAGTTTGGTGAAGACCCTTTTTTGTTCCAGCATGACTGTGCCCCCCCCGTGTACAAAGCCAGCTCCATAAAGACATGGTGTGAGCCGTTACCTCATCCCTACTGAAGATCTTTGGAGTGAATTGGAATGCTGATGGTGACCCAGGTCTTCTTATCCAATATCAGCACCTGACCACACAAATTATCTTCTGGTTGAACAGAACAAATAATACATCTGATTTGGCAGGTAAATTTGTATGTACTGTACATAATTATTTTAGCTGTGTACTTTGTTTCTTGATGGTATTTCCATTTTAAGGATTAGAATTATTACATTTGGATATGCTACAATTGGTTATTATTGTATTATTATACTAATTTTTTATCATACTTTGTGGGATCAGCTGTACAAGCAACAGGAACACAATCCCACACACCGAGGTACAAAATAATATTCTTCCTTTATTAAAATAGCCAGCAGGAACAAGTTCTACTCTGACATGTTTCGTACTAGGCGAATGCTTGGGAAGCTTCAGGGGGGTAATACTGATTTCATTTTTTAAGAGGGTTGTGTTTAAAGTGATTCTAAATATAGGTTTTTTTCACCTTCAAACATTCTATGCATGAAGGTAAAAAAACCCCTTCTGAATGCAGATCCCCCCCCCCCAGCCCGCCTAAAACTTTCCCGCACCCCATACTGATACAGCGAAAGAACAGGGCTTGGGAGCACACATGCACGAGTGCCCCCCCCCCCCATAGCAAGTGGCTTGCTGTGGGGGCACAAGGGGGAGGAGCCAGGAGCGTCGGCAAGGGACCCCAAAAGAGGAGGATCGGGGCTGCTCTGTGCAAAACCATTACA
This sequence comes from Lithobates clamitans, assembly GCA_037952925.1. Lineage (NCBI taxonomy): Eukaryota > Metazoa > Chordata > Amphibia > Anura > Ranidae > Lithobates > Lithobates clamitans. The sequence goes on from JBBGZY010000146.1 coordinate 272,954, forward strand.
CAGAGCAGGGAAAGTTTAACATGTTTATTACAGTGCCTTGAAAAAGTATTCATACCCCTTGAAATTTCCCACATGTTGTCATGTTACAACCAAAAACGTAAATGTATTTTATTGGGATTTTATGTGATAGACCAACACAAAGTGGCACATAATTGTGAAGTGGAAGGAAAATGATAAATGATACAAATAAATATGTGAAAAGTGTGGGGGGGGGGGCCATTTGTATGGCGCCCCCCAGAGTCAATACTTTGTAGAACCCCCTTTCTCCACAATTACAGCTGCAAGTCTTTTTGGGGATGTCTCTACCAGCTTTGTACATCTAGAGAGGACATTTCTGCCCATTCTTCTTTGTAAAATATCTCAAGCTCTGTCAGATTGGATGGAGAGCGTCTGTGAACAGCAATTTTCAAGTCTTGCCACAGATTCTCAATGTGATTTAGGTCTGGACTGTGACTGGGCCATTCTAACACATGAATATGCTTTGATCTAAACCATTCCATTGTAGCTCTGGCTGGATGTTTCGGGTCGTTGTCCTGCTGGAAGGTGAACCTCAGCCCCAGTCTCAAGTCTTTTGCAGAATCTAACAGGTTTTCTTCTAAGATTATGCCGCGTACACACGAGCGGACTTTTCGTCAAATGAATTACAGTATCTCACAAAAGTGAGTACACACCTGGACATTTTCACTTAGGGGTGTCTTAGGGGTGTACTCACTTTTGTTGCCAGCGGTTTAGACATTAATGTGTTGAGTTATTTTGAGGGGACAGCAAATTTACACTGTTATACAAGCTGTACACTCACTACTTTACATTGTAGCAAAGTGTCATTTCTTCAGTGTTGTCACATGAAAAGATAGAAGATATACTGTATATATAAAATTGTATTCTTCCTTAGACTTCTTTAATGGTTTAGAGCCCATTCACACTTCCTGTAGCAGGAACTCGAGTTTTCCCCGCTGACGCTTTTGTGTGGGCGATTTTCACACGTGTCCGTGTATCACGCATAGGGCAGCAAATTAACTTCAATGGGTTGCCCTTCACATAATTTTGGAAGTCACGTTTTGCCGCGGTTCTGTCACGTAACAATCGCAGCTAAAAACGCACCACATTTGGGAATGCTACTTGGAATGAAGGGCAATAAAACGTGCATTGCGGGTCTTGCACCAAATGCCAAGAGATTTGGAATCGCGGGCAAAATCGCGGTGATTCTGCCCACGATTCCAAACCGTGAATCTGTGAATGAAGCCTTATAGTTATCTATATAAATGCATTCATTTTAGAAAGCCAATAATAAAGGGCCGCGGACAATCTTATTGCACGGAGTTGTGCAGTTTGTATTTATTTGCGGTAAGGTTGTATCATCTACAGAAGATGTAGTTGGTGGTAGAAGTATCTGTGGGCTCCTTGCTGTTGGTTTGAACATGAAACACTCCGAAAAGAATCTTTGTCTGTGAATAATATGGAATTCCGGGCTGAGCCCGTTAGGCGGACGCGCCGTTTTATAAATCGCTCTTCTTTAAAGCTGATCCTTTCACTGGAATGTATTACCCTCCAGTCATTTCCCTTTCCAGGTGTGAAAGACTTTACACATAAAGAAGAATAACTTTCAAGGGACTTCCAATACTTTGTACAGCAGAGTGTGAAATTATTTCTCACATGAATAAACATAGTAAAGATGGATTTGGATTGGGCGGCAATGTAATATATAGGGGAAAATGAGTAACTTTATACCGCAAGCTTTATGGCGTTTACTGGGGATTGCAGAATCAAAGAGAATATTTCAGTTCTCACTATAGAGAAGGTTCAGGGTTTTATTTATATATATGCTATTAAATATTTAAAGTGATACTAAACACACGCTGTGTAATTTCCATTCTCCCTTCTATTTCTGTATGGGGATGGCGGCTCTGTAATATTACAGGAGGGGCAGTCCTTTGAGATTTTCTACTGCTGGCTATTGTTGGGGCCCTTTTAGAGCATTGGTGCAGATACTAAACACACACTGTATAATTTACATTCTCCCTTCTATTTCTGTATGGGAATGATGGCTCTGTAATTTTATGGGAGGGGCAGTCCTTTGAGATTTTCTTCTGCTGGCTATCGTTGGGGCCCTTTTAGAGCATCGGTGCAGATACTAAACATACACTGTATCATTTACATTCTCCCTTTTATTTCTGTATGTGGATGACAGCACTGCAATATTACGGGAGGGGAAGTGCTTTGAGATTTTCTTCTGCTAGGCTATCGTTGGGGCCCTTTTAGAGCATCGGTGCAGATACTAAACATACACTGTATAATTTACATTCTCCCTTCTATTTCTGTATGGGAATGATGGCTCTGTAATTTTATGGGAGGGGCAGTCCTTTGAGATTTTCTTCTGCTGGCTATCGTTGGGGCCCTTTTAGAGCATCAGTGCAGATACTAAACACACACTGTATCATTTACATTCTCCCTTTTATTTCTGTATGTGGATGACATCACTGCAATATTTCGGGAGGGGCAGTCCTTTGAGATTTTCTTCTGCTGGCTATCGTTGGGGCCCTTTTAGAGTGTCGATGCAGATACTAAACACACACTGTATAATTTACATTCTCCCTTCTATTTCTGTATGGGGATGACGGCACTGTAATTATTTTAGTAAAAAAAAAAAAAATTCTAATTACCTTTTCACTAATATATATCAAGCTGTCACATGACCTGGCTCTTTCCCAGCCTGTCTGCAGGGAAACATAAGCAGGAGGAGCTTCTAGTCCTCTGCTGCTGGTCACATGTTCAAAATAATGAATATATATATATATATATATATTTATTTATTTATTATCTAAAATATAAAAATAAATAATATCAATAAACTGATTTAAATTGTCATACAAATATATATATATATATATATATATATATCTCTTTGGAATCAAATCGATATTATTTTTTGGCAATAGCATGGTGTGGGCCGATTTCTGCCAATCACAGGCCCCCACCAGTCCGTGTTTTAGAATAAGTGGGAGGTGAAGCCTCCATCAATCTACATGAAATATTCCGTCCCATTGTGTTTAGCTAGATTGCAGTGTAAAAAAAAAAATCCAAGCTCAGAGCTGCACCCACCAGACATCTGAAAACTACACATCACAACCAATAAATAGGCATAATAAGTGTTTAACAACACAAAAAACAACAGCCAAACCCACAGTAAAATATAAGTAAAAAAATGATATATATCAGAGTCCAATGATGTAAAAATCTTCAGGGTGCTGGAAGGAAGGACTAAGAAAGTTCAAATGAAATAGTGAATATCACTTCTATAAGCAAATATTTTTACTGAATGACAGTGTGTAGACCATAGGCGTGTGCAGTGGGGTGTGCCAGGTATGCCTGGGCACACCCTAATCACTATGTGCAGTGCCGATTCAACCTAATGCCCGGGCTCCCCCCGGGTTTCCCCGCCCCGCAGGTGTCCTGATTCGGAGATTACCCTCAACTGCTGTTATGGTGACACCTGTCCAATTTTGACAATTTTGGGTTTCCAATAAGTTTCTGTCCAATTGACAATGGTCAACAAATAGCATCTCCCCAGCCGGAATACAAACACTTGCAGAGCTACACACTGCTCACTCTTAAAAACAGCAAATGTTATTGTACAAGTGTACATATCCTCACTGACGGGTTTCGTCCACAGCAAGGACAGCACTATAAATCTGACAAGGGATCCAATCCTTCCCTTCCAAAATTAAAACAAATAAAAATCATGGAAATAAATCACATTATGGATATTAGGGGACTACTATAACCAGCACAATATCTAAGATTAGGAAGCATTGAAAAGTATGAGGCTCCCCAGCTCTCCCGGCACTACAGAAAATCTAATTTCCCCTCCGTGCTCCGCTAGCAAGACTAAGCATCCAAGCATCGAGGACTTTGCCCTTCATAAATCCTCCTACAATTATGACAGCTGTGCGCCACTATAAGTTCGTTTTTATTTCTTAACGGGGGGTCTGCTGTTCCTCCAAATGAATTATTGAAAATGTATTAGACTTAACAAAGAGGTCTTCCAATTTTCATTACACAAAGCTTCACACCCCTCGGCCAGCGGCTTTAATCATAATCCGATTATCTGCTCTGAATCACCGATGGGCAAAACAAAATATCTTCTTAGATTTGCAGAATAATAGTTTAATTCTTCTCAAATCTGAATACTGCGGCTTTAAGTAGCCGTGTGTCTCAGAGCAAGACATTAGGGTGCTGGAAATGTAATTAACAAATCTTGAGATGGAAAACGCCAAGCAAAAAAGTCAGTATTTATTAACCCCTTAATACTGCCTACCAGCAGGACTTTAAGTGGGCTCCAATGCCCGGGAGGCGGTGCGGCGCCTGTATCATGTGACCGATGTGATTGACTGAATATATGTCATGGAGTTTTCAGGAAACAAATTTGTGGGATCTTCAAGATGGTTCAGAGTAATAGGAGGAGCTTAGAAAAAAAAATGGAATCCAATGTGGGAATGAAGGTGTATGTAGCACCCTCTTAGAGTAGGACGCTGGGTCAATTTAGTGTTTGGCTCCTTCTGCAATCAAGGGAGCAGTAGTTGTTTGGCAAGGCCTATTCAGGGTTTCACTGACTGGTTTGATTCCTCCCCCTGCCTCTAGAAGAAGCTTCCAGAGCTTAGGGTGGTAGATTCAAATAACCAGCCTGAATATTTATCATGCTCTCCAGCCAATCCTTGGAAAAGGAGTGTACAGAAGGGGGCTGGAAGGGTGATAAATAGTCTGAGGCACTGGAGAGCTGGGTTCGCCTTCCCCAGGAGGGTTCCAGAGCCTGAGGGGCTGCTGCCCTGAGGCAGCCTTGGGGAGGTGCGATGTGGTGCAGCAGCAGTGAATACTCAGAACCTAATTTGTACAAAAACCAGAACTGTATTGAATTTGAAGTTCAGTATTGCACAACAAGCCCAACAGAAAGTCAACCCACCTGGGCGCACTCACAGGATATATCGCTATGAAAAGTAGCTGCAGGTCTCAGGGCGCTGACAGCTTTTGTCTCAAGGAATGGAATGCGGCACCTAATGGGGAGGCTTCCAGGAAGGATGGAGTGTCTCTGCTCTTTTCCTACTTGTCTGGAACTTGCCCCCTGTCAGATGGGTGACCTGTCCCTACTTTATCCACACATAAAATGTGCACCAAACCTGGGAGCGTGGGTCTTACATAGACTCTGCCTGAAGTAAGATGGCTGCCAAAGTCGCATGGGACACCAGCATTCAATCAGATGCTGCCTCTCTGTGACTGAGGAGGATATAGAGGAATGAGGCTACTCTTGACTTCCTCCTCCACCCGATTGCTGGTATGGATGAGCGCCACCTGTGTAGCTTTTCTTGAGGCCTCAACGGTGTCAGTTTCTGAGGGCCTGGATGGATCCGCTTAGAAGATGATTGCAGGACCTCACCACAAGGGATATGGTTTTGGAGAAATCTGTCTTACTCACTGGACCATGTTTGGAGGAAGCAGGAAGGTGGCAGCTGTCCTGGAAGCTTGTGAGTGAAGACCCTAAATTGATGCCTGTGACTCTGCAGTTTTCTGGAAATCGCATTGGCTACCATCAGTTGTGCTTTGGTTCCAGGTAACCAGATGCCAAAGAAACATGCCTCATGGTCCGGAGCTGTCAGGTCTTCGACTGTTCATGAATCTACCTCATAGTCTTCAGCTCTGGGGGTTTAGAATGTCCACACCCATCCGGGCCTGTTTGTGCTTTGACCTACTGTTTCAATATAATGTTTTTTACAAATCGGGACTCTGAGTGTTCACTGCCTGCCACACCACGTTGCACCTACCCAACAGGCACACTACCATAGAATGTTCCTCCTAGTATGGAGTTTACAAGAATGTGGAGCAAATCAGAGACACTGGTGGAGTCACAGAGCTAGCTAGAGTCAGCAGAGAGCAAGGTACAGAACCATGAGCTGAATCAGAGTCATCGATAAAGCCAAAGTTGGGAACTTGTAGGGAGCGGTACAGAGCAGGATCCAAGATGTAGTAGAATTGTCTTCTTCACTGTGTAGGGAGGTGCAGCATTTTGCGGCTGCAGTAAACACTCAGAGTCGGGTTGCAGAGAACAACACTTGTATTAATGTAGAGTCCAGTAATTCACAACAAACCCGGCAGGAAGGCGCCGGACTGGGAAGACTCATATGACAGCAATGTGCAGCAGAACAGGTCTCAGATGTGCTGATACCGTCTGTCTTGAGGGGTGGAATGCAGCCTGGCAGGTCTGTACCCAAAAGGAGAGATTTCCAGGAAGGACTGCGTGTCTCTCTCCTTTTCATCAGTGGTGGCCCATCCATTAGGGGCACCCGGGCGCCGCCCCTTCTATCCTCCCCACCCCCTATATGAATAATAGATAGATTCATGCATAGCATAAATCTATCCACGGCCACCCCCTATTCAGTCGTCCATCCCCTTTCAGGACTCCAGGTGCCTTTATTACAGCGGCGGGGGGGGGTGTTTTTTTGAAGCACCTTATTAGAGCCAGAGACTCTAACAGGCTTCAAAATAGGGTGGCTCGTGGTGCAGAGCATTGCGCCATGAGCCCACCCAAGTGTAACAACAGCGAATGAATATTCGCTGTTGTAACACTAATCCTTAATCCGGCCAATCAAAAGCGGGTGTGAGACCCATTTTCTGATTGGCCGAAAAGAGAAGACTCCCGATTGGCCACCAAGAAAGAGGGAGGAAACTGTGGAGAGCAGGGAAATAGGAGGCCGCCACTGACCATGGAAAGTCGCGTTGGGGTAAGTGTGACCGACCGTCCGACTGACCGACAGGGGTGGGGGTGTGTGTCTTTGGCATACTGTATGCCGCCCCCCCCCCCCAAATTCCACCGGCCGCCATATTCGTCTGGAACCTCTCCCTGCCGCTAATCCCTGTTAGACAGGTGAGCTGTGCCTACACTCCCCACACGTGAAATGTGCACAAAGGGAGTCAGGGTCTTAACCACTTCTTTATTGCACTGTAGCCATCTTTTGTCCATCTTTCCATGGACATCCTCCCGGAACCCCTCCCCCCAGCGCTCTCCCTGGGGTGCGCATCTGGCGTGATCCAGTGGCGGCTGGTGCTCAATATATTGAGCAACGCCACCCCCCCCCTGTGAGCTGGAGCTGGACGGGAAGGTGGCAATCCCCCGCCCCCGTAGAAGATGGATGGGAAGGCAGCGATTGGAGGCCTTGCCGTAAGGAGGCAGATGGGATCCGGGGTGAGATCAAAAGATAAGATGAGAGATGAGCTTGCCGAGGGAAAAGATGGGGCTTCTCCTCCTGGCAGATCAGGAAGCGGGTCCTGAATCCTAAGACCCCCTGGCCAATCGGGTCTCAGGACCCGCTTCCTAATTGGCTGGGAGGAAAATCAGGAAGACAATAGCCTCAGGCTCTAATCATGTGCTTCAAAAAAAAAAAACCCCTATTGAAATCCATGCGTCTGGTGCCCTGCATGTAGATTGGGGGCCGAGGAGCATGGATTAGGGGGCCGCGCCCTTGTGCCCAATACTGCTGTGATCGCTGTGTCCTTTGGTCACAGATTGGGGTATGGCGCCAATCACAGCTGATCACATGTAAAGAAATGTGACGGTTATCGCCATTTGTTTCCTCGGTGCTGTCACAGCATGAGGGGAGGAGAGCCGGTAATTGGCCAGTGTGACAGGGGCCTTTACACTGAAAGGACACTGATTATCAGTGTGATGATTATTAGTCCAGCCACACGGTGCAAATTAGTGCCCATTAGTGCCACCTATCAGTGCCGCATCATCAGTGCCCATCAGTGCCACCTATCAGTGCCCATCAGTGAAGGAGAAAAATGACCGGTATTTGCAAAATTTTATAATAGAAACTATATATATATATATATATATATATATATATATATATATATATATACGGTATCTGACAAAAGTAAGTACACCCCTCAGTCACAGTTTTGTCAATCTTCTCTTCTTTTCATGTGACAACACTGAAGAAATGACACTTTGCTACAATGTAAAGTAGTGAGTGTACAGCTTGTATAACAGTGTAAATTTGCTGTCCCCTCAAAATAACTCAACACACAGCCATTAATGTCTAAACCGCTGGCAGCAAAAGTCAGTACACCCCTAAGTGAAAATGTCCAAATTGGGCCCAATTAGCCATTTTCCCTCCCCGGTGTCATGTGACTCGTTAGTGTTACAAGGTCTCAGGTGTGAATGGGGAGCAGGTGTGTTAAATTTGGTGTTATCGCTCTCACTCTCTCATACTGGTCACTGGAAGTTCAATATGGCACCTCATGGCAAAGAACTCTCTGAGGATCTGAAAAAAAGAATTGTTGCTCTACATAAAGATGGCCTAGGCTATAAGAAGATTAGAAAATCAGAAAGTTGGGGTGAGTGGTGCTACCTTACTGGCTGTCCAGTGAGGGTAAATCAAACAAAAATATATGTAACCAATATATATATTAATGTGAAGTATATATGTGTGAAATATAAATCAAAATAAGGTATAATAGTGAAGTAGGATCAAATAGATATGGCCTAAAGTCATCAGAAAGTTACCAGTAAATTAACTCAAACCAAGCCATATATCACAAAGAACATTTGTATCAAGTTATAAAAAGCATAAAAAACATAAAAAGCACAAGTGCAACAAAGTCCAAAAATGTTTTATATATATAGAAAGTAAAAAAATGGTGAAGCTCCACAATGACCAAGTGTCCAAAGTAATCAGGTGACTCTTGTGTTCGCCAAATCAAGTGACTTGTGTGCGCCCCCTGATGGGTCCCCATTCACCAGCACCTTGTACCCCTACAGTGGCAATGTGCATGTATGGATAGCCTTGGATGGTGTCCCTTGGTGGCTCTGCTCGCGGTCCGTCTGTAGTCTATAGGGCCTCTGCAGCTTGCTCCACACGGTTAGGGTATCCAGGGGGGTCTCGCCAGTCACTTTTCCCAAAGATTAATTTGTCAACTTATCAGGGATGGATCCTCATAGAAAAAGATAGGGCTCCCATTGTGTAGTATTTAAAAAAATTTTTTTATTTAAAATAAAGTTAAAAACAACAGCAAAAATTTCCCATCAAAGAGGGGAAGGCTAAGTATACACAATGAAAAGCAATGTGTAGGGACAGCCGGTTCGCAGTGTACGTACCACCTGCGCTCCAGCCCCCTACCTCCTTACCAGAAATGACGTAAGTGCGTAACTCCGCCTTATGCGTTTCATCATTGGGCATTTTCAAAGGCGGCCTTTGAAAGAAGAAGATTGCTAAGACCCTGAAACTGAGCTGCAGCACGGTGGCCAAGACCATACAGCGGTATAACAGGACAGGCTCCACTCAGAACAGGCCTCACCATGGTCCACCAAAGAAGTTGAGGTCACGTGCTCAGCGTCATATCCAGAGGTTGTCTTTGGGAAATAGACATATGAGTGCTGCCAGCATTGCTGCAGAGGTTGTAGGGGTGGGGGGTCAGCCTGTCAATGCTCAGACCATACGCCCCACGCTGCATCAAATTGGTCTGCATGGCTGTCATCCCAGAAGGAAGCCTCTTCTAAAGATGATTCACAAGAAAACCAGCAAACAGTTTGCTGAAGACAAGCAGACTAAGGACATGGATTACTGGAACCATGTCCTGTGGTCTGATGAGACCAAGATAAACTCATTTGGTTCAGATGGTGACAAGCGTGTGTGGGGGCAACCAGGTGAGGAGGACAAAGACAAGTGTGTCTTGTCTACAGTCAAGCATGGTGGTGGGAGTGTCATGGTCTGGGGCTGCATGAGAGCTGCCGGCACTGGGGGGGCTACAGATCATTGAGGGAACCATGAATGCCAACATGTACTGTGACATACTGAAGCAGAGCATGGTCCTCTCCCTTCAGAGACTGGGCCGCAGGGCAGTATTCCAACATAACGACCCCAAACACACCTCCAAGACCACCACTGCCTTGCTAAAGAAGCTGAGGGTAAAGGTGATGGACTGGCCAAGCATGTCTCCAGACCTAAACCCTATTGATCATCTGTGGGACATCCTCAAACGGAAGGTGGAGGAGCGCAAGGTCTCTAACATCCACCAGCTCCGTGATGTCATCATGGAGGAGGGGAAGAGGACTCCAGTGACAACCTGTGAAGCTCTGGTGACCTCCATGCCCAAGAGGGTTAAGGCAGTGCTGGAAAATAATGGTGGCCACACAAAATATTGACACTTTGGGCCCAATTTGGAGATTTTCACTTAGGGGTGTACTGACTTTTGCTGCCAGCGGTTTAGACATTAATGGCTGTGTGTTGAGTTATTTTGAGGGGACAGCAAATTTACACTGTTATACAAGCTGTACACTCACTACTTTACATTGTAGGAAAGTGTCATTTCTTCAGTGTCACATGAAAAGATAGAAGAAAAGATTTACAAAAATGTGACTGAGGGGTGTACTTACTTTTCTGAGATACTGTATATATTTACATTGGTCCAAGCTGCAACAAGGTAACAATGTATGAAATATCCTTACCTGGAATTCTTCTTTAAAGAAATGGAGTCAATGGATGACAACACTGAGGTGACATTAGCAGTCAGCTCTTAAAATGGAACATTACAAAATTCCCTGAGTGAGAACGAATCCAGGTTACGCCTTATTTGTGTTTCCCGTCTATTATCGCATTGTACAACATTTAGACGTTGTAATAGATGTTTCACTTTCATCAAAGTGCTTTTGAAGACTGTACAGAAAGTAGGTTAAGGGTAGGAGATGTTGAACAATGGAAGCAATCAGCTCACATAAAGATTTTATTGTTTATTTTAATAGAATTTCAGACACTATTTACCTTCAGTATCGCGTCTTTTCTCCGCGACAAAAAGAGTCAGCTGTCGTTTGCTTGAATTGGTCATGTATGCAGGATTTTACCTTTGTACTGTAATTTGAGCATGTTATTTAATATGATAGATTATCCGTTTATCTTTTGTTTACATACTGAAATGGCAACATGTTTTATTTAAAAAAGAAACAAAAGAAGTCTTTTGTCCGAACATAAAGGATGTTTCCATTGGGTTATCACACGTTCCTCTAAAGTTCTGGCCTTATTACCAATTAGTTGGTTTTATTTTACAAGGTTGGGGTTTATAGCTTTTTTAACTGATGAGCTGCAATTTTTTTTTTCACTTTTTTAGAAAAAAAATAATTGACAAATACAGTATATTAAAGGCATGAAAAGTAATATATGAGGGTGGAATGTCTCAATAGTTTAGTAGTTTGGCTCTCCAGTGTATCATCCCCTATGAATATAAAGTCTACCTAAAATACAAAATGGGACCCGCTCCATTTCCAGCACATCCTTCCTGAGGACCGGTGCCCAGAACTGGACAGCATACTCCAGGTGCGGCCGGACCAGAGTCTTGTAGAGCGGGAGAATTATCGTTTTATCTCTGGAGTTGATCCCCTTTTTAATGTCAATATTCTGTTTGCTTTGTTAGCAGCAGCTTGGCATTGCATGCCATTGCTGAGCCTATCATCTACTAGGACCCCCAGGTCCTTTTCCATCCTAGATCCCCCCAGAGGTTCTCCCCCCAGTCTATAGATTGCATTCAGATTTTTGCCACCCAAATGAATTATTTTACATTTTTCTACATTGAACCTCATTTGCCATGTAGTCGCCCACCCCATTAATTTGTTCAGATCTTTTTGCAAGGTTTCCACATCCTGCGGAGAAGTTATTGCCCTGCTTAGCTTAGTATCATCCGCAAATGCAGAGATTGAACTGTTTACCCCATCCTCCAGATCGTTTATGAACAAATTAAATAGGATTGGTCCCAGCACAGAACCCTGGGGGACCCCACTACCCACCCCTGACCATTCCGAGTACTCCCCATTTATCACCACCCTCTGAACTCGCCCTTGTAGCCAGTCTTCAATCCATGTACTCACCCTATGGCCCATGCCAACGCACCTTATTTTGTACAGTAAACGTTTATGGGGAACTGTGTCAAATGCTTTTGCAAAATCCAGATACACCACGTCTACGGGCCTTCCTTTATCTAGATGGCAACTCACCTCCTCATAGAAGGTTAATAGATTTGGTTTGGCAAGAACGATTCTTCATGAATCCATGCTGATTACTGCTAATGATATCGTTCTCATTACTAAAATCTTGTATATAGTCCCTTATCATCCCCTCCAAGAGTTTACATACTATTGATGTTACGCTAACTGGACTGTAATTCCCAGGGATGTATTTTCGGCAAATATTGGTGCTACATTGGCTTTTCTCCAATCAGCTGGTACCATTCCAGTCAGTAGACTGTCAGTAAAAATTAGGGACAATGGTCTGGCAATCACTTGACTGAGTTCCCTAAGTACCCTCGGGTGCAAGCCATCCGGTTCAGTCCTAAAATTATTAAAGATGTGTGCAAAAAATAAAAAAAAGCAAAAATAGCACTGGCAGTGAAAGGGTTAAAGGGTGAACTTATCCTTTGTAGAACAATTTGCCAATGGCGGCTCCTGTAATAATACTATAACAAGTTCGCTTTAATTGACATGCTTATCTATAATTTGACATTTGATTGCAGTACAGAAATCATTTATCCCTGTAATCACATGAAAAGATTGCAATATTGTCCATTCTATCGATCAAACAAATGATAATCTCCATTCCATCTGAAGTGCCATTTAACGCGGCGCCTGTGAAATGGTCTCTTTAAAACACCCGTCATTCCACCTGCAGCCTGACATTATTTTATGCAGCCCGTGGTACGGTGACCATAAAAGAAAACTATAAATGTCACAAGGTGTTAGTCATGGAGCGTTTTGTTCAGCTCTTCACCTAAAATGACCCCCTTTGTGCCGCCGTCAGGATAGAGAAAGAGTGAAATTCAAAGAGCCTCTCTGTTCCTGTCATCAAACCATTACGCTGATTTGCTGTGAAGATGTTCTGCGGATCTTTAGTATGTATCCCAAGACGCTTCCACTCACATATTCCGGAACGCTTGGAGATGATCCTAATGTGTGGAACGAACGCTGCTGTCAGACGCATCTACCTTACCAACTGTTCAGTGTCTGCCACCCTTCTCTACAATCTATCCAGTGGCCTCCTCTCAGTGTCCTCCAACCCCCTCTGCCAATCCCTTTATTAGTTTCCACTCTGGCCTCTGCTGAGTGTCCTCTGAAACACTCAGCCAGTCACTCCACTGGCCTCCACTCATTGTCCCCCACCCCTCTCTGACAATCCCTCCACTGGCCTCCATTCATTGTCCCCCACCCCTCTCTGACAATCCCTCCACTGGCCTCCATTCATTGTCCCCCACCCCTCTTTGAAAATCTCTCCACTGGCCTCCATTCAGTGTCACCCACCCCTCTCTGACAATCCCTCCACTGGCCTCCATTCAGTGTCACCCACCCCTCTCTGCCAATCCCTCCACTGGCCTCCATTCAGTGTCACCCACCCCTCTCTGACAATCCCTCCACTGGCCTCCATTCAGTGTCACCCACCCCTCTCTGACAATCTCTCCACTGGCCTCCATTCAGTGTCACCCACCCCTCTCTGACAATCCCTCCACTGGCCTCCATTCAGTGTCACCCACCCCTCTCTGACAATCCCTCCACTGGCCTCCATTCAGCGTCACCCAACCCTCTCTGCCATTTCCTCCACTGGCATCAATTCGGTGTCACCCACCCCTCTCTGACAATCCCTCCACTGGCCTCCATTCAGTGTCACCCACCCCTCTCTGACAATCCCTCCACTGGCCTTTGCTTAGTGTCCTCCGAACTTCTCTATCAATCTCTCAAATGGCATCCACTCAGTGTTTACCACCCTTCTCTGCCATTCTCTCCACTGGCCTCCACTCCTCTATGCCAATCTTTCCACTGGCCTTCACTCAGTGTTCTCCACCCCTCCATGCCAATCCCTCCACTGGTCTCCATTCAGCTTCCCCTCTTTGCCAAACCCTTTATTGGTTTCCGCTCAGTGTCCTCCACCCCTCTTTGTCAAACCCTTCATTGGCCTCCATTCAGTGTTCTGCGTCCTCTATACCAATCCCTCCAATGGCCTCCATTCAGAGTTCTCTGCCCTCTATACCAATCCCTCCACTGGCCTCTGCATAGTGTTCTCCACCCTTCCATGCCGATCCCTCCACTGGCCTCCACTCTGTGTCCTCCACCCCTTCATGCTAATCCCCCCACTGGCCTCTACTCAGTGTCCTCCACCCCTTTATGGCAATCCCTCCACCGGCTCTGTTCAGTGTTCTTTGCTCTCTATACCAATCCCCCCACTGGCATCCATTCAGTGTTCTCCACTCCCCTCTGCCATTTCCTCCACTGGCCTCTGCTTAGTGTCCTCCAAACTTCTCTACCAATCTCTCAAATGGCATTCACTCTTTGTTCTCCACCCCTCTCTGCCATTCTCTCCAATGGCCTCCACCCCTCTATGCCAATCCTTCCACTGGCCTTCACTCAGAGTTCTCCACCCCTCCATTTCAATCCTGCCACTGGTCTCCATTCAGCTTCCCCTCTTTGCCAAACCCTTTATTGGTTTCCACTCAGTGTCCTCCACCCCTCCTTGTCAAACCCTTCACTGGCCTCCATTCAGTGTTCTCCACCCCTCTATGCCAGTCCCTCCACTGGTCTCCATTTAGCTTCCCTACCCCTCTTTGCTAATTCCTTTATTGGTTTTCGCTCAGTGTCCTCCACCCCTCTCCCACAATCCTCCCACTGGCCTCTGCTTAGTGTCTTCTGAACTACTCTGCCAGTCATTCCACTGACCTCACCTCATTGTCCCCCACCCCTCTCTGACAATCCTTCCACTGGCCTCTACTTAGTGTCCTCCACCCCTCTACAGTGCCTTGAAAAAGTATTCATAACCCTTGAAATTTCCCACATTTTGTCATGTTATAACCAAAAACATAAATGTATTTTATTGGGATTTTATGTGATAGACCAACACAAAGTGTCTCATAATTGTGAAGTGGAAGGAAAATGATAAATGATATAAATAAATATGTGAAAAGTGTGGGGGGCATTTGTATAGCTCCCCCCTGAGTCAATATTTTGTAGAACTGCCTTTCTCTGCAATTACAGTATGCTTTGATCTAAAGCATTCCATTGTAGCTCTGGCTGTATGTTTCAGGTCGTTGCCCTGCTGGAAAGTGAACCTCCGCCCCAGTCTCAAGTCTTTTGCAGACTCTAACAGGTTTTCTTCTAAGATTGCCCTGTATTTGTCTCCATCCATCTATCCATCAACTCTGACCAGCTTCCCTGTACCTGCTGAAGAAAAGCATCCCCACCACATGATGCTGCCACCACCATGTTTCACGGTGGGGGTGGTGTGTTCAGTGTGATTTGCAGTGTTAGTTTTCCCCCACATATAGTGTTTTGCTTTTAGGCCAAAAGGTTTAATTTTGGTCTCATCTGACCAGAGCACCTTCTTCCACCTGTTTGCTGTCCACATGGAATATAAGACTGGAAGACCTTTGAAGTGCAATATAGCCACGCCCCAACGTGTTTTGTCCTCCAGAGACATCCCCCAAAAAGACTTGTTTCACGGTGGGGATGGTGTGTTCAGGATGATGTGCAGTGTTAGTTTTCCCCACACATAGCGTTTTACTTTTAGGCCATAAAGTTGAATTTTGGTCTCATGTGACCAGATCACCTTCTTCCACATGTTTGCTGTGTCCTCCACATGGCTTCTCACAAACTACAAACAGGACTTCTTATGACTTTCTTTCACCAATGTCTTTCTTCTTGTCACTCTTCCATAAAGGCCAGATTTGTGGAGAACACGACTAATAGTTGTCCTGTGGACAGATTCTCCCACCTGAGCTGTGGATCTCTGCAGCTCCTCCAGAGTTACCATGGACCTCTTGGCTGCTTCTCTGATTAATGCTCTCCTTGCCCGGCCGGTCAGTTTAGGGGGACGGCCATGTCTTGGTAGGTTTGCAGTTGTGCCATACTCTTTCCATTTTCCGATGATGGATTGAACAGAGCTCCGTGAGATGTTCAAAGCTTGGGAGATTTTTTTTATAACCTAACCCTGCTTTATACTTCTCCACAACTTTATCCCTGACCTGTCTGGTGTGTTCCTTGGCCTTCATGATGCTGTTTGTTCACTAAGGGTCTCTAACAAACCTCTGAGGGCTTCACAGAACAGCAGTACTTAAATTGAGATTTAATTACACACAGATGGACTCTATACACTAATAAGGTGACTTCTGAAGATAAACGGTTCCTTTGGCCTCCACTCAGTGTCTTCAATCCCTCTTTGAGAATCCCTCCACTAATTTCCGCTCAGTGTCCTCCTGCCCCTTTGCTAACCCTTCTGTTGGTTTCCGCCAAGAAGAAGGGAAGATTAGATTCTCGTCTTCAAAGGTTGAGAGGAAGGAAATTGGATCTACATTAACTTATGGTCCTAAATTTATCCCAAGACCTTAATATTTTTAGAGGATATTTTAATCAAAGCTTAGGGCATCTCATGAAACGAGTTCAAAATAATATATAAATATACTGTATATACAAGGAAAATCTTTATTTTAATACCCAGAGACTAATAGATATCAGACCACCTTAAGTTAGTTAGAAACACTTAATAAATCTCAACCATGCTTTCAAGCAGATCCCTCCTGATAATTGCAGTAGTTCATCTAGACCTGTATACACAAGGACTTCAATAGTCATTACTGTATTCTTCACATGAAGATGCCTCTAGCTCAGAATATACAGGTATGTTTGTTGTCAAGGTCTTCTTGAAGAACATTAAAGTGGTTATAAAGTCAGATCTTTTTATTTTTTATTTCATGCTATGCATTAAGGTAAGAAACGTTCCAGAGGTTGCCTCCCCTTAAACATCTACCTGAGCTCGATCTCGATCCAGCGCTGTGCCTATCTGCAGCAGCTCTTCTCCTTTTTATCTCTTCTCACAGGAGACTGAGCAACAGTGGGAGCCATTGGTTCCTGCTGCTGTCAATCAAAGCCTGTGATGAAGGAGTGGGGGTGGGACGAATTGTACTATTTGTGTCTATGGATGCACACAACCTGGCTGGGGTTTGAGCCTGCAAGTCTGCCCTCATAGTAAGTGCTTTGCTATGGGGGCAGATGGAAAAAAAGGAGGAACAGACAGCGCCAGACTAAAGAAGAAAAGGATCGGTTGTGGTCTGTGAAATACCATTGCACAAAGTAGGTAGGTATGATGTAGCACCCTACTGGTTAGGTTGCTAGGATGTTAGGTAACTGTAGTTCCATTTGGCTCCTTTGTAATCTTCGGAGCAGTTGTTGATTTCTTTTGGATGTTCTGGTTTTCACAGGGTGCAGGTTTGATTGCTCTCCCCTGCCTTCTGGAGACTTCTGGATCATAGGAGGTTGAGCAAGGCAAATGGGCATCATGAATATCTATTGTGTTGCAGCCAATCCCCTGGGCAGGTTCACTCAGTAGATGGCAGAAGAGCACATAAATAGTCTGTGGCCTGGAGCAGCCCTGTTGTAAGTCCTGGGTCTAGTTCTGAAAGAGGAACCGCTAGCCTGAGGAGCTACCCCTCTGGGCAGATTGCCGTAGTTGCTGCATGTTTGTCGACGTCCCATTTGTGGCAATCCAGAAAAACCCTTTTCTGGAGCTGATCAAGGGATTTTCACCTAAGGACCTGGTCTGGAGAACTCACTAAAGAATGCTGGGTGGAAGTTGAAGGGATAGGAGGGAAGCATCCAGCTGTTTTGTGGCATTGTGAGCATTAACCTGTCTCTCACTGAAGAGTGTCCAGTGGATACTGGAAGAGGCATCGGGTGACATTGTGAGTACTGACCTGAGCACAGTTTACAAGGGGTATGCTAGTGGTGCACCAAAAAATATCCAGCCCAGGTCCCACCCATTAAAGATATTTCAGCCTAGCCCAGTGTAGAAATTTCCGGAAAACCCCAATGCACTATGGAGATGGTTATATCCTACACATGTGCTAACATAGTTTGTGTCTCTTTATTCCTCTTTGTCTCCTTGTTTCTGCTCACCTGAAGCACCAAAGACTCATAATTCCTGGACAGGGTTGATAATGCTGGAAACGAGGAAATAGGTGTGTCACTTGCCTGGCTGTGCAGCACAATATTGGTGTATAAATCACATGACTGGCTGAACAAAGTTACAAATTTATGTTAATAATCACCTATAGCTTCTTTCATGATTCGTGCCTTCTTGTGGTATCTGTGAAGGACCTTCCAGACCAGCCTTTATGGAACTTCTACCCCAGAGGAACACATGATATTATTTAGAGGTCTCAGGGAACACCTGCTAAAAACAGTTAGAAAAATCCTTCTTGCATTGGTGATCAGTGAGAAGAATGTTCCTTACATTGGTGATCAGTGGGAAGAATGTTCCTTACATTGGTGATCAGTGGGAAGAATGTTCCTTACATTGGTGATCAGTGAGAAGAATGTCCCTTACATTGGTGGTCAGTGAGAAGAATGTTCCTTACATTGGTGGTCAGTGAGAAGAATGTTCCTTACATTGGTGATCAGTGGGAAGAATGTTCCTTACATTGGTGATCAGTGGGAAGAATGTTCCTTACATTGGTGATCAGTGAGAAGAATGTTCCTTACATTGGTGATCAGTGAGAAGAATGTTCCTTACATTGGTGATCAGTGAGAAGAATGTCCCTTACATTGGTGATCAGTGGGAAGAATGTTCCTTACATTGGTGATCAGTGGGAAGAATGTTCCTTACATTGGTGATCAGTGAGAAGAATGTTCCTTACATTGGTGATCAGTGAGAAGAATGTCCCTTACATTGGTGATCAGTGACAAGAATGTTCCTTACATTGGTGATCAGTGGGAAGAATGTTCCTTACATTGGTGATCAGTGGGAAGAATGTTCCTTACATTGGTGATCAGTAAGAAGAATGTTCCTTACATTGGTGATCAGTGAGAAGAATGTTCCTTACATTAGTGATCAGTGAGAAGAATGTTCCTTACATTGGTGATCAGTGAGAAGAATGTTCCTTACATTGGTGATCAGTGAGAAGAATGTCCCTTACATTGGTGATCAGTGAGAAGAATGCCCCTTACATTGGTGATCAGTGAGAAGAATGTTCCTTACATTGGTGATCAGTGAGAAGAATGTTCCTTACATTGGTGATCAGTGAGAAGAATGCTCCTTACATTGGTGATCAGTGAGAAGAATGTTCCTTACATTGGTGATCAGTGAGAAGAATGTTCCTTACATTGGTGATCAGTGAGAAGAATGTTCCTTACATTGGTGATCAGTGAGAAGAATGTTCCTTACATTGGTGATCAGTGAGAAGAATGTTCCTTACATTGGTGATCAGTGAGAAGAATGTTCCTTACATTGGTGATCAGTGAGAAGAATGCTCCTTACATTGGTGATCAGTGAGAAGAATGTTCCTTACATTGGTGATCAGTGAGAAGAATGTTCCTTACATTGGTGATCAGTGAGAAGAATGTTCCTTACATTGGTGATCAGTGAGAAGAATGTTCCTTACATTGGTGATCAGTGAGAAGAATGTTCCTTACATTGGTGATCAGTGAGAAGAATGTCCCTTACATTGGTGATCAGTGAGAAGAATGTCCCTTACATTGGTGGTCAGTGAGAAGAATGTTCCTTACATTGGTGATATGTGAGAAGAATGTTCCTTACATTGGTGATCAGTGAGAAGAATGTCCCTTACATTGGTGGTCAGTGAGAAGAATGTTCCTTACATTGGTGATCAGTGAGAAGAATGTTCCTTACATTGGTGATCAGTGGGAAGAATGTTCCTTACATTGGTGATCAGTGAGAAGAATGTTCCTTACATTGGTGATCAGTGAGAAGAATGTTCCTTACATTGGTGATCAGTGAGAAGAATGCTCCTTACATTGGTGATCAGTGAGAAGAATGCTCCTTACATTGGTGATCAGTGAGAAGAATGTTCCTTACATTGGTGATCAGTGAGAAGAATGTTCCTTACATTGGTGATCAGTGAGAAGAATGTTCCTTACATTGGTGGTCAGTGAGAAGAATGTTCCTTACATTGGTGATCAGTGAGAAGAATGTTCCTTACATTGGTGATCAGTGGGAAGAATGTTCCTTACATTGGTGATCAGTGAGAAGAATGTTCCTTACATTGGTGATCAGTGGGAAGAATGTCCCTTACATTGGTGATCAGTGAGAAGAATGTTCCTTACATTGGTGATCAGTGGGGAGAATGTCCCTTACATTGGTGATCAGTGGGGAGAATGTTCCTTACATTGGTGATCAGTGGGGAGAATGTTCCTTACATTGGTGATCAGTGGGGAGAATGTTCCTTACATTGGTGATCAGTGGGGAGAATGTTCCTTACATTGGTGATCAGTGAGGAGAATGTCCCTTACATTGGTGATCAGTGGGAAGAATGTTCCTTACATTGGTGATCAGTGAGAAGAATGTTCCTTACATTGGTGATCAGTGAGAAGAATGTTCCTTACATTGGTGATCAGTGAGAAGAATGTTCCTTACATTGGTGATCAGTGAGAAGAATGTTCCTTACATTGGTGATCAGTGGGAAGAATGTCCCTTACATTGGTGATCAGTGAGAAGAATGTCCCTTACATTGGTGGTCAGTGAGAAGAATGTTCCTTACATTGGTGATCAGTGAGAAGAATGTTCCTTACATTGGTGATCAGTGAGAAGAATGTCCCTTACATTGGTGGTCAGTGAGAAGAATGTTCCTTACATTGGTGATCAGTGAGAAGAATGTTCCTTACATTGGTGATCAGTGGGAAGAATGTTCCTTACATTGGTGATCAGTGAGAAGAATGTTCCTTACATTGGTGATCAGTGGGAAGAATGTCCCTTACATTGGTGATCAGTGAGAAGAATGTTCCTTACATTGGTGATCAGTTGGGAGAATGTCCCTTACATTGGTGATCAGTGGGGAGAATGTCCCTTACATTGGTGATCAGTGAGAAGAATGTTCCTTACATTGGTGATCAGTGAGAAGAATGTTCCTTACATTGGTGATCAGTGAGAAGAATGTTCCTTACATTGGTGATCAGTGAGAAGAATGTTCCTTACATTGGTGATCAGTTGAAGAATGTTCCTTAGATTGGTGATCAGTGGGAAGAATGCTTCTTTTATTGGTGGTCAGTGGAAATAATGCCCCTTTACAGACAACTAAAAAGTTCATTGGTGTCTTGCTCCTGGCTCTGCCTAGTGGTGTTGGCCCTGGCACTCTGCAGGCACCACCAGATATAAAGTCAATTAGCACAAGGAACTCCTGGTAACCTCAAGTGAAACCTTAGTTGAGAAAAGCAGTAGATAATGAAGAGTGAAAAAAAATATGTCTATGTAGCCCAAAGTTTAATTTTTTATTCTCCATATTTCCAGTGCAGGCTTAAATCCATACGAGAAATTTGTTCCAGTAGAGACTTTGATGAATGAGACACATTGGCATTCAGTACAAGTCAGCACTCACTGAAAAAAATATTTAGAACATAGTGCATGAACCTGGCTAAGGTACATCAACATCCATATCTGAAGTGTCTTACCGAGTGTTGAACCTTTTATTCTTTTACACCTCAAACTCGTGATTGTTAATCATTGTGCGTTAATCATGCAATTCAGGGCTGGTAATTTTTTTCTCTTTTCCTGCAAAAAGCGTGAAAGCAAAATGGCCTTGGTGCCCCTCTATCATTGCTCTTCTGTTTGGAGCGGTTATTATGAGCTTCACGACGCGCACCTCGCTGACCTTTGCTCAGCCATTTTATTAATTGCAATTGCTTCTGATTGAAACCCTTCTATAACAGCACAATATTTCAGATGACAGACTGCAGGTGGGAACCTTCACATGAGACAAGGTCAATGAGAAACTGCGGACGAAGGTAGGAGAAAATATATATATAAAAAAAAAATGTTCAGGAAAAAGAGACTTACCTTAGACCCAGCGATACTGGAATATGTCAGGAATATGCTGTAAAATAGAACAAAATGTTTTCTTTGTAGTTATGGAAGGATAGCAGATAGGTTAGGATCTCCATCAAACCACCAGCTGATAAAGCCTCTATATTAACAGTAATTAATATACATTCACCGGCCACTTTATTAGATCTACCTTCCTAGTACCAGGTTGGACCCCCTTTTGCCTTGAGAACTGTCTTCATTCTTGGTGGCATAGATTCAACAAGGTGTTGAAAACATTCCTCAGAGGTTTTGCTCCATAGTGACATGATAACATCACGCAGTCCCGTTCCACCACATGCCAAAGGTGCTCTATTGGATGAGATGTGGTGAGTGTGGAGGCCATTGGAGGACAGGGACCTCATTGTCCAGTGGTGAGATGATTGGAGCTTTGTGACATGGTGCATTATCCTGCTGGAAGGAGCCATCAGAAGATGGGGACACTGTAGTCATAAAGGGATGGACATGGTCAGCAACAATACTCAGGTAGGACGTGATGTTTAAACCATGCTCAATTGGTACTAAGGGGCCCAAAGTGTGAATCCCAGTAGATCAGAAGTTTTTGAAATACTCAGACCAGCCCGTCTGGCACCAACAACCACGCCACGTTCAAAGCCACTTAAATCCCCATTTCTTCTCCATTCTGATGTTCGGCTTAAACTTCAGCAAGTCATCTTCACCACGTCTAGATACCTAAATGCATTAAGTTGCAGCCATGTGATTGGCTTAATAGCAATTTATTTATTTATTTTACCAAGCAATTGAACAGGTGTACCTAATAAAGTGGCCTGTGAATATATATATATATATATATATATATATATATATATATATATATATATATATATATATATATATATATACACACACACACACATACACACACACACACACACACACACACACACACACACACACACATATATACATATATATATATATATATATATATATATATATATATATATATATATATATATATATATATATATATATATACATACATACATACACACAGTGCCCTGAGAAAGTATTCCTACCCCTTAGAATTTTCCACATTTTGGGATGTTACAACCAAAAACGTAAATGCCCCCCACACTTTTCACCTATTTAGTTGAAAAGAAAAAATTTAAACCATTTATTATTTTCCTTCCACTTCATAATTATGTGCCACTTTGTGTTGGTCTATCACATAAAATCCCAATAAAAGACATTTACGTTTTTGGTTGCAACATGAAAAAAAGTGTGAAATTTTAAGGGGTGTGAATACTTTTTAAGGGCACTGTATACAGTATCTCACAAAAGTAAGTACACCCCTCACATTTGTGTAAATCTTTTCTTCTGTCTTTTCATGTGACAACACTGAAGAAATGACACTTGGCTACAATGTAAAGTAGTGAGTGTACCGCTTGTATAACAGTGTATATTTGCTGTCCCCTCAAAATAACTCAACACACAGCCATTAATGTCTAAACCGCTGGCAACAAAAGTCAGTACACCCCTAAGTGAAAATGTCCAAATTGGGGCCAAAGTGTCAATATTTTGTGTGGCCTCCATTATTTTCCAGCACTGCCTTAACCCTCTTGGGCATGGAGGTCACCAGAGCTTCACAGGTTGTCACTGGAGTCCTCTTCCACTCCTCCATGATGACATCACAGAGCTGGTGGATGTTAGAGACCTTGCGCTCCTCCACCTTCCGTTTGAGGATTGTCCCACAGATGATCAATAGGGTTTAGGTCTGGAGACATGCTTGGCCAGTCCATCACCTTTACCATCAGCTTCTTTAGTAAGGCAGTGTTCATCTTGGAGGTGTGTTTGGGGTGGTTATCATGTTGGAATACTGCCCTGCGGTCCAGTCTCTGAAGGGAGGGGATCATGCTCTGCTTCAGTATGTCACAGTACATGTTGGCATTCATGGTCCCCTCAATGATCTGTAGCCCCCCAGTGCCGGCAGCACTCATGCATCCCCAGACCATGACACTTCCACCACCATGCTTGACTGTAGACAAGACACACTTGTCTTTGTCCTCCTCACCTGGTTGCCCCCACACACGCTTGTCACCATCTGAACCAAATACGTTTATCTTGGTCTCATCAGACCACAGGACATGGTTCCAGTAATCCATGTCCTTAGTCTGCTTGTCTTTAGCAAACTGTTTGCAGGCTTTCTTGTGCATCATCTTTAGAAGAGGCTTCCTTCTGGGATGACAGCCATGCAGACCAAGTTGATGCAGTGTGCGGCGTATGGTCTGAGCACTAACAGGCTGACCCCCCCACCCCTACAACCTCTGCAGCAATGCTGGCAGCACTCATACGGCTATTTTCCAAAGACAACCTCTGGATATGTTGCTGAGCACGTGACCTCAACTTCTTTGGTGGACCATTACGAGGCCTGTTCTGAGTGGAACCTGTCCTGTTATACCGCTGTATGGTCTGGCCACCATGCTGCAGATCAGTTTCAGGGTCTTGGCAATCTTCTTATAGCCTAGGCCATCTTTATGTAGAGCAACAATTTTTTTTTTCAGATCTTTAGAGAGTTCTTTGCCATGAGGTGTTGAACTTCCAGTGACCAGTATGAGAGGGTGAGAGCAATAACACCAAATTTAACACACCTGCTCCCCATTCACACCTGAGACCTTGTAACACTAACGAGTCACATGACACCGGGGAGGGAAAATGGCTAATTGGGACCAATTTGGAGATTTTCACTTAGGGGTGTACTGACTTTTGTTGCCAGCGGTTTAGACATTAATGGCTGTGTGTTGAGTTATTTTGAGGGGACAGCAAATTTACACTGTTATACAAGCTGTACACTCACTACTTTACATTGTAGCAAAGTGTCATTTCTTCAGTGTTGTCACATGAAAAGATAGAAGAAAAGATTTACACAAATGTGAGGGGTGTACTTACTTTTGTGATTTTGTATATGTGACTTTTGTATATACACTGTATAGTCCTTTTCTTCCACTTTAGGCAGAATTTTAAGCCCTAATGAAGGGGGGTACAGACTGACTCCTGAAATGTGGGGCTTGTTTTGTTTTGGTAACTTTGATGTAATATGGTACACATTCATGCAATCGAACACTAGATCCAATTTCTTACCTGAACCTGTGGTCAGGCTATATCTTAGTCCTTCTGTTTTCTGGACTGTTGTGCAGATGGGTGCTTCTTTCAGCACCCATGTTGTTTCTTGGGGATGTGGACACAGCCCATTGGCTTTTTTGGGTCCATCAATAAGTTTTTTACCGTTACAGCACCAAAGTTGTACCATCGTGATATGTGGGGTGGCAATAAAGGTAGCCAGTTGTCCAGGAAGCAGCTTGCAGTCACCGATCTCCACTACCAAACGAGATGTTGTGAAGCAGGGTGTCAAATACCTGACTGTGGAGCCCGAGATGATGAGGGTGGCCTCTTGCACAATTCCCATCCAAGCACCCCTGGTAGTGGAGACAGACAATGCTAGGGTAGTGGAAGGGCGCAGGTGCCTGGAAGCTGTAGGAGTGAGCTATAGCTTTGAGACACTGGAGTCCTTCCAGTGGTGGTGTGCAGTCTGGTCACAAGCCTTGTTGAGCTAGAGCCAGACAGGTGCAGAATCATGATCAGGTTCAAGGTCGGGGACAGGCAACTTGCTGGCAATGGGGTACCAAATCAGGAAACAGGGACGTAGTCATAAATCCAAGCCAGGTCGGTAGCATAAGCAAGAAGCAGATATAGCAGGCAGGGGTGGTCCAAGAGAGGTGTCAGACGTAGCTGGGTCAGGAACAAGGTTAGCAGACATGGACTAGAACCAGGAACACAGGAACCAAAGCTAAAGACAATTCAGCACGGAAGCCAGGCAGACACTCAGTTTAAATAGGCTGCTGGGTGCCAGAATCTGTGGATGCGTGTGCACGCCTACGTGTACACGCATGTGCCTGCACGTATTTGCATGCGCATTCTAGGCCGTGTTCATCTTGGGCCTCCATACCCATGACTCCACACATGCGCATAAGAATGAGCATCTGCTGAACAGGAATGAGCATCTGCTGAACAAGATTCCTGACACAGGACCAGGACAAGGGGTGGGCAGGAGGGGCAGCTGTCCCAGCACAGGGCACTCCCTCACTACATGCACACTCCAGATCATTGGCTGGCAATCTGTGGGCCATGGCTTCATGTCTGCCCTGACAGCTACTGCTGTCACACTGTGCTCCAACATGCACTTTTTCCACCCATCCACCCACAGCTGACACAAAAAAACCCACTGTGCATACCCATGCAGCCACTGCATGTGCAAAGTACACTCCATGTCAACTATTGACAGCTGGAGCAAGGGGGCAGAGAATTGATGAGGGGGACACAGATCTGCATCCTTGCCCTGGGAGCTGGACAAACCTGTTCCAGTACAGCTTTGGAGGGTCCCATGCAGATTTAGGCAATTAAACCAGGGTATTATAAATATTAATTAAGCAATACAACATCAGAATGGCTGGGGGTGATTTGAGTGGTAAACGATTGTGGATTTTTTTCCTGGGAGCCAGAAGAAGTGACATGCCACCATTTCCTCATAGACCACTCTTGGGAGCCAGAAGAAGTGACATACCACCATTTCCTCATAGACCACTGTTGGGAGCCAGAAGAGGTGACATACCACCATTTCCTCATAGACCACTCTTGCGAGCCAGAAGAAGGGACATGCTACCATTTCGTCGTAGGCCACTCTTGGGAGCCAAAAAATTACATACCACCTTTTCCTCATAGGACATTCTTGGGAGACAGAAGAAGTGACACACCACCATTTTCTCGAAGGCCACTCCTGGCCACCCAAAGAAGTGAGATACCACCATTTCCTATAGGTCATTATTGGGAGCCAAAAGAAGTAACATACCACCATTTTCTTTTTAGTCAACTCTGCATATCAGCTGTTTTCCAACACATTTATATTGAACAGATACAGTCACTAACATACCTAAAAGATGTCTGTAGTAGCCCAGTAATAGTTATTTCTTGTTTTTTTTTTTTTCGTTAGGTGTAGTCCACTAGGGATTTCAGACATATATGGGTGTTATGTACAGTGGGGAAAATTATTATTTGATCCCCTGAAGATTTTGTAAGTTTTCCCACTTACAAAGACATGAAGGGTCTATAATTTTTATCATAGGTGTATTTTATATGATAGAGACAGAATATCAACCAAAAATCCAGAAAAAACACACGATACAAATGTTATAAATGGAGTTGCAGTTCATTGACTAAAATACCGTATATACTCGAGTATAAGTCGAATTTTTCAGCACATTTTTTTTGTGCCCCCCTCGACTTATACTCGAGTCAAGCACCTTTCTGCAGCAAAAAATTTCATTTTCCGAACCGACTTTGGGGCCCCGTATCTCAGGGCCACTTAGTGCTAGGAACCCCAAATTTGGTGTGCAAACCCAGTGGAACTGGTACCACAACATATCCAAAGATAAAGTTCCTAACATATCCAAAGCTGGGGTTCCTAGCACTAAGTGACCCTGAGATACAGGGCCCCAAACCCGGTTCGGAAAATGTCATTCTCTGCTGCAGAAAAGTGCTTGACATTTTCTGAACTGATTTTTGGGGCCCTGTATCTCGGGGCCACTTGGTGCTAGAAACCCCAGCTTTGGAAATTTTATGGTGCTAGTTCCACTGGGTTTGCACACCAAATTTGGGGTTCCTAGCTCTAAGTGGCCCCAAGATACGGGGCCCCAAATTTGGTCAACTGTGTCCATCTGCAACAATGTCATTTCAGGACCCTTTGGGTTCAGAGACCCCAAATTTTGGCTGCAGCTAGGGGGCATCTAGGAACCCTTAACTACCGAGTTTGAAGTTCAGGGGACCTATGGCTGCAAATGGGCACAGTGAGGCATGCAAATGGGCACAGTGATGCTGCAAATGGGCATTGTTGACCCTCTTTTCCACTTACAGTAGCTGTGCATTTCTCACCCTCGTCTTATACTCGGGTCAATAAGTTTTTCCCATTTTTTTTGTAGTAAATTAGGGCCTCGACTTATACTCAGAACGAATTATACTCGAGTATATACGGTAAGTATTTGATCCCCGACCAACCAACAATAATTCTGCCCCCCACAGACTGGCTCTAGGAGGTGCTCATGTGGTACACAGATTAGTCCTGTCAATGTAAGAAAATGCTCCTAACGACAACTCGTTATGTGTATAAAAGACACCTGTCCACAGAATCTCTTTCTTCCATTCGAACCTCAACATCATGGGGAAGATCAAAGATCTGTCAGAGGACGTCAGGGAGAAGATTGTAGACCTGCACAAGGCTGAAATGGGTTACAGGACCATCAGCAAGAAGTTTGGTGAAAAGGGGACAACTGTTGGAGTGATTATTCGCAAAAGGAAGAAATACAAAATAACCATCAATCGCCCTCGGTCCGGAGATCCATGCAAGATTTCGCCTCATGGGGTGAGGATGAGCATGAGAAAAGTGAGGGATCAGCCCAGAAGTACACGGGAGAGGCTTGTGAACGATCTCAAGGGACAAAGAAACCATTGTTAACACAATACGCCGCCATGGATTGAAATTCTGCAGCGCCCGCAAGGTCCTCCCCCAAGAAGGCACATGTACAGGCCCATCTGAAGAGTGCCAATGAACATCTAAATGATTCAGAGAAGGATTGTGAGAAAGTGCTGTGGTCAGATAAGTCCAAAACTGAGCTCTTTGGAATTAAGTCGACTCGCCGTGTTTGGAAGAAGAAAAATGCTGACTATGACCCTAAGAATACCATACCTACAGTCAAGCACAGAGGTGGAAACATGATGCTTTGGGGCTGATTCTCTGCTAAAGGTACAGGCCGACTTTGCTGCATTGAGGGACTAATGGAGGGGGCCATGTATTGTAAAATCTTGGATGAGAATCTTCTTCCCTCAGCCAGAACACTGAAGATGGGTCATGGATGGGTCTTCCAGCATGACAATGACCCAAAACATACCGCCAAGGCAACAAAGGAGGGGCTCCAGAAGAAGCACATTAAGGTCATGGAGTGGCCTAGCCAGTCTCCAGACCTTAATCCTATAGAAAATTTATGGCGGGAGCTGGGACTTCGAGTTGCCAAGCGACAGCGAAGAAACCTTTAGGATTTAGAGAAGATCTGTAAAGAAGAGTGGACCAAAATCCCTCCTGAGATGTGTGCAAACCTGGTCACCAACTACAAGAAACGTCTGACCTCTGTGATCGCCAACAAGGGTTTCTCCACCTACTCATGTTTTGCTTGGGGATCAAATACTTATTTTACTCACTGAACTGCAACTCCATTTATAATATTTGTATTGTGTGATTTTTCTGGATTTTTGGTTGATATTCTGTCTCCATCATATAAAATACACCTATGATAAAAATTATAGACCCTTCATTTCTTTGTAAGTGGGAAAACGTACACAATCTGCAGGGGATCAAATCATTATTTTCCCCACTGTATATCTAAACTTTAATTTTGTGTAGATACCAAAGGAATGTTTAACTAGTCTTGGAAAATATTCCAGAAAAGTTCCAATGTTTTGGGGAATGTTTTGGGGAAAATGTTGTGGGAGAAGCCGTATTGCAAGTCAGGGTGCCATACCAATCATGAGAACATTTTCCTTTCTCTGTGATCAAAGAAAACATATTGGTAAAAGACAAAAGGTGGGGTGGCAACATATGTTCTTCTCTGATATGAATGGATTTATCCATCTGTTTCCTATAGCTCCTGTTAGAACAAGCCAAGAAATGCATGATGGGTGACTGGGATGCGTTTTCATTTCTGGCAACCCCAAAACTGATTTCCAGCCTTTCACATTCTACGAAGAAAAACGCTAAAAACTCTTTTATTGCTGTTTGTCCCCGTTGGCAAGATTCTTCTCACTTTATATATCAGTGACAGAAGAGGATGTGAGAGGAGATCTCTCCAATGGGAACTTAGACAGCAGTACAAACCTGAGACATATATAACTGAGGTGCTTGATTTGACTTAATAATTTACAATTGAAGAAGGTCAATCACCTATATTGAAGGCTTCCTATTAGGCTGCTCTAAACACAAACAGGGTACCTCTAAATCAAGGTACCCAGAAGTTGGAATCCAGTGAGACATTGGGGTGGTTATACTCACGTGGTAGGTGCTTTTTCCCAATGATTTGCGCCATTCCAAACTGTATCTTTAGGGCGTGGTAGCCCAATTTTTTTGAACAAAGCAGAAAGTTCACAGAATCATCAGTTGGCCATGCAAGGGTTTCCACCATCAACAGTCATTTGAAAATGCATTACCAGTTCTCTTCTTACTAGTCTCTCTGACTGTGTTGCCCAGCATTCCTGGTTTACTTGGCTCACTTAGTTGTAGCACCCTGCTGCTTGGCCCACTTCTAGCCTCTGGATAGAGGTTCTCCTTAGACCCGAATAGAAGCCCACCTGACGTCTGGAACGAGACCTCTTGTCTCCTGGCTGCAGCTCCTCTGACCTCTGGGTGAGACCCTCAGTCTCTTGACTCCTGGCTGCGGTTCCTCTGACCCCTAGGTAACACCTCCTGGTCTCCTGACTCCTGTCTGGGGCTCCTCTGACCCCTGGGTGAGACCTCCCATCTCCAATATGGGAGCTTTCTGCAAACTGGGAGCTCTGAGCTATCGTCTCGCTTAAGTATATAGTGACCCTGCATAACCTGTGCACTCACACAGGCTGCAGGCTTCCCTTAAAATCTGGATACAGGATTGAAGGTTCTGTTCCACCCAATACACTCTGGAACCTTGTAAGGGCTTACCTTGGTTGGAGTCCATAGTGTAGAGATGTACGCTCACCGCTCACCCTTGCAAATACACACAGCCCATGGTAACAAGGTAAAAGGCTATATGGGCTGTGAATCTGTGCACGGGGGCTGGACAGGGAATCTACCAAAGGATTGTCGAAGTGAAGCCATAGTCAGGGATTCCAGAAGTCAGAGTTAACGATGAACAGAGCCAGGGTCAGAAGCCGGGGTCAGTCTTGGAACACTGCAACTTGAAAACAAGAACACAGGACCCTTTGGCAATACAAGAGACAATGAACTGACCAAGCCCTCAGAGTGAGGCCAGCTGATTAGATAAACTGCTTCAGCTGAACCAGGAGTGACAGGTACTAATTACAAAGCAAGATCCAGAGTATAGCCCTCAGTGCTGCATGCAGGACAAAGCATAGCTGGAAACCAGGCTGAATAATAATCTTAGGTGTGGCTCAGAGGCAAAGCAACAGGAGCAGTAACCAGAAAGTCATTGGTTCAATACCTCCTTGAGCCACTTGGGGTGTGACCACGCCTGGCCGTCTGCATGCCATGGTAGGGACCGTGACAAATCTTCAAGCTCCAGGCCCTGATTCTAGGTTTGCCGCCTCATCCCTTTAAACCCAAACACCTATGAATTACACAGATTCTGCGGCTAATTTATTGCAGATAAGGCACCAAGTGAGTTTAATTACCACCTTAATCAGCCACAGAACCTTCAGAATTATTATCGGTTCGGTTTTAAAGGGATGAGGTGGCAACCCTACCTGATCCAGGTTTACAGAATCCAGAGAAAGCCAAAAAGACAGCTTACTCTGCTCAGAAATGATAGCCTGGAACCTCACATTAACCTAAAAGTGAATCCTGTGCCATTTTCTGCTACATTTCCACAGTGGCAGGGCCCTTGCATTGTCCCACCAGGAATAGAAAGTCTAATCAGAGCAAGGAACTAAGACCAGAAAAAACACACCATCATCAGACATAATTATTTAAAGAATGCACCATGATGGGTGCCACTGAATATATATTGTTCCTGGGCACTCCATATGGCTCTTCAAACTATTATTTGTGGCCATTGCACCAGTTCTCCTAAACTACGTCTTATGCCGCGTACACACGAGCGGACCTTTCGACTGGACTTCCAGTGGACTTTCCCAAGGAACGGACTTGCCTACACATGATCACACCAAAGTCAGATGGATTTGTACATGATGACGTACTCCGGACTAAAATAAGGAAGTTCATAGCCAGTAGCCAATAGCTGCCCTACCATCGGTTTTCGTCCGTCGGACTAGTATACAGACGAGTGGACTTTTCGATAAGAACTGGGTCCGGCGGAGTTCTGACGTAAAGATTTGAAACATGTTCCAAATCTAAAGTCCGTCAGATTTTTGACTGAAAAAGCCCGCTGCAGGTGCGATAAAGCCCACACACGGTCGAATTGTCTACCGGACTCGGTCCGTTGGACCAGTCCGGTCGAAAAGTCCACTCGTGTGTATGCAGCATAATATAGAGAGAGTTTTGAATAAAGAAGAGTTCTTTGAGCCCCCGGAATGCATTGACAAGATGTCCTGGACTCTTCGGTTGGCCATGCTGTAAGATTTCACTTGACTCCTCCATCCAAAGCATGGATGGAGAAATCTCTCTCCGACAAGGTAATGTATTTTGACAACCTCCACCCATAACTTAACTGTCAGAATACTCTGATTGGATGCAGCCACTGTTTGGCTCACAATATTCCACCTGGGCCCTCCAAATTTTCAGATTGAAAGATGTCAGGTAGGAGGGTGGCATCAGGGCCATCCACAGCTCAAATCTCATCCAGTTCATCAGGAACTGACCAAAATTTGCTCCCTGCATGGTCAACTTTAGTTTCTTAGTCTGGCGCTCTCATTGGGCTTTCTATACCTGCAGTACTAATCTGACAGAGATTCAAACCCTTTACAATTCAATCCAAAAATGTAAAAAAAAAATGACTGGAGTTTGACTTTAATTACCTTTTGTCAAACGTGACCTGACTTTGGAGTAGACTTAAGCGTTGTTTAATCTCAGGAATACAAGTGGTAAACAGACAGTGTCCAATTATCCAAGATTTTCTTAGATTAGACACATCACTTGCTCATGTTATGTTACACATGGGTCACCTTAGATCGGCTTACTTTGATGTTTACAAAAAAATTACTATGACTATCAAAAGTCAGGTAATATACACTGTATTGACAAAAGTATTGGGACGCCTGCCTTTACACACACATGAACTTTAATGACATCCCAGTCTTAGTCCGTAGGGTTCAATGTTGAGTTGAGCTATAACAGCTTCAACTCTTCTGGGAAGGCCGTCCACAAGGTTTAGGAGTGTGTCTATGGGAATGTTTGACCATTCTTCCAGAAGCGCATTTGTGAGGTTAGGCACTGATGTTGGAGGAGAAGGCCTGGCTTTCAGTCTCCGCTCTAATTCATTCCAAAGGTGTTCTGTCGGGTTGAGGTCAGGCCAGTCAAGTTCCTCCACCCCAAACTCACTCATCCATGTCTTTATAGACCTTGCTTTGTGCACTGGTGCGTAGTCATGTTGGAACAGGAAGGGGCCGTCCCCAAACTGTTCCCGCAAAGTTGGGAGCATGAAATTGACCAAAATGTTTTGGTATGGTGACGACTTAAGAGTTCCCTTCACTGGAACTAAGGGGCCAAGCCCAACCCCAGCCCCACACCATAACCCCCCCCCCACACCATAATCCCCCCTCCACCAAACTTTACACTTGGCACAATGCAGTCAGGCAAGTACCATTCTCCTGGCAACCGCCAAACTCACACATGTCCATCGGATTGCAAGACAGAGAAGTGTGATTGGTCTCCACTGCTCTATAGTCCAGTGGTGGCATGCTTTACACCACGGCATCCGACGCTTTGCATTGCACTTGGTGATGTAAGGCTTGGATGCAGCTAATTGGACATTGGAACCCATTCCATGAAGCTCTCTATGCACTACTGTTGTGCTAATTTGAAGGCCACACAAAGTTTGAAGGTCTGTAGCTATCGACTCTGCAGACAGTTGGTGACTTCTGAAAACTGTGCGCTTCAGCATGCGCTCACCCAGCTCTGCAATTTTACGTGGCCTTCCAATTCGTGGCGGAATTGCTGTTGTTCCCGGTTGCTTCCACTTTGTTATAATACCACTAACAGTTAACCGTTGAATATTTAGTATCAAGGAAGTTTCACAGATGGACTTATTGCACAGGTGACAACCTATCACAGTACAACGCTTGAATTCACTGAGCTCCTGAGAGTGACTCATTCTTTCACAAATGTTTGTAGAAGCCGTCTGCAGGCCTACATGCGCAGAGAGGCGAGTACACCCCTCACATTTGTGTAAATCTTTTCTTCTATCTTTTCATGTGACAACACTGAAGAAATGACACTTTGCTACAAAGTAAAGTAGTGAGTGTACAGCTTGTATAACAGTGCAAATTTGCTGTCCCCTCAAAATAACTCAACACACAGCCATTAATGTCTAAACTGCTGGCAACAAAAGTCAGTACACCCCTAAGTGAAAATGTCCAAATTGGGCCCAAATAGCCATTTTCCTTCCCTGGTGTCATGTGACTCGTTAGTGTTACAAGGTCTCAGGTGTGAATGGGGTGCAGGTGTGTTAAATTTGGTGTTATCGCTCTCACTCTCTCATACTGGTCACTGGAAGTTCAACATGGCACCTCATGACAAAGAACTCTCTGAGGATCTGAAAAAAAGAATTGTTGCTCTACATAAAGATGGCCTAGGCTATATGAAGATTGCCAAGACCCTGAAACTGAGCTGCAGCACGGTGGCCAAGACCGTACAGCAGTTTAACAGGACAGGTTCCACTCAGAACAGGCCTCGCCATGGTCCACCAAAGAAGTTGAGGTCACGTGCTCAGCATCATATCCAGAGGTTGTCTTTGAGAAATAGACATATGAGTGCTGCCAGCATTGCTGCAGAGGTAGAAGGGGTGGGGGGTCAGCCTGTCAGTGCTCTGACCATGTGCCGCACACTGCATCAAATTGGTCTGCATGGCTGTTGTCCCAGAAGGAAGCTTCTTCTAAAGATGATGCACAAGAAAGCCCACAAACAGTTTGCTGAAGACAAGCAGACTAAGGACATGGATTACTAGAACCATGTCCTGTGGTCTGATGAGACCAAGATAAACTTATTTGGTTCAGATGGTGACAAACATGTGTGCTGGCAACCAGGTGAGGAGGACAAAGACAAGTGTGTCTTGTCTACAGTCAAGCATGGTGGTGGGAGTGTCATGATCTGGGGCTGCATGAATGCTCCAGGCACTGGAGAGCTACAGATCATTGAGGGAACCATGAATGCCAACATGTACTGTGACATACTGAAGCAGAGCCTGATCCCCTCCCTTCAGAGACTGGACCGCAGGGCAGTATTCCAACATGATAACCACCCCAAACACACCTCCAAGACCACCACTGCCTTGCTAAAGAAGCTGAGGGTAAAGGTGATGGACTGGCCAAGCATGTCTCCAGACCTAAACCCTATTGATCATCTGTGGGACATCCTCAAATGGAAGGTGGAGGAGCGCAAGGTCTCTAACATCCACCAGCTCTGTGATGTCGTCATGGAGGAGTGGAAGAGGACTCCAGTGACAACCTGTGAAGCTCTGGTGACCTCTATACCCAAGACATTAATGGCTGTGTGTTGAGTTATTTTGAGGGGTCGGCCAAATTTACACTGTTATACAAGCTGTACACTCACTACTTTACATTGTAGCAAAGTGTCATTTCTTCAGTGTTGTCACATGAAAAGATAGAAGAAAAGATTTACACAAATGTGAGGGGTGTACTTACTTTTGTGAGATACTGTATATCAGAGCTGCACCAAGCTACCAGCCAATCACTGTGTCAAAA
This sequence comes from Lithobates clamitans, assembly GCA_037952925.1. NCBI lineage: Eukaryota > Metazoa > Chordata > Amphibia > Anura > Ranidae > Lithobates > Lithobates clamitans. The sequence continues at coordinate 308,482 of JBBGZY010000146.1, forward strand.
TATCGAAAAAAATTGCATAAAGAAAAGTCCACGTGAATAAGTAGAACATTTTCTTTAAAAAGTTACTACACATCCATCACCAACAGCAACATGAAGCCTTCTTGTACAAAGCCTCCACCTCTAGTAATAGGAGCGCCTACCAGATGTTGTTGACTCTCTATCTCTAGTGAGGTCTATTAAGCTTTGAATATAACCCTCAGTAAATCTGCTAGTGGAAAAATCTGCTCTCTTCTCCGTATTTTAGCTCATATTTCATTTTAGAGTACTACTAGAAAGGAACCGCAAAAAAATCCTTCAGTTGAATCACCATCAGAAGAAGCAGCTTCCGACCGAATAGAGCAGACTTGAGGAAACAAATCGTGTAGCTTACAATCTCATGGTGCTGAACGGACAGCTCCAAGATAAAACCTAGGGCAAGACTGAGCATGCTCACAACTGCAGAATACACGTCCCATTGACGAGAGCTCCAGTCCTGGAACACTCAGTTGTAGTCCTATCCCCTATAAATCACCTCAGCGCCCTCATTTTGGTCTGATCCATATAGTTGTATATAAAATGCACTATTTATCTTTCAAAGAGTGTTTCCCGGTGCTAAACCTTTCATGCAGCTTCTACATTTCTGCATTTGTAAATTTCAAGAGCCAGTATAAAGGAAAAGTAGTTAAAAAAGTGCTGGTGGGTTTAACTAATTGATTTTTTGTATAATTCTCCATTAAGAGGCATGGCAGGGGGTGTGTCCTGTGCCTATATACATTTGCTAATAGGTGTCCCTCGTTCCCATCTCGGGAAAGTTGGGAGGTACATGCTCAAACTATTTATGCACTCCCCCAGCCATCTACTGGGCACCCCCCCCTACCCCCACTGCCAGGGATTGCCTGGCACCATATACATATTCAAACTGTAGATTTGACTCCCCCAGCCCCCTTCTTTCCAGGACTCTTTAGAAAACAGAGGAGAGAACTCACAACCAGTGAAACTCAGAGCAGACCAAAATTAAATGGCTGTTTTGGTAGTGCTACCCCCCCTCAAGCGCCGCTGGATTTTGGGTCCCCCAATTTCTGCAAAGCCAGGCAACACACATTTTCAAATTTAGAGACAAGGAATCAGTCCATGGGCTTGTTTTTGTTGTTTTATTGGGGAAAATAACTTTAGGGTATGGGGATTATGGATTATGGAATGCCCAACTTGACTTGAAGAACAATGATGAGGAGAACAACTTCCTTCTCTATGTAATCCAGAAAAATGAAGATGTACTTGACTGAATTCCCTCCAGAACAGCAAAAGTCTCTATGATTGTGAAGTCCCCCTTTGCGGGAGTTCTGTTTCCCAGAGTAGAACTTTAAGTTCTCACTTGCAGGAGCTCTATGTCCCCTTTCTTGATAATACCAGCCCACCTGGCTGCTTGGTGTAATGCCCAGGACAAGGGATTGGGTAACAGCTCGCTAGCACAGTCCCAGAAAAGCTTGCTCGATATTACATTTAACCCTTTTTGGCCTTGGGGATGTAAAAGTACTCTCACTGTCCCTGGAAATCCTGCTTCCCCTTCGAAGAAACGACTGTATAGGACTCCTGGTGTACAGGTCCTTCTTCATAAGCCAGGGTGTCCCCCAACTAAGACCACGGGATAGTGGAGATCCCTCAGTACTTCTTCCTCTCACAGCTCCCAGGCTGGAGGCAGAGCCCCCCCCTCAACCCCGGGGTCCCCTCCCAGGCCACACAACAAAGCTTTCTCGCTCCATCTTCCACCCGACTCTCCTGCTGGCCAGGCTCCACCATATTTAAGGGCTGATCCAGGGCCTCCTGCCTGGGGATTGGCCAGATTTCCCCAAGTATGCAGATCAGGACCTACTGGCATCCACCTACTAGCTTCCAGAAGCTTCTCCAACCTTCTAGAACCAGGGGGGAGGTACCAGTGACCTGCCCTGTATAGCCCTCTAGCCTGACTTAGAGTAACCTGACCCAGTTACAAACTCACACTTACACGAGTCAACAAAAATAAATTTACCTACACAATGTCAACACACTAGAGGGTGCTACATAATATTATCCAACAATAGAAATACACTATATTGTCAAAAGTATTGGGACGCCTACCTTTACACGCACATGAGCTTTAATGGCATCCCAGTCTTAGTCCGTAGGGTTCAATATTAAGTTGGCCCCGCCCTTTGCAGCTATAACAGCTTCAACTCTTCTGGGAAGGCCGTCCACAAGCTTTAGGAGTGTGTCTATGGCAATGTTTGACTATTCTTCCAGAACTGCATTTGTGAGGTCAGGCACTGATGTTGGATGAGAAGGCCTGGCTCGCAGTCTCCCCTCTCATTCATCCCAAAGGTGTTCTTTTGGGTTGAGGTCAGGACTCTGTGCAGGCCAGTTAGGTTTCTCCACCCCAAACTCACTCATCTATGTCTTTATGGACCTTGCTTTGTGCACTGGTCCAAATCATTTGGTGGAGGGGGGGGGGGGGGGTTTATGGTGTGGGGTTGTTTTTCAGGGGTTGGGCCTTGGCCCCTTAGTTCCAGTGAAGGGGACTCTTAAGGCGTCAGTATGCCAAGACATTTTGGAGAATTTCATGCTCCCAACTTTGTGGGAACAGTTTGGGGACGGCCCCTTCCTGTTCCTACATGACTGCCCACCAGTGCACAAAGCAAGGTCCATAAAGACATGCAGGGGCGTTGCTAGGGGGTGGCTTTTGGGGCTATAGCCCCGAGTCTCTGCAGAGGTCCCCAAGGGGAGGGGAGGCTCTCTGGGGACCCTTATGTAAGTGGGGAACCTGATGCAAGGGAGAGGCTCTCTGGGGACCCTGATTTTAAGGTAGAGGCTCTCTAGGGACCCAGATTTAAGGGGGAGGCTCTCTGGGGACCCTAATGTAAGGGGGGCTCTCTGGGGACCCTAATGTAAGGGGGGCTCTCTGGGGACCCTGATGTAAGTGGGGGGCTCTCTGGGGATATATATACACACACATACTTATTTTACTGTATATACATGTGTATGCCCACCCAAGCTTATGACTTTCTTTACTACGCTGCTATGGGCTGTAGCCCCAGATCTTTTGTAGACCTAGCAACACCCCTGAAGACATGGATGAGCCAGTTTGGGGTGGAGGAACTTGACTGGCCTGCAGAGAGTCCTGATCTTGACCCAATAGAACACCTTTGGGATGAGTTAGACCGGAGACTTTGAGCCAGGCCTTCTCATCCAACATCAGTGCCTGACCCCACAAATGCTCTTCTGGAAGAATGGTCAAACATTCCCATAGACACCCTCCTAAAACTTAATATTTATACAGGAAAGGCCTGCAGCCTATGATCCTGGCCCTGTCGGAAGTGAAGAACTCTTCCTATCATCTCCTTCAAACATTTTTTTTTTCTCTTCCATGTTTCCAGCTCTGTTCAGTTGAGGAGACCGGACGGTTCCCAGGGGCAAACCAAGGTTATCCTCGCCCTGGGCATCACAGAAACAAGGCGAAACATTTACACTTTTCTTTTCCTTTTTTTTTTTTTTTTCAACTTTTTTCCCCGTGTAAGTGGTGTGATTTTCATTTATGTACATAAAAGATTTATTTTCCCCCTTTGGGCTGGAGAGCGTTTACTCTGGAGAAGGAGCTTAGTTTTGGATGATTCACTTTCTACTTCCTGATACTGTGCAAGCCACGGATTTTCTTCCTTATCAGGTTTACAGGGAACTTACGGTCAATTTCAAATCATTCGCTCACTCAGCACCGCGATCGCTCTGCCCGCCTAAAACCTCATAACGCTGTCCATTTACTCGGCGTAAAATATTCTGAGTTTGCAAATGCAATAGTGGCAGTAGCGGTAGGAAGAGGAAAAAAGAAGAGGGACAACGGGGGGGGGGGGCTATTGAATAATATTTAACCCTTTCGCTGCCAGATTCGTTTTTTGCACACATGCTTAACCCCTTCATGTCTAAGAGGTAAGACACATCTTAATGCCTAAGCACAATTTTGCAACTCTGACATGTGTTAGTAAAACTGTACATATCATCACAACTACTTTGTGCACCCAGGTGGATTATACTGCGTTTTTACTGAGCACAAATTGGGCTTTCATTAGATGGTAAATGGTAATGGGTTTCTCCTGATTTTCTTTTTATTATCGAAGGAAAACTGGACCAATTTTTTTTAATGTTAAATTTAGCTGTAAAATTCTTGCTAGTACCATAACCAGAACACCCCAAAATAAATTCTCCTGCTCCGGACGATTGCAGCGATTCCACATTAGGTACCTCTACAATTCTTTTGAACAACCCAGAGATGGGGGTAGGCAACTTTTGAGAGGTGGAGATCTACCTGAACAACATCAAAGAGATTCAAACTTAGAAAAATATAATAAAACAGTGTCAGTCAGTAGGGCAGTGGACGGTATCAGTAGAGCAGTGGATGGTATCAGTAGAGCAGAGGACGGTGTCAGTAGGGCAGTGGACGGTATCAGTAGAACAGTGGATGGTATCAGTAGAGCAGTGGACGGTGTCAGTAGAGTAGTGGACGGTGTCAGTAGAGCAGTGGACGGTATCAGTAGAACAGTGGATGGTATCAGTAGAGCAGAGGACGGTGTCAGTAGAGTAGTGGACGGTGTCAGTAGAGCAGTGGACGGTATCAGTAGAACAGTGGATGGTATCAGTAGAGCAGTGGACGGTGTCAGTAGGGCAGTGGACGGTATCAGTAGAGCAGTGGACGGTGTCAGTAGAGCAGTGGATGGTGTCAGTAGGGCAGAGGACGGTGTCAGTAGAGCAGTGGACGGTGTCAGTAGAGCAGTGGATGGTGTCAGTAGAGCAGTGGACGGTGTCAGTAGAGCAGTGGACGGTGTCAGTAGGGCAGAGGACGGTGTCAGTAGAGCAGTGGACGGTGTCAGTAGAGCAGAGGACGGTGTCAGTAGAGCAGTGGACGGTGTCAGTAGAGCAGTGGACGGTGTCAGTAGAGCAGTGGACGGTGTCAGTAGAGCAGTGGACGGTGTCAGTAGGGCAGAGGACGGTGTCAGTAGAGCAGTGGACGGTGTCAGTAGAGGAGAGGACGGTGTCAGTAGAGCAGTGGACGGTGTCAGTAGAGCAGTGGACGGTGTCAGTAGTGCAGTGGACGGTGTCAGTAGAGCAGTGGATGGTGTCAGTAGGGCAGAGGACGGTGTCAGTAGGGCAGTGGACGGTGTCAGTAGAGCAGAGGACGGTGTCAGTAGAGCAGTGGACGGTGTCAGTAGAGCAGTGGACGGTGTCAGTAGTGCAGTGGACGGTGTCAGTAGAGCAGTGGATGGTGTCAGTAGGGCAGAGGACGGTGTCAGTAGAGCAGTGGACGGTGTCAGTAGAGCAATGGACAGTGTCAGTAGGGCAGAGGACGGTGTCAGTAGAGCAGTGGACGGTGTCAGTAGAGCAGTGGACGGTGTCAGTAGAGCAGCGGACGGTGTCAGTAGAGCAGCGGACGGTGTCAGTAGAGCAGTGGACGGTGTCAGTAGGGCAGAGGACGGTGTCAGTAGAGCAGTGGACGGTGTCAGTAGGGCAGAGGACGGTGTCAGTAGAGCAGTGGACGGTGTCAGTAGAGCAGTGGACGGTGTCAGTAGAGCAGTGGACGGTGTCAGTAGGGCAGAGGATGGTGTCAGTAGAGCAGTGGACAGTGTCAGTAGAGCAGTGGACGGTGTCAGTAGAGCAGTGGACGGTGTCAGTAGAGCAGTGGACGGTGTCAGTAGGGCAGAGGACGGTGTCAGTAGAGCAGTGGACGGTGTCAGTAGGGCAGAGGACGGTGTCAGTAGGGCAGAGGACGGTGTCAGTAGAGCAGTGGACGGTGTCAGTAGAGCAGTGGACGGTGTCAGTAGAGCAATGGACGGTGTCAGTAGAGCAGTGGATGGTGTCAGTAGAGCAGTGGATGGTGTCAGTAGGAGAGTGGGCGGTGTCAGTAGAGCAGTGGATGGTGTCAGTAGATCAGTGGATGGTGTCAGTAGGGCAGTGGACGGTGTCAGAGCAGAGGACGGTGTCAGTAAAGCAGTGGACGGTGTCAGTAGAGCAGTGGACGGTGTCAGTAGAGCAGTGGATGGTGTCAGTAGGACAGTGGGCGGTGTCAGTAGAGCAGTGGACGGTGTCAGTAAAGCAGTGGATGGTGTCAGTAGAGCAGTGGATGGTGTCAGTAGGACAGTGGACGGTGTCAGTAGGGCAGTGGACAGTGTCAGTAGAGCAGTGGATGGTGTCAGTAGGGCAGAGGACGGTGTCAGTAGGGCAGAGGACGGTGTCAGTAGAGCAGTGGACGGTGTCAGTAGAGCAGTGGACGATGTCAGTAGAGCAGTGGACGGTGTCAGTAGGGCAGAGGACGGTGTCAGCAGAGCAGTGGATGGTGTCAGTAGGACAGTGGACGGTGTCAGTAGGACAGTGGACGGTGTCAGTAGAGCAGTGGATGGTGTCAGTAGGACAGTGGACGGTGTCAGTAGGACAGTGGACGGTGTCAGTAGGGCAGTGGACGGTGTCAGTAGAGCAGTGGACGGTGTCAGTAGAGCAGTGGACGGTGTCAGTAGGGCAGAGGACGGTGTCAGCAGAGCAGTGGATGGTGTCAGTAGAGCAGTGGATGATGTCAGTAGAGCAGTGGATGGTGTCAGTAGGACAGTGGGCGGTGTCAGTAGAGCAGTGGATGGTGTCAGTAGAGCAGTGGATGATGTCAGTAGAGCAGTGGATGATGTCAGTAGAGCAGTGGATGGTGTCAGTAGGACAGTGGGCGGTGTCAGTAGAGCAGTGGATGGTGTCAGTAGAGCAGTGCATGATGTCAGTAGAGCAGTGGATGATGTCAGTAGAGCAGTGGATGGTGTCAGTAGGACAGTGGGCGGTGTCAGTAGAGCAGTGGATGGTGTCAGTAGAGCAGTGGACGGTGTCAGTAGAGCAGTGGATGGTGTCAGTAGGGCAGAGGACGGTGTCAGTAGAGCAGTGGATGGTGTCAGTAGAGCAGTGAACGGTGTCAGTAGAGCAGCGGACGGTGTCAGTAGAGCAGTAAATGGTGTCAGTAGAGCAGTGGACAGTGTCAGTGGGGCAGTGGACGTGTCACTGGAGTAGTAGATGTGTCAGTAGAGTAGTGGATGATGTCAGTCAGTAGGACAGTGGACGGTGTCAGTAGAGCAGTGGACGGTGTCAGTAGGGCAGAGGACGGTGTCAGTAGAGCAGTGGACGGTGTCAGTAGAGCAGTGGACGGTGTCAGTAGAGCAGTGGATGGTGTCAGTAGAGCAGTAGACAGTGTCAGTAGAGCAGAGGACGGTGTCAGTAGAGCAGTGGACAGTGTCAGTAGAGAAGTGGACGGTGTTAGTAGAGCCGTGGACGGTGTCAGTAGAGCAATGGACGGTGTCAGTAGAGCAGTGAACGGTGTCAGTAGAGCAGTGGACGTGTCACTGGAGTAGTAGATGTGTCAGTAGAGTAGTGGATGACGTCAGTCAGTAGGACAGTGGACGGTGTCAGTAGAGCAGATGTTAGCATCAGTAGGACAGAGGTCTTTATCAGTAGGGCAGTGGACGGTATCAGTAGATTTTTTATTATTTTATTTTTTTATATTTTTTACAATTTTATTTTTTATTATTTTATTTGTTATTATTTTTTACTATTTTTTTTTTTTTAGCAGCACTGTTGGGGGGCTTTAGTGAGATATTGGGGGTCTAAACAGACATCTGATGCTCCACCTTTGAAACAGAGAAAGGTGGTTGAGGAGGACACATTCCTCATTCTCCAGCTCTGCAGCCTCAGCTATACAGAATAAATGGACAGGAATAGTTCTGTACAGAGCTTCAGTTATGAGCCCACACAGGAGCGATCAGTACCGATCACTCACTGTGTTCATTCAGAAAAGGAAGGGGCCAGTCTCCATCCTGCCAGGGGAGCTCATAGGGGGCCCTGGCAGCAGGAAACAAGTAACCTGGACAGGAGGGGGGGCAGGGGCAGCATATGTAGGAACCGATCCCCTGTATTTTCCTCCTGCAATCGCTGAATGATTTGTGGATGGGACCTGCTGATCGGTTGAGACGATCGGTTGAGAGCACTGTGTTGGGCTCTCTACTGACAGCGCAGCTCAAGAAAAAACACCACGCAGTTACCAGTTAAAGTAGTGCAGTGCTGAATAGCAAAAAAAATTCCCTGGTCACGAAGGGGGGAAAACCTTCTGGAGCTGAAGTGGTCGCGGATATAGACACTTTTCACCCATTGCTGATCTTCTTTCTATTCTCAATACTCTTTGGAATTTCATGTTCACCAAACCCGGTTTCTGTATCTAAACCTCTTGACTAGGCTCCGTTAATATAACAAAATCACTCTCCTGTGACCATCTGAAGAGTTAAATGCTTTCAGGGCTGTAAATTCATATATTCTTCTCCTGCAAAATGTTTTGGACAAGCTGCCAAACTGCATCTTACTGACATTGATTTTTTGACCAAACAAACATTTGTCTTCCATGAAAAGGATTGTGCCAACTTCGACTAACGGAATTACTGAAATCTTTAGCTGGAACATCTTCTGCCGTGTGATGAATCGTAGTATTTTCTTTTTTTTCCAGAACACGGGCTCGTATTATGATTAAGATGTGCCAGATCCACAAAGAAGTCCAGACGGACTAAAATTACCCCCCAAGAAAAGACGCACATGGGCGCATTGTGCCGAGTGGCCTTCCAAGTTTTAATTGGGCCTTTGCCAAGAAACGTGGTCTTCAAATGCCCAATTGGAGGGTGCAATGAATGGAGATGTTCTTTTAATCAGTAACAGACAATTTGCGAATATATGTGCCAGACTGTATGTCTGCATTGAAATTCTGTTAGGGTTGGCCGATTTAGGTAGGCTGAGCTGTTGGGCAGAATATATATTGGGATTTCCATCCATAGTAAATGGTGCCAAGGAAGAGTTATAGGGCAGTTCCAACTCAAAGCCCCAACCAGGCTGTGTTTAGGTACGTACATGATATACTACATGCATCTTTATCTCTATTAATGAAAGAAAGAAATAAAAAAAGGAAGGAAGGTAGGTGTCACGGTCAGTGGTCAGGCTTGGAGACCAGTAGCTATAGCAGTAGAGAGGCTCCCACCGACCAGCAGGATGAGCATACAAGCAGATCACCCTGGCGGATGACACAGGCTCACCCGAGGTGCAACTGGTATTCACCAGAGTTCCTCATGGATTAGATGGGTTTTGCTGCTATTTGTATCAGGTCCAGGTCCTCAGGATCACCCCACCAGGGGATGGGCAAGCCAGGGTCCAGTAGCAGATATAGCAGTTAGGGATCAAGCAGAAGCATAGTTGAGGAACAAGCCAAAGGTCAGTAACGAGTGGTAGCGAAGATACAGACGGCAGCAGGAGTGACAAGAGTGAGATATTGGCTGGAGAAAGAACAATAATCTGGAAAACAGGAAGTGCAAAGGCATGGCTTAAATAGGAAGCTCATGGGAGGAGCACGGAGTTCAAGGTTCACTAGAAACAAGGTTCAAGGCAAGATTGTCCGAGGAATTGTCCATGTAGCTGTCCAGCATATCAGGTGGCTCAGCAAGAAGAGATACTGCCAGACACAGCAGAGGTCCCGTGTTCAGATCCAGTTCTGAAGGAAAAAAGAAAGAAAGCCATCGGGTTTTCCATCAGATGTTTGCCGAGTATTTACAATACGAAGTACAAATAATTGGTTAGAGTCCATACCAGTGGATACTGTTCATTTTAAGCCCTGACGAAGGGGATATTGTGTAAGCCCCGAAACATGTTGGCTGTAGCACCTATAATACATTTGGAATAAAACCTCATTGTGGACGCTAACACTTGCGATGCTTAATTTCCAGAGTAGCAAATTTATAGTCCAAGGCTACTGTTCCAGTACCTTGGTTCACAAGAACAGCCCATTCATTACCTAGACGCCCCATTGGGATACCACCAACATGTTTGTTTTTTGTCAGTAGTACTAAAGTATAACTACTTAAGGCTGTGGCGCCATCAATCAATCACATATAAGTAAAGGGCAGATAAAGGCTAGGAAAATTTAGTTTTTGGTTCCTTCTGTAGTCAAGGGAGGGTTATTTTGGTACTGTTCAGCGTTTCACAGGCTGGGAGCTTGATTGCTTCCCCCTGCCAATGGAAGAAGCTTCCATTGCTTAGGGCAGGAGATTCAAATAATCAACCCAAATATTTATCATGCTCCAGCCAATCCCTGGAGAAGAGTGTCCAGTATGGGGCTGGAGAGATGATAAATAGTCTGAAGGACTGGAGAGCTGGGTTCTTTCTCCTCATGAACGTTCCAGAGCCTGGGGGGGGGGCTGCTGCCCTTGGGCAGCCCATTGAAGGTGTAGCTGTTCTTGAGGCCTCAGCAGTGTCAGGCCTAAGGGCCTGAATGGATTTCCTGAGGAGCTAGATGTAGGGCTTCACCATAAGGGATCTGAGTGTCCTCTTTTACTGTGCAGTTTTGGAGTATCCCACCCTCTAACCCCTCTCCTGTTTAAAGGTCTTCTAGACTAGAGGTACTGAATTAAAATTCCTAAAGGTCTGGTCAGTAACATTCTGTTCCTGCAGAGGTCTGAATCTTATTTCTGTTCTATGACTCAGATCCTTCCCATCTCAGCTCCTCCCACCCTTTACATCACAGTCTCCTTTACATTAGTGTTTTCACATCACAACCCCCTTTCATATTACAACCCCCCCCCTTTCACATTAGTGTCCTCAGCAGTCCCCACTATACATCACAGTCCCCTTCACAACACCTTGCAATCACAGCTCCCCCCTTTCTCATATCACAGACCCTCCTAACATCAGTCCCCCTTGTAATCACGGGGACCCCCTCCTCACATCATACCCCCCTTACATCACAGGCCCCCTTTCAATCACAGAACCCCCTACATCACAGCTCTGCCTTACATCACCATTTCCCCCCTTACATCACAGCCCCCCTTGCAATCATGCCCCCCCTCACATCATAGCCTCCCCCGCACATTCTCCCTTGCAATCACAGGGACCCCCCCTCACATCATGCCCCCCTTACCTCACAGGCCCCCTTGCAATCACAGAGCCCCCCCTACATCACAGCTCTGCCTTACATCAGCATTTCCCCCCTAACATCACAGCCCCCTCATACATCACAGCTCTGCCTTACATCACCATTTCCCACTTACATCACAGCCCCCTCCCTTACATCACAGTCCCCTCATACATCACAGCTCCCCCCGCTCCTCAGATCACAGCCCCCCCTTGCGATAACAGACCCCCCCCATCTCACAGCTCCACCCCCTCCTCACATCACAGTCAAAATTAAAACACCATCTCCCTTGCAATTACAGCGCCCCCCCCCCTCCCTCTTTCCCAGACCTACCTTAACACAGCAGGGTAGAGGGCGGGAGGTACGACAGGTCTGCACAGAGGGCAGAAGTTGCCCAACTCTTTATGTTAACAAGCAAGTGATTGGTTGCTAGGACTGCCTTGCATCCTAGCAACCCATCACCTGCTTAATTTGAAAAGTTGGGCAGCTCTCGCTCCCCTTGTAGACCTGCCATATACATAGCTCCCACCTGTCCCTGATTTGGAGCAATGTCCCTCTGTCCCTCATTCCTCCCCATTTGTCCCTCATTTTGGTCTGATCTCTACAGTTATATATAAAATACACTTTTTATCTATCAAAAAAGTGTCTCCCAGTGCTAAACCTTTCATCTGAGCTCTAAATTGCTGCATTTGTAAATTCCAAAAGCCAATATAAAGGAATAGTAGTGGTAAAAAAAAAAAAAGCAACCAATCTTGTTTTTTTGTACAATTCTCCTTTAAGGGGTGTGGCAAAGGGTGTGTCCTATGCCTGCATACTTTTTCTGATAGGTGTCCCTCATTCCCATCTCAAAAAGTTGGGAGGCATGCATATATCCTGCCCTCTGCCCTGTTGTAAAGGGTGACGGCAGCAGCGGTGGCAGGCGGGCAAGGATAGACAGGAGAGGAGTCCACGCAGTCTACTACGCTGTGAAGCAACGGTCCAGACAGGGCTGTCAATCAGTCCATATCCGGACCGTGGTCCTCCATTTAGTGACAGCTGCCCTAGACTTAGAGTTATTGGAGCCGGTGTGTACGGACTGGTGTTTGTGGTGGTGGGCAGCCTCTGGACCTTTAGGGAAAAAAAACAGTTACTACCAGCAGCCCCTCCCCCCCCCCTCCTCTTGGGGGTAGCGCCCTCATGCCATTAAAAATATTGAACAAAAAAAAGAGAGACTTCAACAGCACAATGGATCCCCTTTCAGGAGTTTCTTTGCACGAAAGGTTACAATAAAAAGGACAAATCACACAATCGTCAGCGGACTTGTCTTGTCAGATGTGATGTGACAGAACACGGCACGGGGTCTAACCGCAGCTACGCCTGCGTGTGTCGATTCCGTCTCCTCGCTCCTTCAAGAATGTTTATTTTCAGGACAATTGAAGAGAGGTCAGGTTGATTTTTTTTTTTTTTTTTCCTCCCACCTCTGATGTGAACGCGAAGCGGCTGACGTCTTCTGCTTCCGATCATCGCCACGCTTGGCGTAGCTAATTCCTCTAAAGTGGACCTTCCTCCTCCTGATACTTCCTCTTCTTCCCGATGACTATAGGGATTGGATGTCACATCTCATTAGGTCTGCCGTAGTTATCATTACCTCTGTTTAATAGTTTGAGCGTGAAAATTGTCAGAAATGTCATTCTTCATTGCCCTACAGACAAGGGACACCATGTAAATCACCGATTATTTCTTCATTCTTTATGTAAGAAGATGATTACATCCATTCCGATTCTGAGAGAAGACTGAAGTGTAGGAAGAAATGTCATTCCAATCGCACAAAAGCCGGGCAGCAGACGGGCGGTCAGGACGGGTGTTTTTACAATGAGCTCCTCTTAAAGCGTTTATAAAGGCAATTTTATTTTTTTAACCACTTCGGAATATTTACCCTTCTTCATGACCAGGCCATTTTTTTTCTATTCAGCACTGAGCCGACCGCCTAACGTACACATACTGCGGCAGATCGGCTCTATTACGCAAAATCATGTACCTGTACGTCATTTCCTGCGATAGCCACTAGAGGGCACGCGCCGCCGGGGGCGCGATCGCGCGCTGTTTCGACAGAAGGGGGAGCCAATCAGCGGGTCCGGCGGATCGAAACGAAAACTAACACATTTTTCGGCAGTGCACATGTCTAACTTTAAGTGATTAACGTCACTGGATATGTGGCCCTTTAACCACTTACGGACCGCCGCACGCCGATGTATGTCCTAACTTTGAAGAGGAATATCGTTATGGCAGAAGCTAGCTGCCATAACCCCGGTATTCTCTTCTTTGGCCAGTAGTCCGCTTTCTGATAAGAGTGGTCTCTGCGGTGGATTCGCCGCGAGATCACTTTTATCGGTGGCGGGAGAGGGCATCCCCCTCCCGCAGCGCTCCGGTGCCAGCGGTGGAGGCGATCGGATGTTGCTCCTTGCTGGGTATGGAGACGAGTCAGGGGGAAGATGGCCCCCACCCGTTTCCATACCATTGCAGGGCGGAAGCGACGCCAAAACGTCACTTCCGCCCATAGCGCTTAAAGGGCCATTTTTTTATTTATTTTTTTAAATGACAATTTTTTTAAATTTTTTTATTGCATTTTAGTGTAAATATGAGATGTGTGGTCTTTTTAACCCCCTCAGATCTCATATTTAAGAGGTCCTGCCTTTTTTTTTCTATTAGAAGGGATGTTTACATTCCTTGTAATAGGAATAAAAGTGACACTATTTTTTTTTAAAAAGTGTAAAGATAAAAAATAAATGGTAAAATAAATAAGAAAAAAAAAATGTAAAATGCGCCCTGCCCCGCCGAGCTCACGTGCAGAAGCGAACGCGGTGTTCAAACCACACATGTGAGGTATCACTGCAATCGTTACAGCAAGAGCAATAATTCTAGCCCTAGACCTCCTCTGTAACTCAAAACATGCAACCTGTAGAAGTTTTTAAACATCGCCTATGGAGATTTTAAAGGGTAAAAGTTTGTTGCCATTCCACGAGCGGGCGCAATTTTGAAGCATGACGTGTTGGGTATCAATTTACTCGGTGTAACATTATCTTTCTTAATATAAAAAAAAAATTAGGATAACTTTACTGTTGTCGTATTTTTTAATTCAAAAAAGTGTATTTTTTTCAAAAAAAGTGCGCTGCGCAAATACGGCGTGACAGAAAGTATTGCAACAACTGTCATTTTGTTCTCCAGGGCAGGGGTGTCAAACTCAATTTCATCGTAGGCCGCATTAGCATTATGATTGTCCTCAAAAGGGCCGGTTGTATCTGTAAGATTAGATGTCCTGTGCATCCCCTCCCTTTACATTAGATGTCAAGAGCCACCCCACCATCAGAAGTTGAGTCCCCTACTCTCCCTAACATCACAGTGCACCCCCTTTCCTTATGCTGCTGCTGGGAAGAAGCTGGATGCATTGCTTGAAAGCAGAAAGTAGGGGTCTGGAGGAAGACCAGAGGAGGGCTGCAGCTCTCCTGCAGCTGCAGGAAAGGTGTGAGGGCCACATGAAATGACCTGGAGGGCCGGATTCGGCCCGCGGGCCTTGTGTTTGACACCTGTGCTCAAGGGTGTTGGAAAAAAAATGTATAATGTTTGGAGGTTCTAAGTAATTTTCTAGCAAAAAAAAAATGTTTTTAAAATGTTTTAAACAACAAATCTCAAAAAGCGGCTCGATTAAGACTCAAATCTCTCCTTTACCTTTTAAAAGCAAAAGATCAAAAAAAAAACATGTATCTTTTGCTTTAAAAAAAAAAAAAAAGTGTTTACTTCCTCCCTAGACTGGAAGTGAGGTCATCACGTCGCTTTGATCCTCCAAGGCCATAGAGACAATCAGAGAGGATCTGATCTGGTCTCTGTTCACCTTTATGGCAAACCTGTATGAACTGTTGGATCATTTCCTGGAATGATAAGCCCGAGAAACACCGGCGAGTTGTTGGAGGGGAGCTTCTGAAAGTGATCCAGTGGCTAATTGGCTAATCGGCCGCTCGGATCGCTGTAATGAGAAAGAGAATTACTGGCTGAAAAAAAAAAATACAGAGGTTATTGCTGATTAATTCAACCATAAACCTAGTAAACGAAAGCTGCAACATATACTGTATACAGTGCAGCCTTATTCCAAAATTGATTAAGTTCATTATTTTCCTCAAAATTCTACAAACAATCCCCCATAATGACAACGGGAAGGAAGTTTGTTTGAAATCTTTGCAAATTTATTAAAAATAAAAAAAAATTAAGGAAAAAATCCCATGTACATAAGTGTCACAGCCTTTGCCATGACACTCAGAATTGAGCTCAGGTGCCTCCTGTTTCCACTGAACATCCTTAAGATGTTTCTACAACTTGATTGGAGTCCACCTGTGGTAAATTCAGTTGATTGGACATGATTTGGAAAGGCACACACCTGTCTATAAAAGGTCCCACAGGTAACAGTGCATGTCAGAGCACAAACCAAGCCATGAAGTCCAAGGAATTGTCTGTAGACCTCGGAGACAGGATTGTATGGAGGCACAGATTGGGGGAAGGGTACAGAAAAATGTCTGCAGCATTGAAGGTCCCAATAAGCAAAGTGGCCTCCATCATCTGTAAATGTAAGAAGTTTAAACCACCAGGACTCTTCCTAGAGCGGGCCGCCCGGCCAAACTGAGCGATCGGCGGAGAAAGGCCTTAGTCAGGGAGGTGACCAAGAACCCGATGGTCACTCTGACAGAGCTCCAGAGTTTCTCTGTGGAGAGAGGAGAACCTTCCAGAAGAACAACCATCTCTGCAGCACTCCACCAATCAGGCCTGTATGGTAGAGTGGCCAGACGGAAGCCACTCCTCAGTAAAAAGCACATGACAGCCCACCTGGAGTTTGCCAAAAGGCACCTGAAGGACTCTCAGACCATGAGAAACAAAATTCTCTGGTCTGGCAAAACAAAGATTGAACTCTTTGGCAGTGTCGGTCCGTCCATTAGGGTTGCCTGGGCGCTGCCCCCCTATCCATGCATCCGGCGCCAATGCAGGATGCTGGAAGCATGAATTCCAATGCGGCGGGGTGGTTTTTTTTTAAGCACCTGATTAGAGCCAGAGTCTGTAATAGGCTTCAAAATAGGGTAGGCTTCGGGGCGCAGAGCATTGCACTACAAGCTCACCCAGGTGTGTTACAATAGCGAATTAATATTCGTTATTGAAACACTTATCCTCCTCCCTGCCAATCAGGAAGCGGGTCTGAGATCCATTTCTCGATTGACCAAAAGGAGAATCGTCACGATTTGCAGCCGAGGAGGAGGAAGGAAACGTCGTTGTGATGCCTGTGGAGAGCAGGGGAAGGGGGAGCCGACGCTATGATGACCGCGGAGAGCAGGGTAAGCCGCCGCTGAATCCCGGGAGAAGCACTGCTTGCCAACCCACTGGACAGGAGGGGGGGTGACATTGTTTAACGCCCCCCCCAAAAAATTACCACCAGCTACAACTGCTCTTTGGCCTGAATGGCAAGTGTCATGTCTGGAGGAAACCAGGCACTGCTCATCACCTGGCCAATACCATCCCTACAATGAAGCATGGTGGTGGCAGCATCATGCTGTGGGGATGTTTATCAGAGGCAGAAACTGGGAGACTAGTCAGGATCGAGAGAAAGATGAAGTCAGGATCCTTGATGAAGACCTGCTCCAGAGCGCTCTGGACCTCAGACTGGGGCGAAGGTTCATCTTCAACAGAACAACAACCCTAACCACACAGCCAAGATAACAAAGGAGAAGAAAAGGAAGACACTCAAGGTGTAAAGAAACAGGGGGCTGCACACCCCAAAAGTTAAATTAAAAAAAAGCAGGAGATCTCCCAAGGGTTTTTTTTTAGCAGCCAACAATGGTATAATTAACGAACTGAAAAAATGATAATGTAATGTAGTAAAAAGTTTTATTGTTACAAAAAGTATTAATACTGACATTTACGGTCAGAACATGAACTGGAGTACAAAAAAACATTATATTAGAAAAACAGCAGTACCAATAGGCAAGGGGCAGTATAGAATATGTTACACCATATGCAACAGTAATACAGTAATACATAGGTCTTGCATGTAAGAAACTGACGCGTTTCGACCCCAATGGGTCTTCTTCAGAGGATAATGTATCAAAACTGTATGGATGTAGACATGTGTTAGAGTATTTCAGAAAAAGAAAAAAAAGGAAAAAAATATATAAAAAAAAATGTAAAACAACAGATATAAACAAATCCATATATTGTATTTTTACCAGTTACGATGTATTCAATAGCTGCAAGTGGCCTTGATATAAAGTAGTTTCCCCTTTGCTCTATACCCAATCCCCCAACGTTCGATCCAGTCAATGAGGGAGCGGATAGCATATAGGCATGCCTTACAAGGAGTCACACACTAAATATTCCCCAAAAATAGAGGGGCAGTGGATGAGGGAGGGTATATGCTGCACCTGTGGAGGGGATAACAGAGGAGTGACTACGGGACAACTCTGTGAATGTCCTTGAGTGGCCCAGACTTGAACCTGATTGAACATCTCTGAAAAGATCTGAAAATGGCTGTGCACCGACTCTACCCATCCAACCTGATGGAGCTTGAGAGGTCCTACAAAGAAGAATGGGAGAAACTGCCCAAAAATAGGAGTGCCAAGCTTGTAGCATCGTACTCCAAAAGACTGGAGGCTGTAATTGGTGCCAAAGGGGCTTCACCAATGTGTTGAGCAAAGGCTGTGATACTTGTGTACATGGGAGGAGTCTGTGATACTTATGTACATGGGAGGAGCCTGTAATACTTATGTACATGGGAGGAGCCTGTGATACTTATGTACATGGGAGGAGTCTGTGATACTTATGTACATGGGAGGAGCCTGTGATGCTAATTTACATGGGAGGAGTCTGTGATAATTATGTACATGGGAGGAGTCTGTGATATTTATGTACATGGGAGGAGTCTGTGATACTAATGTACATGGGAGGAGTCTGTGATACTTATGTACATGGGAGGAGTCTCTGATATTTATGTACATGGGAGGAGCCTGTGATACTTATGTACATGGGAGGAGCCTGTGATGCTTATGTACATGGGAGGAGCCTGTGATACTTATGTACATGGGAGGAGCCTGTGATACTTATGTACATGGGAGGAGTCTGTGATACTTATGTACATGGGAGGAGCCTGTGATGCTAATTTACATGGGAGGAGTCTGTGATAATTATGTACATGGGAGGAGTCTGTGATATTTATGTACATGGGAGGAGTCTGTGATACTAATGTACATGGGAGGAGTCTGTGATATTTATGTACATGGGAGGAGTCTCTGATATTTATATACATGGGAGGAGCCTGTGATACTTATGTACATGGGAGGAGCCTGTGATGCTTATGTACATGGGAGGAGCCTGTGATACTTATGTACATGGGAGGAGCCTGTGATACTTATGTACATGGGAGGAGTCTGTGATATTTATGTACATGGGAGGAGTCTGTGATACTTATGTACATGGGAGGAGCCTGTGATACTTTTGTACATGGGAGGAGCCTGTGATACTTATGTACATGGGAGGAGCCTGTGATATTTATGTACATGGGAGGAGCCTGTGATACTTATGTACATGGGAGGAGCCTGTGATGCTTATGTAGATGGGATTTTTTTCCTTTTTTATTTTTAATAAATTTGCAAAGATTTGCAACAAACTTCTTTCACGTTGTCATTATGGGGGATTGTTTGTAGAATTTTGAGGAAAATAATGAATTTAATCCATTTTGGAATAAGGCTGGAACATAACAAAATGTGGAAAAAGTGAAGCCCTGTGAATACTTTCCAGATGCACTGGATACATATTACGGTTGGCAAGCGGTGATGAGACTTTTGCGAACTGAATTCTTTTCTACACCGACCCCTAAAGTGTTAAACAAAAAGAAAAAGAGATAAAAAAATCTGAGGTGTATTCTGCGGGGATTGTAAGAAGACAGAAGAGTCGGGTTCAGTACAATTCTGAAGAGGGACAGCAGAAGTCTGGATAATAAGGGAAGCGCCGGCTCAGGCTGTACGGCGGATCGAACGCTGCGCCGAGCGATGAGCGATGAAGGAATTCACACAAAGCTTCACCTAGATGGTGGAAAATAACATTCCATCCCACATAGAGATCCAATCACAGGAACTTCTGAAGAGGGATTGTAGACGCTCTTTGCTGCATTTAGGAAAAATGAAGAATATAGAAGAAGAAAATGGTTAATATGGCCATAAATAGAGGAAGAAGGGGAGCCGAGAAGACGGACGAGTGGGCGTCATGGGGGAGTAGTAAGGACATCGAAAGTCACTTCAGTTCTTCAAACTTTACAAGTTATCTTACAGCAGCCCGTCCGGGAAATGATATCTCTGAAGTCATTCATCATGGCTCCAAAATATTCGATTGTCACGCCAAAAATGACCAGACTGGGAGTGAAGGGTACATTACAGATACATTCCAGGTATGGCGAGTACTAATCCAGCTTGGATCAACGTAACTCTGTATACACCGTATATGTGAGCTTCCTCTACAATCTGGAAATCACTGCAGAAGACAACGCTACTACGCCAATAATACCATGCTACTACCCTGCTACTATCCCACTACTTCACCCCTACTATACTGCTTCCACACCCCTACTTCACCTCATCTACAAGGCCACTACACCACTACTACACCCTTACTTCACCTCTACTACAAGGCCTCTACACCACTACTACACCCCTACTTCACCTCTACTACAAGGCCACGACACCACTACTACACCCCTACTTCACCTCTACTACAAGGCCACGACACCACTACTACACCCCTACTTCACCTCTACTACAAGGCCACGACACCACTACTACACCCCTACTTCACCTCATCTACAATGCCACGACACCACTACTACACCCCTACTTCACCTCTACTACAAGGCCTCTACACCACTACTACACCCCTACTTCACCTCTACTACAAGGCCACGACACCACTACTACACCCCTACTTCACCTCTACTACAAGGCCACGACACCACTACTACACCCCTACTTCACCTCTACTACAAGGCCTCTACACCACTACTACACCCCTACTTCACCTCTACTACAAGGCCACGACACCACTACTACACCCCTACTTCACCTCATCTACAATGCCACGACACCACTACTACACCCCTACTTTACCTCTACTACAAGGCCTCTACACCACTACTACACCCCTACTTCACCTCTACTACAAGGCCACGACACCACTACTACACCCCTACTTCACCTCTACTACAAGGCCACGACACCACTACTACACCCCTACTTCACCTCTACTACAAGGCCTCTACACCACTACTACACCCCTACTTCACCTCTACTACAAGGCCTCTACACCACTACTACACCCCTACTTCACCTCTACTACAAGGCCACGACACCACTACTACACCCCTACTTCACCTCTACTACAAGGCCACTACACCACTACTACACCCCTACTTCACCTCTACTGCAAGGCCACTACACCACAACTACATCCCTACTTCACCTCTACACCACTACTACACCCCTACTTCACCTCTACTGCAAGGCCACTACTACACCCCTACTTCACCTCTACACCACTACTATAACCCTACTTCACCTCTACTACAAGGCCACTACACCACTACTACACCCCTACTTCACCTCTACTACAAGGCCACTACACCACTACACCCCTACTTCACCTCTACTGCAATGCCACTACACCACTACTATATGCCTACTACTTCACCTCTACTACACTGGGTGTGCTCAGGGCACAGTGCTCCACGCCCCACCCCTACTTCACCTCTATTACAAAGCCACTACACCACTACTACACCCCTACTTCACCTCTACTACAAGGCCACTACACCACTACTACACCCCTACTTCACCTCTACTACAAGGTCACTACACCACTACTACACCCCTACTTCACCTCTACTACAAGGCCACTACACCACTACTACACCCCTACTTCACCTCTACTACAAGTCCACTACACCCCTACTTCACCTCTACTACAAGGCCACTACACCACTACTACACCCCTACTTCACCTCTACTACAAGGCCACTACACCACTACTACATGCCTACCTCACCTCTTCTACAAGGCCACTACACCACTACTACACCCCTACTATAAGGCCACTACACTACTACTACACCCCTTCTTCACCTCTACTAAACCTCTACTACACTACATATTAATTCGCTATTGTTACACACTGGGTGTGCTCAGGTCACAGAGCTCCGCGCCCCAAGCCCACCCTTTTTTGAAGCCAATTAGAGCCTCAGGCTCTAATCACGTGCTTTAAATTTTTTTTTAAAAACCCCATTGAAATCCAAAGCGTCCGGCGCCCTGCATGTAGAATAGGGGTCGGGCGCATGGATTAGGGGGGTGGCGCCCCTGCGCCCAGTATGGACAGGCCGCCACTACTTGTAGGGGGTTTTGACCCTTCCCTAAATTGGCTATAAGTACGAGTCAAACACTCATAAAAAACACTCCTCTTAACTGAAACATTATTTCTAAATAGCAGCATTTCTGAAGTCTCTGTGCTTCTAAAGGTCAGATAATTGTTTTGCCGAAGCCGCATGCCCATGCACAGATTCAATGCGGTTGAGAGTCCGGCGGTAAAGGAGGCGTCCTTTTATCCTCCCGACATTCCTGCGACTATTATCCGCTTGTTTATTTCGTACAAGGTCCTCTATATTCATCCTTTGCAGCGGGAGATGTACAATTTGTTCTAAGAGTTCATCTCCAAGCCACGTTCAAGCGTTGCGTGATCTCTGACACTGAATCCGTGAAGCAAAAAAATAAAAAATGTCCGGCGTATCGGTAGAAATACGTTTTCTGTTGTGTTTAAGGATTGCGCATCGTCGTGGTTTATATGGACAATGGAAGATATTTTTATCTCAGGACAAGGTTTGATATTACTAAATACCGTTCTTTATTACCGTATATACTCGAGTATAAGTCGAATTTTTCAGCACATTTTTTTGTGCTGAAAGTGTCCCCCTCGACTTATACTCGAGTCAAGCACTTTTCTGCAGCAAAAAATTTCATTTTCTGAACCGATTTTGGGGCCCCGTATCTCAGGGCCACTTAGTGCTAGGAACCCCAAATTTGGTGTGCAAACCCAGTGGAACTGGTACCATAACATATCCAAAGCTGGGGTTCCTAGCACTAAGTGGCCCTGAGATATGGGGCCCCAAACCTGGTTTGGAAAATGTCATTCTCTGCTGCAAAAAAGTGCTTGACATTTTCTGAATTGATTTTTGGGGCCCTGTATCTCTGCTAGAAACCCCAGCTTTGGAAATTTTATGGTGCTAGTTCCACTGGGTCTGCATACCAAATTTGGGTTTTTTAGCACTAAGTGGCCCCGAGATACGGGGCCCCAAATTTGTCAACTGTGTCCATCTGCAGCAATGTCATTTCGGGACCCTTTGGGTTCAGAGACCCCAAATTTTGGCTGCAGCTAGGGGGCATCTAGGAACCCTTAACTACCGAGTTTGAAGTTCAGGGGACCTATGGCTGCAAATGGGAACAGTGATGCTGCAAATTGGCATTGTTGACCCTCTTTTCCACTTACAGTAACTGTGCATTTCTCACCCTCGTCTTATACTCGGGTCAATAAGTTTTTCCCATTTTTTTTGTGGTAAATTAGGGCCTCGACTTATACTCGGATCGACTTATACTCGAGTATATACGGTACTTTATTCTTTTTTTTACTTCAATAGCATGACGGCACAGGCTTCTGCCCACTGCGGAAAGCGTCTCTTTAGATGACATGCTTCTCTTTTGTACGCTTGTCCCCAAGGCCTCATTCACGCTTTGGCGATTTTGGAATCAAGGGCGGAATCCAAATCACGTGGCCATAGCTGCAAAACACGTAATATGTGTGCTTTAGGTGGCATTTTAGAATGCGGTGCGCTTTTGCCACGATTGTCGCGCGTCAGGATCACACGGCCAAACGCTCGTGAAGCTTGTTGCCCAAAAAGAAAGGAGCAGGAGCTTCTTTTTCGGTGACAAACGTGCAGAGGGCAGCCCATTGACCAGTGGCGGCTGGTGTAAAAAAAATTTTTGGGTGGGACGCCAAACAGTATAAAACTCTATATGTGAATCTATCTGTTACCATATAGGGGGTGGCCTGGAGAGAGGGGTGCCCCTAATGGATGGGCCCGCCCCTGCCATTGACATGAATGGGATGCCCTATGCGCGACAATCACGTGAAAATCACCCACACAAAATCGAGGGCGGGAGCACAAGTTCCCGCTACGTAAAGTGTGAATTGGGGCCTAAAGTATAAAGGAACTTTCCCTTTAAGGCCCCCCCCCGTTCACATCTGGGCATAGAGGAAGAACGCGTTTCTGCCTGCGTAGCTGCGTAGCTGCCATCACAGGCGGTGGATAGGCAACATCCCTAGGAGACAATTTTGTAGCCTTAGGCACAACTGCACCAGACAAATCGACTTATGTATCCTTTAAACCCTTTAAGGGCGCAATACTTTAAAAACAAGTTCCTTTTAATACAGGGCATCCGGAACTCCTTATAGATGAGGCCTTCAACAAATGCTCGAAAAACACACAGGACAACTTGCGGTGCCATCGTGTCTTAATGGCACCCGTCTACCACTGCAACAACAACTGCACTGGCCTGTCCTTCACCTCTGTTGTGGATAGGTGTACATTGGCTTTCCTGGATTTGGAAGTGTGCCATGAAGGGAGCCCTATTTATTCCAGGAATGACACCAAACCCACCGCGGGTAATTCTTTTCTTCACTATGATAGCTGCCATCACAGGCGGTGGATAGGCAACATCCCTAGGAGACAATTTTGTAGCCTTAGGCACAACTGCACCAGACAAATCGACTTATGTATCCTTTAAATCCTTCCGATTACATAACACTCCGGTAGTGGTCCCACTAAAAATCTTCAGAATAGTTAACACACTCTTCCGTCGGTTACTATGGAATAACAAAAACCCCAGAATTAAGCTGGAGCAGCTGCAGCAATCAAAGGACAACGGGGGGGGTTTGCAGTTCCCAACCCCTGGTTGTACTACATAGCGTCCCAATTGCAACAGCTGGTCGGATCTATGGCGCCAGAACCAAAAGACTCGTCGGCACAGTTGATGTTGATGGCGATGGGGGCAGAGACCATTCCCATGGGCCTTGAGGCACAGTTATTTGCAAAATCCAATAAACAGACCCCAACATTGTCCCTGGTACAAAAAATTTGGAACAAGGCCAGACAACTTCAGGGGGTGCAAGGCTTCACTGATTTTAGCCCAATATGGGGAAACCGCTCTTATACTGAGCTAGACAAATTAACACAAGGGCCAAGATGGCGTAAATATGGGGTTAAACTGCTATCACATATATTTGCAAACGGTAAACTACTCTCTTTTACAGAATTGCAGGATAAATTTAACCTGCCAGATAGCATGTTATATTCCTACCTTCAGCTGCAACATGCGACTCTTGCGCAGGGGGATGCAGGTGGATGGACATTGTCGCCCGCGCCGGTATTTCATGTACTGCAGTCCAGTAATGAGACCAAGGGAATAATATCTCAATGTTATCAGACGTTATTAGTAAGGCACCTGCGAGCATACTCGTGCAATGCAATGTTGGCTTGGGAAAGGGACCTTGGTCAGATTACAGAGGAGCAATGGGAGGAGGCCCTGCAGTCTATATCCACGTGCTCCCTTAACGTTGCACAAAAGGTTTCCCAATTGTTCATAGCGTTAAGAGTGCACTATACCCCAAAAAAGCTATTCAAAATGGACAGGACGGTAGACCCTCTATGTTCCCGTTGTCGTCAGCATGATGGGGACCTTATACACCTCCTGTGGAGATGCCCGAAGCTCCACCGATACTGGAGGGAGGTGATGGGTACGCTCAATGAGGTATTTCAAACGAAGGTCCCCATGGACCCCATGTGCTGTATACTGGGGGTCCTGGAGGATGAGATCCCTGAAGAGCTGGTCAGGGTCGCGTTCTCCAGAGCTTTATTCCAGGCCAGGAAACTTATACTCATGGGTTGGAAGTCTGTGGGGCCACCTACTAGTCGCACATGGGTGGAACACATGGGACAAACCCTTATAAGGGAAAAGTATATATATCAACACAGAGGGCGCCCAACCAGGTTTGATCAAATCTGGTCCAAATGGCTGGATACACCGGGGCTAAGCCCGAAAGAGTTAGTGATGTCCAGACTCTTACAATCTCTGTAAAAATAATGAGGGGATGCAAGACAGTATATATATTATAAGCTGTGCGGGTGGGGGGGTGGTGGGGAGAAAAAATGACTTGTGGTTGGCAGAAGAAGCGTAGCGGGATGGTGAGCAAAGTTGATATAAACAATGTATGTTTGTATGTGAACAGAATCTGTTATAACAAATCTTATGTAATTGCAATTCGAGTGACGTTGATTGATGGATAATATGTGAATGTTCAATAAAACCTTTTTTTGATTTAAAAAAAAAAAATCCTTCCGATACTTTAAAAACAAGTTCCTTTGATACAGGGCATCCGGAACTCCTAATAGATGAGGCCTTCAACAAATACAAATTACAGGCCATGCCACTTCTAGCATCTCATCTGGAAAAGAGACATCAGAGATCAGATTAACAACTCAACTTCACTGTCGTCATAAACAAATGGAACAGATATTACGTAGACACTGGTCCATATTAAAGCAGGACCCTCATCTTAGCCAATATACAGTGCCTTGAAAAAAGTATTCATACCCCTTGAAATTTTTTCCCATTGTCAAGTTACAACTGTAGCGCCCTGGAGTTTTAGTCAGGGAGCTCCTCACAAATTTACTTGCAAGGAGTAGTTATTTTGGTCAATTGCTAGAGATCTATTGATTTCAACCTAAGTTTGGCCTTGTTGCACTTTTCTCTTCTAACGCTAGGTGGCCGGGTACTTGGTGGTGCTAGATACGAGAAGGGCAACCCAAGGTCAGGTTATGGGTATATGGGGTATCTCAGCCAATGGGCCGGGGTTTTCTTGAATCCCTTGGCCTGCTGGGAGAACCTATATATTCGGGTGAGGTCAGGTGATCTATGTTCAGTGGCACCTGGACGGCTGTCTCGGTGGACGTGTGTTGTACGCCCCGGGCTGCTAGGCCGGAGATTGGGCCTATCCAGGGGGCATCTGGCTGTCAGGCTGTGTGAGGGCCTATCCAGAAGTAACAGGGCAGCGTAGGGTTGGGATTGCGGCTTGCGGTCCAACCAGAAGTTGCCAGTCCTGCCGGTCGGAGAACCTGTCGTGGTCGGAGGTAGAAGGGAAGCTGTCACCACAAAGGGACCAAACACCTTACTGTCAGGGACCACAGTGAGTAACTGAAGCAAGTACCAGAGCAGCATTCTCACCGAATGGGCACAGTGGAGAATCGGGGAACTTCAGGTGGTGATCAAGTCAGGGACCCAACCATCGGAGGAGACGCCTGCAAAGCAGCCTTGTGTGTCAGGCCAGGGACCGAGCCGGTTAGCAGGGTTGGGGCTTGAGAGGTGTCTGGAGTGCCAATCTAGGGACCCAGCAGGGAGGCGGGGGTGACGCTTGAGGGAGATACCAAGGAGCTCCAGGGATTCAGAGTCAGTGAATCAGAGGGTCCAGTGAGAGACCAGGAGCTCAAGGGGCTGAAGAACTACAAGTAGAAGTTGTAGTGAAGCTGAGGGGACTGTAACGATTTGTGTTAGGAACTGTTGGGGACTGTTGCCATAGGAGACAGCAATCCTGCAAGTGCAGATGTCTCGCCTTGCTGGGGGCCTTTCCCTGTACGGCTGTCCTCCTATTGAGGTCTCGGATTCTGCCAATGGAAATTGCAACTGCTTAAGGGTGTCCTGGCCCTAACCCTCTTTCCCCCTCAAAATATAAAAAGGACTGTTAAGAGAAGTAAAACCTCTTTTACATCCAAGAAGTGTCTGGCGCCCAATGACTTTATCCACCTTGCACCCACTATTCCTCACAACCCACCACATACAGAAGGATGTCAGCTATCATTGGCCCTGAAGGTTCTACTTGGACTGGAGGAGGCTAGAGACTTTGCTACACAACCAAAAAACCTAAATGTATTTTATTGGGATTTTATGTGATAGACCAACACAAAGTGGCTCATAATTGTCAAGTGGAAGGAAAATGATAAATGATACAAATAAATATGTGAAAAGTGTGGGGAGGAGGGGCATTTGTATGGCGCCATTTTTGTATGGACATTTTTGCCCATTCTTCTTTGTAAAATATCTCAAGCTCTGTCAGATTGGATGGAGAGCGTCTGTGAACAGCAATTTTCAAGTCTTGCCACAGATTCTCAATGTGATTTAGGTCTGGACTGTGACTGGGCCATTCTAACACATGAATATGCTTTGATCTAAACCATTCCATTGTAGCTCTGGCTGGATGTTTAGGGCTGTTGTCCTGCTGGAAGGTGAACCTCCGCCCCAGTCTCAAGTCTTTTGTAGACTCTAACAGGTTTTCTTCTAAGATTGCCCTGTATTTGGCTCCATCCAACTTCCCAATGTAAGACGTTTCTTGTAGTTGGTGATCAGGTTTGCACACATCTCAGGAGGGATTTTGGTCCACTCTTCTTCACAGATCTTCTCTAAATCCTTAAGGTTCCTTGGCTGTCGCTTTGCAACTCGAAGTTTCAGCTCCCTCCATAAATTTTCTATAGGATTAAGGTCTGGAGACTGGCTAGGCCACTCCATGACCTTAATGTGCTTCTTCTTGAGCCACTCCTTTGTTGCCTTGGTGGTATGTTTTGGTTCATTGTCATGCTGGAAGACCCATCCACAACCCATCTTCAGTGTTCTGACTGAGGGAAGAAGATTCTCATCCAAGATCTTACAATACATGGTCGCGTCCATTGGACCCTCAATGCGGCAAAGTCAGGCCTTTATCAGAGAAACAGCCCCAAAGCATCATGTTTCCACCTCCGTGTATCATGAGTGTAGGGATGGTGTTCTTAGGGTCATAGTCAGCATCTTTCTTCTTCCAAACACGGCGAGTCGAGTTAATGCCAAAGAGCTCAATTTTGGTCTCATCTGACCACAGCACTTTCTCCCCAATCCTTCTCTGAATCATTTAGATGTTCGTTGACATGACTGTACATGTGCCTTCTTGAGGAAGAGGATTGCCCATGATTGGAGGAAGAAAAATGCTGACTATGACCCTAAGAACACCATCCCTACAGTCAAGCACAGAGGTGGAAACAATATGCTTATCTGCCATGGGGGTAGGGGCATTCAGCAGGGAAAATCTGAATCGCACAGGGTGCTTAGGGTGTGCCCAGGTACATCTGGCACAGGGTGCTTAGGGTGTGCCCAGGTACATCTGGCACAGGGTGCTTAGGGTGTGCCCAGGTACATCTGGCACAGGGTGCTTAGAGTGTGCCCAGGTACATCTGGCACAGGGTGCTTAGGGTGTGCCCAGGTACATCTGGCACAGGGTGCGTAGGGTGTGCCCAGGTACATCTGGCACAGGGTGCTTAGGGTGTGCCCAGGTACATCTGGCACAGGGTGCTTAGGGTGTTCCCAGGCACAGCTGGCACAGGGTGCTTAGGGTGTGCCCAGGCACATCTGGCACACCCTGTGTGCACACCTTTGCCCACCCTCTATAATTCTGTAGACAATCCAGCACTCGTGTAGTAAGGGATGAATGGGGCTCAGGCTCTAAACATTACAAAGAGCTGAAGGATGTAACTATATGAGATTTATAGAGACATAGATGGGGGATGGGAGGCACATGCTGTTGTTGAATTGCCCTATCCTTTCATTTTGAATTTTGCCCGGAGTTCCCCTTTGCAATAACTTCTCCCTTCCAGACAATGCCGTCTTTTAATCCCCCTCCGATATTCCTCATCCTCCACCATGTGTACATGCAAAGCCGCTGCCAGCTGCATTGTGAGTGCCAAGCGCTGGCATCCAGAGTGGGAAGGGAGAAGCATTTGTAATGTAGGAAATACACTGCAAGCAATGTGGCCCCAGGAGAGGAAAGGAGGGGAAAGGAGAGGAAAGGAGAGGGCAGGGCGGAGGAGCGCTCGCTGGAGTCACAGGAATCAGATAAACATGTGTGACCGGGCACAGCTGTGCCTCCTGCAGATGTGTGCCCATTCCTGTCTACTTCACCATGACTGAGAGATGGAGAGCCGGACAACACGTCTCTTATCTGTATGATGGTGAGACCCTGAGATGTAAGAAGAGAGGAAGGAAGAGAAGGAGAGAGACAGAAGGAGGAGAGGAGTAGAGGAAGAGAGGGAGAGGAGGAGAGGGAGAGGAGGAGAGGTGGAGAGGGAAGGGAGGGGAGGAGAGGAATAGGAGGAGAGGGAAGGGAGAGGAGGAGAGGGAGAGGAGGAGAGGGAGAGGAGGAGAGGTGGAGAGGGAAGGGAGGGGAGGAGAGGAAGAGGAGGAGAGGGAAGGGAGAGGAGGAGATAGAAAAAAGGAGAGGGAAGGGAGAGGAGGAGATATAGAGAGAGACAGAAGGAGGAGAGGGAAGGGAGAGTAGGAGATAGAGAGGAGGAGGGGAGGGAGAAGGAGAAGGAGGAAAGGGAGAGGAGGAGATAGAGAGTAGGAGAGGGAGAGGGGGAGGAAGAGAGAGACAGGGAGCGGAGAGAAAAGAGAGAGGAGAGGAAAGGGAGAGGGGGAAGGGAGGAAAAGGAAGGCAGGGAGAACAGAAAGAAAGAGGGGAGAGGGAGAGGAGTAGAGGGTGAGGAGATGAGAGGTTGGGGAAGAGAGAAGAGGAAGATGAGCAGAGAGGAAATAGGGAAAGAGAAAAGGAGAGCAGAGGAAAGGGACATGAGGAGAGGGAGAGGAGAGAGGGGAGGATTGAGAGGAGGAGAAGGAGGGTAGAGGAGGAGAGGAAAGAGAGAGAAGAGGGGGAGGAGGAGAGGAAGAGGAGTAAAGAGGGAGAGGGAGAGAAGCAAAGAGGGAAAGGAGGAGAGGGAGAAAAGGAGAGAGGGAGAGGAAAGGGAGAGGAGAGGGAGAGAAGGGGAGGGTGAGGAGGAGAGGAGAGGCAGAAGAGAGGAGAGGGAGAGGAGGCGAGGGGAGAGAAGGAGAGGGTGATGAGGAGAGTAGAGGCAGAGGAGAGGAGAGGGAGAGGAGGGAGGGGAGAGGAGGAGAGGAGAGGGAGAGAAGGAGAGGATGAGGAGGAGAGTAGAGGCAGAGGAGAGGAGAGGGAGGGGAGGGGAGGAGAGGGTGATGAGGAGAATAGAGGCAGAGGAGAGGAGAGGGAGGGGAGGGGAGGAGAGGGTGATGAGGAGAGTAGAGGCAAAGGAGAGGGAGAGGAGGGGAGGGGAGAGGAGGAGAGGAGAGGGAGGGGAGAGGAAGAGAGGGAGATGAGGGGAGGGAAGAGGAGGGGAGGGGAGGGAGAGGAGGGAGAGGGAGAGGAGGAGAGGGGAGAGGGAGGGGAGGGAGAGGAGGAGAGGGAGAGGAGGAGGAGGGGGAGAGGAGGGAGGGGAGAGGAGGAGAGGGAGAGGAGGGGAGGGGAGAGGAGGAGAGGGAGAGGAGGGGGGGGAGAGGAGGAGGAGAGGGAGAGGAGGGGAGGGGAGAGGAGGAGAGGGAGAGGAGGGGAGGGGAGAGGAGGAGAGGGAGAGGAGGGGAGGGGAGAGGAGGAGAGGGAGAGGAGGGAGGGGAGGAGGAGAGAGAGGAGGAGGGGAGGGAAGAGGAGGAGAGGGAGAGGAGGGGAGGGGAGAGGAGGAGAAGCAGAGAGGGAAAGGAGGAGAGGGAGAAAAGGAGAGAGGGAGAGGAAAGGGAGAGGGAGAGAAGAGGGAGAGGAGGGCAGAGGAGAGGAGAGGAGAGGAGGGCAGAGGAGAGGAGGGGAGAGGAAGAGAGGGAGATGAGGGGAGGGAAGAGGAGGGGAGGGGAGGGAGAGGAGGAGAGGGAGAGGAGGGAGGGGAGAGGGAGGGGAGGGAGGGAGGGAGGGAGAGGGAGAGGAGGAGGGGGAGAGGAGGGAGAGGAGAGGAGGAGAGGGAGAGGAGGGAGAGGAGAGAGGAGGGGAGGGGAGAGGAGGAGAGGGAGAGGAGGGGAGGGGAGAGGAGGAGGAGAGGAGAGGAGGGGAGGGGAGAGGAGGAGAGGGAGAGGAGGGGAGGGGAGGAGGGAGAGGGAGAGGAGGGGGAGGGGAGAGGAGGAGAGGGAGAGGAGGGGAGAGAGAGGAGGAGAGGGAGAGAGGAGGGGAGGAGAGGAGGAGAGGGAGAGGAGGGAGGGGAGAGGAGGGAGAGAAGCAGAGAGGGAAAGGAGGAGAGGGAGAAAAGGAGAGAGGAGAGGAAAGGGAGAGGGAGAGAAGAGGGAGAGGAGGGCAGGAGAGGAGAGGAGGGAGAGGAGGGCAGAGGAGAGGGAGAGAAGGGGAGGGTGAAGAGAAGAGTAGAGGCAGAAGAGAGGAGAGGGAGAGGAGGCGAGGGGAGAAGGAGAGGGTGATGAGGAGAGTAAGGGCAGAGGAGAGGAGAGGGAGGGGAGAGGGGTGGAGAGGGTGATGAGAAGAGTAGAGGCAGAGGAGAGAGAGAGAGGAGGGAGGGGAGAGGAGAGGAGAGGGAGAGAAGGAGAGGGAGGGAGAGAGAAAGAGAGGGAGAGGGGGGAGGGGAGAGAGGAGAGGAGGAGAAGGAGAGGAGGGGAGGGGAGGGAGGAGAGGGAGAGGAGGGGAGGGAGAGGAGGAGAGGGAGAGGAGCAGAGGGAGAGGAGGAGAGGGAGAGGAGGAGAGGGGAGAGGAGGAGAGTGGAGAGGAGGAGAGGGAGAGGAGGGGAAGAGGAGGAGAGGGAGGGGGAGGAGGAGGGGAGGGGAGGAGGAGGGAGGAGGAGGGGAGGGGAGGAGGGAGGAGAGGGAGAGGAAGGGAGAGAGGAGGAGAGGAGAGAGGGGAGGGAGGAGGAGGGAGAGGGAGAGAGGAGAGGGAGAGGAGGGGAGGGGAGATGAGAGGAGGGAGGAGGGAGAGGAGGAGAGGGAGAGGAGGGAGGGGAGGGAGAGGAGGGGAAGGGAGAGGAGGGAGGGGGAGAGGAGGAGAGGAGGAGAGGAGGGGAGGGGAGAGGAGGGGAGGGAGAGGAGGGGAGGGCATGTCCATTTTGAATGGCATCCCAATAAGCCCAGCAGCCAGTACAATGCACTTGAGTTGCAGTTCTGTACACAGATGTGGACATATTTATACATTGTGGCGTTCTGCTTTAACAAAAACAAACTAATCTATAGCACAAGTTGATTTTTCTGCTATCTCATTTAAAAGAAATGAACTGCCCTAGCGCAGCGCACCTTGATGCACAGCAACGTGTTGTGCGAACAATCATGTGCACATGCGTGTGTATGGACTCTCAGCTGTATTGATCCTCTACATAGGTTCTATAGAAGGTAAACCCGTACTATGTATATATTGTAGGTTTCTCTTCTTCTGAACACTTTCTTCTGCCGGATCGGACTTGCTGAGGGACCCCCAGGTGCGATTTAACTGGCAAAACTGGGAATTGTTGTGGTTTTTTTTTAATGGTATCAATTAGCTTCACCAGATGAATGCCTAGATTGCTTCTAATTAAGCAAAGTTCCATTTCTGGGCGAATGAT
This sequence comes from Lithobates clamitans, assembly GCA_037952925.1. Classification (NCBI taxonomy): domain Eukaryota; kingdom Metazoa; phylum Chordata; class Amphibia; order Anura; family Ranidae; genus Lithobates; species Lithobates clamitans. The sequence goes on from JBBGZY010000146.1 coordinate 340,986, forward strand.
GTCATTTTAATTTCATCCTAAACTCCTTAAAAACGAAAATGAAAAATATAAAAAAACTTTGAGAACCAGCACTATTATTCATTGTGTCCGCAGACATGGCAGAGAGTCTCCAGTGGACGTATCGCCTGTTTCTTTAATCACTTCAATGCACTTCAATGACAATATGGTTTGCCAGCTGAGCAGATGAGGAACGCAGCTGCTGGAGGACCTTGGTATCTAGCGGGAGCCGCATCTGTGGAGTGCAGCTAAATAAAACAAACTTGATGGCAACAAAATCAAAATATAGTAAAGAAAATTTAAAAAACCGGAGCTGGGTTACTGCTGAAGATCCCAGGTGAGATATGAGAAGGTTGGCTCCATGCCATCTTTAAAGCGATACCCTACTATGGCGCCAGCTCAAGCTAGACCCCCATACACCCCGGTACACCCCATACACCCCGGTACACCCCATACACCTCGGTACATGAGGCTCTGTGGGCGGAAGGCACAGGTGCACCGCTCAGCCCCGCTCCCGGCAAACTGGAAAGTCTAGGTGAGGCCCACAGCTACTATGGCTGAAAGTAGTAACTTGATGGTGCTGAAACCTTAAGTAACTGATACTATAGAACTTGAATTTTATTGAACTTGTGCTGATAAAGTCCATATGGGGCATCTGGGTAGAAAGCGTGCTGCTTCCGGGCACCGAGGCACCACCACAAGAACCTCGAGATGTGAATAAAATGTTTGCATCCAAAAAAAAGTGCCACAAAGTGGCACTCAAATTTTTTGAGGGGGCGCAAACAAACTGAAAAATTCTGAAAAATACTGAAAAAAACCCCATCAATTGCAGCCTCACTGTGCCCATCAATTGCAGCCTCACTGTGCCCATCAAATGCAGCCTCACTGTGCCCATCAAATTCAGCCTCACTGTGTCCATCAATTGCAGCCATTGTGCCCATCAAATGCAGCCTCATTGTGCCCATCAAATGCAGCCTCACTGTGTCCATCAAATGCAGCCTCACTGTGCCCATCAATTGCAGCCTCACTGTGCCCATCAAATGCAGCCTCACTGTGTCCATCAAATGCAGCCACTATGCTCCATCAATTGCAGCCATTGTGCCCATCAAATGCAGCCACTGTGCCCATCAAATGCAGCCTCACTGTGCCCATCAAATGCAGCCACTGTGCCCCATCAATTGCAGCCACTGTGCCCATCAAATGCAGCCACTCTGCTCATCAAATGCAGCCTCACTGTGCCCATCAATTGCAGCCACTGTGCCCCATCAATTGCAGCCACTGTGCCCATCAAATGCAGCCACTGTGCTCATTAAATGCAGCCTCACTGTGCCCATCAAATGCAGCCACTGTGTCCCATCAATTGCAGCTACTGTGCCCATTAAATGCAGCCACTGTGCCCATCAAATGCAGCCACTGTGCCCATCAAATGCAGCCTCACTGTGCCCATCAAATGCAGCCACTGTGCCCATCAAGTGCAGCCACTGGGCTCCATCAAATGCAGCCACTGTGCCCATGAATTGCATCCACTGTGCCCATCAAATGCAGTCTCACTCTGCCCATCAAATGCAGCCACTGTGCCCATGATATGCAGCCACTGTGCCCATCATATGCAGCCACTGTGCCCATCATATGCAGCCACTGTGCCCCATGATATGCAGCCACTGTGCCATCAAATGCAGCCACTGTGCCCAACAAATGCAGCCACTGTGCCTTGAAAATGCAGCCACTGTGCCCCATCAAATGCAGCCACTGTGGCCATCATATGCAGCCACTGTACCCATCGAATGCAGCCTCACTGTGCCCATCATATGCAGCCACTGTACCCCGTGATATGCAGCCACTGTGCCCCATGATATGCAGTCACTGTGCCCCATGATATGCAGCCACTGTGCCCTATGATGTGCAGCCACTGTGCCATCAATTGCAGCCACTGTGCCCATGATATGCAGCCACTGTGCCCATTATATGCAGCCACTGTGTTCCATGATAAACAGCCATGGTGATCCCCCCCTGCTGTCTGCCAGGCACTTACTCGATCTTGGTGGCAGGTCAGGTAGCGGGTGACGGCGGCGAGCTGTGTGGGATGAGCAATGGGTCCTCCATGCTTCCCTGCATCTCCTGCCGCCCTCCGGTGCTTTCTTCCTACTGACTGTGCGATCAGTGAGCCACTGTGCCCATCAAATGCAGCCTCACTGTGCCCATCAAATGCAGCCACTGTGCCCCATCAATTGCAGCCACTGTGCCCATCAAATGCAGCCACTCTGCTCATCAAATGCAGCCTCACTGTGCCCATCAATTGCAGCCACTGTGCCCCATCAATTGCAGCCACTGTGCCCATCAAATGCAGCCACTGTGCTCATTAAATGCAGCCTCACTGTGCCCATCAAATGCAGCCACTGTGTCCCATCAATTGCAGCTACTGTGCCCATTAAATGCAGCCACTGTGCCCATCAAATGCAGCCACTGTGCCCATCAAATGCAGCCTCACTGTGCCCATCAAATGCAGCCACTGTGCCCATCAAGTGCAGCCACTGGGCTCCATCAAATGCAGCCACTGTGCCCATGAATTGCATCCACTGTGCCCATCAAATGCAGTCTCACTCTGCCCATCAAATGCAGCCACTGTGCCCATGATATGCAGCCACTGTGCCCATCATATGCAGCCACTGTGTCCATCATATGCAGCCACTGTGCCCCATGATATGCAGCCACTGTGCCATCAAATGCAGCCACTGTGCCCAACAAATGCAGCCACTGTGCCTTGAAAATGCAGCCACTGTGCCCCATCAAATGCAGCCACTGTGGCCATCATATGCAGCCACTGTACCCATCGAATGCAGCCTCACTGTGCCCATCATATGCAGCCACTGTACCCCGTGATATGCAGCCACTGTGCCCCATGATATGCAGTCACTGTGCCCCATGATATGCAGCCACTGTGCCCTATGATGTGCAGCCACTGTGCCATCAATTGCAGCCACTGTGCCCATGATATGCAGCCACTGTGCCCATTATATGCAGCCACTGTGTTCCATGATATACAGCCATGGTGATCCCCCCCTGCTGTCTGCCAGGCACTTACTCGATCTTGGTGGCGGGTCAGGTAGCGGGTGACGGCGGCGAGCTGTGTGGGATGAGCAATGGGTCCTCCATGCTTCCCTGCATCTCCTGCCGCCCTCCGGTGCTTTCTTCCTACTGACTGTGCGATCAGTGAGCCACTGTGCCCATCAAATGCAGCCTCACTGTGTCCATCAAATGCAGCCACTATGCTCCATCAATTGCAGCCATTGTGCCCATCAAATGCAGCCACTGTGCCCATCAAATGCAGCCTCACTGTGCCCATCAAATGCAGCCACTGTGCCCCATCAATTGCAGCCACTGTGCCCATCAATGCAGCCACTGTGCCCAACAAATGCAGCCACTGTGCCTTGAAAATGCAGCCACTGTGCCCCATCAAATGCAGCCACTGTGGCCATCATATGCAGCCACTGTACCCATCGAATGCAGCCTCACTGTGCCCATCATATGCAGCCACTGTACCCCGTGATATGCAGCCACTGTGCCCCATGATATGCAGTCACTGTGCCCCATGATATGCAGCCACTGTGCCCTATGATGTGCAGCCACTGTGCCATCAATTGCAGCCACTGTGCCATCAATTGCAGCCACTGTACCCATGATATGCAGCCACTGTGCCCATTATATGCAGCCACTGTGTTCCATGATATACAGCCATGGTGATCCCCCCCTGCTGTCTGCCAGGCACTTACTCGATCTTGGTGGCGGGTCAGGTAGCGGGTGACGGCGGCGAGCTGTGTGGGATGAGCAATGGGTCCTCCATGCTTCCCTGCATCTCCTGCCGCCCTCCGGTGCTTTCTTCCTACTGACTGTGCGATCAGTGAGCCAGAGAAGGGATGTGCTGGATGCTGATGATAGAGATTTCCCGCGGGGTCAGATGGTCCTCGGAGCCTCTATGGTCGCTTGGAGGCCGGGCGCGATGTTATTACGTCACGCCCGGCCTCTGCATTTGATTTCAGGCTTCCCAGCCTAGAGGAGGCATGTGAGGATTTATTGACCCCCAAATCTCACTGTAAAGAGGACCTTTCATGCCATATTCCTATGACAAGGGATGTTTGCAAGTGATAAAAAAAAAAATTAAAAAGAAAGCATCAAACTAGAAACATGAAATGTCCCCGCGTGCTCGCCGAAGCAAATGCATACATAAGTCGCACCCGCATATGAAAACATTGTTCAAATCACACATGTGGGGTATCACCGCGATCGTTAGAGCGAGAGCAATAATTCTAGCACTAGACCTCCTCTGTAGCTCTAAACTGGTAACCTGTAAACATTTAACGTTTAAAGCGTCACCTATGGGGGTTTTTCAAGTACCGAAGTTACATAGTTACATAGTTACATAGTAGGTGAGGTTGAAAAAAAACACAAGTCCATCAAGTCCAACCTATGTGTGTTGCGGTCATTCAGGTGATTATCTAATAGTTTCTTGAAGCTATCAATGCTCCCCGCTGAGACCACCGCCTGTGGAAGGGAATTCCACATCCTTGCGGCTCTTACAGTAAAGAACCCTCTACATATTTTAAGGTTAAACCTCTTTTCTTCTAATTGTAATGAGTGGCCACGAGTCTTATTAAACTCTCTTCTGCGAAAAAGTTTTCTCCCTATTGTGGGGTCACCAGTCCGGTATTTGTAAATTGAAATCATATCCCCTCTCAAGCGTCTCTTCTCCAGAGAGAATAAGTTCAGAGCTCACAACCTTTCCTCATAACTAAGATCCTCCAGACCCTTTATTAGCTTTGTTGCCCTTCTTTGTACTCGCTCCAATTCCAGTACATCCCTCCTGAGGACTGGTGCCCAGAACTGGACAGCATACTCCAGGTGCAGCCGGACCAGAGTCTTGTAGAGCGGGAGAATTATCGTTTTATCTCTGGAGTTGATCCCTTTTAATGCCAATATTCTGTTTGCTTTATTAGCAGCAGCTTGGCATTGCATCATCTACTAGGACCCCCAGGTCCTTTTCCATCCTAGATTCCCCCAGAGGTTCTCCCCCCAGTCTATAGATTGCATTCAGATTTTTGCCACCCAAATGCATTATTTTACATTTTTCTACATTGAACCTCATTTGCCGTGTAGTCGCCCACCCCATTAATTTGTTCTTTTTGAAAGGTTTCCACATCCTGCGGAGAAGTTATTGCCCTGCTTAGCTTAGTATCGTCCGCAAATACAGAGATTGAACTGTTTATCCCATCCTCCAGGTCGTTTATAAACAAATTAAATAGGATTGGTCCCAGCACAGAACCCTGGGGGACCCCACTACCCACCTCTGACCATTCTAAGTACTCCCCATTTATCACCACCCTCTGAACACGCCCTTGTAGCCAGTTTTCAATCCATGTACTCACCCTATGGTCCATGTCAATGGACTTTTTGCAAAATCCAGATACACCACATCTACGGGCCTTCCTTTATCTAGATGGCAACTCACCTCCTCATAGAAGGTTAATAGATTGGTTTGGCAAGAACGATTCTTCATGAATCCATGCTGATTACTGCTAATGATACCGTTCTCATTACTAAAATCTTGTATATAGTCCCTTATCATCCCCTCCAAGAGTTTACATACTATTGATGTTAGGCTAACTGGTTTGTAATTCCCAGGGATGTATTTTGGGCCCTTTTTAAATATTGGTGCTACATTGGCTTTTCTCCAATCAGCTGGTACCATTCCAGTCAATAGACTGTCAGTAAAAATTAGGAACAATGGTCTGGCAATCGCTTGACTGAGTTCCCTAAGTACCCTCGTATGCAAGCCATCTGGTCCCGGTGATTTAATAATGTTAAGTTTCTCAAGTCTAATTTTAATTCTGTCCTCTGTTAACCATGGAGGTGCTTCCTGTGTTGTGTCATGAGGATAAACACTGCAGTTTTGGTTACTGAAGCCCCCTGATTCTGGCCCCCTGAGTTTGGAGCTATTTCACGAGCGTGCGCAATTTTAAAGCGTGACATGTTAGGTATCAATTTACTCGGCGTAACATCATCTTCTACATTATACAAAAAAAAAAAAATGGGCTAACTGTTTTTGTTTTTTTTAAAGCACGAAACTGTTTTTTTTTTCTCCAAAATAAGAAAACACGTTTGAAAAATTGCTCCGCAAATACCGTGCGAGATAAAAAAGTTGCAACGACCGCCATTTTATTCCCTAGGTTCTCTGCTAAAAAAAACATATATAATGCTTGGGGGTTCTGTGTAATTTTCTAGCAAAAAAAATGATGATTTTTACATGTAGGAGAGAAATGTCAGAATTGGTCTGGGTAGCAAGCGCATAGCTCCCAACTGTCCCTGATTTGGAGCAATGTCCCTCTTTCCCCCTTATTTGTCCCTCATTTTGGTCTGATCTATATAGATGTATATAAAATTTACTTTTTATCTTTCAAAAAGTGTTTTCCAGCACTAAGCCTTTCATCCAAATTATAAATTGCTGCCTTCGTAAATTTTAAAAGCCAATATAAAGGAATAGTAGTGGTAAAAATAAAGTCCCTTGTGGATTCAATTAACCTTTTTTTTTGGTTAATTCTTCTTTAAGGGGGCGTGGCAGGGGGGCGTGTCCTATACCTACATACATTTGCTAGTAGGTGAATGAATGAATGATTTGTATAGCGCTGCACATGTGAACTGAATCGCCTCAAGGAGTAGGTGTCCCTCATTCCCATCTCAAAACGTTGGGAGGTGTGCAAGTGGTTAAAGTAGCGCAGTGTTGAATAGCCAAAAATGGCCTGCTCATAAAAGGGGGGGGGGGGGTGGTAAAACCTTCTTTCTGGAGCTGAAGTGGTTAAAAATAATCAATGTTGATTGGGAGAGTAAAGTTCCACTTTAGTGATTTCCCCCCAATATTGTGCAATGAGAAGCCTTCCTGCTTCCGGCCACTTCCAGTTCCAGAATTCGGACGATCGGTAACACAGTTCCGACATTTTTAGAGGATTTCCTGACTAGTAAGGCAACACCCGGCCGGCACCAAAAGACAGACAGGAAAAGTTGAATTGAAAAGTTGCACCAAATCTTTTTTTCGGGACCTTTGTAGGCACACACTGGGGAACATCGGGGAACTTTGGGTTATGAGGTCATCCTTTAAATTACCGCCATTAAACATCTCCCACTCTCTATGGATGCCATCGGTGGTATGGCAGGCATGCCGCTCACGCCCTTCTGACAACGGAGAACATGAAGGAGAGTTGGCCAGTGATGTTTTGCATAACAAACCCCCGACAGGCCTTTCACTCTCGATGTGGCGCCATCCAGAACCTCCAACCAACGCCGTGAAGGGGTGGGGGGGGACGGCGGGTACAGAGCCTTCACAGAGTGTCCTTAACTTCTCCTGAGCACCGCTGGGAATGTGACAGTTTGTCAGACTTACCTGGGGACGCTATGAAAGCAAAGCCGTGAGCTGCTGCAGCCTAATTATGTGAGCGGGGAGACAGCTGAGGCTGCAAGTTGCTTATTCGAGATGTCACTCAGGGATGTTCTATTTTTTTTTTTTCCCCTGACTGTGGCTACAAGACGGTCCGTTGTGCCGGCCCCGCGGTGTGACCGGGGCATTCATTTACCGAGCGCGCCGCGGCTGCTGTCCTCTTATACAGACAGCCATTAGTTGTTACCAGGCACTAAGGGATTAATAAGGAAGGAAAGACTAAAAAAAAAGAAAAAAAAAAAGGGAACTGACCTCATTTATAAAAAAATTGTACATTCTCCGCCAGTTGAAGAATATGTAAACCCAACCAACCAATTAAGTCGCATATAAACCTTCATACATGAATGTCCTATCAAAATCTATTCTTAATTTTGCAGCGATAAATTTCTGTCTGGCAATCCTGCCACATACAGTGGGGAAAATAATGATTGTCTCCCCTGCAGATTGTGTAAGTTTTGCCCACTTACAAAGAAATGAAGGGTCTATTATTTTTTTTTATCATAGGTGTATTTTATTATATGTGTAGCCCCCTCTACCTAGTGTAGGTGCTAGAGTGAGGTTTTTCTGTAGAGCAGGTAAATTTAGGCAGGCCTGGCTAGAAATAGGTGGGAAGAAATGCAGCACCAACTCTAAGTGAAAAAGCGGCCAACGCCACAATCAGACTAATTGCAAATAAGGATATAAAAACAAAAAAGTGTGGCGCTAATAGAAAATGAAAGAAAAAATATGTGTATGTGGTTAGCCACAGAGATCACTATAGCTGGTGAATAAAATCATATGTCGAATCAATATATATAGGAAATATATATTAAATAGAAAATGTGCTGGTAAAGGTAGTGAAAGTAACATCAAAAATATGAAACCAACAAAAATGTTAGTAACAAGGCGAAAATAGAAACGCCGTGAGTGCATAATCTTATGGGTGACAATCTAACAAGAAAATACAGCGAAGATTAAAAACGGATAAAGGACCCAAAACTATATATCTTAAACAAAATTCAATGCTGACATATAGGTGTAGTCCGTATCAATCACCAAGGTGGTAAAGCCACAATCTTGTTCCAAGCTTCTAGAGTGATATTGAAAGTGATTGATGTGTATAAGGTATTGTCTCCAAAATAGACTTCCAATAAAAAGAGGGAATAGCTAAAGATGAAATACCCTTACCAGAAATGGTGGACTCACAGGCCATCGGCGGTGAGTCAAACGTGCTTATACCGTCAAGGCGGTGAAGGTAGGTGGTAATCCCAATGGATAGGATGAGCTTGGTAGGAAGATGGAACCTGAAGACTTGCTCGCCACCAAAAAGGGATAAATCAGACCCGGGAATTCCAGCTGTCTTGATATCCTATCGTAAGGCCGGCTTAAATCTTCTACCGAACTCCGCTCAGTCAAAGCCAGTTCCCATGATATAAAAAGGAAAGAGCTTCCACATTATGTAAATCCAACTAAGGTGGAAAGTTCTATTGATATAAAAAGTTTCCAATATTCAATAAGAATAAGGGCAGTAAAAATTGGGTTCAATTGAACATAAAAAAGGGCAGAAAAGGGTAGCTAGGGTAGCAAACAGAATCCGTCGCGTTTTGTCCTCATGGACTTCTGCTGCTAGAAGCTAGGCCTGTTTGTTTGGATCTTGTGTGGGCTGGGAGTGGCTCAGAGTAGGCTGGTGACTCACAGATAGCATCATCTTTTGGTTACCTCCCTTCTGCTTCTAGAGCAGAGGTCTCTAAACTGCAGCCCGAGGGCCAGATGTGGCCCTTTGCTAGCCTTTATCCGGCCCTTGGGGCACTATTCCTCCCACTGATATGGGGCACTATTCCTCCCACTGACACCAACAATGGGGCACTATTTCTTCTACTGATACCAGTGACGGGATACTTTTCCTCCTACTAATAGGGGCATTCCTCCTCCTCCTATTGACCACCAACCCTGAGACCATATTTATTTTCACTGATGCCGGGTCCGGGACATTTTCTGCCCCCCCCCCGCTGGCTACCATCCGGCCCTCCTAGAGTCTGAAGGACATTTAAACTGGCCCTTTGTTTGAAATGTTTGGAGACCCCTGTTCTAGAGGCTTCTAGAAGGAAGGAGGGGAAGAGAGGTGGAGCTGCCTGGGGTGTGGGTTGGCAAGGGGGGGGGGAGGCTTCCTTAACTGATTGCTGACCGCCGCACACAGATGTACGTCGGCAGAATGGCACAGGCAGGCAAATGGGCGCACCTGTAGGTCCCTTTAAATTTGCCGCCTGGGGGGGCGGCCCAAAATAGTGTCAAAAGTGTCTGATGTGTCCGCCATAATGTCGCAGTCACAATAAAAATCGCAGATCGCCGCCATTGCTAATAAAAAAAATAATAATAAAAATGCCAAAAAAAAAATCCCAAAAAAATCTACTATTTTGCAGACACTATAACTTTTGCCCAAACCAATCAATATACGCTTATTGCAATTTTTTTTTACCAAAAATATGTAGAAGAATACATACCAGCCTACACTGAGAAAGAAATACATTTTTTTATATAAATTTTGGGGGATTTTTATTATAGCAAAAAGTAGAAAATATTGCTTTTTTTTTTTCAAAATTGTCGCTCTTTTTTGTTTATAGCGCAAAAAATAAAAAACGCAGAGGCGATCAAATACCACCAAAAGCTCGATTTGTGGGAAAAAAAGGACGTCAATTTTGTTTGGGTACAACGTCACACGACCGCGCAATTGTCAGTTAAAGCGACACAGTGCCGAATCGCAAAAAAAATGCTCTGGTCAAGAAGGGGGTAAAATCTTCCGGGGTTGAAGTGGTTAAATACCTAGAGTCAGCCCAGCTGGGGAGGAGGTGGAAAAACTGGAGATGGAGTATTAGTCTGTTAGGGCCTTTAAGGAAGCCCCCTACCCTGCTGGGGGTTGTGACCTTGGTCCTAGGGGCTCGGAGCTGAACAGGAACTCAACGCAACCCAAGGGGTGTCCTGAACAGGAGCAGGAGAGGACAGCGGGGAATACCGCCGGGCAAGTCTCCCGGAGGGATCCATCTGATGTCGGTGAGTTACAGGCCCAGTCGGGAGAGCTGGGAGAAGCATGCCGGAGTGGACTGGGAGTGTGCAGTCTGAGATGGAAGTAGAGCCAGCAGGAGAGACTGTGATGTTACTGGCAGTGAAGTTGGGCCGCTGCAGCTGGGAGAGCTGGCAGAGTCTGAATAGGGCTGACTGGGATCAGTAGTCCACCAAAGAGGGCAGCTAGCACCAGAACTTTCTTTTGCTACTCTACGCGGTCCCTGCCTGTAAAAAGCAACTTTGCTAAGGTCTGTCAGAAACCAGAGTCAGGCCTAACTATGTGCTATTCCTGAAGAATTGTGCTGGAGGGAGAAGGAGTGATAGTCTTCAGCAAATGTTGTGCAGGAGAAGAGTATCTAAATTGTCCCAAACCATGCAAGAATATTTTTGACCTGGGCATCCCATGAATTCCCTAACCCCATCCAAGTTCTACTCCCTCAATAAAATACAAAAACAAAGCTGATGGACTTGTTCATTCTCTTCGAATGTCTAGAAGCGAATGCCGGGCTGGGCAGAAACACGATACAAATGTCATAAATGGAGTTGCAGTTCAGTGAGTAAAATAAGTATTTGTTCCCCTACCAACCAACAATAATTTGGCCCCCCACAGACTGGCTACAGTAGGTGTTCGTGTGGTACACAGATTAGTCCTGTCAATGTAAGAAGGTTCTCCTAACGACATCTCGTTATGTGTATAAAAGACACCTGTCCACAGAATCTCTTCCTTCCATTCAATCCTCACCATCATGGGGAAGACCAAAGAGCTGTCAAAGGACTTCAGAGACAAGATTGTGGACCTGCACAAGACTGGAATGGGCTACAAGACCACCTGCAAGAAGCTTGGTGAGAAGGAGACAACTGTTGGAGCGATTATTCACAAATGGAAAAGCAAATAAAAATAACCATCAATCGCTCTTGGTCTGGAGCTCCATGCAAGGTCCCACCCCATGGGGTGAGGATGGTCATGATAAAAGTGAGGGATCAGCTCAGAACTACACAGGAGGAGCTTATAAATGATCTTAAGGCAGTTGGGACCACAGTCACCAAACAAACCATTGGTAACACAATATGTCACCATGAACTGAAATCCTACAGCGCCCGCAAAAATCCCCTCCTCAAGCCGGAACATGCACAGCCCGTCTAAAGTTTACCAATGAACATCTAAATGATTCAGAGAAGGATTGGGAGAAAGTTTTGTGGTCAGATGAGACCAAAATTGTGCTCTTTGACTTTAACTCGACTCGCCATGTTTGGAGGAAGAAAAATGCTGACTATGACCCTAAGAACACCATCCCTACAGTCACACACGGAGGTGGAAACATGATGCTTTGGGGCTGTTTCTCTGCTAAAGGTACAGACCGACTTTGCCCCATTGAGGGGCCAATGGACGGGGCCATGTATTGTAAGATCTTGGAGGAGAACCTTCTTCCCTCAGCCAGAACACTGAAGATGGGTCGTGGATGGGTCTTCCAGCATGACAATGACCCATAACATACCACCAAGGCAACAAAGGAGTGGCTCAAGAAGAAGGACATTAAGGTCATGGAGTGGCCTAGCCAGTCTCCAGACCTTTATCCTACAAAATATGTATGGAGGGAGCTGAAATTTCAAGTTGCGAAGCAACAGCCAAGAAACCTTGGGGATTTAGAGAGCTGTAAAGAAGAGTGGACCAAAATCCCTCCTGAGATGTGTGCAAACCTGATCACCACCTACAGGAAACGTCTGACCTCTGTGATCACCAACAAGGATTTCTCCACCAGCTACTAAGTCATGTTTTGCTCGGGGATAAAATACTTATTTTACTCACTGATTTGCATTTATAACATTTGGATCGTGTGTTTTTTCTGGATTTTTGGTTTTGGGTGACCATTAGGGACCAGGTAAGTAGCATATGGAGCCGAGCAGACATATAACAGGATGCGTAGTCAGACAAGCCAGGTCAGCAACAGATGGTAAGGTACAGGCATGGACAGCAGGCGGGAGAATGGTCAGGGTAAAGGCCAAGGTCAGCAACACTGGAGCAGGGAGATGAGTAAGAGCCAAGCGGAATCCAAAGACAGGCCGAGGTCAGGGCAAGTAGCGTTTGAGCGTGGTCAGGATAAGCCGGGTCAATCACAGGAATCAAGAACAGGAACGGGCACAGGAACACAGGAAGAGCTGCAGATCAGACAGCAACCAACTAGTGCAGCTGCTGCACTTATAAAGACCAACTGGCGCCAGTCTTAGTGGCGGATGCGCGCCTGTGTGCACCTCGGAGCTTCACTTGCATTATGGCCAGCGCATCCCTGACACCACCCCTCTGACAGAACCTCTCTCAACGGTCACCACCGCCTCCTTTCCAGAGATGACTGCTCCTCCTTTCTTTTCTTTTCTTACTTTCTATCACCCATAATGTGAACACACAAAGGTCTACACTTCATTCCCTGTTCCTATTCACTGTAGGAGCATATTCTCTTCCTAAAGTCATTCAGACTAGACCATTCACTTCACCAGTTACTTTTGCTGAAAACTTAGTTGTTATACGGTCTTTTATTCTACAGTCTTTTATTCTACAGTCCTCTGTGGATTCAATAAGGTTATATGATATTCACAGTGCAATTCAATTCCTTTCCTGATAAATGCAGTAGCTGTGCTGTCCAGACCTTTAACCACTTGCTTACCGGGCACCTAAACCCCTCTTCCTGCCCAGACCAATTTTCAGCTTTTAGCGCTGTCACTCTATAAACGACAATTGCACGGTCAGACAACATTGTACCCAATTGAAACTTTTAGAATTGTTTTCCCACAAATAGAGATTTCTTTTGGTGGTATTTGATCACCTCTGGGTATTTTATTTTTTGTTAAAAAAATTAAAAAAGATCGATTAAAAAAAACAAAAAACAAAACCGTTGTATATTTAGTTAATAAATTTTGCTAACAGGTAATTTTTCTCCTTCATTGCTGTATAGGTGGCAGTGATGGGCACTGATGGGTGGCAGTGATGGGCACTAATGGGTGGCAGTGATGGGCACTGATCGGCACTGATAGGTGACACTGATAGGCAGCACTGCTAGTTGGCACTGATGAGGCACTGGTTGGCACCACTGGTGGGCATTGAAAGGTGGCACTCGTGGGCACTGATACGTGCCACTGATTGCTGGCACTTATGCACTGGTGAGCACTGATTTGTGGCACTGTGGGCACTGGCAGGCGGTACTGGTGGGCTGGTGGGCACAGATGAGGCGGCTTCACCTCTTCCTCTTCAGGACTGATGTCCCTTGCACAGAAGCCGATGGTCGGCTTTTTTTTCTCCTCACGCTGTCAGCATGAGAAAAAAAAAACTATTACTGATCTTCTGTTTACATCACATGATTGGCTGACAGCTGATCATGTGGTAAGGGGGCGGGATCGACCCCTTACTCCGATCTGTGATCACCTGAGTCTCATTGACGTCATTCGGCTATAGCGCAGATCAGAAGGGGTTAAGGTACATTAGGTTACACTCAGTAATAGTTGGTCAACTTGATCCCGTTTCAGGGTCCCACATAGGTGTGGGACCGCTATGAATGGATATCACTCTCGGTGTGATACTACAACTCTACGAGTATGGTCTTCTCAACTCCCTTGACCTGGGAGAGAAGGGAGAGACAATGGGGTGAGAACATTGCTCTTGCTTCAAAAAATAAGAGAGGAAAGGGCCCCTGGTCTATTCCTGTCAATTGACGCAGAAAAAGCTTTTGACAGGGTAGACTGGGGGTTTATGATGAGTACTTTGGAAGCTATGGGAATGGGCCCAAGGATGGCCCAATGGATCCAAGTTTTATATAAACACCCTACCGCAAGAGTGAAGGTTACCTCCGTTCGAAATGTACAATGGAACGAGATAGGGGTGCCCTTTGTCACCCCTATTGTCTGCATTATCTCTAGAACCTCTGTTAGCAACCATAAGGAACAATCCAGATATAGGAGGGATAAAGATTGGAGAAGAGGAACATGAAATAGCAGCCTACGCCGATGACGTACTGTTTTATATTTCTAATCCTAGGATCACAATGCCTAGTTTAAATGAAGACACTGAAACATTATGGGGATTCATCAAATTTAGAAATAAATCCTTCTAAATCGGAAGTCCTAAATATAAACGTAAACAAACAAGAAGAAAAGCTCTTACAGCAGGAATTCCAATTTACTTGGAAGACAGAAATAAAATATTTAGGAAAAGGATTGACATTGTCCTCTGAGAAACTATATCAGGAAAATTATATCCCACTATTAAACGATATAAAAACGAAATAAAAAGAATGGCAAGTAGGCCCCTTTCATGGACAGGCAAAATAAACACCATAAAGATGGTAATAGTACCGAAAATCATGTACAATTTCCAAATGTTACCTATCCCACTACCTCAGACATATTTTAAAACATTAAAAAATATGATATCTAAGTTCATCCGGCAGGACAGTAAACCAAGAATTGTATTTGCGGTATTAAGGAGAGATAAAGCGCAAGAGGGGGTTAAAGGTACCAGACTTGCAAAAATATTACAATGCAGTGTTAAATTCGTGGGTGATGGAACGGACTAAGGGAGTAAATAAAAAAAGGTGGGTACAAATTGAGAATACAATGAGTGACCCACGGTTGATTAGAATAATTTGGATCCCACCGCAATATAGAGCACTAGGGGAAAATACACAAAATGTACTTAGCATATGGGATTTAATACATAAACAAAGTAAATGGACATACAATTCACCACTAATATTACTGAAAGAAACTAATTTTCTTTTTCGTACATCAGGGGACACAGAGCCACAGTATTTACTGAATGGGTTATAAAGCCACCACTAGTTGATGGACACTGGCACACCCTAGACAGGAAGTTTAGCCCCCTATATAACCCCTCCCCTTACTGGGAGTACCCCAGTTTTTTCGCCAGTGTCTTAGGTGTTGGTCACGAGTAAAGATGTGCTGTGCTGAGCCCTGCTGGAATATTCCTTACTGGGGCAAGCCATGCAACCGGATCCATTCAAAGTGCCTTTTCCAGGCCGAATCGAATGGTACCCGGGCCACGTGTCCGAAAAAACAAGGTTTTACCTGTAATGCTTCTCTTTTTAGAGAGCTGGACCCCGGGATCCACTATTTTTTTTTTTCAGCGATATTCCTGGCGGGGTGCTTTACAGGCCCAGGGCTGTGGATCCCCCGATAAAAAGGGGACCCCAGTCCCTGAAGGTTTTATAAACGGAGCCCACCGTGAGAGGTGAAGATTGGGTCTGTTACCACAGAACCCTGCAGCTGGATTAGGTAGGGGAGATTCCTAAGGAATTTTTCTAATTCTTGTGGGTTTTCTCCTTTAAGTAAATGTTGTCATGCCTAAAGTCGCAAGCGGGGGCAGTCAAGAGCATGTACCTTTCCATGCTGGTCAGTCTCGTCTGTGTCATAAGCTGCACGCTCCTCCGTGCCCATGCTCCAGGTAGGATGTGGGGAGGGGGGGGGTTTCTTTTCAGGAATGTCCCCCACAGCTTCCTTCAGGCTAAGAAGCCATAGGGCAGTCAGCGGTATGCCACACCGCCTCCCTCCGCCGCCATAACGGTGGCTCTGCATCCACCGGCCCTCCTCTCTCCTCCGCCCCAGCCTCCCCTCCATGTGCGATCCGATCAGGATCGGAGCCCTCGGCTCGCGCGGGAAAAGCAGTCTTTTTTTAAAAGGACAAGGAGGGGGCGGAAGGGGTGGTTGGAAGAGGGGGGGCGGAGCTTTGTATAGCCCACAACGCGGGCTATACAAAGCTATAAAGTGCACTCTTTTGCAGGTGCACACAGCTCAGGGAGGGACACAGAGCAGACGGGGGCATGTGAGTGTGGGGGACACAGGCATTCCCAGGCAACATTTACTTAGCATCAGACTGAGCCTTGATAGCAGCGGCAGTTGCTGAACTATTTTGCTCAGCAGTGGGTGCATATCTGGTAGTACCTCTGCATTTTGTGCTTGGTACTATGGGCAGAAGGGGAGGTACAAATACCCTGAGAAATAACGGCTCAAAGGGATCTCCCTCAGGCTCTGAGGACCCCCTCTCTGCAGCACCATTCTCCCCTGAAGGACCTAGGGAGGCTGGTCAGAGTAAGCCATCTGGGTCAAGGGCTGCAACTGCTTTTGGCATTTCAGCCCCTGTATATATTACTCAGGAGGTTTTTTCCTCAACCATAAGTGGATTAAAGGAAAGATTAATGGCCTTAATCGCATCTTCACAAAGTGGAAGAAAACGCATTAGGTCCCCTTCTACCACCCAGGACCCTAAAACAGAGGAACTCTGGGAATGGGGAGACGAATCCCCCTCAGAGGACCGGGATGAGACTGATGACTCCTCTTCTGAGGAATCAAGCGGGGAAGGACCCTCTTTAGCTTCACAGGCTAAGAAATTGCTGGTGCAAACTCTTGCTGAAATGGTCCGCTCCACATTTAAGTTACCCGTAACTGAGTCGGTTGAAAAACCCAGGTCTTGTTTGGGTTCACTGAAGCCTCCTCAAACTGCGCATGCTTTTCCTGTTCAATTCTTGCTTGAAAAGCTTATTTATTCTGAGTGGGATCACCCAGATAAACATTTTTCCCTCCTAAAAAGTTTTCAACACTTTATCCTATGGAGGAAAAATTCACAAAGATGTGGGGTATGCCAGCAATTGACACTGCCATATCCTCTGTGAATAAATGTCTGACTTGTCCTGTTGACAACGCTCAAATGCTTAGGGATCCAACCGATACAAAATTGAAATTCCTGTTAAAAAACATTTTTTCCTTGGCAGGTTCAGTAGCTCAACATGCAGTGGAGGCAATTGGGTTATGTCAGTCCTTGAGAGATCAATTGAAGCAGGTGCTCAAGATTTTCCCTGAACAGCAGGCCCGGGAGTTAGCCAACCTGCCAGCGGCTTTGTGGTTTGCAGTTGACGCAATCAGAGATTCTATCCTCCAGACCTGTTGCCTTACGCTTGGGTTGGTGCATATGCGTAGAATCTTATGGTTGAAAAATTTGTCAGCCGAAACGCCATGTAAAAAGCTCCTGGCTGGTTTTCCCTTCCATGGTGCAAGGCTGTTTGGGGAGGATTTGGACAATTATATCCAAAAAATCTCAAGTGGGAAAAGTACCCTTTTGCCAGTTAAGAAAAGGAGCAAACGTCCCTCATTAAAACTGGCTTTTTCTCCAGTGCCAGGGGCATCAGCCTCCAGGCAGTCATGACGGCCTCCACTGTCAGGCACAAGAGGTAAAACTCAGAGTCAATCCCAAGGACAAAAGAAGTCCTGGGGGAGGAAATCTACAAGACAGAACGCTAAAGCCTCTTTATGAAGGGGCGCCGCCGCTCATTCAAGTGGGGGGAAAACTGCTACAGTTCTCAAGGGTCTGGCAGGAGGATTTTCAGGACAGATGGGTGGTCTCCACAATAACTCTAGGTTACAAACTAGAGTTCCGAGAATTCCTGTCTCCTCATTTCCTCAGATCAAATGCTCCCAAAGACCCAGAGAAAAAGAAGTCTCTCTTTCAAGCATTGGAGCAACTTTTGTCACAAAAAGTAATTGTGATAGTTCCCAGGCAAGAGCAGGGATTGGGGTTTTATTCAAACCTTTTCACGGTGCCAAAGCCAAATGGAGATGTCAGACCCATTCTAGATCTCAAAGATCTAAACCGGTTCCTAAAAATTCAATCTTTTCGCATGGAATCAATCCGATCAGTAGTCTCCATCCTACAAGGAGGAGAACTTCTGGCATCAATAGACATCAAGGATGCATACCTGCATGTACCTATTTTCCCCGCTCATCAGAAATATCTGCATTTCGAAGTGGAAAAACGTCATTTTCAGTTTGTAGCTCTGCCTTTTGTTCTAGCTACTGCACCTCGGGTGTTCACAAAGGTCCTGGCTCCTCCTCTGGCCAGATTAAGGGTCCAGGGTATAACGGGTATAGCGTACCTAGATGACCTGCTTTTAATAGACCGGTCGGTAGCCCGCTTAGACCAAAGCTTGGTCACCACAGTCAACTACCTGGAATACCTAGGTTTTGTCCTCAACTTAGAGAAGTCTTCTGTAAAACCAGTAAAAAGACTTGAGTACTTGGGTCTGGTCATAGATACAACCCAGAAGAGGATGTTTTTACCCCAGGCAAAAATCAGTGCCATAAAGGAGCTGGTTCAGGTTGTCAGGGCAAAGAAGGGTCCTTCTATTTGCTTTTGTATGAGGTGGTTGGGAAAGATGGTGGCTTTATTCGAAGTGGTTCCCTAGGCTCAGTTTCATTCGAGACTGCTGTAAAACAGTATCCTGTCTGCCTAGAACAAGAAAGTCCAGGCGCTAGATTTTCCGATGCACCAACAGTGCGTCAGAGCCTCAATTGGTGGTTGATACCCGAGAATCTGCGGAAAGGGAAATCCTTTTTACCAGTTACCTGGAAGGTGGTAACAACAGATGCCAGCCTTTTGGGTTGGGGAGCAGTTCTGGAAGAGACGACTGTCCAAGGGAGATGGTCCAAAACCGAGAGGACCTTACCCAACAACATTCTAGAGATTCGTGCGGCATGTCCAGCCCTAAAGGCCTGGACATTCAGGTTGCAGGGTTGTCCTCTCAGGATCCAATCCGACAATGCCACAGCAGTGGCTTATATCAATCACCAAGGGGGCACCAGGAGTCGTGCAGCCCAGGCAGAGGTAAACCAGATCCTAATCTGGGCAGAAAAGCATGTTCCGTGCATATCGGCAATCTTCATTTCAGGGGTAGAGAACTGGCAGGCGGACTACTTAAGTCGCCAGCAGTTGTTCCCAGGGGAATGGTCTCTTCAACCCTGATATCTTCCTGGCCATATGCCAAAGATGGGGGATACCGGATGTAGATCTGTTTGCATCCAGGTTCAACAACAAGATCGACAACTTTGTGTCAAGAACAAGGGATCCACTTGCATGCGGGACAGATGTGTTGGTGACTCCGTGGCATCAGTTCTCACTGATTTATGCATTCCCTCCTATTCTGCTGCTACCACGACTTCTTTGCAGGATCAAGCAGGAAAAGAAGTGGGTGCTTCTAGTGGCCCCAGTGTGGCCCAGAAGATCTTGATATGCAGAAATAGTGAGGATGGCGGTAGGGTCCCCATGGACCCTACCACCATGTCCAGACCTGCTTTTGCATGGACCAGTGTTCCATCCTACCTTACAAATGCTAGATTTAATGGTTTGGCTTTTGAAACCCACATTCTGAAGAGTCGTGGGCTTGCAGGCCCAGTAATTTCTACCTTGATTAATGCAAGGAGGCCAGCTTCCAGAGTCATTTATTATAGAGTCTGGAAGGCATATGTCTCCTGGTGTGAGGGGTTGGCATGCCAGAAAGTATGTCATAGGGAGAATCCTTGCTTTTCTGCAAATGGGGTTAGAGATAAAGGTGGCCTTGAGTACTATCAAGGGCCTGGTCTCGGCCTTGTCGGTATTGTTTCAACGTCCGCTTGCTTCGCATTCTTTGGTTCGAAGCTTTATACAGAGGGTAAAGCGGCTTAATCCACCGGTTAGAGTGCCCCTGATCCCCTGGGACTTGAATTTAGTTCTGTCGGCATTACAGAAACGGCCTTTTGAGCCGATACGACATATTCCCTTGGTCCTTTTGACAAGGAAGCTAATTTTTCTGGTAGCCATTTCTTCTGCAAGAAGAGTATCAGAATTGGCGGCTCTTTCTTGTAAAGAGCCATATTTAATCATGCACAATGATAGAGTGGTATTGCGTCCTCGTCCTAGCTTTCTACCGAAGGTGGTTTCAGGTTTTCATCTAAACCAGGATATAGTTCTGCCTTAATTTTTTCCAGATCCCTATTCTACGGAAGAAAAGTCACTACATTCTCTGGATGTAGTGAGAGTGGTCAAAACCTATTTGGAAGCGACTGCTCAGATTCGCAAAACGGATGTTTTGTTTGTATTGCCTGAAGGTCCTAAAAAAGGACAGGCAGCGTCGAAATCTACCATTGCTAAGTGGATTCGACAGGTAATTGTTCAAGCTTATGCTTTGAAGAGGAAAGTTCCACCTTTTCAAATCAAAGCGCACTCCACAAGGGCTGTTAGTGCTTCATGGGCAGTGCATCACCAGGCCTCCATGTCTCAAATCCGCAAGGCTGCAACTTGGTCTTCAGTCCATACATTTACCAGATTCTATCAGGTGGATGTGAGAAGCCATGAGGATATCGCCTTCGGGCGCAGTGTGCTGCAGGCAGTGGTACAAGGTCCTCAGGTCTGATTGCACCCTACTTTTGTTTGTGTCTCCCTCCCCTCAGATAGCATTGCTCTGGGACATCCCATCAGTAAATACTGTGGCTCTGTGTCCCGTGATGTACCAAATAGAAAATAGGATTTTTATAACAGCTTACCTGTAAAATCCTTTTCTTCTAGTACATCACGGGACAGAGAGGTCCCTTCCCTCTTCTAATACATGTGTATTGCTTTGCTACAAAACTGAGGTACTCCCAGTAAGAGGAGGGGTTATATAGGAAGCTTAACTTCCTGTCTAGGGTGTGCCGGTGTCCATCACCTAGTGGTGCCTATATAACCCATCAGTAAATAGTGTGGCTCTGTGTCCCGTGATGTACTCGAAGAAAAGGATTTTACAGGTAAGCTGTTAAAAAAATCCAATTTTATTTTTTACCGGGTAAAGGGATTGTGGATTGTATTAAACACGATAATGCGCAATTAAAGGATATAACGGAAAATGGTAAAATATACCCATTAAAGAACTAAAACATCAGACAGAAATTATGATGATTAAGGAATGGCGGTACCTCCAGCTGAAACATTTTGTCAGTACGCTACCTCAACCAATAAGATCAGTGGAACGGCTAACTTTGGTATCAAGTACAAAAAATGGGATATCACAGATTTACAAAATCTTGCGGGCAGTGGATGGGCTGGAGGCCCCGCCATATATAAAAAAAATGGGAAAAAGAATTAGGAGCTAGAAGTAATAAGTTTAGATTAGAAAAGATTACGAGACTGGTACATGCCTCTGCAGTTGACTCCAACACAGCAGAGATGAACTATAAATGTTTATCAAGGTGGAATAGAACCTCTGAATTTCCCATTACTCCAACCGCTTTGCATTAAAGTCTCTTGAGCTTTGAGTAACTTGGCTCTTCACCTGGTGGCAGGAGGACAATGTAGCAACAGCATAACAACTCATTTAGGGCAACAAGTCGGATGTATTATAAAACAAAGTACTGTATGTCTGATCCTGGGCTACATAGAAAACACTAGAGCAGGGGTAGGCAACCTCGGCACTCCAGCTGTGGTGAAACTCCGAATCCCATCATGCTTCTGTCTCTAGGAGTCATGCCTGTGATTGTCAGGGTCTTGCAATGTCTCGTGGGACTTGTAGTTTCAAAACAGCTGGAGGGCCGAGGTCGCCTACCCCTGTACTAGAGGGAATTAGCAAATAAATGTAACCAATGGATAATGAAGGAGTCACCGCTCCAAGCTTCCACTACTGACTGTGACAATGACGTAACTCAATAAGAGATGGTGACTAAGCCCATAAGGTATAACATGAATGGCTGAATACAAATTTACCGAGGCAAGTGATGTCATTGGTGTAAAAGAGAAGCCTGCAGCAAGACGCAGGCTTAGGCGCAGGGCTGGCATGACAGGGTAGCAGGGCAAAGCAGCAAGGATAGGGGTTAATTTTGTGGGAGTGTAGGTTGCCCAGGGTAGGGGGTGGCCTTAGTGAGTCCTTTCCGTGGGGGGGGGGCTAGGAGGAGCCTGGGGCAGGAAGTTCATTCACAGGTCACTGGAGGAAGAAGGAGCTCCCACCCTCCTGCCCTATTTTTTGGTTTGATTGTATATATGTTGGTTATTGGGGTAAGGGGTAACGGTGGGGGATCTTTGGAGGCATTAGAAAGGAAGACCAATATGGCAAAAGTGGGGAACCATCATGGTATGGGATCCTCGGTTGATACCAGTTAAGCGAGGTTTAACTGGCATTGGGAGATGGGTATCAGCGTGGGAAGGTGCAGATTGGTAAGGTCCTCGAGTTGGCGCGCAGCGAATGGGGACCTTGTGTGGCCACGCTGATACGAAGAAGAAAATTTGGTCAGTGCCTTCAAGGATCCTTAAGACGGGTACAACGTATCTGTGAAGGGATTGTTTGTAAATAATGTTATGGTTAAATGTTAATAAAATTGCCGGTGCGGCCAATTTACTCCAAAATGGGTGTCATCTGATTATTGATAAGGTATAGCAGTATTAGGGTATCATTAGGTACAGGCGGTTTGCATCTGTCTTACCATAGTCATGTAACCAATGACTACTAATTGCCTCCAGAATTCTCTTGAATTGCAACCTTGTATCTATTGTTACAATAATTTTGTATTTCCTGTCCTCCTCAGCTCCATAGAACATTAGTTTTTGTCCACTTCACACAGATATGCAAATGTATTATTAAATAGATCCCTAAGTAATGGCATTAAATCTCACACATCTGTTTTAATGAATGCCTGGGCTACGGTGGTCCATAGAAATGACTCAAACACCAGAATGCTAGGCCAAGCTCTTGCTGGGAAAGGAATACAGCAGCAATCACTGAATCAAGGGGAACATGGTTGGGGACACGAATGGACAACATATGCATTGCAGACAATGAAGAGAGAATCATTTAGAATTGCTATCTTTACTGTTCATCTTGGGTGTTGGGGAAAGTAGGTGCTGAGATGCTTTAACCACTTCCGGACTGCCGCACGCCGATATATATGTCCAAACTTTGAAGAGGGATATCTTTGTTATGGCAACAGCTAGCTGCCATAACCCCGGTATCCTCTTCTTCGGCCGACGGTCCAGTTTCTGATAATAGTGGTCTCTGCAGCGGATTCGCCGCAAGACCACTTTTATCGGCGGCGGGAAAGGGGCCCCCCCTCCCGCCGGGGCTCTGGTGCCCTTCGCCGCTGCCGACGATTCCGGTAAGCGGCGGAGGGCACCGGAGCCCGGCGGAAGGGGGGGCCCTCTCCCGCCGCCAATAAAAGTGGTCTTGCGGCGAATCCGCTGCAGAGACCACTATTATCGGAAACTGGACCGCCGGCCGAAGAAGAGGATACCGTTGTTATGGCGGCTAGCTTCTTGGATCCTTCTCCTTCCTGGGTGTGGAGACGAGTGAGGGGAAGATGGCCCCCACCCGTCTCCATACCATTGCAGGGCGGAAGCGACGTCAAAACATCACATCCGCCCATAGCTCTTAGCCATAGCCATTTTTTTTTAATTGCATTTTAGTGTAAATATGAGATCTGATGTCTTTTTGACCCCCCAGATCTCATATTTAAGAGGTCCTGTCATGCTTTTTTTCTATTACAAGGGATGTTTACATTCCTTGTAATAGGAATAAAAAAGTGACACATTTTTTTTTTAAAGAACAATATAAAAATAAAAGGTAAAATAAATAAGAAAAAAAAATTTTTTAAACACGCCCCGTCCCGCCAAGTTTGCGTGCAGAAGTGAACGCAAACGTGAGTAGCGCCCGCATATGAAAACGGTGTTCAAACCACACATGTGAGGTATCACCACGATCGGTAGAGCGAGAGCAATAATTCTAGCCCTAGACCTCCTCTGTAACGCAAAACATGCAACCTGTAGAATTTTTTTAACTTCGCCTATGGAGATTTTTAAGGGTAAAAGTTTGTCGCCATTCCACGAGCGGCTACAATTTTGAAGCGTGACATGTTGGGTAAATTTACTCGGTGTAACATTATCTTTCACAATATAAAAAAAAAAAAATTGGGCTAACTTTACCGTTGTTTTATATTTTAATTCAAATAAGTGTATTTTTTCAAAAAAAAGTGCGCTTATAAGACCGCTGCGCCAGTACGGTGTGACAGAAAGTATTGCCACGGCCGCCATTTTATTCTCTAGGGTGTTAGAAAAAAAAATGTACAATGTTTGGGGGTTCTAAGTAATTTTCTATAAAAAAAAAAACCCTGTTTTTTACTTGTAAACAACAAATCTCAGAAAGAAGCTCGGCCCTTAAGTGGTTAAGAAGTGGTCGATGAGCCAACGCATAGCATCTGATAAATACAACAAATCTTGATTGATAGATAGTCCAGTGGTGGCTCAGCGTTACTATTGATTGCTCAGCTAATTCAGCCTGAGGTGTGAAATTACTATATAAGAACCGCATTATAAAGAATCGGTTGCCCGCCAAGATAAGAGGCTGGCGTGGAGACCGATGAAAACCATGGACAAGTCTTCCTTACAGAGCGAGAAAGTATTCCAAAGATGGGAACGCCACACTAGTTTGTACCGTCCACTGCCGCACACCAAACTGTACATTGCCATGCCATATTTCCTGGGCTCCAGACGCTGATCTCCCCTTCCTGCTCATGACCCAGAAGAGACATGTAAAATGTCACTACCAGGTCCTGGTGTCACTTTCCCCAGACAGAACCGCCAGGGAAGAAGCTAATGGAGTGCCATCTGCTCTCTGTTAGTTTAACTGGAGGACAGATGAGACATGAATGCAGTGACGGCCCGTCCACATGGGGCGCAGGGGTGCCGCCCCCCCTAATCCATGCGCCCCGCCCCTAATCTACATGAAGGGTGTCGGACGCATGGATTGCAAGGGTTTTTTTTGTTTTGTTTTGTTTTTTAGAAGCACGATTAGAGCCTGAGACTTTAATTGGCTACAAAAAAAAGGGTGGGCTCGCGGGAGCAGAGCAGTGTGCCCTGAGCCCACCCAGTTGTGTGACAATAGCAAATTAATATTCACTATCTCCTCCAGGCCAATCAGGAAGCGGGTCCTGAGACCCAATTGGCCAGGGAGTCTTAATTATCAAGGGAAGAAGAACAGAGTAGGTAGCCTGTAGTGGCGGCTGGTGGGTTTTTTTTTGGGGGGGTGTCAAACAACCCCCCCCCGGACCGCCGGTGGAGCGGCACTAGCACAACTGCCTCTACCACCCCCCCACCCACTGTTTGTCAGTCAGTCCTTACCCTGGATGTAGGTGGTGAGAGCAGCAGTCGGGGCTTTATGGAATGCGGAGCTGATGCGGCCATCTTCCAGCACGGTCGCGATCGGGAAACGGGTTTCATACTTGCTTTCCGATTGGCCAGGAGGAGGATTAGTAATGTTGCAACAGCGAATTTTTATTCACTGTTGCAACACACCTGGGTGGGATCGGAGAGCTTCTTCTGCAACCACCCTTTTTTGAAGCCTATTAGAGTCTCTGGCTCTAATCAGGTGCTTCAAAAAAAAAAACCCTGGCCACTGTAATTCATGTGTCCGGTGCCCTGAAAGGGGCCAGATGCAAGAATAGGGGGTGGCCGCGGCGGCCGTGGATAGATTCATGCTATGCATGAATCTCTCCATTGCATATAGGGGGTGGCATGGAGGGAGGGGGCGGAGCCTGGGCGCCCCTAATGGACAGGCAGCCACTGGTAGCCTGAATATTCCCTGGGGAGGTGTGCCCAGAAGGTGGTAGAAGAGCTCATAAATAAACTGGGGTCTGAGGTAGAACTACAGAGTTCCTTGGTCCAGTCTTACTGGAGGAGACCCCTGTGCACATTCTGAAGGTTCCACCTAAAAGACATCGAGGCCTCAGCTGGGGGGGCTGTTTGCAAAAACGTAGTTCTGGAGTTTGTTTGGGTCTGGAGAAGCTCACCGAAGAAATGACTAGGAGGAGGTTAGAAGAGAGGTGTCCAGTTGTCCCATGGTGGTGTGAGCTCATGTCTCCCCCACTGGACAGGGTCTGGTGTATATCAGAAGGAAGCAACCGATGATCCTTCCATGTGAGTAATTTACCCTGGTCCTAGAAGTTGGTGACTGAGTGCAGCTCTATCCTGGTCCATCGAGAAAAAGCCACTGGTAGCCTGAAAATTCCCTGGGGAGGTGTGCCCAGAAGGTGGTAGAAGAGCTCATAAATAGACTGGGGCCTGAGGAAGAACTACAGAGTTCCTTGGTCCAGTCTTACTGGAGGAGACTCCTGTGCGGGTTCTGAAGGTTCTACCTAGAAGACATTGAGGCCTCAGATGGGGGGGCCTATTTGCAAAAACTTAGTTCTGGAGTTTGTTTGGGTCTGGAGAAGCTCACCGAAGAAAGTACTAGGAGGAGGTTAGAAGAGAAGGGTCCAGTTGTCCTATGGTGGTGTGAGCTCATGTCTCCCCCACTGGACAGGGTCTGGTGTATATCAGAAGGAAGCAACTGATGATCCTTCCATGTGAATAACTGACGCTGGTCCTGGAAGTTAGTGACTGAGTGCAGCTCTATCCTGGTCCATTGAGAAAAAGCCCTAGTCTCCTGACAGCAATAGATTGTGTGGGACATTTTTGTTTAACTCAGCAGGCTAGAGAAGAATCCTCAGTGTGTTCTGCAGTGGAAGAATAAAGAAAATGCTGCGTACCTGGCTGTGTGCGCTCTAAGTGGGGAAATAGGACTGTATTTACCAGCAACTCCTATAACACAAAAAGATTACAGAATGGGAAAGCCAAGCAAAAAAGTATGGTAGTAATCCTTCTTCTGCATAGTAAGAAGGCTCCCAGGAGGAAGAACTTAACTTATAGAAATTGTCCACTCAGACCGGAGCACTTTGACATGGGGGAGGTCTCATGCTCTCCCATTCCTGGGCAAGCAAAAGCAACAGGGCACAAGCTCTGATAGAGGCAACCTTGTCACTAAATGACCATATTTGTGAAGAAACCCCCCCCACACTCTTGTAAAGCCCCACCCCCTAGGAGCTCCAAACTGGGAAAGCTGCAAAGTAAAACTATTATTCTGAAAACTCGATAAGTAAAAGTTTGTTGAAATGGAATATATAAAATTCTGTCTTTTTGAAGGAATTCGGTCTGACCCAGTTCTTCCAGCGTTCCCGTCAGTCCCGCGGTGGCGCCGTCTCTCTCTACGCTCAACTTTTACTGGAGCTTTCTCTTTTTTTTTTCCTCAGCACAATAAAGTGAAACTGTTGGTGATGCTGAAATAAATTACCAGGCACTGTAGATCCCTTTACTCTGACAATTTTTCATTATTTCTTATGTTGGGAGATTCCCCAGGTATTTCATTTTGAGAGGAGACCAAAGGAGATTCGGCTAATGATCAGAAATCCTCGCGTTCCGCCATTGACTGCTCAGCGCTTGATGCCAGCTCTGCTCTATATTGGAGCTATTACTGATGTACCGGTCACCGGAAATACCGGACTTTTTACTGCATGATCGACACAAAGAATACATTCATCCTGCAGGGACCCCAATGGTTCAGTTTATTACCTGTACCCCGGGGCTGAGAGAACACACAGGTACTCATAAATAAAAAGGAAAGTTCACTGCTACAAATACAGTGTAATATACGGAGGAGACTGCACTTTATTAAGGGAGGGAGGGAGGAAGGAAGAAGGGAAGAAAGGAAAAAAAAGAGGGAGGAAAGAAGGAAGAAAGGAATAAAAAGAGGGAGGAAAGAAGGAAGGGAGGGAGAGTGAAAGAAAGGGATAAAAAGAAGGAGGGAAGAAGGCAGGAAGTAAAAGAAGAAGGAAGGAAAATAGGAAGGAAGAAAAAGAGGGAGGAAGGAAAGAAGAAAGGAAGAAAAAGAGGGAGGAAGGAAAGAAGAAAGGAAGAAAAAGAGGGAGGAAGGAAAGAAGAAAGGAAGAAAAAGAGGGAGGAAGGAAAGAAGAAAGGAAGAAAAAGAGGGAGGAAAGAAAGAAGAAAGGAAGAAAAAGAGGGAGGAAGGAAAGAAGAAAGGAATAAAAAGAGGGAGGAAGGAAGAAAGGAATAAAAAGAGGGAGGAAGGAAAGAAGAAAGGAATAAAAAGAGGGAGGAAGGAAGGAAGGAAGGAAGGAAGGAAGGAAGGAAGGAAGGAAGGAAGGAAGGAAGGAAGGAAGGAAGGAAGGAAGGAAGGAAGGAAGGAAGGAAGGAAGGAAGGAAGGAAAAGAGGGAGGAAGGAAGGAAGAAAGGAATAAAAAGAGGGAGGAAGGAAGGAAGAAAGGAATAAAAAGAGGGAGGAAGGAAGGAAGAAAGGAATAAAAAGAGGGAGGAAGGAAGGAAGAAAGGAATAAAAAGAGGGAAGAAAGAAGGAAGGGAGGGAGGGAGAAAGAAAGGGATAAAAATAAGGAGGGAAGAAGGAAGGAAGTAGAAGAAGAAGGAAGGAAAATAGGGAGGAAGGAAAAGTGGGAGGAAGGAAAGAATTAAGAAAGAAATAAAATGTGGGAGGGAAATGGGAAGGAAAGAAGGAAAGAAAGAACAAAGAAAGGAATAACAATAGGAAGGGAAGAGAGAAGGAAGGGAGGAAGGAAAGAAGAAAGAAAGGAATAAAAAGAGGGAGGGAAAAGGAAGGAAGGGAGAGAGGGATGGATGGAGAGAGGGGGGGGAGAAGAAAGAAAGGAAAAAAAGAGGGAGGGAAGAAAGAAGGAAGGAAGAAAGCGAGGAAGGAAGGAAGGATGGAAATGGAGAGAGAGGAAGGAAAGAAGGAAGGAAAAGAGGGAGAGAAGAAGGCAGGAAAGGAAGAAAGTAAAAAAGGAAGGAAGGAAGCAATGAAGAGAGGAAGAATGAAAGATGAAACAAAGGAATAAAAAGAAGGAGCAAAGAAGGAAGGAAGGAATAAAGAAAGGAGGAGAGGGAGGTAAGAAAGGCTGAAAGGAAGGAAGAGAGGGAGGGAAGGAAGGCTGAAAGGAAGGAAGAGAGGGAGGGAAGGAAGGCTGAAAGGAAGGAAGAGAGGGAGGTAAGGAAGGCTGAAATGAAGAAAGGAAGAGAGGGAGGGAAGAAAGGCTGAAAGGAAGGAAGAGAGGGAGGGAAGGAAGGCTGAAAGGAAGGAAGAGAGGGAGGGAAGGAAGGCTGAAAGGAAGGAAGAGAGGGAGGGAAGGAAGCAAGGAAGAAAGGATTAAAAAGAGGAAGGAAGGAAGGAAGGAAGGAAGGAAGGAAGGAAGGAAGGAAGGAAGGAAGGAAGGAAGGAAGGAAGGATTCATTTTGTACAAAAAATGTACACCACCAAGGAAGACCTGAAAGCAAGGAAGGGAAAAGTTAGGAGAGGGGAAGGAAATGAAGAAGGGAGAAAAGCAAGGAAGGAAGTATTGATGGGTGAAAGGATGGATGGATGAATGGATGGTTGGTGGGTTTTGAACAAGGCATATGGTGTCAGGGATAGGAAAAGTGAGAAGGGAACAAAGAATGAGAGATGGGGGAAGAAGAAAGGAAGCAGGAAGGAAGAATGGGCATGGAAACAGGAAAGGAAATGAGATGGGGAAGAAGTTAAGAAAGAAAGAAAAAAGAAAGAAAGGCTGAAAGAGGCAGAAGGAAATCAGCAGGACTGCGAGAAAAACATTAAGCTCTCTTTCAAACAGGTGGCCGGAGGGCAGTTGAGTCTCAGTTTTACCGCTCCCCACAACCACTGAAAAGAACAAAAAAATGTGCAGATTGCTGGCGTGTGAATCTCGCCTTACAGCAATAATCTATGAAAAATGAAAAAAATGGTGATTGTTTCTTAAACATAGAAATCTAAATGTCATTGAGCTAGGACTTAGTCTACTTTATTAAGTAAACGGTGCGCTGGAGCCTCCCCCCCCCCCAACATAAAATAAGCAGCAAGTAATACAAAAGTAAAACAAAAATCATCTGAAAAGTCCAGTGTATGGAACCTGTAATTCCCCGACCTCGGAGGTGGTCAGCGGCCCGAGCTGTGCCCTAGATTCCGGTTTCCTTATTAAATCCCGCACATTTGTCCCTCACTGATGAATAGAGATATGGTAATAGGCATTAATGAAAAATGCATGACCTTGAGTGATTCTACTGTTCATTTCTCTGTCATTTTTCTTTTAATAATTATCTAGCAGAATGTCTTCCGGCCATCTGGGTGATCTATCGTTCATTTCTACATTTACATTCCAATAAGCTATTTTAGATGTTTGCGTCGGTTCTCCGAGTTCTTTATGCTTTACTTACTGATCCGCGCTCTTCATTACCGACACAATTTAACCCTTCTATTACCGGCACTGACCAACAATCCGCAAATCCTCCTTTTGTTTGAAACGAAAAAATAAATTTAATTCCAAGAAACATGTTGTATCTGATGGCTTTTCTGTTGACTTATGGCCTTGCCCCTCCCCAAAATCTTACTTTATAGACGGAGTCTGACAATATTTTTATGCTTCTTGGGAACTCCCCAAGCCACATTTTTTTTAACTACAGAAATGAAAACATTTCTTCCCATTTAAAGTGGTTTTAATTAGGGATGAGCTTCGAGTTCGAGTCAAACTCATGTTCGACTCGAACATTGGCTGTTCGCAAGTTCGCCGAACAGCAAACAATTTGGGGTGTTCGCGGCAAATTCGAATGCCGCGGAACACCCTTTAAAAGTCTATGGGAGAAATCAAAAGTGCTAATTTTAAAGGCTAATATGCAAATTATTGTCATAAAAAGTGTTTGGGGACCCGGGTCCTGCCCCAGGGGACATGGATCAATGCATAAAAAAAGTTTTAAAAGGCCGTTTTTTCAGGAGCAGTGATTTTAATAATGCTTAAAGTCAAACAATAAAAGTGTAATATCCCTTTAAATTTCGTACCTGGGGGGTGTCTATAGTATGCCTGTAAAGGGGCGCATGTTTCCTGTGTTTAGAATAGTCTGACAGCAAAATTACATTTTGAAGGAAAAAACTCATTTAAAACTACCCGCGGCTATTGCATTGCCGGTCCGACAATACACATAGAAGTTCATTGATAAAAACGGCATGGGAATTCCCCAAAGGGGAACCCCGAACCAAAATTTAAAAAAAAAAATGACGTGGGAGTCCCCCTAAATTCCATACCAGGCCCTTCAGGTCTGGTATGGATATTAAGGGGAACCCCGGCCAAATTTTTTTTTAAAAAAATGACGTGGGGTTCCCCCTAAATTCCATTCCAGATCCTTCAGGTCTGGTATGGATTTTAAGGGGAACCCCGCGCCAAAAAAAAAAAAAAACGGCGTGGGGTCCCCCCAAAAACCCATACCAGACCCTTATCCGAGCACGCAACCTGGCAGGCCGCAGGAAAAGAGGGGGGGACGAGAGTGCGCCCCCTCCTGAACCGTACCAAGCCACATGCCCTCAACATTGGGAGGGTGCTTTGGGGTAGCCCCCCAAAACACCTTGTCCCCATGTTGATGAGGACAAGGGCCTCATCCCCACAACCCTGGACGGTGGTTGTGGGGGTCTGCGGGCGGGGGGCTTATCAGAATCTGGAAGCCCCCTTTAACAAGGGGACCCCCAGATCCCGGCCCCCCGTGTGAAATGGTAAGGGGGTACTTACCCCTACCATTTCACTAAAAAACTGTCAAAAATGTTAAAAATGACAAGAGACAGTTTTTGACAATTCCTTTATTTAAACGCTTCTTCTTTCTTCTATCTTCCTTCATCATCTAGTTCTTCTGGCTCTTCTGGTTCTTCCTCCGGCGTTCTCGTCCAGCATCTCCTCTGCGGCGTCTTCTATCTTCTTCTCCTCGGGCCGCTCCGCACCCATGGCATGGGGGGGAGGCTCCCGCTCTTCTCTTCTTCTTTTCTTCTCTTCTTCATTTTCTTCTCCAGGCCGCTCTGCACCCATGCTGGCATGGAGGGAGGCTCCCGCTGTGTGACGGCGTCCCTCGTCTGATAGTTCTTAAATAACGGGGGGCGGGGCCACCCGGTGACCCCGCCCCCCTCTGACGCATGGTGACTTGACGGGACTTCCCTGTGACGTCACGGGGAATGCCACAGGGAAGTCCCGTCATGTCCCGTGCGTCAGAGGGGGGCGGGGTCACCGGGTGGCCCCGTCCCCCCTTATTTAAGAACTGTCAGACGAGGAGCGCCATCACACAGCGGGAGCCTCCCTCCATGCCAGCATGGGTGGGGAGCGGCCCGGAGAAGAAAATGAAGAAGTGAAGAAAAGAAGAAGAGAAGAGCGGGAGCCTCCCCCCCATGCCATGGGTGCGGAGCGGCCGAGGAGAAGAAGATAGAAGACGCCGCGGAGGAGATGCTGGACGAGAACGCCGGAGGAAGAACCAGAAGAGCCAGAAGATGAAGGAAGATAGAAGAAAGAAGAAGCATTTAAATAAAGGAATTGTCAAAAACTGTCTTTTGTCATTTTTAACATTTTTGACAGTTTTTTAGTGAAATGGTAGGGGTAAGTACCCCCTTACCATTTCACACGGGGGGGGCCGGGATCTGGGGGTCCGCTTGTTAAAGGGGGCTTCCAGATTCTGATAAGCCCCCCACCCGCAGACCCCCACAACCACCGGCCAGGGTTGTGGGGATGAGGCCCTTGTCCTCATCAACATGGGAACAAGGTGTTTTGGGGGGCTACCCCAAAGCACCCTCCCAATGTTGAGGGCATGTGGCCTGGTACGGTTCAGGGGGGGGGCCGCACTCTCGTCCCCCCTCTTTTCCTGCGGCCTGCCAGGTTGCGTGCTCGGATAGGGGTCTGGTATGGATTTTTGGGGGGACCCCACGCGGTTTTTTTTTTGGCGCGGGGTTCCCCTTAAAATCCATACCAGACCTGAAGGGTCTGGTATGGAATTTAGGGGGAACCCCACGTCATTTTTTTTTTTAATTCTTGACGGGGTTCCCCTTAATATCCATATCAGACCTGAAGGGCCTGGTATGGAATTTAGGGGGGCTCCCACGTCATTTTTTTTTAAAATTTTGGTTCGGGGTTCCCCTTTGGGGAATTCCCATGCCGTTTTTATCAATGAACTTCTATGTGTATTGTCGGCAATGCAATAGCCGCGGGTAGTTTTAAATGAGTTTTTTCCTTCAAAATGTCATTTTGCTGTCAGACTATTCTAAACACAGGAAACATGTGCCCCTTTACAGGCATACTATAGACACCCCCAGGTACGAAATTTAAAGGGATATTACACTTTTATTGTTTGACTTTAAGCATTATTAAAATCACTGCTCCTGAAAAAACGTCCGTTTTTAAAACTTTTTTTATGCATTGATCCATGTCCCCTGGGGCAGGACCCGGGTCCCCAAACACTTTTTATGACAATAACTTGCATATTAGCCTTTAAAATTAGCACTTTTGATTTCTCCCATAGACTTTTAAAGGGTGTTCCGCGGCATTCGAATTTGCCCGAACACCCCAAATTGTTTGCTGTTCGGCGAACTTGCGAACAGCCGATGTTCGAGTCGAACATGAGTTCGACTCGAACTCGAAGCTCATCCCTACTTACAATACATGGCCCCGTCCATTGGACCGTCAATGCGGCAAAGTCGGTCTGTGCCTTTAGCAGAGAAACAACCCCAAAGCATCATGTTTCCACCTCCGTGTGTGACTGTAGGGATGGTGTTCTTAGGGTCAAAGTCAGCATTTTTCTTCCTCCAAACACGACGAGTCCCTCTCCTGAAGAAGACACATGTACAGTCATGCCAATGAACACCTAAATGATTCAGAGAAGGATTGGGGAGAAAGTGCTGTGGTCAGCTGGGACCAAAACTTAGCTCTTTGACATTAACTCGACACGCCGTGTTTGGAGGAAGATAAATTCCCGTTCGCTGAACAGCGGATTTTATGGGGCATTTGCAGCAAATTCAAGCGCATTCATAATGCACTGCAAGACCGCAGTGCATTGCTGTATGATGATTGGCCAAAGCATACACCTGACCTGCATGCTTTGGCCAATCACAGCACACTCCTGAGTGAGAACCATAATTGGCCAAAGGCAGGGTGCCTTTGGCCGATCATGGCTCAGGGGGACTAAGTCCACGCCCCACACTATATAAGGCTGCTTACACAGCGCCCGTATAGTGTGTTATAATGGACGGAGATTGAGCTAGATTAGGCAGGCTGGTTAGTTAGTGGCAATGTATTTGATATATATATAGATATATATATAGATATATATATATCTATTTATATATATATATCTAATACACTGCCTGTACTGACGGAATATAGAGTTTACACTGTATATATAGGCTACACTGAACAGTCTACACAGTCAGCAGCTGCACATACTGCAGCTGCTGACTTATAATAATCGGACACTTACCTGTCCTGGAGTCCAGTTTCCATCAGCTGTCAGGTGCATGCCACCTCCATTGCGAGTAAGGGAACCCGGCAGTGTAGCCTTACGGCTTCACGCTGGGAACCCTACTGCGCATGCGCGAGGCTTCGCTCCTCTCTCCTACTGGCCCGGCGGCCGGGGAAGGAGGAGGAGGGAGTCTCAGCGATGATGCAAATACCCGTGGCTGAGGCTCATGGAAGTGGGGACAGGATACCTATGAAAGACAGGTATCTTGACCCCCCTCCTCCCTCCCGAAAGGTGCCAAATGTGGCACCACAGGGGGGAAGGAGTACAACGAGCGGACGTTCCACTTTCGGGTGGAACTCCGCTTTAAACTCCCTTCCGCAGAAAAGTTTTATCCCTATTGTGGGGTCACCAGTCCGGTATTTGTATATTGAAATCATATCCCCTCTCAAGCGTCTCTTCTCCAGAGAGAATAAGTTCAGTGCTCACAACCTTTCCTCATAACTAAGATCCTCCAGACCCTTTATTAGCTTTGTTGCCCTTCTTTGTACTCGCTCCATTTCCAGTACATTCTTTCTGAGGACTGGTGTCCAGAATTGGACAGCATACTCCAGGTGCGGCCAGACCAGAGTCTTGTAGAGCGGGAGAATTATAGTTTTATCTCTGGAGTTGATCCACTTTTTAATGCCAATATTCTGTTTGCTTTGTTAGCAGCAGCTTGGCATTGCATGCCATTGCTGAGCCTATCATCTACTAGGACCCCCAGGTCCTTTTCCATCCTAGATCCCCCCAGAGGTTCTCCCCCCAGTCTATAGATTGCATTCATATTTTTGCCACCC
This sequence comes from Lithobates clamitans, assembly GCA_037952925.1. Taxonomy (NCBI): domain Eukaryota; kingdom Metazoa; phylum Chordata; class Amphibia; order Anura; family Ranidae; genus Lithobates; species Lithobates clamitans. The sequence goes on from JBBGZY010000146.1 coordinate 376,252, forward strand.
AAATGCATTATTTTACATTATTCTACATTGAACCTCATTTTCCATGTAGTTGTCCACCCCATTAATTTGTTCAGATCTTCTTGCAAGGTTTCCACATCCTGCGGAGAAGTTATTGCCCTGCTTAGCTTAGTATCTTCCGCAAATACAGAGATTGAACTGTTTATCCCATCCTCCAGGTCGTTTATGAACAAACTAAATAGGATTGGTCCCAGCACAGAACCCTGGGGGACCCCACTACCCACCCCTGACCAATCCGAGTACTCCCCATTTATCACCACCCTCTGAACTCGCCCTTGTAGCCAGTTTTCAATCCATGTGCTCACCCTATGGTCCATGCCAGTGGACCTTATTTTGTACAGTAAACGTTTATGGGGAACTGTGTCAAATGCTTTTGCAAAATCCAGATACACCACGTCTACGGGCCTTCCTTTATCTAGATGGCAGCTCACCTCCTCATAGAAGGTTAACAGATTGGTTCGGCAAGAACGATTCTTCATGAATCCATGCTGATTACTGCTAATTATACAGTTTTCATTACTAAAATCTTGTATATAGTCCCTTATTATCCCCTCCAAGAGCTTGCATACTATTGATGTTAGGTTAACTGGTCTGTAATTCCCAGGGATGTATTTTGGGCCCTTTATTAAATATTGGTGCTACATTGGCTTTTCTCCAATCCGCTGGAACCATTCCAGTCAGTAGACTGTCAGTAAAAATTAGGAACAATGGTCTGGCAATTACTTGACTGAGTTCCCTAAGTACCCTTGGGTGCAAGCCATCCAGTTCAGTCCTAAAATTATTAATGAAAGATGTGTGCAAAAAAAAAAAAAGGAAGCAAAAATAGCACTGGCAGTGAAAGGTTTAAAGGGTGAAGTTATCCTTTGTAGAAAAATTTGCCAATGGCTGCTCCTGTAATAATACTATAACAAGTTCCTTTAATTGACATGCTTATCTATAATTTGACATTTGATTGCAGTATAGAAATCATTTATCCCTGTAATCACATGAAAAGATTGCAATATTGCCCATTCTATCGATCAAACAAATGATAATCTCCATTCCATCTGAAGTGCCATTTAACGCGGCGCCTGTGAAATTATCTCTTTAAATCACTCGTCATTCCACCTGCAGCCTGACATTATTTTATGCAGCCCGTGGTACGGGTGACCATAAAAGAAAACCAGAAATGTCACAAGGTGTTAGTCATGGAGAGTTTTGTTCAGCTCTTCACCTAAAATGACCCCCTTTGTGCCGCCATCAGGATAGAGAAAGAGTGAAATTCAAAGAGCCTCTCCGTTCCTGTCATCAAACCATTACGCTGATTGGCAGCTCATCTCCTCATAGAAGGCTAATAGATTGGTTTGGCAAGAATTCTTCATGAATCCATGCTGATTACTGCTAATGATACCATTTTCATTACTAAAATCTTGTATATAGTCCCTTACCATCCCCTCAAAGAGCTTGCATACTATTGATGTTAGGCTAACTGGTCTGTAATTCCCAGGGATGTATTTTGGCCCTTTTTTAAATATTGATGCTACATTGGCTTTTCTCCAATCAGCTGGTACCATTCCAGTCAGTAGACTGTTAGTAAAAATTGGGAACTATGGTCTGGCAACTACTTGACTGAGTTCCCTAAGTACCCTCGGGTGCAAGCCATCTGGTTCCATGATTTATTAATGTTAAGTTTCCCAAGTCTATTACTAATTCTGTCCTCTCTTAGCCATGAGGGTGCTTCCTGTGATGTGTCATGAGGACAAACACTGCGGTTTTGTTTACTGAAGCCCCCCGATTCCCTCGTGAAGACTGAGGAGAAGAATAAATTCAATACCTTCGCCATATCCCCATCCTTTGTAACTAGATGTCCTTCCTCATTCTTTATGGGGCCAACGTGGTCTGTCCTCCCTTTTTTATTGTTTATATACAGAATTTGTATTTTTATTTTTTGCTCTCCTCCACTTTGTGTCTTTCGTGTTCTATCTTAGCCGCCCTAAGTCTGAATGCTGATGATGATCCCTCAGCCTTGTATTTTTTGAAGGCCTTCCCCTATGCTTTTATATGCATTTTTACATTGGAGTTAAGCCATCCAGGACTTTTGTTCGTTCTTTTAAATTTATTTACCAATGGGATGCACTGGCTAATGCCCTTATTTAATACGCTCTTAAGGCAAAGTGTTGTCAGACGAATAGCAGAACGGCAACAGATGATCAAGCACAGTAATAAGTAGCAGGTAGCAGAACACTGTAGACCATAAGGCAAGGTTCTAGCGCAGCAGAAGTGTTTAAATGGCCCACTTGGTACTCGGTGCCAATCTAGTGTCGGCGTGCACATGCGTATGAGCACGAGTCTAGCTACCAGGAATTCTTCGTCTGTGCATAACTATGCGCCTGGGTATATTTCTTATTTCCTGGCTATATCCATGCTGATCCATCCATGATGAGCCCCAAAGAAGCCAAAACGTTCTAAGCGTCCATTCCATGCTGAACCATCCATGATGAGCTACACAGAAGCCAACTTTTCTTAGCATCCCTTTTATGCTGAGCCATCCACGATGAGCTCAACAGAAGCCAAAACTTTCTGAGCATCCCTTCTATACAAAGCCATCCATGATGAGCTCCACAAAAGCCAAAACTTTTCTAAGTATCCCTTTTATACCGAGCCATCTATGATGAGCACTACTGAAACCAAAAGTTTCTAAGCATCACTTCCATGCCGAGCCATCCATGATGAGCTCCACAGAAGCCAAAACTTTCTAAGCATTCCCTCCAATTTCTAAGAATCCTTTTTATGTCGAGCCATCCATGATGATCTCCACAAAAGCCAAAACATTCTAAGCATCTGTAGCAGGGCGTCCCACAGAGAGCTGGAGAAAGTCATGTTCGGGGTTTATACATCTCCTAAGCTCCTCTCATACATGTTCAGGGATTCTGATCCACGATCCAGTTCTGATCTTGGTCCTTTTCCCCAGGCCAATTTAGGCTCATCTGAGACAGACAGCTTGGGAAATCAGACAACTCCTGTCTGTGAGAACAAGAGGTTGGTAAAAGTTAACAAGCTTTATATGTGAAAGCTGACAAGCTGTAGGCTTGCTCAGCCTGGGAGTTAGGACCTGTATTTTGTATAGTGAGTGCCGAGACACAGCTAGGTATTTGTTTTGCTATTATTTTTCCTGTTTGTTTTTTGAGACACTGTACAGCACCTGTATATAGACTTGTATATAGCACAAATAAACACTACACTGTTTTGTCACTACCTTCTTGGATTTGGTATCTGTGCCTGAGAGACTGCTTATGCAAGGGAGCTTTGTACCTGCTACCTGTTCCCCACTCACACATCCCTTCCATGCTGAACCATCCATGATGAGCTTCACAGAAGCCAAACCTTTCTAAGCGCCTCTTCCATGCCGAGCCATCCATGATGAGCTCCACAGAAGCCAAAACTTTCTAAGCATCCTTTTTATACCGAGCCATCCATAATGGGCACCATAGACGCCAAACCTTTCTAAACATCCCTTCTATGCTAAGCCCTCCATGATGAGCTCCGCAAAAGCCAAAACTTTATAAGCATCCCCTCAATGCTGAGCTATCCATAATGAGCTGCACAGAAACCAAGTTTTTTTAAGCTTTCATGCCACACCATCCATGATGAGCTCCACAGAAGCCAAAAGGTTCTAAGCATCCTTTTGTCAGGAACCATGAAATCAGACCGAGACAGAAGTACAGTTAAATCACACTTGTATAATAATAAAAGTAAATAGAACAAAATGTAGTCAAAACATAGCCAAAGTTCAGGAACCGCAACAGATAGTCAGACAAGCCAAGCATCAGGGAGCCGGAGATGAGCGTAGTATAACAACAAGCAGGATCTGGAGCCAGAAGGAATATCAGCCAAGCAAGTCTTTTAACAGGAATGCAGGAGAGCGTCTCTGTGATGTTGACTAAGGTGAAGGCAGAGATCCTCTGGGCTGGACAGCTTAAGTAGGCAGGACTGACGAGGAAGATATCATCAACAGCTGAGTAATTGTGGAGAGATAGGTGCTGGCAATTAGCCGAAAGCTGAGCGGCCAGCTCATAGAAGGAGGGGCTGAGCCCAGCCCTGACACCTTTCCATACCAAGCCATCCACGATGAGCTAAACAGAAGCCAAAACATTTCTAGATATCCCTTTTATACCAAGCTGTCCATTGTGAGCTTCACAGAGGCCAAAACTTTCTAAGTATCCCTTCCACCATGAGCTCCACAGAGGTTCAATGGCTTGCAGGTATTGCATCTTACCAGGTATCTTTTTTCATTATTAAAAGTTTATTGGTCATTGTTCGACAGGTTTAACACAATACCCTTATCAAAAATAAGCCAAAATATCTTGCAGACAATGTTCTAACTCATGTTCTTCTGCACTCTTGCGTGATTAAGGACTTTTCCAAGTATCCTTTTTATACCGAGCCATCCATTATTGGCTTCACAGAAGCCAAACCTTTCTAAGCATTCCTTCCATACCGAACCATCAATGTTGAGTTCCACAAAAGCAAATACTTTCTAAGCATCCCTTCCATGCTGAACCATCTATGATGAGCTCCACAGAAGCCAAATCTTTCTCCACAGAAACCAAGCTATTTAATCATCCCTTCCATCTTGAGCCATCCTTGAAGAGTTCCACAGAAGCCAAACCGTTCTAAATATTCCTTTCAACGCTAAGCCCTCCATGATGAGCTCCACAAAAGCCAAAACTTTTTCAATGTATCCCTTTTATACCAAGCCATCCATGTTGAGCTCCACAGAAGCCAAACCTTTCTAGGCATCTCTTCCATCCCGAGCCATCCATGATGCATTCCACAGAAGCCAAAACTTTCTAAGCATCCCTTCCATGCCGACCCATACATGATGAGCTCTGCAAAAGCCCATACTTTTTAATCACCCTTTCCATCTTGAGGCATTCATGATGAGCTCCACAGAAGCCTAACCGTTCTAAGCATCCCTTCCAGTTTCTAAGCATCCTTTTTATGCCAAGTCATCCATGATGAACTCCACAGAAGCCAAGGCTTTCTAAAACAACCCTTTCATACTAAATCCTCCATGATAAGCTCCGCAAATGCCAAAAATATGTAAGCGTCCATTTCATGCTGAACTATCCATGATAAGCTCCACAGAAGCCAAAATGTTCTAAGCATCCCTTCCATAGCAAGCCATCCATGATGAGCTCTGTAGAAGCCCAAACTTTTTAATCATCCCTTCCATCTTGAGCCATCCATAATGAGCTCCACCGAACCAAACCTTTCTAAGCACCCCTTTCATGCCGAGCCATCCATGATGAGCTTCACAAAAGCCAAGATTTTCTAAGAATCCCTCTCATACCAAGCCATCCATGTTGAGCACCACAGAAGCAAAATCTTTCTAAGCATCCCTTCCAAGCCGAACCATCCATGATGAGCTCCACAAAAGCCAAGGTTTTCTAAGTATCCCTTCCATACTAAGCCATCCATGTTGAGCTTCACAGAAGCCAAATCTTTCTAAGCATCCCTTCCATGCCGAACCATCCATGATGAGCTCCACAAAAGCCAAGATTTTATAAGTATCCCTTCCATACTAAGCCATCCATGTTGAGCTTCACAGAAGCCAAATCTTTCTAAGCATTCCTTCCATGCCGAACCATCCAAGATGAGCTCTACAAAAGCCAAGATTTTCTAAGTATCCCTTCCATACCAAGCCATCCATGTTAAGCGTCCACAAAAGCCAAGATTTTCTAAGTTTCCCTTCCATACCAAGCAATCCATGTTGAGCTCCACAGAAGCCAAAACTTTCTAAGAATCCCTTCCATGCTGAGCCGTCCATAATGAACTCCACAAAAGCCAAACTTTCTAAGCATTCCTTTTATGCTGAGACATTTATGGTGAGCTCCACAGATGTTCCATGTCTTGCAGAAATTGCATTTTAACATTATATATATTATATCATTTTTTTTTTTTCCATTAATAAAATGTTATTGGTCATTAGTCAACTAAGTTCAACGGGTTGAACACAATTCCCATATCAAAAATAACCCAAAATAACCTGCAGAGAACGTTCCATCTTATGGTATTCTTCATTCTTTTATGACTAAGGACTTTTTTTATTTATTTATATCTGCCCTGGTAATAAATGCTTCAAATAATTTTCATATTGTTCTCATTTTAGTTTATAATACTGTTTTTTTTTTATAATACATTTTCGTGTTTTTTTTTTTTCTATTAATTAGAAGTGACAGAACCATTTTACATCATGGTGTCATGAGAGGTAACCACAAACTAATGCTTTCCGTAAAATATTAAAACTCATTTGCATTTCTATCTCCAGTGGTGCAGATTCCATTTTGTTTTAATTTTATTCATATCTGCTCACAAAATAAGTCTCAGAGAGCCTGGAAGGGAATCATTCTTAGCTCTCTGAATGCCATAAAAATTTCATCAACCTATTGATTAGAAACACTCCGGCTATTTAACTGAGGCTTTGAACTTTTAACAACGTTTAATATCTGCTTTATTTCTTAGGAAGGTTTACTGTCTAGCCGCACGCGGCTGCCTTTTGTCAATAGAGCGCCGTTGTACACAATTACTCTACGGGAGTCGTTTTACCACTGTAAGGAAGGAGCAATCTTTCTAAATGTACACTATATCACCAAAAGTATTGGGACACCTGCCTTTACACACACGCATGAACTTTAATGGCATCCAAGTCTTAGTCTGTAGGGTTCAATATTGAGTTGGCTCCACCCTTTGCAGCTATAACAGCTTCACCTCTTCTGGGAAGGCTGTCCACAAGGTTTAGGAGGGTGTCTATGGGAATGTTTGACCATTCTTCCAGAAGAGCATTTGTAAGGTCAGGCACTGATGTTGGCGTTTTATCAGTGACTCTGTGCAGGCCAGTCACGTTCCTCCACCTATATTCTATAGGCTGTGTGTACAGAACAACAAATGGCACCATAAAACTATATAATCAATGTACACCTTATGAAGGTGAAAAAGACAGGGTGCACGAAGGAAGGTTTATATTACTTTTAAATATATTATCATAAGCAAGTTTGTTATATCTGCTCTGCTCGTTGATCCTGCCAGAAATCTGGTGATCTGGTTACATTTGTGTTGCAAAGTATATCTAATAGAGCCCAGGTTTGGTGCTAGGGTGAGTCGGGGGTACAGCACATTTTGGGTCATTACCCATATAAATGTCCTGAGAATGTTTTCCTAATTACACAGCTCCTTTAAAGGAAATGTGACTTTGGAAGAATCACAGAGGCTGCCATTGCTTTAAAAAAAAAATTCTGGTTGCCTGGCCTTGATGGTGATGCCTTAGCATACAGATAGGGAATTTACACTTTTTTAAAATCATGCTTTTTCCGGGGGGTTGGTGACTCAAAGTATTGACACCTGACACAGCCAGGCACGATGGGGCAGCCTCCAAACTTCTCTTGCATGACCGTGTCACCTTGAAGCTCAACTACAGCCAACTTGTTTCTAGTTTTGGATAGAGGTATGTATTTCTTTTGGTTGCCCCCATTAAGGAAATGTCCCTTTACTTCCTGTCCTCCTGGCTCCTATACAAGAAATAGAGGTAGCTTTCACCAGGGGCGGACTGACCATTCGGGCACTCGGGCACTGCCCGAGGGCCCCATGCCACTAAGGGGCCCCATTAGGGTTTTTAGCCTCAATAAAACCAGGGACAGTATGTAAAAATTTGTGCTTTTTTTTAAAATCCCAAGATTATAGCTGCCCCGCCTCTCCAGTACCCTTTTAGTGTGTGTATGTGTATTCTGTGTGTGTATACTGCGTGTGTATATTGTGTGTCTGTGTGTGTATACTGTGTGTGTGTGTTTGTGTATACTGGGTGGCCCTATAATCTACTGCCTGGGGGCCCCATAATCTCCTATTGCCTGGGGGCCCCATAATCTCCTATTGCCTGGGGGGCCCCATAATCTATTGCCTGGGGGCCCCATAATCTACTGCCTGGGGGCCCCATAATCTCCTATTGCCTGGGGGCCCCATAATCTCCTATTGCCTGGGGGCCCCATGAGTTGTCAGTCCGCCCCTGGCTTTCACTGGGTTAGTGACGCAGAAAGCATTGACGCCAATAGATCAGCATGGCAGCCAAGTAACTAGCCTTTTTAAGAGGGAAGGTCAGCACTGGAAGCCTCCATATTTCTTGAAGCACCAATATATTTAAAAAGGAATTTGTTTCTATGGTTGGCTTAGTGGTTAGCGTTTTCTGCCTTGCAGCACCAAGTCAGGACACCATCTCTATGGAGTTTGCATGTGCTTGCAGGGGTTTCCTCCCAAGATCCAAAGCCATGCTGGTAGGTAAGTTAACCCTAATATGATATTCTAAAGATATTCTGCACACAAGAGGCTTGACAAAGAGGCAGGAATGCCTTGAAATGCGTAGCTGGACATCCCTCAGCATCAGTTATCATCCATTGGGTTCCTCTGGAGCCTCCTCCTAACCAGAAAGTGCGCTGAGCTTTTTATGCCTACCAGTGGCGGCCCGTCCATACGAGGCGCAGGGGTCGCCGCCCCCCTAATCTATGCGCCCGGCCCCTAATCTACATGCAGGGCGCCAGACACTTGGAGTCCAATGGGGTTTTGCTTTGTTTTTTGAAGCATGGGATTAGAGCCAGAGGCTGTAATTGGCTTCAAAAAAGGTGGACTCGGGGAGTAGAGCACTCCGCCCTGAGCCCACCTAGTTGTGTGACAATAGCCAATTAATATTCGCTATTCTTCCTCATTCTCCTCCCGGTCAATCAAGAAGCCGGTCCTGAGACCCCGATTGGAAAACTCCCTGGCCAACCGGGTCTCAGTCAGGACACACTTCCTGTTCAGCCGGGAGGAGAAGCAACAGCCCGGCTCTTCCTTTCCCCTGCCTCCTAAGGTCAGTCTGTCTAACGTCGGGGGGGTGCTTGTGGAGATCGCCACCTTTCCGTCTGCCGTCCATCTCCCAGGAGGGAGGGGGTGCTTACGGCAACTGCTGCCTTCCCGTCTGTCTCCCTGGGGCAGTTAGTTTGCTGCTCCCCCCCCCTGAAATATTTAGCACTGATGCCTACCCAGCTGGCGGCAGTGCTGCACAATCCCTGGACTGGGTGCCTCTGCTTCAGGGATCCCTGCATGTCCTGATTTCTTATGCTCTACATGCTTCCACAAATGTGAGTTGCCAATATGTGTTTTTATCATACGATAAATGGTTTAATGCTGCGCTTAGATGGCGCCCTCCGCTGTGTGTGTTTTTTCTGCACACATGATGGCTGTCTCACCATCTGCCCCAACAGCAGATAATACAATGATATCAAAATAAATAATAAAACATCCTCCTTTTTTTTAAAATTCTTCTTGCTTGGCTGTTATGTTGACCCATTGGCTTTATTTTTAGTTCCGGAAAGGTTCCAGTTTACAGAAAGAAAAAGATTGCTATCTGCCTTCTTGTGGCCACAAATATATGTGAACAATGGTGACAACAAATATGACACCACAACAGTACATACAGTATCTCACAAAAGTAAGTACACCCCTCACATTTTTGTAAATCTTTTCTTCTATCTTTTCATGTGACAACACTGAAGAAATGACACTTTGCTACAATGTAAAGTAGTGAGTGTACAGCTTGTATAACAGTGTAAATTTGCTGTCCCCTCAAAATAACTCAACACACAGCCATTAATGTCTAAACCGCTGGCAACAAAAGTGAGTACACCCCTAAGTGAAAATGTCCAAATTGGGCCCAATTAGCCATTTTCCCTCCCCGGTGTCATGTGACTCATTAGTGTTACAAGGTCTCAGGTGTGAATGGGGAGCAGGTGTGTTAAATTTGGTGTTATTGCTCTCACTCTCTCATACTGATCACTAGAAGTACAACATGGCACCTCATGGCAAAGAACTCTCTGAGGATCTGAAAAAAAAAGAATTGTTGCTCTACATAAAGATGTCCCAGGCTATAAGAAGATTGCCAAGACCCTGAAACTGAGCTGCAGCACGGTGGCCAAGACCATACAGCGGTATAACAGGACAGGTTCCACTCAGAACTGGCCTCGCCATGGTCCACCAAAGAAGCTGAGTGCACATGCTCAGCGTCATATCCAGAGGTTGTCTTTGGGAAATAGACGTATGAGTGCTGCCAGCATTGCTGCAGAGGTTGTAGGGGTGGGGGAGTCAGCCTGTCAGTTCTCAGACCATACGCCGCACACTGCATCAAATTGGTCTGCATGTCTGTCCTCCCAGAAGGAAGCCTCTTCTAAAGATGATGCACAAGAAAGACCGCAAACAGTTTGCTGAAGACAAGCAGACTAAGGACATGGATTACTGGAACCATGTCCTGTGGTCTGATGAGACCAAGATAAACTTATTTGGTTCAGATGGTGACAAGTGTGTGTGGGGGCAACCAGGTGAGGAGGACAAAGACAAGTGTGTCTTGTCTACAGTCAAGCATGGTGGTGGGAGTGTCATGATCTGGGGCTGCATGAGTGCTGCTGGCACTGGGGAGCTACAGATCATTGAGGGAACCATGAATGCCAACATGTACTGTGACATACTGAAGCAGAGCATGATCCCCTCCCTTCAGAGACTGGGCCGCAGGGCAGTATTCCAACATGATAACCACCCCAAACACACCTCCATGACCACCACTGCCTTGCTAAAGAAGCTGAGGGTAAAGGTGATGGACTGGCCAAGCATGTCTCCAGACCTATTGATCATCTGTGGGACATCCTCAAACGGAAGGTGGAGGAGCGCAAGGTCTCTAACATCCACCAGCTTTGTGATGTCATCATGGAGGAGGGGAAGAGGACTCCAGTGACAACCTGTGAAGCTCTGGTGACCTCCATGCCCAAGAGGGTGAAGGCAGTGCTGGAAAATAATGGTGGCCACACAAAATATTGACACTTTGGGCCCAATTTGGAGATTTTCACTTAGGGGTGTACTGATTTTGTTGCCAGCGGTTTAGACATTAATGGCTGTGTGTTGAGTTATTTTGAGGGGACAGCAAATTTACACTGTTATACAAGCTGTACACTCACTACTTTACATTGTAGACAAGTGTCATTTCTTCAGTGTTGTCACATGAACAGATAGAAGAAAAGATTTACAAAAATGCAAGGGGTGTACTTACTTTTGTGAGATACTGTATATGCTGCATGATATAGAAAATTGAAAAAAATATATAGTTTCATTTAATTTAAAAGGATAAAAGAAAATTGAATGATCTCAGAGTTTTTTTATATCTTTTATGACTAAAAAAAAAAAAAAAAATAACAGAATAGCCCAAATTACCCGTCCAGCCCCTCCTAGTACAGGTGTTGGTATTTTATCTAACAATGTATGAATAGAAGACATTTAAATTGTTCTAAACGCTGCGCAATCGGAGCTATAATTTAGAATTCGTTAAACATTTTAAATTACCCACCGGTCATAAATGGGATCCCTGCCATGTATTCCAACATGTTTCTGAAAGAAGGTATGAAGAGAGATTCACCTGAATGCTTCAATACGTGAACGCCGATGGATTCCTCTCCTACAATTACAGGAAAATAAGACGCAATTAAAGGGGAGCATATCACTAATTAAAGGCAATGAGATGTTTAAAGATAAGCAGGTGTCCTCTTGATTTCATCCATAATTTTCAAGTATTCCAACATATCGAAGTCATGCAATGCAAATAGCGGATATTACCATTGGCAATCAGTAGCTCTCTAACAAGACAGCATCTGATGTATGTTTGCTGTACCAGGTGAACGCGTTTCGTCACATTTACAGACATGATTGGCATTTTTTTTTATTATACCTCAACATCAGTTAAATGTTAACAGGATGAAGGAGATCATGTTCTATGGTGGTGTATGGTGGTGTACATCCTCCGGCAGCTTCAGATTGGCAGGGAATGTAGTGGTGGTAATAGTGCAAGAGGCCTACGGCTGGCCTGGGCAGGTTTAGGATTCAGACATGTTGATATGTTTTTAAAGTCCATGTAAACCATAATCACCAAAGATCTCATATCAGGAAATAATTATACTAGTGTAGTGCTACATCAGGCGTCACACATTTTTTTTGCCCATTGCCATGCTTCATAAGTAGGGCAACCCCACTAGGAACTCTCACAAGTTGTAGCAGCAATGTGGCAGCAGATTGGCGACTCAGAGGTACTGTACCAACAGCTTCTGTCTCGAGAAGTGGAATGCGGCCTGGCTGGTCTGTATCCAATTTAGGAGGCTTCCAGGAAGGATGGTGTGTCCCTGCCCTCTCCCTACTCCTCCGGAATCCTTCCCTGATGCTAAGCACTGTCCCTGACAGATGTGTGACCTGTCCCTACTCTAGCCACTCGCAAAATGCATACCAAACCTAGAGTCAGGACCTTAAATAGACTCTGCCTGACCCAAGATGGCCGCCAAAGTCACCTGGGGTGCCAGCATCCAATTAAATAGCTGCCTCCCTTTGACTGAGGAAACCATAGAGAAACTAGGTTCCTCTCCAATTTCTCCCCATCTGCATTTTCGCAGTGGACAGCGCCACCTGCAGTGTAGAAAATGGATTGGCATGCCAGTAGGCAGGTGCAAACACATCAAGCAAGAAGCCAGTTTTTGCACATGTACAGGAATGCATGGCTACAAATGTGTAACGGGCAAAGCTCATAAAGGGTACATGAGACACTTTTGATTTGTAGGCTTCCAAAGAAAGTGGCAAAGAAGCTCGTGTACCTTTTTGAGCTTTGCCCATTACACATTTGTAGCCATGCATTCCTGTACATGTGGAAAAACAGGCTTCTTGCTTGATGTGTTTGGCATACTTGTAGGCAGGTGCAGTCTACTTTCTCTCCTGTAGGTGGCGCTGTCCGCAGTGGCAATGCAAATGAGAAAGGTCAAGTCAAGAGGAACCTAGTTCCTCTATGGTTTCCTCGGTCACAGGGAGGCAGCTATTTCATTGGATGCTGCCACCCCAGGTAACTTTGGTGGCCATCTTGGGTCAGGCAGAGTCTATTTAAGACCCTGTCTCCTGGGTTTGGTACGCATTTTGTGAGTGGCTAGAGTAGGGACAGGTCACCCGCCTGTCAGGGACAGTGCTTAGCGTCAGGGAAAGGTTTCAGAGGAGTAGGTAGAGTTCAGGGACACACCATCCTTTCCTGGAAGCCTCCCCATTTGGATACAGATCGGCCAGGTCGCATTCCACTTGGGCCAGGCGCTGTCGGTACCTCTGAGTCGCCAACCTGCTGCCGCATTGCTGCTTATAACTTGTGAGTGTTCCTGGTTTAGTTGCCTTCCTGCCGGGTCTGTTGTGAATCGCTGGACTTCTGTTAAAATGTATTCCTGTTACTGCGTGTGTTTTCTGCCCACTGCACCACACTGCACCTACCCACATGGCATTAACAATGAATGGCACTACGTATAGTTATAGGTGAGACTCAAAAAAGACACAAGTCCATCAAGTCCAACCTATGTGTGTGATTATATGTCAGTATTACATTGTATATCCCTGTATGTTGTGGTCATTCAGGTACTGATCTAATAGTTTCTTGAAATTATCGATGCTCCCCGCTGAGACCACCGCCTGTGGAAGGGAATTCCACATCCTTGCCGCTCTTACAGTAAAGAAGCCTCTACGTAGTTTAAGGTTAAACCTCTTTTCTTCTAATTGTAATGAGTGGCCGCGAGTCTTATTAAACTCCCCCTATTGTGGGGTCACCGGTATGGTATTTGTAAATTGAAATCATAGAGTACTTAGAATTTTTTGTATGTTTCATGTACATCCCAAAAAAAAAAAAAGTGTGATTTTGCATGAATTGTCAGGCTGCACAAGTATGAGAGGGGTAATCCTTACATTTTCACTATTTGTGCATCTTTTATTAACCACTTCCCGCCCAAGGACGTCATATGATGTCCTGGACCTGCAGCTACAGGCATCATTCAGATATCCTTGTTTGCAGCTGGCGATTTTGTGCACCATAAGAACGATCATAGCGATCAAGCGACGGTAGGGGACACACACCCCCCCTCCCGCCGCCATCCGGTGCTTCTCCGGGCTCTCCCGTGCCATCGGGGACCCGGAGAAAGAATCGCCCGCCGCCGTATGACGAGCATAGAGATTTCTGGTGGCCAGATGGTCCGCAGTCATCTCATGACCGTCATGAGGCCAGGGCGCGTTGTTATGACATCACGTCCGGGCCGCGGTTGTAAACAAAGCCGCGATCGGGGCTGGTAAGCATGAGATCATGGATTTTTTTTTTCCGGTCTCATGCTTTCCAGCCTGGAGGAGAGGTGGGGGGGGTCTTATTGACCCCCCATCTCTCCATAAAGAGGACCTGTCACAATAGATTCCTATTACAAGGGATGTTTACATTCCTTGTAATAGGAATAAAAGTGATCAAAAAAAAATGTTGTAAAAGAAAGTAAAAATACAAAAAATAAAGTAAAATAAAAGATAAAATTTAAAAAAATAATTTAAAACGCACCTGTCCCCGGTAGCTCGCGCTCAGAAGCGAACACACACGTTAGTCCCGCCCACATATGTAAACGCTGTTCAAACTACACATGTGAGGTATCGCCGCGTGCGTTAGAGCGCGAGCAACAATTCTAGCACTATAGACCTCCTCTGTAACTCTAAACATGTAACCTGTAAAGAATTTTAAAGCGTCTCCTATGGAGATTTTTTAAGTACTAAGGTTTGGCGTCATTCCATGAGTGTGCGCAATTTTAAAGCGTGACATGTTGGGTATTTATTTAACATCATCTTTCACATTATATAAAAAGATTGGGCTAACTTTACTGTTTTGTTATTTTTTTAATCATGAAACAGTTTTTTTTTTACAAAAAAAACACGTTAGAAAAATTTTTGCAAAATACTGTGGTAGATAAAAAGTTGCTGCAATGACCGCCATTTTATTCCCTAGGGTGTCTGCTAAAAAATATATATATAATGTTTGGGGGTTCTGAGTAATTTTCTTGCAAAAAAATGTGGATTTTTACATGTAGGAGAGGAGTTCCAGAATAGGCACGGTACACATGCAAGGCCTTCTTATCAACTTAAAGTGGTTGTAAAGCCTTAAGGTTTTTCTATGCGTTCTATGCATTAAGGTGAAAAACATTCTGTGCTGCAGCTCCCCCCCCCCCCTTTTTTCTTACCTGAACCCGATCTGATCCAGCGATGTGCACAAGCGCAGCGGCTCCAGACGCTGTCTCTCTCCTCATTGGACAGATTGATAGCAGCAGGAGCCATTGGCTCCCGCTGCTGTCAATCAAAGGCTGTGACACGGAAGCGGGGGTGGGCGGGGCTGAGTCCCGCTGTCTGTGTCAATGGACGCAGGAGTGAGCACACACAGGTGCCCGCATGGAAAGCGACTTTACGTGGGGGCAACCGATGAAGAGGAGGGACCTGGAGCGCCAGCGGGGAACCCCAGAAGAAGAGGATTGGGGCTGCTCAGTGAAAAACCATTACAGAGCAGGTAAGTATAACATGCTTGTTTTTTTTTTAAAGCGAGGGTTTACAACCACCGTAACAACTCCTTATGTATCATTACTATAGCCAAGGACCGGATACACATGCAAGGCCTTCTTACTGCCATAAAAGCATATTGTAGATCACTCTTGTAGGCAAAGATCGGATCCACTCAGGTACCACCGACCAGCTGGATAAGTACCCAAGCAGGTCACCCCGGGCAGATGCTGTGGGCTCACCGGAGGTGCCGGGTCTAAGTGCTAACTGGGGTTCACCAGAGCTCCTGATGGTGGAGATGGGTTTAGCTGCGTGTTAGTACCAGGTCACGGTCCTCAGAATCGGCCCACGAGGTGGTGAGCAAGCCGGGGTCCAGGAGCAGATATAGCAGGTAGGGATCAAGCTGAAGCATAGTCAGTAAACAAGCCAAAGGTCGGTAACAAGTGGTTGCAGGTAGAGTTGCCACCTCATCCCTTTAAACCCGAACACATATTAATTACACAGGTTCTGTGGCTGATTAAGGTGGTAATTAAACTCACTTGTTGCCTTTTCTGCATTTAATTAGCCTCAGAACCTGTGTAAGTCATATGTGTTCGGGTTTAAAGGGATGAGGTGGCAACCCTAGTTGCAGGTTGGGATCAAGCGGAAGCGAAGTCGAGAAACAGAGTGGTAGCTAAGATATGAACGGCCACAGGAGAGACAACAGCGAGATATCAGCTGGAGAAGGCACAATAATCTAGCAAACAAGAAGTGCAAAGGCATGGCTTATATAGGAAGTTAATGGGAGGAGAAAAGAGTTCAAGGTTCATTAGAAACAAGGTTCAAGGCCAGATTGTCCAAGGGGCTTTCCAGCATCTCCAGTGGCTCAGAAAGAAGAGATACTATTAGACACAACTGAGGTTGCAGGTTCAGTTCTGGGTGTAGTCAATAAACAAGCCAAAGGTTGGTTGGTTCCCCTCTCAATTACTGCGACCACCTTCCCACTCTAGTCCTCAACTCCCTAACCCACATCTTCAACCTCTCCCTCTCCTCCGGCACCTTTCCTTCCCTGCTCAAACATGCCCTGGTTACCCCCATACTCAAAAAACCCTCACGAGACCCCACCTGTTTAAATAACTTAAGACCCATCTAACTGCTCCCGTTTGCCTCCAAGCTCATTGAATGCCTCTTCCATGACCCGGTGCGTTGGTGCTACGTTGTTGTGCGTTGGGGCCCACCAAAATGAATGGTACCACAATAAGCTAGCACAGGTAACGTGCGTGTCGTCCTAACGCACTGTCCAAACTCCATTGAAAACTGTTTTTAGATAGACTTATGCCGCGTACACACGATCGGAAATTCGGCCAGCAAAAGAGCGATGAGAGCTTTTTCGTCGGAAAATGCGACCGTGTGTACGCTCCATCGGACTTTTGCCGGCCGAATTCCAGCCAGCAAAAAGATTGGGAGTAGGCTCGGAAAAAGTTTCTATCCGAAAATGCGATCGTCTGTAGCAATTCCGACGCGCAAAATTCCTACGCGTGCTCGGAAACAATTCGACGCGTGCTCGGAAGCACTGAACTTCATTTTCTCGGCTCGTCGTAGTGTTGTACGTCGCTGCGTTCCTGACGGTCGGAAGTTCAGCTAACTTTTGTGTGACCCGTGTGTATGCAAGGCAAGCTTGAGCGGAAAAGCCGTCATATCTTTTTCCGACGAGAATTCCGATCGTGTGTACGCGTCATTTGAACATTCCAAGGTGGGAAATGAGGGAAAACTCCATACCTGGCTCTCTTTCGGCATTATCTCACCGCAGGAATCCTCACCAACAGCTCCTATAATGTATCGGATTGTGACAAGCTCATTAATATTCATTATTCATAGAATATAAAGTGCTGAGCTGTTTATCATTGGTTCATTAGCTTTGGCCAAATACTGAATAAACATAATTACTTTTATAAACTGCAGTGACAGGGCTGAGAAAAGGGGAATGCTAATACCTGGAGGAAGCCGCGGCTGGAGGGTAGACGTGGCGTAGGTGTGCCCGGCGGTGACCTGTCACTTATTGAGTAAGTGATGCCGTTTATTTCTATCTAATTGCACGGCGTTATAACAAGGTAACGCGGGTGATTTCATATTATTGGCCACATTCTACGGGTGAAGTCGTTTTAATGCATTATTGATGGAATTCAATTATCTGATCCAATGAAAATGGTTTTCCACTAACAGCGAGGAAGTAGAAATTGTCTACATTTGCCCTGCCTGTTACGGATCAGATATTTCCGCTGTGGGCGGAGTCTACATAACCATCCAAGGACAGCAGTTATGAAATCTTTCCGCCATTTATTCTTGACTTTGTTCCCATACATCCTGGAAAGCCTTCCAACCAACCATTGCTGCTAAAGTTTTTGGGTCAGAATTGGGGTCAGTAGAAGAAATAGTGCCCCATCATTGGTATCAGTAGAAGAAATAGTGCTCCATCATTGGTGTCAGTAGAAGAAATAATGCCCCAACCTTTTTGATGTCAGTGGGAGGAATAGTGCCCCATCATTGGTGTCAGTGGTAGGAATAGTGCCCCATCATTGGTGTCAGTAGAAGAAATAGTGCCCCATCATTGGTGTCAGTAGAAGAAATAATGCCCCAACCTTTTTGATGTCAGTGGGAGGAATAGTGCCCCATCATTGGAGGAGGTGGAAGGAATAGTGCTCTTTTGTTGGTGTCAGTGGGAGGAATAGTGCCCCATTATTGGTATCAGTGGAGGAATAGTGCCCCATTATTGGTATCAGTGGGAGGAATAGTGCCCCGTCATTGGTGTCAGTGAGTGGAAGGAATAATGCCCCATCATTGGTGTCAGTGGGAGGAATAGTGCCCCATCATTGGTGTCAGTGGGAGGAATAGTGCCCCATCATTGGTGTCAGTGGGAGGAAAAGTGTCCCATCATTGGTATCAGTGGGAGGAATAGTGCCCCATCATTGGTGTCAGTGGGAGGAATAGTGCCCCATCATTGGTATCAGTGTGAGGAATAGTGTCCCATCATTGGTATCAGTGGGAGGAATAGTGCCCCATCATTGGTGTCAGTGGGAGGAAAAGTGTCCCATCATTGGTATCAGTGGGAGGAATAGTGTCCCATCATTGGTATCAGTGGGAGGAATAGTGCCCCATCATTGGTATCAGTGGGAGGAATAGTGTCCCATCATTGGTATCAGTGGGAGGAATAGTGCCCCATCATTGGTGTCAGTGGGAGGAAAAGTGTCCCATCATTGGTATCAGTGGGAGGAATAGTGACCCATCATTGGTGTCAGTGGGAGGAATAGTGCCCCATCATTGGTGTCAGTGGGAGGAATAGTGTCCCATCATTGGTGTCAGTGGGAGGAATAGTGCCCCACCCATCATTGGAGCACAGGTGTGTCAGGAGGAGGCTGTCTCTCTGGAGCTACTGCAGGTGATCCGTGTGAGAGGGGAGTGGTGCGGAAATCTCTCCCAGCTCTCCTGGCTCCTTTCTGGGGAAGCCATGGAGGCCAGCAGGGCCTCTCCTGCTGGAAGCTCTCAGCCATCTCCTGGGCCATCAGGTAACATACCTGCCCCTATACAACCCATGGTTGGTGATCTCTCTACCCCTGGTGAGGATGAAGGTTCCGGGGCCATCCGGGAGCGAGTGGTGGCCGGGATTAAGGTCCTGAATAGGGAAAGAGACAAGCTGTACAAGCTCAGAGCGGAGCTGAAGCGCCTGAGAAGGCAGCGTGAGGGCTTACATAGCCAGAGACGTGGGTCCATGGATCCGGAGATCCAACTGGCCAAGGTTCGGGTGGAACACCAGGAGACCATTGTGGCCATGATGGAAGGAAGAGATGGGCCATTTAAAGAAAAGTTTTGTAATGAGAAAAGGTTTGCGAGGATGACAAAGATGGAGGTGGAGGAGGAGACCCCCAGTTCTGACCCCCTGCCCCCTCAGGTAGAGGTAAGCAGCCCCATGCCTTCCCAGGACTCAGGAGGCATGCTCAGGGCCATCCAGGCAATGGAGTCTCCTATGCGGGGGGATCAGCTGGCATTTAATGATGAGGACATTACAGACAATGTGCCTGACAAGGTAAAGACTGTCAAGTCCCATATTGTGAATAAAACAATTTTTGTGCCATTCAACACTGTGACTGATACAGACAATGTGCCCAGTGAGAGTCAGGCTGCTAGTCCTATCTGTAGCAATGCTGTGCCTGCTGATGCTGCAGTACAGCAAAGTTTGCTTTTAAAAAATGACATTCCTGCAGATGAACTACAAGATTCAGCAGAGCCTATTAACCCCCCTTTAGCTGAATCTGAAGCTGTTTGCCCCACAGCTGCTGAGGACTCTACAGCACAGCTTCAGGAAACAGCTGGTATTGCAGCAGAAACTGTGACTATTCCTGATAAGAATGTGGATGTTTGTGTGACTGATAAAAATCATCCCAGTACAAGTGTGATGAACAATGGTCCCAGTTCAAGTGTGGACAGTCCTACCAACTCCGTTCAAGCAGTGAATAATAATAGTAATGTACAGACTGCTGTGACTTCAGTGTGGGGCCTTGGCCCTGATAAACTTACCTTTGCTCAAGTGGTACGCTCTGCTCCTGGTAGCTCTGCTCCCAAGCGGGGTTTTCCCCTACAGGCTTCCACTTTGAGCACCCCAGGATCTGGTCTTGGGTCTCTGGCTTCTGCTGGGGGTCCCAGACGTAATGTTGTTATTCTGAAATGGGAAGGTGGTGCGATCCCTCCAGCACGGCGTGCAGTGGTGGATTTGATTTTAGAGATGGGTTTTGGGGCAAATGATCTGTATGCCTTTATACATGTAGCTGGGACACGAGATTATACAGTTAGCTTCACCAGGCCAGAGGGTCTTGACCTGTTCTGGGAGCGATATGAGGCTCGTTGCAGGTCAAGACCTGAATGGGAAGGTCTGGCCCCAGTTGCAGTTTCTCAGAGGTCTACAGTAAAAAAAATCACAATTATCCTCACTAATGAGAGTGTTCCTGCCCGGGATCTAGAGGTTTGGTTAAGGAACTATGGTGAGGTTTTGACCAAGCCCAATAAAATCCTTGATGAGCGTAACATCTGGACTGGGGGTTGGTCAGTAACAGTGAGGTTGGCCAGGGATGGGAATGTTGTCCGTCACCTGCCCTCCTCAGCTTTTATAGGGAGGGATAGGATGACTGTTTTTTACCCTGGTCAGCCGAAGCTGTGTCACCGCTGTGGAGAAAAGGGGCATTTGAGCTCCTCCTGTTCAGCCTTGATATGTTCAGTGTGTCGGGGTCAGGGTCATATGGCTAAGGACTGCACCGAAATGATCAGGTGCAACCTGTGCCTGCGCCTTGGCCACCCCTACAGCAGATGTCCTGAAGCCTGGCACAATATGGAGAAGGAGGTAATTGATGACATGTCAAGGCTGGACAGGATGGAGGGTGAGGCCCCTGGTGTACCATCCTCCTCTGCGGTGACCGACTCCCCTGGTCCTGCTCAGGATCCCTCTCCAGTTCCTGTGGCCACCCCTCATGTGTCTGTAAGTATTCCTTCTGTATCTGTATCTGTCTCCCCCCAGCCTACTGTATCCCCTCCTCTTGTGTCAGAACCTTCCAAGTCTGTGCCCCCTGAGTCAGTTACCCCCCAGGAGTCTACCCCTCCTAAGTCTGATTCAAAGGGAGCACCCCCCCCACCAGGAGTGGTAGTGGGTACTAAAAAGGTTGCTTCTTCCTCTGTAAAGAAGTCTTGTGGAAAGACTTCACAGAAAAAAGTAAGAGATGAGGGCATCTCTGAAGCTGACCTGCAGTACCTGGAGGAGAGAAGGAAGGTTGGGAAGCGGAAGAAGCAGGTGGTGAGGACAGAACAGGCTCCAGTGCCTGTCTCCAACCGGTATAGGTCCTCTAATTGGGATATCTCTTCATCTGGAGCTTCTTCGGAGCGAAGTTCTGATTCCGAAATGGAGTTTGAGGCGGCCTCAAGAAAGAGAGAGGCTTCTGGTGATGAGCAGCAGAGGGGAGCTAAGAAGCAAACCACCCAATAACCCAAATGGCGGTTCCCCCTCCGTTAAAAGTGGTGACAATAAATGTCGCCAGCATTAAGTCAGTAAGAGCTCGTTCTATGGCCTTCTTTTTGTTCAGCCAATTAGATGCTGAAATTTTATTTTTGCAAGAGACTAGGCTCACCTCCTTGGCAGATATTCATATGGCCAAGAGAGAGTGGAGGTATGGTCCATCTTACTGGTCTCTTGCGGCCGAGCCTTACGGCGGTGTGGCGGTGTTTTGTTTAAAACCGGCATGGTAACTGTCCGGCGGGTTATTGAGGTGGAGATTGGGAGATGTATGGTCTTAGACGTCCTTGTGGGAGGGCAGGACCTGCGCCTAATTAATGTTTATGGACTGCACACAAAGTGGGACAGGAAATGCCTTTTTACAAGGATCAAGCCATTTCTTTTTACATCCCGGCAAGTGGTCTTTGGAGGTGACTTTAATACAGTAACTAGGCCCAAGGACAGGAAGGACTTCAAGGACAGGCTGGGATATGATAGCGTTTTTTTAAATAGTATGGTTAGGGATGCTGGTCTTGTGGATGTGCACATTAAGCACCTCCCGGATGACACTGGGTTCACCTTTCATCGAGGTAATAGTCAGAGTAGAATAGATAGGTTTTTTTTGAAGGAGACCTCTGCTTTCTCACCCCCAGTGGTGCAGGCAGTAGAGTTCTCTGATCACTGTATGCTATCTGTGGTCCTGAATGCTTCAGACGCCCCTCAGAGGGGCAAGGGCATCTGGAGATTGAATTCGACTCTACTCAAGGAAGAACATGTTAGACAATCCTTTGAGGAATTCTTTCAGGCACAGGTGACCATCCTGGACTTTTGTAGCAGCAAGGCTGAGTGGTGGGAGCTGACCAAAAAGAGGATTGCTGGATTCTTCAGGGGCCTAGCCAATAGAAAGCAGTTTAATAAATACATGACCTACCAACGTTTACGGAGGAAGCTGGATATTCTTGTCTCGAGAGGTGGAGATCCTGGGGCAATCTCCGAAGTGAAACTCCTTCTCAGGAAGTGTCAATATGACCGGCATGCCTCTTTGGTTCTGGAGAGGGACTATGGGAAGTACCACTCGCCTGACCCTTACCAGAACTGCAAACAAGGTGTAGCTGTTAAAACGGTTGTTGGCCTTAAGGACAGTACAGGTTCCTTGACAAAGTCCAGGTCAGGGATTCTGGAGGTCGTGAGGTCCTTTTATGCTGACCTTCTTGGGAGGAAAGAGCTTGACCGTGACAAGATGGAAAGCTTTTTGGACTCTACTCCAGGTCTAAATGATGAAGATGTCCCATTGATGAATTTGACAGAGGAGATCACAGTTGAAGAGGTGATAAGGGCAATTGAACAGCTTGCCATCAAAAAATCACCTGGACCGGATGGCTTGACGGCTGAGTTTTACAAAGCTTTTAAGTCTATTCTGGCCCCACATTTGGTAGAGGTTTTTAACAGTTGCCTTGCTGAGGGGGTACTTCCCTCTTCCATGAGGCACTCAGCTGTGATTCTTCTTTCAAAGGGTAAAGATCCTTCGATGGTTGAGAATTGGCGCCCCATCAGCCTTCTTAATGTCGATAGAAAGATACTGGCAAAGATCATTTTCTGGCGCCTATCGTCAGTAGCAGAGTCTTTGCTTTCTCGCCATCAGCACTGTTCGGTCCAGGGTAGGTGCACCTTCACAGCAGTTTTAGCTGTCCGGGAGGCCTTGGAGCGGTGCAGGGCTGCAGGCTGGGGAAAGTATTTGCTGACATTGGATCAGGCAAAGGCTTTTGATCGTGTTAACCATGAGTACCTGTGGTTGCTCCTTAGTAAGTACGGTCTGCCGGGTGGTTTTGTCGATTGGTTAAAAGTCTTGTATGAGGGGGCAGAGAGCTTTCCTCTTGTTAATGGTTGGGTTGGGCAGTCCTTTGAGGTTGGCTCCGGGGTGCACCAGGGTTGTCCCCTGAGTCCCCTGCTCTATGTGTTTGCAATCGACCCCTTCATCAGGAGGCTAGAGAGCGGCATGTTGTGTGGGGTGCCAGTGGGGCTTCCGGGTGAGCCGCCTTTGAGGGTTGTTGCCTATGCGGACGATGTGTCGGTGATTGTCACTGGGGCTGATGAAGCAGAGGAGGTGGTCTCTCTGACATCACGGTATTCTGAAGCATCAGGCTCCAAGATCAATCAGGAAAAGAGTGAAGTTTTCTGGATGGGAAAGGAAGGTGAGGGGTTTGATCTCCCGGACACCTTTCCAGTGCCCCAGGAAAGAATTAAGATTTTAGGCATTGAATTTGGACCTGGCGATTATGGCCTCAAAAACTGGGAAGGCAGACTGGAAATTGCCAATACTAAGGTGGTCAGCTGGAAGAGATGGAAGTTATCTATGAGGGAAAGGGTTGATCTGATTAAGACTTACCTGATTCCGATCTTCTTGTATGTCAGCTTTGTCTGCATCTTGCCAGTGTCTCTCTATGCTAGGGTCAGTAGTGTGTTCTTCCAGATGTTGTGGGGGAACAGACTGAACCCCATCACGAGGAATGTCACCTATCTATCCAGGAGGGAGGGTGGCTTAGGTATGGTCAACCCAGTTCTTTTCTTTTCACTGCTTTTTCTCAAGTTTAATATTGGTAATATGCTTGCAGTGGAACCTCCTGGATGGGCAGGCATATTTAGATCTTGGTTTAGGCCTTTTCTACGACTTTGGGAAGAAGGTGGCCAAGTGAAGAATCTCAGGGGTCATCGTGGTCAGCTACCAGCCTATGTCGCTCCGTGCCTGAAGTTACTACGGCAGTGGCGATTGTCGGCTGAAGATCTCAGATCAGTTCCGAGGAAAGTCCTTATGAGTCGAGTCTTGAGCGAAGTCTTTCATGACCCACTGGCCTTAAGGGATTGCCCAGGCCCAGTTTTGAGGGCAGGGTTAAGACTTATTAATTTGGACAGAGTACCCCCTAAATTCAGGGATCTGGCCTGGTTGTGCTTCCATGGGAGACTCTATGTTAGGGGCAATTTGAAATTCCGCAGTGGGGTGGATCGTAGCTGTCCTCGGGAGGAGTGTGCAGGTGAGGAGGAGACTATGGACCATTTTCTGCTTCATTGCCCTTTTAACATAGAGGTGTACAAACAGGTGGGACGGGCCCTCGGTGTCCCTTTCCTCTCCAGGCTGGGTTATGCTGAGTGGGTGTATGGAGCATTCAATACTGGTGGGGTTTTTTGTTTAGATACACTTTTTCTAGTTAGCCTAGTAGTCCGTTATTTCACTTGGAACGCACGGTGTCAGGTCTGCATTCGGCGTAAAATCCTTCCTGTTCAGGTGGTGGTGTATGACATTCTGCATGAGGTGGAGAAGATTCGGGTACTCGAGAGAGACAAGCGGAGTCAGGGGGCTTGGTTGAAGGCGTGGAGGGGTTTCAAGCCTCCCTGACTGCCAGGAGTCTCTTTCCCGGGTGTGGCTCTCTGTCTCTTATCACCCTAGATTATTTTTTGGATTAATTTTTGATAAATGGCTGCGTACATAGGTGATGGGTTGTGCCTCTTAGGCCCTCTCTGCTGCTTTATGTAAATAATTTTGGTAGTGGATTATGTATATTTTGTATATATTCTGAACATGGATGTGTATTCCTTGGATTTCTGTTGAAGTTTTGTACTATGGTTTTGTTTTTTACTTTTGTATAAAATTGGTTGCTTGATTCTTTTAATAAAAGATCAATAGTGCCCCATCATTGGTGTCAGTGGGAGGAATAGTGCCCCATCATTGGTGTCAGTGGGAGGAATATTGCCTTATCATTGGTGTCAGTGAGAGGAATAGTGCCCCATCATTGGTGTAAGTGGGAGGAATAGTGCCCCATTATTGGTATCAGTGGGAGGAATAGTGCCCCATCATTGGTATCAGTGGGAGGAGTAGTGCCCCATCATTGGTATCAGTGGGACGAATAGTGCCCCATTATTGGTATCAGTGGGAGGAGTAGTGCCCCATCATTGGTATCAGTGGGTGGAATAGTGCCCCATCATTGGTGTCAGTGGGACGAATAGTGCCCCATTATTGGTATCAGTGGGAGGAATACTGCCCCATCATTGGTATCAGTGGGTGGAATAGTGCCCCATCATTGGTGTCAGTGGGACGAATAGTGCCCCATTATTGGTATCAGTGGGAGGAATAGTGCCCCAACATTAGCATCAGTGGGAGGAATAGTGCCCCATCATTGGTGTCAGGGAGAGGTAAAGTAGTAATAAGGTATACCTGTGCTCATCCCCATAGCTTGTACATGTATATAAGATATCAGGTGCTAAAGGGGTGTGGCCACATGTTAACACTAGAAGTTCTGGATGAACCCTCTGCACACAGCTATACACCCTTTCCTGCAATCTTTGAAATGACATACAGGGATTGTTAGATCACACATATAGACAATACATGTTAAGCTGGCCATTGCCAACTGTTTTAAAGTAATCCCTCTATGGCCAGTCCTACTCTGCTCTGTAAAGTGCTCCGGTGTGGATATAGTGCCAATATGAGGCAACTAGACACAAGTTGGAGGAGAGCTACATGGTCAGGTCTGGGTACAGGTAGTGGGGGTGCATTAATTAACCCCATTATAAATTGCTCTTCATCAGAGAAAAAAAAACAGCATTCAGGCGGTGGCCAGGACTGTCTCTTGAATGCCTGGCAGCAGCTGCTTAGCTGCATTTAGAAAAACTGATTGCTTGTCAGAGCATTGGCTACTGCAGTGCTTCTCAACCAGGGTGCCGCCTGGTTTCCCCTGAGGTGCCGCCTGGTTTCCCTAGGGGTGCCATGAGTACAGGGCCCAGTTTTCCCTGAATCGGCATCATAGGTTGCCATGGTGCAGGCAGGCTGGCCGCCAGCACCATAAACCCAATAACGCTCTAGGACGTATGGTGTCATTCATTGCTATGGTAATGCAGCCGGCACGCCATGGCAATTCATGACTCTGATCCAGGACAGGTAGCATATAGGGCTTCCCCCAGCATTCAGGAGAAGATAGAAGCCTGCCTTTTCCAGACCTCCTCCACCACCCCCACCCTTTGCTACACTGCTGGAGCTAAAAGGAAGGAC
This sequence comes from Lithobates clamitans, assembly GCA_037952925.1. Classification (NCBI taxonomy): domain Eukaryota; kingdom Metazoa; phylum Chordata; class Amphibia; order Anura; family Ranidae; genus Lithobates; species Lithobates clamitans. The sequence continues at coordinate 402,732 of JBBGZY010000146.1, forward strand.
TCTGATATGATGGGGGCCTCTGATGTAAAGGGGGGGGGGGGGCTCTGATGTGAAAGGGGACTTCTGATGTTGTCCCAGGCTCAGATTTCCAACTGATAAGTAACATTTATATCATGTTACCTTTTTAGACTTGGGTAGCTTGGAGTTTTTACATACTTGTTGTCATGAATCTGCAGTAATGTTTCATGCCCTGACTGGATGATTACCTCTCTGGTCTGTGTATCAGCTTTAGGGGCTGTGCTCTCACACCTGTGTGTTTAAGTAATCTTCTCTCAGCATTGTTCCACCCCAGCCTCTAACAGGAAACACTATTTAACCCCATGCACTGCAAGCCAGTCTTGACCGAGCAACAATTGTGTGAAGGATTTCCTGAGTGATTCTTGCCATGTGCTCTATGTTTGATTCCCGTGTACCGAGTTTGGCTTGTTCTCCTGACCATCCCTGTCTGCTTGTTGCCTCGACCTTTGGCTTGTTCTCCTGACCATCCCTGTCTGCTTGTTGCCCCAACCTTTGGCTTGTTCTCCTGACCATCCCTGTCTGCTTGTTGCCCCGACCTTTGGCTTGTTCTCCTGACCATCCCTGTTTGCTTGTTGCCCTGACCTTTGGCTCTTTCTTCTGACCATCTCTGTCTGCTTGTTGCCCTGACCTTTGGCTTGTCTTTCGACTACTTCTTGTTGCCCTGGTCTGCTGCTTCCTCTCCATCCACCAGAGTCAGTAGTGAGCGTAAGCTGGGAGACCCTGGGGGGCCGCGGCCTGGAGTCAACTGCAGTCCATCCTCGCCATCAGAGGCTCTGGTGAAAACCTGCTGGCTCTTAGACTCTGCGCCCTGGGGAATCATATGCTCTAGCACCCTGTCCAGGGCTATGGCTTCCAACCTGTGTAACTGCTTCCCAGAACCATCGACCCTCAACAGTCAGCTGTTGGGTCCACAACCTCTGCAGTGCGCTCCTAGTCACTTTGGTCCTGCAGGTGACCTGGCACTTGTAGGTAAATACAGTTAACCACTAGGTGGCTCTGTACGAGAGTAGTGTCTGGTACAGCATGTAGTGACCCTGGGTGGTAGGCCCCTTTTAGGTAGAGTCCTCCAAAAGGTAATGACAGAGGGAAGTCAGCGCCCATATATAAGCTAGGTAGGGGGAGACACAGGGAGGTTTTTGAGCATCAGAACCATACACCCAGGGGCGGCCCATCCATTAAGGACGCACCAGGGACCTGAAGGTTCTAGCCCAGCCTCAGATGTCTTTATCCCGCTGTCCCCTGCTGTCAGACATTGAAAAGCCGCATCACCAGTCTGGGGATTTGAAACCCCTACGGCCTAATCATGTGTTCGTATTGCTAAGCCAGTACAGATTACAGGGACTCTAATTGGGTTAAGCACCGTCACATGGATGGTGTCACATGGACAGAAGCCGCCTAGCCCATACTGTCAGAGAAAGCCGCGGGGATTTAAAATCCTGGACCAGTGAAGCAGCTTTTGGTGTCTGACAGCGAGAGATCGCAGCAATCTGGTACAGATGGGAAGGGGGTCCTGTGTAAGGTCACCTACACATTTTCTCTAAAGGTGAACTTACACTTTAAGTAAACATTTCTATGGGGGGGGTAGGCAGGGCTGGGACAAGGGGTGGGCAGGAGGGGCGGTTGCCCTGAGCACTGTGGTATCATGTGCGGTGGGGGGGGGGGGGGGCGGAAGCCACAAGGAGAATGGGGGCAGGGGATTTGTGTTGGAAGGGGGAACTTTGGGCAGGGGTAATGTATTGATCTGATTGGGGAAATTTGGGGGGGTGCTAAGAGGGGGGGTAGAATATTCATGCTGGGAGGGGAGGATTTGGGGAAATTTGTGCTAGGAGGGGGAATTTGAAGTGGGGGGGGGGTGTACTAGGAGGGGACATTTAAGAGGTAGAGGATTTGTGCTAGGAGAAGTGATTTTTTTTTTTTTTGAGGGGCAAGATTTGTGCTTAGAGCAAGGGTAATTTATGCTTATGGACTAAGCTTGCAGATTAGTGCTCAGTGTTTTGTGGGGGGATTTTTGCTGATACATATATGACCTTGTCCTGGCACTTGGTGTAGGGCATAGAAAAGATTGGGTACTACAAAACAAGACCAACCCATGGGTATCTGGAAAAGCTGGCAAATGGTGGAGGATTCAGCCCACCAGTGTCCCTCATAATTGAAAAGTCAGCTTTGGACTGCCAAACAAGACCAACCTATGGGTATCTGGAGAAGCTGGCTAATGGTGGAGGATTCAGCCTAGCATCATCCCTCACAATTGAAAATTCAGCTGTGGACCACCAAACAAGACCAACCCATGGGTATCTGGAGAAGTTGGCTAAAGGTGGAGGATTCCGCCTAGCAGTGTCCCTCGATATTAAAAAGTCAGCTTTAGACCACCAAAGAAGACCAACCCATGGGTATCTGGAGAAGCTGTGTAAGAGTCCACGGCTTGTTACGCATGCACCAATGGCGCGTTGCTGCAAGAGGAAATCCGTGCCAACTGAGCATGCGCCAAAGACGCCTCAGGGCGCCAACCCGCACCTGCGCAGAAGACTTGATGGAAAAAGGCAGGAAAATACCCAGGAGGCGCACAGGATGTGACCTCAAACACCCCTGCCACTCAGTGTCCCCTCCAAGTCTCTGTCTCCATCTCCAGAGGCTTTAAGGACCCGAGGTGCAAGGAAGGCCTCCCCACTACTTTGGTCTCACATCAGGTACGTGGCCCTCGTGACAAGCTGGCTAATGGTGGAGGATTCTGCCTAGCAGTGTCCCTCATAATTGAAAAGTCAGCTTTGGACCACCAAACAAGACCAACCCATGGGTATTTGGAGAAGCTGGAAAATGGTGGAGGATTCAGCCCACCAGTGTCCCTAATAATTGAAAAGTCAGCTTTGGACTGCCAAATAAACCCACCTATGGGTATCTGGAGAAGCTGGCTAATGGTGGAGGATTGAGCCTAGCAGCATCCCTCATAATTTAAAAGACAGCTGTGGACCACCAAACAAAACCAACCCATGGGTATCTGGAGAAGTTGGCTAAAGGTGGAGGATTCCGCCTAGCAGTGTCCCTCAATATTGAAAAGTTAGCTTTAGACCACCAAAGAAGGCCAACCCATAGGTATCTGGAGAAGCTGTGTAAGAGTCCACGGCTTGCTATGCATGCACCAATGGCGCGTTGCCGCAAGAGAAAATCCGTGCCAACTGAGCATGCGCCAAAGACGCCTCAGGGCACCAACCCGCACCTGCGCAGAAGACTTGATGGAAAAAGGCAGGAAAATACCCAGGAGGCACACAGGAAGTGACATCAAACACCCTTGCCACTCAGTGTCCCCTCCAAGTCTCTGTCTCCATCTCCAGAGGCTTTAAGGACCCGAGGTGCAAGGAAGGCCTCCCCACTACTTTGGTCTCACATCAGGTACGTGGCCCTTGTGACAAGCTGGCTAATGGTGGAGGATTCTGCCTAGCAGTGTCTCTCATAATTGAAAAGTCAGCTTTGGACCACCAAACAAGACCAACCCATGGGTATCTGGAGAAGCTGGCTAATGGTGGAGGATTCAGCCTAGCAGTGTCCCTCATAATTGAAAAGTCAGCTTTGGACCACCAAACAAAACCAACCCATGGGTATCTGGAGAAGCTGGCTGATGGTGAAGGATTCAGCCTAGGAGTGTCCCTCACAATTGAAAAGTCAGCTTTAGACAGACTGACCCTTTAAGCAGGATATTACTGTTTCTGAACCCTTGTAGACTGCTTTAGACGTTGTCTCAGGGGCTTCTAATTGAGATGACAGAGAATTCTTCTGCCTTTTATTATGCGGTATTTATATCAACAAAACAAATTTGCTTTAGAGACATTTTATCCCATAATTGTTATTGGGATTCCTTCAGATTGAGTCTGATTTATATGTAGAAATGTTTCCTCTGTTCCTAAAATCTTGCTGGCAGCGAGAAACCTAATTAACGGCAAAGCTTTCAAAGACCCTCGAACAAATGCTTCTCTGCATTTTTATACACAAGGACTCTCATTAGTGAAGCTGCGCTTTGTGATTATTTATACCACTTCTATAATTAAAAATTCTGAGAGCTAATTACAATTATCCATCAGTTTTTCAACATGCCAGCGATTGAGGTCTTAACCTCTGTGAGGATCACCTCCACCCAGGTTTGTCATTGTAATTTCTTCATCTAGAAAACTTCTAAAAAAAAAAAAAAAGAAGATTTTGTTAATAGGCAGAATTTCATATAAATGAGATTATTTAAAGGGCGACTCCACTTTTGTGGGAAACAAACATCGCAAATAAAAAAAATATATACTGTATATTATAACATATACTATTGTAATTTATTGTTATTAAAATTACATTTGCTTTTTGGTCTGCTGAAGCTATAATTTTCTTTAAAAGGGAATATGGCAGCCTGGTGGCGTTCTGTGCACAGATGGTGTACAGAGCTCCCCCCAGAAATGTAATTTCCTGCTAGTGTGATTGGCTCATTGATTTTCCCAGAAGTCTGCACTAAGATACAAATCTGATTTTGGGCATCCCCTGCAACAAAAGTGTCATTTTTGGTGAGATACTCCCAAAGGGAAATCATGTCTAAAGGGATACAGACCCTGCCACTCTCCTCATTAGAACCCTGCAAGTGGAGCAGCTGATTGGTAATTATAAAGTCACTCCCATTCTCAGTCACTCTGCACATGGACACAGAGAAACCAACAACTATTTCTTCAGAATAACAAAAGGAAGGAATCTGCAACAAAGTTTGTTACAATCCCTGCAATGTAGAGATTAGACATGTGCGATTCGTTTAGTCACAAATCGAAATTCTGACGAAATTTACTTTATTCAGACATTCGGATGTATGCGAATTTCCCGAATTACGATAGTAATGAATTCAAATGAATCCAAAACAAATTATAACTAAATGATTTATCCGAATTCAAAAATGAATTTGAGTCAAAAATAAATTCAAATTCAAAAGGCAAACACATTGCAGTACATACAGTAAGGTACCATAACTAAAATAGGATAATGAATTCTACTTAGGCTTCTTTGGAGAATAGAATAAAGTAGAATACAATATAAAGAACAGAATAGAATAAAACAGAAAAGAATATAAAATAATATAATAAAATAGAACGAATATAGTCCTCTTCTGAAATTCAAATTTCAAATTGACTGCTACCCTGTTTCTCCGAAAATAAGACCTAGCGTGATTGTCGGTGATGGCTGCAATATAAGCCCTACCCCCCAAATAAGCGATAGTTAAAGTCCTTGTAGGGCTTATTTTCAGGGAAACAGCGTAGGGCTTATTTGGGGGGTAGAGCTTATATTGCAGCCATCACCGACAATCACGCTAGGTCTTATTTTCGGAGAAACAGGGTAGTCTGTGAAAATTTGGAGTGAGATTTGATGATGTCACTACTGTGCTGCTCACTGTTCTCCTTGCTGGAGAGGAAGCTGTAACTGTGGACCTGCAGTGCAAGGATCTCCCTGCCTCTGCTTCCTCCATTCTGTGGACCTGTGCTCCCTCCACCCCTTTTCATTACCCCACAAGTCTGTCAGGAAGATCAAGTGCACGGCCATGTTTGAAGAAGTACACATGGTGCAGCTAGTGGACTGGTACAAGGCTGTGTGTGCATCCACATGTGCTCATTAGCATGAATGAGAATGCTTGTCTGGCACTGGCACTGGCTAAAGATGAACACAACTAAAGAGAATTGCTAAGTTGTTGTTGGATCCCGTGACTTGTGACCAGACCCACATCTGGCTCTCTCGTATTTGACCTGGCTTGCTTCTTGGTTCTGCTTTAGACGGATCTCCCATTGATGGTGTTAGCTTGTGTCCTGACTTTGTCTTCTGCCTGATGTTTTTATTTCAATCTTTTATACATTTTTCGAGAGGAAAGACTCTAGTATACAAATTTTATACAACATTGTATACAAATACAAATTTTAAACAACATTTTATTAAAAGCGTAAATGAACTCACGTAGTTACTTACAAGGCATCCAATGATCATAAACTTAAGCTTCATACCCATGATTGAGGTTTTCGGCAGGGAATTGTGTGATGACAGACTGTTTGCCTAAAATCCGACCATTATAGGGCGTACACGCGGTCGGACTTTGTTCGGACATTCCGACAACAAAATCCTAGGATTTTTTCAGACGGATGTTGGCTCAAACTTGTCTTGCATACACATGGTCACACAAAGTTGTCGGAAAATCCGATCGTTCTAAACGCGGTGGCGTAAAACATGTACGTCGGGACTATAAACGGGGCAGTAGCCAATAGCTTTCATCTCTTTATTTATTCTGAGCATGCTTGGCACTTTGTCCGTCGGATTTGTGTACACACGATCGGAATTTCCGACAACGGATTTTGTCGTCGGAAAATTTTATCTCCTGCTCTCCAACTTTGAGTGTCGGAAAATCCGATGGAAAATGTCCGATGGAGCCCACACACGGTCGGAATTTCCGACAACACGCTCCGATCGGACATTTTCCATTAGAAAATCCGACCGTGTGTACAGGGCATTAGTATGCTCCTGCAGACAATTGTCCAACTTTCCGCCAACAAATGTTCCGCCAATGGGTGGCGCTCAAGAGCTGAAATTCCACATAGTACATCACTACATTCGTGTTTGTTGGCCGACAATTGTGTACCGGTTGTATGCAAGACAAGTTCCCGGCACACACCCTTCGGGACAAAAGTCTGACGCTCTGTTGGCCAACAATCCGATTGTGTGTACGAGGCTTAACATTTGGATAGTGGAAAAGTGCAGAGGAAGGAAGATCCCCCGGGATGTAGAGAAGCCACTTTCTAAGAGAGCTAGCAGATAACAGACTAAAACATGGGGAGGGAAGCCACTCAAAGGGAGCCCCCATTTTTTTTCCACTATCCACTCGAATGATATGAATGGTACTTGTTTCAAACATTTGACAATCCAAATGAAGTCTACAAAGGTAAGGAACCTTGCAACATTAAGAAAAGCTAAAGGAGAGAGAGAAAGATAAAGGAGACGGAGAGAAGAGATTCTCCCGGACAGGAGGAAAGTCAGACATCGGGGAGATAAGAAACACGTAGCATTAGTAAAACGTTACTGGGACTGTTGTATGTAGTTGACCCAAGGTTCCCAATTCTGTTCAAATTTCTGGACTGTGTCCTAAAACACATGACATATGAAGGACCTAACCCACAGTCACTTAACCCACCCGTTATACATAAACTCTAACCCCTCCAAATCCCCCCCCACAAATGACGTGACAAGATTTTGGAGTAAATGGCCTTGACGTCCTTTTTATTAACAATTACCGTAAAATTAAATAAATAACATTTTTAAATAACCATTAACAAACTTTCTATGCACTTTTTCGGGTCTTTGAGGGAAACAACACACCACTGGTCACTGCGGCCAACTTCTTTAAACTTTAGGCCTCCAGTCGCCAGCCCCCTGACTCAGAGACGGTACTCTACCTTCGCAGTGACCTACCTTTTACCCCTTCCTGGTTAGCCCCTCGTTAAGGTACCTGAGAATCCCATACCATAGATGGGTACCAACCATGTTATATACATATAACATCCATCTTCTCCTCCTCCAAAGACCCACCACTGCCGAGCTGTCCTGACAGCCCCACTCTCAATTAACCAAACTCGGGAGAGTGGGTGGGAATCTTCTCCTCTGCCGCTCACGAGTGACGTCACTTCCCTTCCTCCTATTCTTACTGAACCCGAGCGCCTCCCTGCTCCGGCCACTCCCCTTTTCTTAAAGGGGACAACCTTTTCCTTTTTAAAAGCATGACTGTGATGTCCACATTGTCATGCCGTCCCTGCGTTCATCCTCTCCTCTCCTTCTACTCCGAGAATCCCTCTAACTGCCTTTTCTTGGGCCATGATCCGAGAGATCTTTCGCTTTGCTGCTGCAAAGGAAACAAATGGCTGCTTCCATGATCTGGCGATTTGTGACCTTAGCTCCCAATAGTATAAAATGAATAAGTGTCCAAGTACTTTAATGGGTTTTAGCTATGTTGTCGTTTAGAAGAGCAATTTGAGGCATCTTGGGAATTGGAGACCCTGTAACCCTGCGCAGAAAATGAAAGATTTTGTTCCAAAAACTCCTTATACAGGGACAATACCACCAGATGATCTGCCTAATGTTTTAATATTTCTGCTGCTTGTTTGAAACCTGGGAGCCAGGGCCTTAAATTGGCAACCATCTTGGGTCAGGCAGAGCCCGAGTCGCATGGTGGCGCCAGCATCCAACCGGAACGCTTCCCCAGTTACCCAGGAAACTATAAAGGAACTGTGTTCCTCTTGACTTCCTCTCCAACTGCAGGGCCACTTCGACAAACTCTACCTGCAATGGAGGAAGTAGACTGGACTTGCCTACAAGTCCAGCAAAAGTAATGTGCAGATTGGCCATGGTTGTTTTTTTATTGGTCCGTGTATTACCAGCCCAAATTTCTTTTCAATTTAAAATGATAAAAAAAAAAAAAAAAAAAAAGTAAGAAAAGAAACATTTTCAAGGTGAAGATATTCTGCATTGTGCATTAGCTTCATCAAGAGCTGTACTGTGTTAGCGATCAATAATTCTCAATTAAGATATGGAAATGTTCACTCTCCAGAACGGGTCAGACACAGTTTAGTTGCACTCTGGTCAATGTATTCTTTAATGGACTGACTTTGTTTCTTATTTAGACATTCCATGGAAATAAAATATTCATAGAGTAAAATGGGAGCGCTGAAGATATTAAAGGTTAAACACCGGGGAGACTGGTAAGTACAACGCTGTATTTTTATACCCACCAATGGATTTGTAACTCTGCGCAGCTGGTCTTCCAATCTTCGCAAACTCATGCTAGACAGCGGAGCTACAAATCAGCGAGCTCACGTCTGTCTTCTGCGAAGTAGGCATACAGCCTGGTCACCAAGGAATAAAAACCTAGCAAATATTTTAACTCTCCTCCCCGCTATCCTACACTAAAAAAAAAATATGACTGGTTGGAGTTAACAACTTCAATACCTGGCTATAGTAAAATGACGTCCTCTACTTTGTAGGGTGATATCTGAATGATGCCTGCAGCTAGATGCATCATTCAGATATCATTCTTTGCAGCCGGCGATTCTGTGCATGATAAGAAGGGGGGGGGAAGTCCCCTCCCGTCGCCTATAAGAATGATCAAGCAACGGAACTGCTGCTTGATCATTCTTACAGGCGACGGGAGGGGACGTCCCCCCTCCCGCCGCTATCCGGTGCTTCTCCGGGCTCTCCCGTGCCATCGGGGGCCCGGAAAAAGAATCGGCCGGCGCCGGATGAAGACAATAGAGATGACTGGTGACCAGATGGTCACCAGTCATCTCTATGACCGTTATGACGTCACGCCCGGGTACCCGGAAATAAACGAAGCCGCGATCGCGGCTGTCAGCATGAGATTGGTGATTTTTTTTTTTTTTTTCCCGATCTCATGCTTTCCAGCCTGGAAGAGAGATGTGGGGCCTTGTTGACTCCACATCTTTCCATAAAGAGGACCTGTCACATAGATTCCTATTACAAGAGATGTTTACATTCCTTGTAATAGGAATAAAAGTAGTCAAAAAAAAAATGTTAAAAAAGCGTAAAAATAAAAAAAAAATTAAGTAAAATAAAAAATAAAATAATAATAAAAAAAAATGTAAAACGCCCCTGTCCCCGGTAGCTCGCGCTCAGAAGCGAACGCACGCGTAAGTCCCACCTACATATGTAAACGCTGCTCAAACCACACATGTGAGGTAACGCCGCGTGCGTTAGAGCCTGTGTGACAATTCTAGCACTAGACCCCCTCTGTAACTATAAACTGGTAACCCCTTAAAAAATTTTAAAGCGTCGCCTATGGAGATTTTTAGGTAATGAAGTTTGGCGCCATTCCATGATTGTGAGCAATTTTAAATCGTGACATGTTAGTTATCTGTTTACTCGGCGTAACATCATCTTTCACATTATACAAAAAAATTGCGCTAACTTTACTGTTTTGTTATTTTTTAATTCATGAAACCGTCTTTTTTCCCAAAAAAAGGCGTGTGAAAAATTATTGCGCAAATACCGTGTGAGATAAAATGTTGCAATGACCGCCATTTTATTCCCTAGGTTGTCTGCTAAAAAAAAAATATATATAATGTTTAAGGGTTCTGAGTAATTTTCTAGCAAAACAATGATGATTTTTACATGAAGGAGAGAAGTGCCAGAATAGGCCCGGTATTGAACTTAATGGTATCTGAGCACCACAACCCGAAAACCAGTACAGAAAAAAACTTGATTTTAGAGCATTTTGCAAAACAAGCAAAATTGTTTAATACATTTTGACTTGATATACAAGCGATGTCTTGCTATACAAGTAGCGTCATTTCACGTTCCACGACCATTTATTCATAGGTCCTTCATTTTTTAGTCCATATAAAAAGATTCTAGCAATGTGACCAGGTTGTGTAACCATAAAATGTCCATCCACAAATGGAAGCCTCCACAAGGGGATTAGAAGCAAAATCCAGCAGAAGCTACAGAGTATAAAAGGGAAGAGAGACGCCTCTTAATGTAGCAATATGGTTACATTTAATGAAGGTACAACATTTAGTAACATATTGCTACACTTAGAGGCTCCTCTCTTCTCTTTTATACTCTGGAGCTCCTGCTGGATTTTGCTTCTAATCCCCTTGTGGAGGCTTCCATCTGTGGATGGACATTTTATGGTTACACAACCGATCACATCGCTATAATCTTTTAATATGGAGTATAAACTGAAGGACCTATAAATAAATGGTTGTGGAACGAATCATTTGAGTTTCCATTATTTCTAATAAGCAAATTTGCTTTTATATGCAAGTGGTTTGGATTACAAGCATGTTTCTGGAAGGAATTCTCCAAGGTTTTACTGTATTTAATTCAATGCAATTTGTTCCTGGTTATTCAAGTTCATTACCTGCCCTGAAAATGAAACAAAAAAATCGTCTTTGCGCTAAAATTGTCCAGTCGAAAGTGATAACACACTGACCACAGAATCCTTTAATGAGAATGCTTATGCCCCGTACACACGATAGGATTTTCCGACAACAAAATCCATGGATTTTTTTCCGAAGGACGTCGGCTCAAACTTGTCTTGGCATACACACAGTCACACAAATGTTGTCGGAAATTCCGAACGTCAAGAACGCGGTGACGTACAACACGTACGACGAGCCGGGAAAAATGAAGTTCAATAGCCAGTGCGGCTCTTCTGCTTGATTCCGAGCATGCGGGGAATTTTGTGCGTCGGAATTGTGTACACATGATCGGAATTTCCGTCAACGCATTTTGTTGTCGGAATATTTGTGAATCCAGATCTCAAATTTCGTTTGTCGGAAATTCCGACATAAAATGTCAGATGGAGCCTACACACGGTCGGAATTTCCGACAACAAGCTCACAACCAACATTTGTTGTTGGAAAATCCTATCGTGTGTACGGGGTATTGGTGTGAAGCAATCTGGTCAGCACCATACTCCTTGCAGCTCAGTGATCAACGGGAACTGATAGATATGAAAACAAATGGGAATACGAGCGCACAGGCTCATGGTGCTAAAAAGGCCCTATCAGAGCTCTCCCTGGGACAAGTGTTGTAGGCGCCCCACAGCCCTCTCCTGACCGGCCGTCTCTTCAGGCAGTGAGCGGCTCACTCGAGGGCTTGTCGGCACCTGCTTGATGAGCCTGTGTCTGTAGAGCCAACCCATCCATCCAGCGGTCTTCTCATCTATTCTGAAGCATGGATGTGTCTCTTTTTAAGGCTCTCTATTGGAGGAAATGTTTGACTTTGTTTATTCACCTTCACTTGTGAGTGTATTGATAATGTATACTTTTATATTCAATAAAAAGACGTTATGAGCCTGTGCACTCGTATTCCCTTATTATCCCTTGTTCCCTTATTACCTGCCCTGACCCTTGGATTCGTTCCTGGCTATTTGAGTCTGCTATCTGCTCTGGCCCTTGGCTTTGTTTATGATATTCCAGTTTGCTACCTACCCTGACCCTTGGGTTCTTTCTTGCCTATTTGAGTCTGCTACCTGCCCTGACCCTAAGATTTGTTTTTGGTTATCCAAGTCCGCTACCTGCCCTGACCCTTGGGTTCATTCCTGGCTATCCAAGCCCACTACCCGCCCTGACCCTTGGCTTAGTTCCTGGCTATTCGAGTATGCTACCCGCTCTGGCCCTTGGAATTGTTTCTGGATATCTCAGTCTGCTACCTGCTCTGGCACTTGGTTTCTTTCCTGTTTATTTGAGTCCACTACCTGCCCTGACCCTTGGATTTATTCCAGGCTATCCAAGCCCACTACCTGTCCTGACACTTGGCTTAGTTACTGTTTTTTTGAGTCGGCTACCTGCTATGACATTTGGCTTTGTTTCTCTATATCCCAGTCTGCTTCCTGCCCTGACCCTTGCTTTCTTTCCTGTCTCTTTGAGTCTGCTACCTGCCCTGACCCCAAGCTTTGTTCTTGCCTATCCAAGGCCACTACCTGCCCTAACACTTGGATCCATTCCTGGTTATCCAAGTCCACTACCTGCCCTGACCCTTGGATTTATTCCAGGCTATCCAAGCCCACTACCTGTCCTGACCCTTGGCTTAGTTACTGTTTTTATTTGAGTCGGCTACCTGCTATGACATTTGGCTTTTTTTCTCTATATCCCAGTCTGCTTCCTGCCCTGACCCTTGCTTTCTTTCCTGTCTCTTTGGGTATGCTACCTGCCCTGACCCCAAGCTTTGTTCTTGGCTATCCAAGTCCACTACCTGCCCCTAACACTTGGTTCCATTCCTGGTTATCCAAGCCCACTACCTGCCCTAACCCTTGGTTAATTTCCTGGCTATTTGAGTCTGCTACCTGCCCTGGACCTTGGCTTTGTTTCTGGATATCCCAGTCTGCTACCTGCCCTGATACGTGGCTTTTTTCCTGTCTATTTGAGTCTGCTACCTGCCCTGACCCTAAGCTTTGTTCTTGGATATCCAAGTCCACTACCTACCCTGGTCCTTATCTTTGCTCCAGGTTATCTGGCTTCCTCTTTCAGACACACTTCCTGGTACTTTCTTGACTGCAAGACCCTGGACCTAAGCAGGATAAATCTGTTGCGACCTGGTGTCAGCATGCAATGATGCCCATCTCTATCATATGGAGCTCTGGTGAATACTGGCTGGCCCTAGGGAACCCTGCATCACCTACTATCAAAAGTGGTCATCCTATCCCAGAGTCCTCCAGTGTGGTTTCAACTCTGCAGATCCAACTCTCAGGTCTGAACCTCCCTGTGGTGTTCTTCTCTACCATTAACTGGCTGTGTTACTACACTTCTTAGGTATGCCTACTATCCCTTATATCAGGGGTCTCCAAACATTCTAAAGAAAGTGCCAGTTTATTGTCCTTCAGACTTTAGGGGGAGTAAACAATGGCTGATCTTTAGTATTAGGGGGAGAAATAGTTGATATCAGTGGGATGAATAGTGCCCCATTTTTGTTGTTGGTGGTAGGAATTATGCCCCATTGTTGGTGTCAGTGGCTGGAATTATGCCCCATCATTGGTGTCAGTTGCAGGAATTATGCCCCATTGTTGGTGTCAGTTGCAGGAATTATGCCCCATTGTTGGTGCTCAGTGGCAGGAATTATGCTCTATCATTGGTGTCAGTCGTAGGAATTATGCCCCATCGTTGGTGTCAGTTGCGGGTATTATGCCCCATTGTTGGTGCTCAGGGCAGGATTTTGCCCCATAGTTTGTGTCAGTTGCAGGAATTATGCCCCATTGTTGGTGTCAGTTGCAGGAATTATGCCTCATTGTTGGTGTCAGTTGCAGGAATTATGCCTCATTGTTGGTGTCAGTGGCAAGAATTATGCCCCGTTGTTTGTGTCAGTTGCAGGAATTATGCCCCGTTGTTGGTGCTCAGTGGCAGCAATTATGCCCCATGGTTGGAGTCAGTTGCAGGAATTATGCCCCATTGTTGGTGTCAGTTGCAGGAATTATGCCCCATTGTTGGTGCTCAGTGGCAAAAATGATGCCCCGTTGTTATAGCAGGGGTCTCCAAACTTTCTAAAATAAGGGCCAGTTTACTGTCCTTCAGACTTTAGAGGGGCTGGACTGTGCCCAGTGGGAGTAAACAATGGCCGCTCTTTGGTATTAGTGGGAGAAATAATTGATGTCAGCGGCAGGAATTATGCCCCATTGTTGGTGTCAGTGGCAGGAATAATGCCTCAAGGGCCGGATAAAGGCCAGCAAAAGGCCACATCCAGCCCAGTTTGGAGCCCACTGCCTGATAGTGTAGCTAGAGGGTCCACATCAACATAGCCACCCAAGACGAAGTCAGTTATAGACGAAATGTACATCGGGAGGTTGACGCTCTGATGTCATTGCGACCTTGCTGAGAACAGGCGCTCGCTATGCCGGCCAGCGAACTGCTCTTTTAACTTCATCCTTTTGTAAGTGTTTAACCTTTTACAATAAATTGGTTTATATCGGATTTACGCTATGGGCACCTTTCTTCTGTCCTCATGCCCCTGAGTTCGGGTTGGCGTACCATCCATCGTACTTCCGCAGTCACGCTGCACACAGAGAAGCCTAATCATTAGCTGGGCATTTTGGATCTGGGTCCGCATATAAGCTTAATTTGCTTGCTTTTTTGGTAAGCGTGTATTCTATGTGGTGGAGGATCACTGTGAGCGGTGTTTATGTCATAGTTTTTTCACACAAGTTTTCACGGAGAATTGTCGAGGGAATTTTCTTTGGGACTTTTCTCATTTTTATAGAGGAATTCTTGGATTTTTTCACCCTATGAACTTTGATATGCACTATTGATTTTATGCACTTAATACCCTTTATGTTTCAGTGTATTTTATATTTTATTTTCTATTTTCTTGTTTGGTGGGACTGTCATAGAAGATTTCCTGGATTTCCTACTTTGATATGCACTGATTGATTTCCATGCTCTCATATACTCATCATGCTATAGCGCAGTTTTTTTTCTTTGTTTTTGGTTGACACAATATTACTAAAGAACATTTTTTTGCAATTAGAGATAGAATTTCTATTCAGGAGTTTTGTATTTGAGTCAAGTTTGTTACTTTTGCTACATTGTTTGGGCCTTGATGGGGGGTCACTTTTGGACCCCAAAATGAGACGGCTGGCTTTTATTTTGTTATATGAACCCTTTGTCACTATATCCAGATCTCAAAAAAGTTTTGGCTTTAGTTCTACTTTAGATATTCGGGCTCCTTTGGACTGTGTGGTTATACATTTAGACATCTTCATTAATTCTCTACAAGAAGCAATGTTTGCTAAGTGCTAAGTGACGGATACATTTGTTGTTAGCTGCAGCGATTAATGCGTTAAACCCCGCTAATCATAGGAGCTGCAAACTCTGCCAAACTCTGCAACCATCACTGACACTTATCATCACTCTGACTGCAAATATTCCCCTCTCCCGAAACTTATCACAGAGCTCCTAAAATAACCCCCGAAAACTTAGTCTACCACCAAACGCACATCATAAAAATCGATTAATAAATGGTGTATTCCATGCTGTTCATACTCACTCATTACTATGAGATTCCTTTTCTGTATTCTGCAAAAATCCTGGTTGATCCTGCTGCTCTCTACCGCCCTCTTCTGTCCATGTCCCCACTTCAGCTAAGGATTTTGCAGAGCTGTGTTGGCAGCTCTGCACATGCTCAGTTTTCAGTGAGTTTCTATGCTGAGCATTTCCTCCCTATCACATCTGAGCAGCCCATGTGACTATAGAGTCACACATGTGGGGCGTATACCCAGTGGTGAAAGACAGCTCACCACTCCCCCCCCCCTCCTCCATACCCACTAACCAGCTAAACACAATGAGGTTGGGAATATTTCATGTAGATTGATGGAGGCTTCACCTCCCTCTTATTCTAAGACACAGGCTGTAGGGGCGTGGCACAGCCTGTGACTGGCAGAAATCCGCCCCCACACCGTGTTATTGCCACACAATAATAAAGATTTGATTTCAAATATATATTTGTATGACAATTTAAAAATTTACTCTGTATTCCAAAGGCTGTTTTTTTTTTAACCAGCAGTGACCAGCAGCAGAGGACTAGAGGCTCCAGAGCGGCACAGTGGTGTAGTGGGTAGCACTCTCACCTAGCAGCAATAGGGTCGCTGGTTCAAATCCCAACCACGACACCATCTGCCTGGAGTTTGGATGTTCTCCCTGTACCTGCCTGGGTTTCCTACGGGTACTCCGGTTTCCTCCCACATTCCAAAGACATGCTGGTAGGTAAATTAGATCCTGTAGAAAAAAAATGGCCAAATATGTGTTTGTAAGATTGTCGGGACCCCACGGGTTAAAGGACCGTGCTATACCGCAGATGGATTCAGTTCGCATAGGTAGCGCTATACAAGTCGTTCATTCATTCTCCTCCTGCTTATGTTTCCCTGCAGACAGGCTGGGAGAGAGCCGGGTTCATGCGACAGCTGGATATTGATTTTGAAAAAGTTATTTCGATTTTTTTTTTTAATTAAAACAATTGCAGTGCCGTCATCCCCATACAGAAATAAAAGGGAGAATGTAAATGATACAGTGTGTGTTTAGTATCTGCATCGACACTCTAAAAGGGCCCCAACGATAGCCAGCAGAAGAAAATCTCGAAGGACTGCCCCTCCCGTAATATTGCAGTGATGTCCTCCACATACAGAAATAGAAGGGAGAATGTTAATGATACAGTGTGTGTTTTGTATCTGCATCGACACTCTAAAAGGGCCCCAACGATAGCCAGAAGAAGAAAACCTCAAAAGAACTGCCCCTCCCATAATATCCATATACAGAAATAGAAGTAACGAAATTACACTGTGTGTGTGTTTTAGTATCACTTTAACCCCTTTGTGACCTTATTATTCCTATTTAAAGTGTATCTGAACAAAAGTGTGATATAATACAGCCATAGGTGGTTGGTGTATGTGGTGCTGGACTGATATAAGTGGCGTATTGGTACTTGCCGGTTTAACTCAGAGTCAGTCCCCCTTCAGACAGGCAGTGAGTGAGCCGTATAGACTGGATCTTGTTCCCGGGCTGCTGCCTCTCTGATGGTCACAAAAGAAGACGTACGGTAGATGTCCAGCTTTTGGGGTGAGTGTTGAGGACCACCCAGTACAAAAGCTCAAGACGCTTAAAAATAAGTCAAAATCTTCATTGATCACGAGAAGTCAAAGCGTTTCGAGGGGAAAATGCCTCCTCCTTCCTCATGGCTGGAGTTGTGGACACTGTTCTGCGCCACATGTTATTTTTCTGCGTTGTGTTTGAACTGCTATTATTGTTTTGTAGTATGCTGACATCTAGTGGCAGTTTCTGACCGCTAAAGCTTGTTTCTTAATATGTTTTTGGTATCTTCCTCTGCCCTCCCTTCCTGTTTAGTTTAGTTAATTTTGTCTTAGCTAGACCCTCCCTGTTTCTTCCATGTTCATTCATCAGTCAGTGTTAATTATTCACAGGGGCGGGGCTTACTATGCTTAACCACTTGCGGACCAGCCGCCGCAGTTGTACTGCGGCAGAATGGCACGTCTGGGCGCAACGACGTTATGTAACGTCACTTCGCCCTGTGGCCACTAGGGGGTGCGCGCGCCCCCCGTTTGCCCCCCCCGGAGCCGATGCGAGTGCCCAGCGGTCACGATCACCTCCAGGCTCCCGCGATCGCCGCTGACACACGGAGAACCGGGGTCTGTGTGTGTGAGGGGAGAACAGACAGATCGTCTGTTCATACAGAGTATGAACAGCGATCTGTCGTCTCCCCTGCACACTCCCCTCCCCCCCTACAGTTAGAACACACACTAGGGAACACAATTAACCCCTTAATCACCCCCCCTAGTGTTAACCCCTTCCCTGCCCGTGACATTTTTACAGTAATCAGTGCATTTTCTATAGCATCAATCGCTGTATTAATGCCAATGGTCCCAAAAATGTGTCAAAATTGTCCGACGTGTCCGCCATAATGTCGCAGTCACTATAAAAATCGCAGATCGCCGCCATTACTAGTGAATAAAAAATCAATAATAAAAATGCCATAAAACTATCCCCCTATTTTGTAGACGCGATAACTTTTGCTCAAACCAATCATTATACGCATATTGCTATTTTTTTTTTTACCAAAAATATGTAGAAGAATACGTATCGGCCTAAACTGAGGAAAAAAATAGTTTTTTTAGATATTTTTTGGGGGATATTTATTATAGGAAAAAGTAAAAAATAATGCGTTTTTTTTTTTCAAAATTGTCGCTCTTTTTTTGTTTCTAGCGCAAAAAAAATAAAAACCCGCAGAGGTGATCAAATACCACCAAAAGAAAGCTCTATCTGTGAGTAAAAAAAAAAAAGGACGTCAATTTTGTTTGGGCGTAACGTCGCACAACCGCGCAATTGTCAGTTAAAGCGACGCAGTGCCGAATTGCAAAAAGTGCTCTGGTCAGGAAGGGGGGGGGGGGGGAGGGTAAAATCTTCTGGGGCTGAAGCGGTTAAAGTCATTGTTGTCTTACATTTCAAAAGACTGGAACAACGTCAACAAACTTGTTAAAAAAACGAATTTGGAACTAAACGAATTGCACGTGTCTATTAGGGGCCAGGGGCGCATGGATTGGGGGGGTGGTGCCCCTAATGGAGCGGCCGCCACTGCCGATGACACAGAGCTCATTCTACCAATTAGATGTGAGTGGCCCATTTGACTTTTTCAGCAATAAATGATCTCATTTGCTGCACTTAGGTTGCGCCCTCTTGTGTTTCTTTGTATTATTACAGATAATTCTTCATAGCTGCTGAGGAGCTGCACAAAAGCCTTTTGAAGCCAGCTGAATTGACCCCTGATGCACTCTATGTGGATGAGATAAACATTCCAGCTAATACTTCACCATTTCAAAGTGTACTGGTTGCCGTTTTCAATCTAACGGACTTGTTTGATGACGAGTTCTCAGACCTCGCTGTAGTCATAGTCAGGTTAGGAGATGCATACAGATTATTATTTTTTATTTTTTTAATTTCTACATCACCTAACACACTCAGTCTTCTCAGATTGCTGTCTGGGCAGTTAATTGATTTTTGTTTTCTCACCACCAGGATGCCTGACGCGCTCCCTGATACATCGATAGCCGCTAGAGGCAAAATCCGCACTCCAGCACAGTGATAAAAAACGCGAAGCAGCAAGCATCAGTCGCATCAAAAAATACTTTGATGTCATCATTTTAACAATAACCCAGTATGAGCGCTCGCTGAAAATCCCCGCTCCCCCCCGCTATGGGACAGATATATGAAAAGAGCGGGGAGAAGATTTGCCTAAAGGGTTCGTTTTTAAGCTGGCATTGTTTGGGTTTCTAAACTAAATTTTAAAGATGGGTTTATTTTTTACACAGGAAGGAAAAAAATATTTTTCACTTACACAACCAAAAAAAAAAAATCTACTGAAATTTGATTGGCTGCTGTGACCAGCATGGATACCTCTCCTCACCTCATTAAAATCAGCATCACTGTGATAGGATCACTTTAAAAATAATTCCAGGTATAGATATTAATACATAGTGTGGCAGGGTGACCCCCATGCCACTGTTTAAAATGGTGGCACACTAATGGCACAGGTCTGTGCTGGCTTCATATGACAGCCAGAGAAAATGCTCAGAGTCCCACCCTCCCGAGGGGGTCCATGTAAAAAAGGAGCTGTGAGAGGTGCTGGTGTGCACCATGGAGGGGAGCTGTGAGAGTTGCTGGTGTGCACCATGGAAGGGAGCTGTGAGAGGTGCTGGTGTGCACCATGGAAGGGAGCTGTGAGAGGAGCTGGTGTGCACATGGAAGGGAGCTGTGAGAGGTGCTGGTGTGCACATGGAAGGGAGCTGTGAGAGGTGCTGGTGTGCACCATGGAAGGGAGCTGTGAGAGGTGCTGGTGTGCACCATGGAAGGGAGCTGTGAGAGTTGCTGGTGTGCACCATGGAAGGGAGCTGTGAGAGGTGCTGGTGTGCACCATGGAAGGGAGCTGTGAGAGGTGCTGGTGTGCATCATGGAAGGGAGCTGTGAGAGGTGCCGGTGTGCACGTGGAAGGGAGCTGTGAGAGGTGCTGATGTGCACCATGGAAGGGAGCTGTGAGAAGTGCTGGTGTGCACCATGGAAGGGAGCTGTGAGAGGACCTGGTGTGCACCATGGAAGGGAGCTGTGAGAGGTGCTGGTGTGCACCATGGAAGAAAGCTGTGAGAGGTGCTGGTGTGCACCATGGAAGGGAGCTGTGAGAGGTCCTGGTGTGCACCATGGAAGGGAGCTGTGAGAGGTGCTGGTGTGCACCATGGAAGGGAGCTGTGGGAGTTGCTGGTGTGCACCATGGAAGGGAGCTGTGTGAGTTGCTGGTGTGCACCATGGAAGGGAGCTGTGAGAGGTGCTGGTGTGCACCATGGAAGGGAGCTGTGAGAGGTGCCGGTGTGCACCATGGAAGGGAGCTGTGAGAGGTGCCGGTGTGCACCATGGAAGGGAGCTGTGAGAGGTGCTGGTGTGCACCATGGAAGGGAGCTGTGAGTGGTGCTGGTGTGCACCATGGAAGGGAGCTGTGAGAGTTGCTTGTGTGCACCATGGAAGGGAGCTGTGAGAGGTGCTGTGTGCACCATGGAAGGGAGCTGTGAGAAGTGCTGGTGTGCATTGTGGAAGGGAGCTGTGAGAAGTGCTGGTGTGCACCATGGAAGGGAGCTGTGGAGTTGCTGGTGTGCACCATGGAAGGGAGCTGTGAGAGGTGCTGGTGTGCACCATGGAAGGGAGCTGTGAGAGGTGCTGGTGTGCACCATGGAAGGGAGCTGGGAGAGATGCTGGTGTGCACCATGGAAGGGAGCTGTGAGAGGTGCTGGTGTGCACCATGGAAGGGAGCTGTGAGAGGTGCTGGTGTGCACCATGGAAGAAAGCTGTGAGAGGTGCTGGTGTGCACCATGGAAGGGAGCTGTGAGAGGTCCTGGTGTGCACCATGGAAGGGAGCTGTGAGAGGTGCTGGTGTGCACCATGGAAGGGAGCTGTGTGAGTTGCTGGTGTGCACCATGGAAGGGAGCTGTGTGAGTTGCTGGTGTGCACCATGGAAGGGAGCTGTGAGAGGTGCTGGTGTGCACCATGGAAGGGAGCTGTGAGAGGTGCTGGTGTGCACCATGGAAGGGAGCTGTGAGAGGTGCTGGTGTGCACCACGGAAGGGAGCTGTGAGAGGTGCTGGTGTGCACCATGGAAGGGAGCTGTGAGAGGTGCTGGTGTGCACGTGGAAGGGAACTGTGAGAGGTGCTGGTGTGCACCATGGAAGGGAGCTGTGAGAGTTGCCGGTGTGTACCGAGGAAGGGAGCTGTGAGAGGTGCTGGTTTGCACCATGGAAGGGAGCTGTGAGAGTTGCCGGTGTGCACCATGGAAGGGAGCTGTGTGAGTTGCTGGTGTGCACCATGGAAGGGAGCTGTGAGAGTTGCTGGTGTGCACCATGGAAGGGAGCTGTGAGAGTTGCCGGTGTGCACCATGGAAGGGAGCTGTGTGAGTTGCTGGTGTGCACCATGGATGGGAGCTGTGTGAGTTGCTGGTGTGCACCATGGAAGGGAGCTGTGAGAGGTGCTGGTGTGCACCATGGAAGGGAGCTGTGAGAGGTGCTGGTGTGCACCATGGAAGGGAGCTGTGAGAGGTGCTGGTGTGCACCACGGAAGGGAGCTGTGAGAGGTGCTGGTGTGCACCATGGAAGGGAGCTGTGAGAGGTGCTGGTGTGCACCACGGAAGGGAGCTGTGAGAGGTGCTGGTGTGCACCATGGAAGGGAGCTGTGAGAGGTGCTGGTGTGCACGTGGAAGGGAACTGTGAGAGGTGCTGGTGTGCACCATGGAAGGGAGCTGTGAGAGTTGCCGGTGTGTACCGAGGAAGGGAGCTGTGAGAGGTGCTGGTGTGCACCATGGAAGGGAGCTGTGAGAGTTGCCGGTGTGCACCATGGAAGGGAGCTGTGTGAGTTGCTGGTGTGCACCATGGAAGGGAGCTGTGAGAGTTGCTGGTGTGCACCATGGAAGGGAGCTGTGAGAGTTGCCGGTGTGCACCATGGAAGGGAGCTGTGAGAGTTGCCGGTGTGCACCATGGAAGGGAGCTGTGTGAGTTGCTGGTGTGCACCATGGAAGGGAGCTGTGAGAGTTGCTGGTGTGCACCATGGAAGGGAGCTGTGAGAGTTGCCGGTGTGCACCATGGACGGGAGCTGTGTGAGTTGCTGGTGTGCACCATGGAAGGGAGCTGTGAGAGGTGCTGGTGTGCACCATGGAAGGGAGCTGTGAGAGGTGCTGGTGTGCACCATGGAAGGGAGCTGTGAGAGGTGCTGGTGTGCACCACGGAAGGGAGCTGTGAGAGGTGCTGGTGTGCACCATGGAAGGGAGCTGTGAGAGGTGCTGGTGTGCACGTGGAAGGGAACTGTGAGAGGTGCTGGTGTGCACCATGGAAGGGAGCTGTGAGAGTTGCCGGTGTGCACCATGGAAGGGAGCTGTGAGAGTTGCTGGTGTGCACCATGCAAGGGAGCTGTGAGAGGTGCTGGTGTGCACCATGGAAGGGAGCTGTGAGAGGTGCTGGTGTGCACCATGGAAGGGAGCTGTGAGAGTTGCTGGTGTGCACCATGGAAGGGAGCTGTCATAGGTGCTTGTGTGCACCATGGAAGGGAGCTGTGAGAGGTGCTGGTGTGCACCATGAAAGGGAGCTGGGAGAGGTGCTGGTGTGCACCATGGAAGGGAGCTGTGAGAGGTGCTGGTGTGCACCATGGAAGGGAGCTGGGAGAGGTGCTGGTGTGCACCATGGAAGGGAGCTGGGAGAGGTGCTGGTGTGCACCATGGAAGGGAGCTGTGAGAGGTGCTGGTGTGCATTGTGGAAGGGAGCTGTGAGAGGTGCTGGTGTGCACCATGGAAGGGAGCTGTGAGAGGTGCTGGTGTGCATTGTGGAAGGGAGCTGGGAGAGGTGCTGGTGTGCGCCATGGAAGGGAGCTGTGAGAGGTGCTGGTGTGCACCATGGAAGGGAGCTGGGAGAGGTGCTGGTGTGCGCCATGGAAGGGAGCTGTGAGAGGTGCTGGTGTGCACCATGGAAGGGAGCTGTGAGAGGTGTTGGTGTGCACCATAGAAGGGAGCTGTGAGAGGTGCTGGTGTGCATTGTGGAAGGGAGCTGGGAGAGGTGCTGGTGTGCACCATGGAAGGGAGCTGTGAGAGGTGCTGGTGTGCACCATGGAAGGGAGCTGTGAGAGGTGCTGGTGTGCATTGTGGAAGGGAGCTGTGAGAGGTGCTGGTGTGCACCATGGAAGGGAGCTGTGAGAGGTCCTGGTGTGGACATGGAAGGGAGCTGTGATAGGTGCTGGTGTGCACCATGGAAGGGAGCTGTGAGAGGTGCTGGTGTGCACCATGGAAGGGAGCTGGGAGAGGTGCTGGTGTGCACCATGGAAGGGAGCTGGGAGAGGTGCTGGTGTGCACCATGGAAGGGAGCTGTGACAGTTGCTGGTGTGAAACCATGGAAGGGAGCTGTGAGAGGTGCTGGTGTGCACCATGGAAGGGAGCTGTGAGAGTTGCTGGTGTGCACCATGGAAGGAAGCTGGGAGAGGTGCTGGTGTGCACCATGGAAGGGAGCTGGGAGAGGTGCTGGTGTGCATTGTGGAAGGGAGCTGTGAGAGGTGCTGGTGTGCACCATGGAAGGGAGCTGTGAGAGGTGCTGGTGTGCATTGTGGAAGGGAGCTGTGAGAGGTGCTGGTGTGCACCATGGAAGGGAGCTGTGAGAGGTCCTGGTGTGGACATGGAAGGGAGCTGTGATAGGTGCTGGTGTGCACCATGGAAGGGAGCTGTGAGAGGTGCTGGTGTGCACCATGGAAGGGAGCTGGGAGAGGTGCTGGTGTGCACCATGGAAGGGAGCTGGGAGAGGTGCTGGTGTGCACCATGGAAGGGAGCTGTGACAGTTGCTGGTGTGAAACCATGGAAGGGAGCTGTGAGAGGTGCTGGTGTGCACCATGGAAGGGAGCTGTGAGAGTTGCTGGTGTGCACCATGGAAGGAAGCTGGGAGAGGTGCTGGTGTGCACCATGGAAGGGAGCTGGGAGAGGTGCTGGTGTGCATTGTGGAAGGGAGCTGTGAGAGGTGCTGGTGTGCACCATGGAAGGGAGCTGTGAGAGGTGCTGGTGTGCATTGTGGAAGGGAGCTGTGAGAGGTGCTGGTGTGCACCATGGAAGGGAGCTGTGAGAGGTCCTGGTGTGGACATGGAAGGGAGCTGTGATAGGTGCTGGTGTGCACCATGGAAGGGAGCTGTGAGAGGTGCTGGTGTGCACCATGGAAGGGAGCTGGGAGAGGTGCTGGTGTGCACCATGGAAGGGAGCTGGGAGAGGTGCTGGTGTGCACCATGGAAGGGAGCTGTGACAGTTGCTGGTGTGAAACCATGGAAGGGAGCTGTGAAAGGTGCTGGTGTGCACCATGGAAGGGAGCTGTGAGAGTTGCTGGTGTGCACCATGGAAGGAAGCTGGGAGAGGTGCTGGTGTGCACCATGGAAGGGAGCTGGGAGAGGTGCTGGTGTGCATTGTGGAAGGGAGCTGTGAGAGGTGCTGGTGTGCACCATGGAAGGGAGCTGTGAGAGGTGCTGGTGTGCACCATGGAAGGGAGCTGTGAGAGTTGCTGGTGTGCACCATGGAAGGGAGCTGTGAGAGGTGCTGGTGTGCACCATGGAAGGGAGCTGGGAGAGGTGCTGGTGTGCACCATGGAAGGGAGCTGTGAGAGGTGCTGGTGTGCACCATGGAAGGGAGCTGTGAGAGGAGCTGGTGAGGATTCCGAAAATCGGAAGTTCCATTTTTGTGTGGAACTCCACTTTAAGAGCAATATAAATGGAGCTGCTCCGTGACGTCAGCTGGCATCGGGCTTCTGGCTCTCAGGAGAGGAACAAAGAAATCCACTGTGACCCACCGGAGAAATATGACCAAAAGACCTTTTACGTTTATAATTAGTAGGTCGTTGAAAAAGCAGGATCTGATTGGACAGATTTTAATGAGGATGGGGAAGTGGATCTGGATTCCCATTGAAGGGGTCTTGTCCTGGAGTGTCTGTATGGAGGCAAGATGGTGGAGCCTATTATGGTAGGAGAGTCAGCAAACCTCCAAAAAAAATCACTTATACAGATTTTTGGCCGTATTTCAAGATACATGAGAATAATTTTTAACTGTATGTCAAATACAAGATGGTCATAAAATGTTATACATATCAAGGTTACATATCAGACACAATCTGAATAATTACAACAGAAAATTATCCCTTGCATCTACGCATTTCATGGTTCTCGTCTGCTTTTTCAGGACAAGAGATAACCCAACATATCAGCATTGAAGACCTGTGAAACGCGTAGGGGCATGAGATACCTTTCTGTTGTAATTATGTAGATTGCATTTGATATGTAACCTCGATATGTATGACATTCTGTGACCACCATGTAATCGGTGTACAGTTACTAATTACCCTCATGTATCTTGAAATAGGGTCAAAAATCTGTGTAAGTGGTTTTAATGTACTTAGTGTAATGTATTAACACATTTTCATATTTTTTTTTTTCGATTTTTGATAGACACTTTATTACAAAAATTATTGGGACGCCTGCCTTTACACACACATGAGCTTTAATGGCCTCCCAGTCTTAGTCCGTAGGGTTCAATATTGAGTTGGCTCCGCCCTTTGCAGCTACAACAGCTTCAACTCTTCTGGGAAGGCCGGCCACAAGGTTTAGGAGGGTGTCTATGGGAATGTTTGACCATTCTTCCAGAAGGGCATTTGTGAGGTCAGGCACTGATGTTGGACGAGAAGGCCTGGCTTGTAATTCATCCCAAAGGTGTTCTATTGGCTTGAGGTTAGGACTCTGTGCGGGCCATTCAAGTTCCTCCACCCCAAACTCGCTCATCCACACAATATTGGCAAAAGTATTGGGCCACCCCTCCAAATCATTTGGTGGAGGGGGGATTATGCTGTGGGGTTGTTTTTCAGGGGTTGGGCTTGGCCCCTTAGTTCCAATGAAGAGAATTCTTAAGGAGTCAGCATACCAAGACATTTTGAACAATTTCATTCTCCCAATGTTGTGTGAACAGTTTGGGGGTGGCCCCTTCCTGTTCCAACATGACTGCACACCAGTGCACAAAGTAAGGTCTATAAAGACATGGATGAGCAAGTTTGGGGTGGAGGAACTTGACTGGCCTGCACAGAGTCCTGACCTCAACCCGAAAGAATGCCTTTGGGATGAATTAGAGCAGAGACTGCGAGCCAGGCCTCCAACATCAGTGCCTGACCTCACAAATGCTCTTCTGGGAGAATGGTCAAACATTCCCATAGACACCCTCCTAAACCTTGTGGACGGCCTTCCCAGAAGAGTTGAAGCTGTTATAGCTGCAAAGGGCGGAGCCAACTCAATATTGAACCCTCCGGACTAAGACTGGGAGGCCATTAAAGTTCATGTGTGAGTAATGGCAGGCATAACAATACTTTTGGTAATATAGTGTACATGAGAATAATTTTTAATTGTATGTCAAATACAAGATGGTCATAAAATGTTATACATATTGAGGTAACATTTCAGACACAATCTGAATAATTATAACAGAAAGGTATCCCATGCATTTACGCATTTCATGGGTCTCGTCTGCTTTTTCAGGACAAGAGATCACCCAACATTTCAGCAGTGAAGACCGAAACGCGTAGGAACATGGGACTGTACATCGACTACATGGTGGTCACAGAATGTAATACATATCGAGGTTACATATCAAATGCAATCTGCATAATTACCACAGAAAGGTATCTCATGCGCCTACGCGTTTCACAGGTCTTCACTGCCGATATGTTGGGTTATCTCTCGTCCTGAAAAAGCAGACAAGACCCATGAAATGCCTCGATGCAAGGGATACCTTTCTGTTGTAATTATGCAGATTGCATTTGATATGTAACCTCGATATGTATGACCTTCTGTGACCACCATGTCTTCGATGTAAAGTTACGAATTACCCTCATGTATCTTGAAATAGGGCCAAAAATCTGTGTAAGTGATTTTAATGTACAGTAATACCTCGGATGGCGAGCAACGCGCTTTACGAGCGTTTCACAATACAAGCTATTTTAATTTTTTTTTTTAATCCCGACTCGATTTGCGAGCGTTGTCTCGCAAGAAGAGCAGGATCCAAGCCTCTGTGGTGTGCAGCATGTGGCCAGAGGCGCAGGGGGCAGGTCGGTGATGCTCACAGACACTTGGAGACGCTCGGAGACACTCGGAAACACTCTGAGACACTTTCGTTCCCGAGTGGTCTCCGAGTGTCTCCGGCGCCCCCCCCCCCCCCCCGCACCTCTGGCCACATGCGGTACTGCATACACCAGCAGAGGCACTGGAACACATTATCTGAGTTTCCATTGATTCCTATGGGGGAAACTCGCTTTGGTATAGGAGTGCTTTGGATTACAAGCATTCTTCTGGAACGAATTATACTCGTAATCCAAGGTACCACTGTACATATACTGTACAAGTATTTACACATTTCCATTACTTTAGATTTTTGATATAGGTTTTAGTTTTTTTTTATATTATTTTGAATATGTATTATTTATAATAATAATAATAATAATATGTATTATTTGTTTTTGATTTATATAGGATTTTTATTTATTTATTTATTTATTTTTGCGTGCTTTGATACATTGGACGGCCTCACTGTCTAAATAGAAATTTGGTTCAGATCTAAAATAAATTTTGAACCCTTTAAGCATTCTGTTTAGTGTTGCTAGTTATAGGTGACAGAAAAAAAGGTGCCAAACCTGTTGTTTCTCCTTAATGGACCATGTATGGATGTGAAGACCATGGACCATGTATGGATGTGAAGACCATGGACCGTGTATGGATGTGAAGACCGATGTCCACCTACCAACCCAACCCTAATTGGTGGAAAGAGGTCATCTTAGGTGCTTCTCTATTGCCATGAACCGAATAAAGGAGCTAATAGATTAACGCAGCTTGTCTTTTATTAATGTACTATATACATTTTTAATTAGAACGACTCTAACTCAAACATTAGCATTCTCTGCCTTGCCACCAGCAACTGCCAAGTATTATAAACAATCCGGCATAAATGGCGCCATTGTGATAAGGAATATTGTTAACCTTTACTTTAACCCGCGACTCGCGCATTAATCATATATAATCATAGCTTCCAGCTGTTACTTATTAATCCAGCAGAAGTTACAGTTAAAAGTTCATTAACTTTGTCCTTTCTTAAATTCCAGATTTATATAACTGGGGAGCTGGATGGGTTTTTTTAGCCAAATAAAGCCAAATAATTCAATCGCTTTTTTTAAAATTATTATTATTACCGGTATATATAATCACTACACAGGAGTATCACTTATCACATTCTCCATTTTTACACATATAAAGTGAGCATGAAAGCTCATTAAAAAGTGAAAATTAAAAAAAGATAAACATGCTATAATTATTAATTTTGCAAAAAAAAAAAGACAAAACATGCGAGTGTAATGTGTTCATTTATTCCAGGGGTGTCCAAACTTCCCCAAACAAATGGGCAGTTTACTGTCCTTCAGACTTTAATGGGGCCGGACTGTGACCAGTGGGGGTAGAAAATGTCCTGCTGTCAGTGCAAGTAATTAATGCCAAATCTTTAGTGGGAGGAATAGTGCCCCATCATTGATATCAGTGGGAGGAATAGTGCCCCATCATTGGTGTCAGTGGGAGGAATAGTGCCCCATCATTGGTGTCATTGGGAGGAATAGTGCCCCATCATTGGTGTCAGTGGGAGGAATAGTGCCCCATCATTGATATCACTGGGAGGAATAGTGCCCCATCATTGGTGTCAGTGGGAGGAATAGTGTCCCATCATTGATTTCAGTGGGAGGAATAGTTCCCCATCATTGGTGTCAGTGGGAGGAATAGTGTCCCATCATCAGTGGGAGGAATAGTGCCCCATCATTGATTTCAGTGGGAGGAATAGTTCCCCATCATTGGTGTTAATGGGAGGAATAGTGCCCCATCATTAGTATAAGTGGGAGGAATAGTGCCTCATCATTTGTGTCAGTGGAATAGTGTCCCATCATTAGTATCAGTGGGAGGAATAGTGCCCCGTTATTGGTGTCAGTGGGAGGAATAGTGCCCCGTTATTGGTGTCAGTGGGAGGAATAGTGCCCCATCATTGGTGTCAGTGGGAGGAATAGAGCACCAGGGGAAGGGGGGCGGGTTTGGCTCATCCCTAGTGTCATTCTGAGAAATAGTTCTTTATTGTTGTCATTGGCAACAATTATGCCCCCAGAGTTGGTGTCAGTAGGAGGAATAGTGCCCCAAGGGCAGGATAAAGGCAAGCGAGGGGCCGCATGCAGCCCCCGGGCCGCTGTTTGGAGACGACTGATCTTGCTGTAGGGTCACAGCACATTTGTCAAGGTCAGGGGCCAGGCTTGGAGACCAGGAGCTATAGCAGTAGGGAGGCTTCCTCTGACCAGGTGTATAAATACACAAGGTGGTCACTCTGGCAGATGATGCAGGCTCACCCAAGGTGCGGGGTCTAAGCATTAACTGGTGTTCACCAAAGCTCCTGATGATGGAAATGGGTTTTGCTGAGTTTTAGTACGTGGTTGCGGTCCTCAGGATCACTCCACCAGGGGGTGAGCAAGCCTAAATCCAGTAGCAGATATAGCAGGTAGGGATCAAGAAGAAGCTTAGTCAGTAAACAAGCCAAAAGTTCGTAACAAGTGGTTGCAGATTGGGATCAAGCAGAACCATAGTTGAAGAGCAAGCCAAAGGTCGGTAACGAGTGGTAGCCAAGATATGGACAGCAGCAGGAGAGATAAGAGCGAGAAATTGGTTGGAGAGAGCACAATAATCTGACAAACAGGAAGTGCAAAAGCATGGGAGGAGCAAAGGGTTCAATGTTCAAGAGACAAGATTCAAGACAGGATCATTTAAGGAACTGTCCAGGGATTTGTCCAGCATCTCAGGTGGCTCAGCAAGAAGTGATATTGTCAGACATAGCAGAGGTTGCAGGTTCAGAACCAGGTCCTGACAACCTCTGTATCATGCAAGCCACCTGGAGTACACTCAGACATCAAAAGCATTTACCAGGAAAAAAAGAACATGCACAAATGGAAGGAGCATCAGACCAAAGGATAAAAGAGTCCAAAGTTATTGTATTGGTTTACACTAAAAACATCCAATGCGTTTCAGGGGTCATAAAAAAAACTCCTTCATCAGGCCTTCAGCCAACATAAGAACCCTGAATGGACTCAAAATAAGGCTTTCCTGGGTGAATCTACACAGGGTAGCTAATAGCTGGATTAGTAGAGCTACTGGCCAGCAGTATCGAGATGTGCAATCAAGCATTTGGCTGCTGAGGGATCTTTGATGTGGCGTTTCTGGGTTTGTGTTGTTCCCTGGCATCTCCTTATGTCTTCTTCTGAACTCCAGATACACCTCATGTGCCTATATATGGGTGCACTAGCATTCTCTTTATTCCCTGGGTAAATTAATCACTTGGTGAGGCATAGCCAAGGGTGTCTATGCCTTGGTGGCCATCGGTGCTCATCTTTATTAATCACACTCTCTTATTAAGTGTGATTGTTCAGCTCTCAAGTTGACATTTTTAGCATGTTGGAGCTGTTTCTCAAATTGCCCTTAGTTGTTGATTTTGGTTTTCTTGACCCAGGGGCAGATCCCGGGGGGGGGGAAGCAAAGGGGCAATTGCTCCCCCAGGAGAAAATAGTGAGGGGGCCAGGTGGCCAACAGGTGAGTGGGCAGGCAGTCAAGTCAGTAAGCTGCCGGCAAGTGAGCGGAGCGAGGGAGAGCTGGGCCAGTGAGCGGGCCAGCGGGAGAGCAGAGCAGACGGGCAGTCATGCCAGTAAGCGGGCCGTTGGGTGAACAAGAAGGCAGTACAGTGAGTGGGCAGGCGAGCGAGCGAGCGAGCAGAGAGATTACATCATCTCTCACTGACTGCCCTGACATGTGCTGAAAAGCTGGGGAGAGAAGCCTGTTTCTCTGCTGTCACTGTTGTTGCAGGATAGTGACCAGCTGCATTTTGTGGCAAATAAGTTAGCAAGGGACAAGCTGCATCTGGTGGCAGGCAATGTGGCAAGTGACAATCCGCATCAGGTGGCAAGTAACATGGAAAGTGACAAGCTGCATCTGGTGGCAGGCAACGTGGCAAGTGACAAGCTGCATCTGGTGGCAAGTGAGAATCCGCATCTGGTGGCAGGTGACATGGCAAATGACAATCTGCATCTGGTGGCAAGTTCTGGCAATAGAAATACTGCTCTTCAATTATCCTGACACCATATCCACCATGGTGCTGTGACAATTGAAGCGCCAACACCAGCCATTGCCCCGACAAATTGCCCGCGAAAAAAACATATTTTCTGGCAGTGCCCCTCCCGAGACTAGGCTCTGGATCCGCCCCTGTCTTGACTTCAGTTGAACTCACCTTCTACCATCTACCTTGAACTTGTCTTATTTTTTGGCTACAGGTTTGCTCCCCCCGCTCTGATTCCTGTTGATTACTCTTAGCTGCACATTTTACTGTACGGATGCCTCATTCGTTGTTAAGGTCTAGGCAGTGGTTGCTTCTTTACAGATGACCAAATGCTTTCTGACTACCCAAAATCTCATTATTGCTGCCTTGTGGGACTATTGCTGTGTCTATAATCCACCATATAAAACTCCGGGGGCGGGGTGAAATGCATTAGGGGTGTGGCCTGGCTGGAGCCCAGGCTGAGGCTATCATTTTACATATACACAGGGTCTTGCAGTGATATGCGGTGCATTGGACCTTTTTTGTCTTTTGCATCATTGGAGGTGAGATGAGCTCTGTCCTTGCTAGCACATCCACACATGTACTACAGGAGAGGACCTGGCTGGAGCCTTGAGCGGCACCCCCTATTTGTTGCCTGGTCACAAAGTGTTTTGGGATGTCGTATTTGTCAGAATCCATGTTGTCTTTGCATGTAAGCTTATGCTTCTCCTTCCATCCACAAGGTGTGCTATCACCATCTCGGGCATCTCTGTGGTGCATAGGGGGTGGCCACCAGCGTTCCCTTGAGCTTCCTTTCTGTTAATCACATGGTGAAGCTGAAGGATGGTGACCACCACATATCCAACACAGAAGTTAAAAGAATCATTTAAGCGTTGGTGTACAAATATAAAAGTACAAAGAATATACAGTAAGTCAAAAATGTCTGTTGATGTTAATTCAACAAGTTCTTCATAGAAGTAAAGCCAATGACAGTATGGGGCCCAATAGGCTTTACAACAGAATAATGAATCACAAAAAGGTACATTCATGAAGGCATATCATCGATAAGAAACAAACAAACTAAATTGCCCATAAAAGGCACAGGAAGGCGGGTTAGGACCATGCAATGAATATGTCCGACTAAGTGGCGAGGAACTTCTGAGAACAATAATTAGTATGTACTAAGCCGAGGTCCAGACTCTACAGGGGAGGTATTGAGCAGCAAGCGAAACAGCTCAAGTGGGGAAAGTTGGGAACGGACAGTAGTTTGAGAGATGGCCAGCGACGAGGAACCTGTCAGTCCGACAGGCATCCCAGCAAGTGAGGCCTTACCAGGGTGGTGCTAATTGCAAGGATAGCGGAATGTAGGGAACATGAGCAAGAAGAGGAGAGGAAGGAGAGAAAATAGAAGAAAAAAAAAAAAAAAAAAAGGAAAGGAGGGGTGGGGTCAGAATAGGTGAGGGGAAAATGGAGGGGGATGGGTTTCACGGGTATCCTTAAGTAGCAAGTGCAGCAGACATCCAGTCCATGGGTGGATATCATAAAGAGGAAGTTCATAGGCTGTTGATGTTAATGGGAATTTTTGGAGTCTGGGGTATTGCCTGTACTTAGCAATAGAGCTTAAACATGAAGAAGCTCACTAATCACATACAGTAGTCAGTATTCAGGCACAGAGTAACATTGAGAGCTCTTGAGAGCTGCTTTCGGCTGCTGAGTCAGAGTTCTAAATAGCAGGCATCGAAAACCCGACTTTTCATTTATGATTACGTACATAGAACAACTAAGTAGATTTTTAACTCTCATTTGTTCCTTTGTAGTCTAACCTTGAGCTCTTCAAATGTAAATGGTTATTCTTTGAACATTAAAGTGGGATTTTGTAGCTACCCAGTAGAACTAGACAAAGTCATTTGCCCATCTTATATGGATGCCCCTATTGGAAGTGACCTCTGGTCCTGTGATGCTGATCTGGAAGGATGCCCCAGGGCAGACCCATATGTACAGCACAGATCAATGCAATTTAAAGGGAGAGCACTTTTATGCATGTAGTACCCCAGGACCAGTCTGGCAGTTTTTGTCCCGGGCTCTATTCCTTATGAGGTACATGGGAGCCAGGCACACAGCAGTTCTCACAATTCAAGAAGCAGACAGTACATGTCTTTTTGAAGTTTAATGCTGGTTAAACTTGGATAGGGTGCAGAGTAGGCCTTGGGATACCCCAAATTTAGTGCAAAGTAGAATAGAGGACACTCTCTGACTGAACTCTTCCGGGTGACCCTCCATTTGTGGCTGTGGTAGGTGAACATATAGCTCAGGAAGCTCCAATGCATAAGCAATCATAAGCCAACAACTCTGGAACAGTCTCTCTAAGAGTTAACACGTACAGTCACTAGGATCCCTCTCACTCTGGCCTTTGCTCACTGTGCTCTGCGTACTTGAATGCCTTCCTCAAGTACCAACCATATGCTGTATTGTGAGCCTCCAGGCCAGATCCTCTGTGGACCGCCTCCAAACTGCTCCCAGCAACTTCAGAAATAGGTCCCTCAACTCTCTTTGAGCCGGGACCTCATTGGCCTCCTGCAGACATCAGCTTAGTGACCCAGAGAGCCACAGCCCTCAAGGCTGGGTCTTCTCCATAAAGAACACTGGCCCCAACCTCTTTATACACACCTCAGTCCCCTACCGGTCATTCTTCCTCCCAGGGATTGGCTGAGGCTGTATGAATATGCAAGTCCAGGGCTTGCCTCTTCCAACCCACTAACTTCTAGAACTCGCTAGAAAGCAGGGGGAAGCAGTTGAGCCTGTAATCAAACTTTACTCCAAAAGGCTACAGAGGAGCCAAAAACTAAATTTGTCCAAATCCTACTAGCAAACTAACTAGGAGGGTGCTACTTACAGAATATTTGTATTATGGGTTAAGGTTAATTCTAACTCTAATGCCTCGTACACACAATCGGACTTTCCGACAACAAAACCGTGGAATTTTGTTTGAAGGTTGTTGGCTCAAACTTGTCTTGCATACACACGGCACACAAATGTTGGCCAATTACGAACGTAGTGACGTATTAGACGTACTACGTGGTTTTCCAGCTCTTTAGCGCCACCCTTTGGGCTCCTTCTGCTAATTTTGTGTTAGTAGAAGTTTGGTGAGTGTTGCTTTTTTTTTTTGCGTTTTCCCTTTAATGCTTTTCAGTTCTTTTCTGAATGGCCGTTCATCAACAAGACATGTTGCGGAATCGGAGGAGATAATGTGTTATTTCTTATTGGCCTTGGAGTTATTGCTTTGACATTTTTTTTTTTGGGTTGAATAATGATTTCATTTGGTATATTTTTGGATGCGTAGAATGCACTTTTTGTTTAAAGTGGAGGGCCACCCTGAAAAAAAAAAAAATTGCACCAAAAATCCTAAAAAAATTTAAAAAAAAAACATTTGAAAAAAAAACATTTTTTTTAAACTTACCTGAACTCTTGTTGCTAGGCAGTCTTCCTAATCTGCCTCTTCCTATTCCGCGGCGTGTCCTGTTCCTCGGTGAGCAGACCCGTTGCCTTCTGGGAACTGTGTGTGTTCCCAAAAAACCACGGGGCCATTCACAGAGCGCCGCGCCACTCGCGCGTGCGCAGTAGGAGACTGGCAGGAAACTTGCCAGATTATTGTGCTCTCTTCAGCCAGTATCCCGCTCTTCTCTGCTGCCATCCATGTTTTGCTACCACCCGTTATCAACCTTTGGCTTGTTCTTCGGCTATGCTTCTGCCTGATCCCAACTTGTGACCACTCATTTGTCACATACCTGGTCCTGAAGCCAAATTGCAGAGAGGGCTCTCCTTGTTCCTGAGTTCTCTGTGTCCATGAAGGTGGAAACAGGGAGCACGAAGCCCAAAGAAGTAGGTATTGCCGGCTGTGACACAGATGAGAGATGTAGGTGAGGAGATCTCTCTGCAGGTGGATACCAGATGAGGTGAGCAGTAGGAACCAGAAGAGCTGATGGTTGTGCAGGCTGGACACAGGACGAAGCAGGTTGCAATGGTAAGTGCAGCAGGCTGGATACAGCAGGTGACTACTGTAAGCTGGAACAACAGGTGAGTACTGCAGGTGGGTACAGCTGGCTGGGTACAGCAGGTACCCTGTTTCCCTGAAAATAAGACCTAGCGTGATTGTCGGTGATGGCTGCAATGTAAGCCCTACCCCCCAAATAAGCCCTACCCTGTTTCCCCGAAAATAAGCCCTACCCTGAAAATAAGACCTACAAGGACTTTACCTAGGGCTTATTTGGAGGGAAACAGGGTAGGCACCAAGGCGGATCACAGCAGGCAGTGTAAACCAGAAGGCATAGTCAGGGATGGTTGCACAGGACAGGGAGCCTTTGGTCAGCAGACAGGAGATCAGAGACACGGTAAGCCAAAGTCATACACAGGACAGGAGATAAGAGCAGATCTGTGGGCAATCCCAGGTCAGAGCTGGGAATGAAACAAGAGGAATCCAAGGGCAAGCTGGGTCGTTAACGGGTAATCAGAAGCATAAGCAAACAAGGGAACAGGAAGCAGGAAGCTGACGACCAGTCAGCGGTGTCTGTGAGCATCAGGCATTCTTTTAAAGGCCAGAAGGTGCCAGAATCTAGCACAGCTGATGTCTGCTGGCACGCACAAGTGTGCTCCATGTCGCACGTGTGTTTTCCTGTTCGTTCCCATTATGTGTGAGCGCATTTCTGTGCAGGGTGCAGCCATATTGGGTATTGGCTAACACGCCAGGTCTTTGGGCAAGTCTTCTCCCGGCTTGTTCCCTGGCATCATTACTGACCTTTAGTTTGTTTACTGAATATGCTTCCGTTTGAACCTTACCTGCTATATCTGCTACTGGACTCTGGCTTGCTTACCTCTTGGTGGGTCAATCCTGAGGACCGCGACCTGGTACTTACACGCAGAAAAATCCATCTCCACCATCAAGAGCTATGGTGAATACCGGTTAGTACGTAGACTCCACACCTCAGGTGAGCCCACTTCATCCACCAAGGCGACTGCCTGTTGAACTATCGTGCTGATCGGTTTTAGTCCCACTACTAATATAGCAACTGATCTTTCGAGCCTGACCCCTGATCGTGACACCCAAACTTGCAAGGAATCCTCCACCATGCTTAGCAGTTGGCTGCAGACACTCATTATCGTACCGGTCTCTAGCCCTTCACCAGCAAACTGCCTCCTGCTACAGCCAAATATTTCACATTTTGACTCATCAGTCCAGAACATCTGCTGCCATTTTTCTGAACCCCAGTTCCTATGTTTTTGTGCATAGCTGAGTTGCTTAGCCTTGTTTCCAATGTTGGAGGTTTTTGGCCATAATTCTTCCATGAAGAGCACTTCTGGCTAGGCTTCTCAGGAGAGTAGACGGGGGTACCTGGATCCCACTGGTTTCCACCAAGTCAGAGTTGATGGCACTGCTGGACATGCCAAGTAAGCATGATGTGTTTTTCATCCCGTTAAGTTTCCTTGGCTGACCACTGGTCTACGCACCTCAATGTTGCCCATTTCTTTGTACTTCTTGAAAAGAGCTTGAACAGTACATCTTGAATCCCCAGTCTGCTTTGAAATCTTTGCCTGCGAGAGGCCTTGCTGATGCAGTATAACTACCTTGTGTCTTGTTGCTATGCTCAGTCTTGTCATGGTGTATGACCTGAGACATGAAACTGTCTTTTTTTTATGTACTTTTTGGAGTTGACCCATAGAGCGCCATCTCCAAGTTGCCTTCTTTTCGTATATCCATTGGTCCACTGGGTCCAGTCCATCAAACCTTGTTGGATTATGACATTCCTACACATTTTAGCGCTTATGGATTTTT
Organism: Lithobates clamitans; assembly: GCA_037952925.1. NCBI lineage: Eukaryota > Metazoa > Chordata > Amphibia > Anura > Ranidae > Lithobates > Lithobates clamitans. The sequence goes on from JBBGZY010000146.1 coordinate 439,815, forward strand.
GTTTTAACTATGAAACTGTCTTCCACAACCCCACCTTAGCAGCAGAGTTTGGCTGTTCCTCACCCAGTTTCAAGCCTTCAATACAGCTGTTTCTGTTTCAGCTAATGACTGTTTCAACCTACACATGCCAGTGCCTCCTATGCATTTTCTTGCACTGTGTGCCATCTTAAACTTCACCCGACTTTGTTGGAAGATGGAAAAATGCCATTAAACAGAAAATATATTGAGCCTTCTCTATTCTTAGACTTTACTCAACCTTGGGGGGGGGGGGGGGGGGTCTTGTTGTGTCTCTATTTGTTCTCTTTAGCTACTGGCCTTCACTTTTTCCTTCTTCCTGTGTAACTTGGTAACAGTCTTTTATTGCCACTATTACAAATTCAGTAGTGGAGGCGCATAAGGAGAATAAATTTCCACCATGAAGATGCGCTACCCGATATTTGTCTTAATTAAGTCCATTAGGAAAGTCCGAATAGCTTTTATGTGCAGTAAGTTTAAGGCAGAAAATATTTCTCCATGATTATCTTGTATGGTTGTCACTTAAAAAAAAAAGGTGAGCCGCAATGTTACCATTTATTAGTGGAAGATGGAGAAATGTCATTAACCGGAAGATATATGGCGCCTTGTCTCTTGATGATAAAAGGATCCGGACACACTATGCAAATCAAGGGCTCCGTTTAAAGCTTAATAAAGCATATTCATGAAGTCTGCGTGTATCTTTATAGCGATATTAAACGTCCGCAAAAATTACATAATGAATTTCTTTTATAAATTATCTTTTTTTTTAGTACATTTAAATGTTGCCATTCATTAACTCAGCCATTAATAAAAGATTCAAAGTTTCTTAAGAGAAATGAACCGACCAATTAGAGATCTTTTTTTTTATTGATCCTAGTTTAAAAGTCGTTTTCATAATGAAGTTTGCTCATGGAACGCTTGAATTTTACCGTTTGACAAAATTGATATCGTAGACGGGGCAACGGCATTATAAACTTTTGAAGCATTTTTTTGCTTTGCAATGCAGCTAAAGACATTTAGGGGCAATTTTTTTAAGTAGTAGAAGTGACATTCACCAAAATATCAACCATTTAAAGCACACAAAGATTGGAAAAATTGCATAGAAAACTTCCATATATACAGTATTTATACATGGTGATCATATCCCCCCTTATGTATTTATACATGGAGATCATATCCCCCCTTTGATATTTATACATGGAGATCATATCCCCCTTATGTATTTATACATGGAGATCATATCCCCCCTTTGATATTTATACATGGAGATCATATCCCCCTTATGTATTTATACATGGAGATCGTATCCCCCCTTATGTATTTATACATGGAGATCATATCCCCCCTTATGTATTTATACATGGAAATCATATCCCCCCTTATGTATTTATACATGGAGATCATATCCCCCCTTATGTATTTATACATGGTGATCGTATCCCCCCTTATGTATTTATACATGGAGATCATATCCCCCCTATGTATTTATACATGGAGATCATATCCCCCCTATGTATTTATACATGGTGATCATATCCCCCCTTATGTATTTATACATGGAGATCATATCCCCTCCCTTATGTATTTATACATGGAGATCATATCCCCCCTTATGTATTTATACATGGTGATCGTATCCCCCCTTATGTATTTATACATGGTGATCATATCCCCCTTATGTATTTATACATGGAGATCATATCCCCCTTATGTATTTATACATGGAGATCATATCCCCCCTATGTATTTATACATGGAGATCATATCCCCCTTATGTATTTATACATGGAGATCATATCCCCCCTTATGTATTTATACATGGTGATCATATCCCCCTTATGTATTTATACATGGAGATCATATCCCCCCTATGTATTTATACATGGAGATCATATCCCCCCTTATGTATTTATACATGGAGATCATATCCCCCTTATGTATTTATACATGGTGATCATATCCCCCTTATGTATTTATACATGGAGATCATATCCCCCCTATGTATTTATACATGGAGATCATATCCCCCCTTATGTATTTATACATGGAGATCTATCCCCCATATGTATTTATACATGGTGATCATATCCCCCCTTATGTATTTATACATGGAGATCATATCCCCTCCCTTATGTATTTATACATGGAGATCATATCCCCCCTTATGTATTTATACATGGAGATCATATCCCCCTTATGTATTTATACATGGTGATCATATTCCCCCCCTTAGGTATTTATACATGGAGATCATATCCCCCCTTATATATTTATACATGGTGATCATATCCCCCCTTATGTATTTATACATGGTGGTCATATCCCCCCTTATGTATTTATACATGGAGATCATATCCCCCCTTATGTATTTATACATGGAGATCATATCCCCCTTATGTATTTATACATGGAGATCATATCCCCCCTTATGTATTTATACATGGAGATCATATCCCCCTTAATTTCCTCTTCTCAGTAGAGAATACATTCAGTTCCTCTGATCTCTCCTCATAGCTGATCACCTCCATGCCTCTTATCAGTTTGGTTGCCCTTCTCTGCACTTTCTCCACTTCCCCGATATCCTTTTTATGAACTGGAGCCCAAAACTGAACAAATGCTGAAATGGTACTTTTTCTCCCAAACTCTATATCGTTTATAATGATGTTGAAAAAAGTAAGAACCCCAAAACTGAACCTTGGGATACAACACTGACAACACTGAACCAAAAACAAGAAAAAAAGGAGAGAAGTGGGGTAATAAACTTATATAATCTTCTTGTTATTGGGTACCACGTCTGACAAAATCCCTCCAGAACAAGCTAAATAGGACTTTAAAGGTCCTATGTTATATGTGGGTGCGAAGGCTGTGTCTTTAAAAATTGAATACCCCCCCCCCCAATAATACATTCAATGTAAAGAAATATAATGAACCACAAACTACGCAATCTGGGATATTGGAGTGGGGTGATGTACAGTATTCACTACAAACAAGATGTAATAAAACACGAAGACTTATTAAAAAGTAATCCATATCCCAAAAAGTTGTAATGATGATACAATCATAGAGCTTAGTGGATCAACGTGTTTCGCATATACCCAGTGCTTCATCAGGATCCACGTGACCTTAGTTTACATGGGTATGGAGCATAGTAAAATATCTACAATGAGAAAAATTTAAGATGACACATCAACATATTTTACATTTCCATACATACAGTATCTCACAAAAGTAAGTACACCCCTCACATTTGTGTAAATCTTTTCTTCTATCTTTTCATGTGACAACGCTGAAGAAATGACACTTGTCTACAATGTAAAGTAGTGAGTGTACAGCTTGTATAACAGTGTAAATTTGCTGTCCCCTCAAAATAACTCAACACACAGCCATTAATGTCTAAACCGCTGGCAACAAAAGTCAGTACACCCCTAAGTGAAAATCTCAGAATTGGGCCCAATTAGCCATTTTCCCTCCCCGGTGTCATGTGACTTGTTAGTGTTACAAGGGAGCAGGTGTGTTAAATTTTCTGTTATAGCTCTCAATCTCTCAAACTGGTCACTGGAAGATCAACATGGCACCTCATGGCAAAGAACTCTCCGAGGATATGAAAAAAAAGAATTGTTGCTCTACATAAAGATGGCATAGGCTATAAGAAGATTGCCAAGACCCTAAAACTGAGCTGCAGCATGGTGGTCAAAACCATACAGCGGTATAACAGGACAGGTTCCACTCAGAACAGGCCTCGCCATGGTCCACCAAAGAAGTTGAGGTCACGTGCTCAGCGTCATATCCAGAGATTGTTTTTGGGAAATAGACGTATGCGTGCTGTCAGCATTGCTGCAGAGGTTGAAGGGGTGGGGGGGGGGGGGGTCAGCCTGTCAGTGCTCAGACCATATGCCACACACTGCATCAAATTGGTCTGCATGGCTGTCGTCCCAGAAGGAAGTCTCTTCTAAAGATGATGTACAAGAAAGCCCACAAACAGTTTGCTAAAGACAAGCAGACTAAGGACATGGATTACTGGAACCATGTCCTGTGGTCTGATGAGACCAAGATAAACTTATTTGGTTCAGATGGTGACAAGCGTGTGTGGCGGCAACCAGGTGAGGAGCACAAAGACAAGTGTGTCTTGTCTACAGTCAAGCATGGTGGTGGGAGTGTCATGGTCTGGGGCTGGGGAGTTACAGTTCATTGAGGGAACCATGAATACCAACATGTACTGTGACATACTGAAGCAGAGCATGATCCCCTCTCTTCAGAGACTGGGCCTCTGGGCAGTATTCCAACATGATAACGACCTCAAACACACCTCCAAGACAACCACTGCATTGCTAAAGAAGCTAAGGGTAAAGGTGATGGACTGGCCAAGTATGTCTCCAGACCTAAACCCTATTTATCATCTGTGGGACATCCTCAAACGAAAAGTGGAGGAGCACAAGGTCTCTAACATCCACCAGCTCCGTGATGTCATCATGGAGGAGGGAAAGAGGACTCCAGTGGCAACCTCTGAAGCTCTGGTGACCTCCAAGCTAAAGAGGGTTAAGGCAGTGCTGGAAAATACTAAATATTAACACTTTGGGCCCAATTTGGACATTTTCACTTAGGGGTGTACTCACTTTTGTTGCCAGCGGTTTAGACATTAATGGCTGTGTGTTGAGTTATTTTGAGGGGACAGAACATTTACACTGTTATACAAGCTGTACACTCACTATACATTGTAGCAAAGTGTCATTTCTTCAGTGTTGTCACATGAAAAGATAGAAGAAAATATTTACAAAAATGTGAGGGGTGTACTCGCTTATGTGAGATAATGTATATTAAATTACATCACGCAGAGGAAGACCAACAGAGAGATAGAAGAAAAAAAAACCAATATAAGTAAAAAAATCACTGTAACAGGAGTCACTTTGGGCGGGGGGGGGGGGGCCGTGGAACCCAGTTTACCTTAGAGAGGCTGGGAAACTTCTTTTTCAGCTCCCCCCCCCCCGACTCCTCTTATGTGTAAGGGACCCTGTGTCTATTAGGGGCACAGGGTAACTGAGAGGCCCAGTCTGGTCTGCCCTAACCAGACTCACCGTACAACATCAACAGACTCAGTATTTTGTTTTAACCCTGTTATCCAGGGTTCTATATGTGTGGTTTGTGTTGAAAGTTGGAGAGGCTCCTTCACTTGGGACAGACATTTTTATCAACAATATCCCTCAAGAAATATATGAAGATAAATTAATTCCACCTTTTCAGACTGCTGGAATTTTGTTGTAGTTTGTCTCTTAGACTGCTGTAGATTTTTTACCAGATACAGTATGTGGGGTGGGGTTTGTTATGTGTTTATTGTCTTTCTCCCATGGTTAGTTGGATCCCTAATTGTTTGTGTCTGTCTTCTTATCTATGTGTTTATACTTGTATTAATATGTGTATTGTACAGTAGTTTGTATTCAGTGTTGTAGGTGCTGAATAGCCCGGTCAGCTAGGCTGGGTTTAGTGCCTAGTTAATTAGCTCATGTTAATTACATCGCGGTCAGCTATTAGTTGCTAGAGGGGGAGTAGCATCCTGTTTATAATGCTTGTTCCTTAGTTATGTTAATTATGTTCCTGTATACAGTTTCCTTTTCATAAGATAATGTGATCAGGCCCACCTGATCTGGTGTACTATAAATTGTGTGTGAGTTTTCAATAAACAGTTCCAGTTCTCATACAAGCTATTGTCGGCTAGTCTTGCATAGTCCACTATATTAGCTGGTTCCTATGTGAAGACTGGAGGAAGCTATATCTTAAAGGAAGCACTCAAGCTGGGTGCTAGACGGTTCTGTCACAATAACTAAACAAGTAAAGAATAAAAATATAGAAATAGAAAAAACACACATAGGAGAGACACGGAGGCTGCACACCCCAAAAATGAAAAAACAAGCAAGGAAAATTCCCCCATGGGGCTTTTTAGCAGCAATATAGCAAGATTCAAGATGGAATGAATGTAGAAAATGTTTTATTAAAAATTTAAAGAATTCAAATGTCATGTTGCAATTAACATATAAAGATACCGGCTATAGGATACATACAATATTCCATGGTACAATGATGCAAATACAAATATACAAAGTATTCCAATTTTTGAATGTTTGACTGTGTAGAGAACCCCAACATGTTTCGACCTGTGCATTTATGGTCTTCTCTAATATATTACTGTTGCATGGGAATTTTGCCGCAGGTGTCGCTTCTTCAGCCCCTCTGAGGGTGGTGTCCAAAGTTTGGCTCCTTGTAAGCCCCTTTTGATTGCTGGGTCCCTCTCCCCTGTGGGCAACGAGCAGAGCTACAGGGCCTTCCAGATTATTTATCTGCCTTTTAGAAATATCCCCGGCTATGTGACCACCCATTCCATTCTTAAACGGTAAATATAGCACTACTATGGATAATTGTTTTGGTGCATAACTTATGTAAAATTTGAGATTTCTAAATGTATAATTTTAGCAAATCATCCCCCTGAAGAAGACCATAAATGCACAGGTCGAAACGCATTGGGGTTCTCTACACAGTCAAACATTCAATAATGGAATACTGTGTATATTTGTATTTCCATCATTGTACCATGGAATATTGTATGTATTGTATCCTATAGCCGTTATCTTTATATTTTAATTGTAACATGACATTTGAATTCTTTGAATTTTTAATAAAGAATTTTCTACATTCATTCCATCTTGAATCTTGCTATATTGCTGCTAAAAAGCCCCATGGGGGAATTTTCTTCGCTTGAAAAATATAAAAATTAGAAAACCGTGCATGTGTTTCTCAAAACTCCTTATTACTCATGTCTCTTTTCTGGTGTTCTGACAGACATATGGATGTTTATTTTTAGTTTTATATTTTTATTTTTTACTTATAGCAAGTGGCTTGCTATGGGGGGCACTCGGCAAGGGGGAGGGGCCCAGAGTGCCGTCAGGGGACCCGAGAAGAGGAGGATCGGGGCTGTTCTGTGCAAAACCTTTACACAGAGCAGGTAAGTATGACATGTTTGTTATTTTTTTTAAATAACACATTTCCCTTTAAAATCACTTTAAGTCAATGGTACCAGTGATGTCAATGGTTGCTAGGGACACAGTGATGCCAGCTCCTGCCCCTTTCTTAGCAGCCATTGACAGTGGGAATCTGTCACTTATAGAAGCAGTAGAAATAACACATCAATATATGATATTGGCTCCCACCGAGCAGAAGGGTAAGTGTGAAAGTTTGGCATTTGGACGAACACCCTAACAACCAGAGTTCAGTCCAAGTCTAGGTTTGGACTGAACCATTGGCTCATCCCTACTAATATCTGCCCATGGGTATAAGGCAGGCCTTCTTCACTTCCTGCCTGACCAGCTTTATCTATCTACAATATCAATCTGTCTATCTATCTTGGTCAGAGGTTAGGCTCAGAAGCCAGTAGCTATAGCGGTAAAGAAGCTCCCACTGACCAGCAGGTCACCCTGGTGGATGACACGGGATCACCCAAGGTGTGGGGTCTAAGCACTAACCAGAGTTCACCAGAGCTCCTGATGGTGGAAATGGGATTTGCTGTGACTTAGTACCAGGTCGTGGGCCTCAGAATCACCCCACCAGGAGGTGAGCAAGCCGGGGGTCCAGTAGCAGATATAACAGGTAGGGACCAAGCAGAAATGTAGTCAATAAACAAGCCAAAGGTTGGTAACAAGTGGTTGCAGGTTGGGATCAAAGGGGAGTGGAGTCAAGGAACAAGCCAAAGGCTGGTAACAAGTTGTTGCAGGTTAGGATCAAGCAAAAGCATAGTTGAGAACAAGCCAAAGGCTGGTAAAAAGTGGTAAGGAAGAAACAGACAGTAACAGGAGTGACAAGAGGGAGATATTGGCTGTTGAGAGCACAATAATCCGGTAAACAGGAAGTGCAAAGGCATGGCTTGTATAGGAAGTTCATAGGAGGAGCAAAGAGTTCAAGGCAAGATTGTCCAAGGAATTGTCCAGGGAGTTGTCCAGCATCTCATATGGCTTAGCAAGCAGAGCTACTACCAGACACAACAGAGATTTCAGGTTCAGATCCAGGTCCTGACACTATCCTTCTATCTGTCCAGAGTGAAAAACTGTGGGCAGAATTTAAATGATGGGGGGGGGGTGCAAGGATTGTTCTTGCACAGGGGCTTTTTGTTACTTTGTCTACCCCTGTATGCAGAGTCCTGCATAACACATGTCTGCAGGTTGGCTGTAATGTATTTCCTCTGTTTTTTGTGTTACTTTATTCTGATATCAATGCCCTGAACCAGAAGAAGTGTATATTTTAGTCGTATCTGACCATGACTAAATTGAAATAATGAAGAATGATATTCAAAACAGAAATAGATTCTAGGGAGATCTGTACAATAGTAATCTAAATATGAATAGGCTTCTATCAGTACTAATGGGCTCATTTGTAATGTTCCAGTGCACTGACAGCTCTACCGGGCTTTGCAGCAATCCAAAGATGGAATCTGTCAAAGATCGGCTGAATTATGTATTCTTAGTCTTTTCTATCAGAGCTTTAAAGTGACCCTTTCCCTTGAATGCAGAGTAAACATAATGGGCTCATTTAGCTATCCGCTCTTCCATGCAATTCCATTCACCTTCTGGGTATAAGTGAGCATGTCCCAGAGCTTTCCTTCCCCCTACACTGGGCTTTCCTTCCCCATATACAAGGCTTTCCTTCTCCCTATACAGGGCTTTTCTATCCCCTATACAGGGCTTTCCTTTCCCATATACAGAGCTTTCCTTCCCCTATACAGAGCTTTCCTTCCCCATATACAGAGCTTTCCTTCCCCCTATACTGGGCTTTCCTTCCCCCTATACAGGGATTTCCTTCCGCATATACAGGGCTTTCCTTCCGCCTATACTGGGCTTTCCTTCCCCATATACAGGGCTTTCCTTCCCCCTATACATGGCTTTCCTCCTATATACAGGGCTTTCTTTCCTATATGCAGGGCTTTCCTTCCCCATGTACAGAGCTTTCCTTCCTCGTATACAGGGCTTTCCTTCCCCATATATACAGCTTTCATTTCCCCTATACAGGGCTTTCCTTCCCTCTATACAAGGCTTTCCTTCCCCATATGCAGGGCTTTCCTTCCTCCTATACAGGGCTTTCCTTCCCCATATACAGAACTTTCCTTCCCTCTATACAGAGCTTTCCTTCCCCATATACAGGGCTTTCATTCCCCATGTACAGAGCTTTCCTTCCCCCTATACAGAGCTTTCCTTCCCCATATACATGGCTTACCTTCCCCCTATACAGGGCTTTCCTTCCCCATATACAGGGCTTTCCTTCCCCATATACAGAGCTTTCCTTCCCCATATACAGGGCTTTCATTCCCCATGTACAGAGCTTTCCTTCCCCCTATACAGAGCTTTCCTTCCCCATATACAGGGCTTACCTTTCCCCTATACAGGGCTTTCCTTCCCCCTATACAGGGCTTTCCTTCCCCATATACAGGGCTTTCCTCCCCCCTATACAGGGCTTATCTTCCCTCTATACAGGGCTTTCCTTCCCCATATACAGGGCTTTCCTTCCCTCTATAAAGGGCTTTCCTTCCCCATATACAGGGCTTTCCTCCCCCCTATACAGGGGTTATCTTCCCTCTATAAAGGGCTTTCCTTCCCCATATACAGGGCTTTCCTCCCCCCTATACAGGGCTTCCTTCTTCCATATACAGGGCTTTCCTCCCCCCTATACAGGGCTTCCTTTTCCTATATACAGGGCTTTCCTTCCTCCTATACAGGGCTTTCCTCCCCCTATACAGGGCTTTCCTTCCCCATATACAGGGCTTTCCTCCCCCCTATACAGGGCTTATCTTCCCTCTATACAGGGCTTTCCTTCCCTCTATAAAGGGCTTTCCTTCCCCATATACAGGGCTTTCCTCCCCCCTATACCATGCTTTTATACCCCATATACAGGGCTTTCCTTCCTCCTATACAGGGCTTCACTTTCCCATATACAGGGCTTTCCTTCCGCCTATACTGGTCTTTCCTTCCCCATATACAGGGCTTTCCTTCTCCCTATACAGGGCTTTCCTTTCCTTCCCCCTATACAGGGCTTTACTTCCCCTATGCAGTGCTTTCCCTCACCCTATAAAGGGCTTTCCTTCCCCCTATACAGGGCTTTCTTTCCCCCTATACAGGGCTTTCCTCCCCCCTATACAGGGCTTCCTTTTCCCATATACAGGGCTTTCCTTCCCCCTATACAGGGCTTTCCTCCCCCTATACAGGGCTTCCCTTTCCCTTATACAGGGCTTTCCTTCCCCATATACAGAGCTTTCCTTCCCCATATACAGAGCTTTTGTCAGAGAGGTTACCTGGTTGGGCGCCGGGGCACGCCGGGGCGTGTTGGCGCTCGCGTTCCTGTCCGTGCTGGGGCGCGTGTCCCTGGGGGCGCTGGTGTGTCTGGGCTGGCCGACCGTGGCGTGCGGGGTGGCGTCCGGGCGTTCGTGCGTACGCGCGTTCGCGCTAGCGCGCGTTCGCGTTAGCGCGCGTCCGCCTGTGGGCGTCGCTTTGACGCGACCCGGTTCGGTGGGCGTGCGCGCCGGTGTCGGGGGCGCGCTCGGGCGCGTGCGGGGGCGCGGCGCACTTTGGCGAATCGGCGCGTGCACGTGCGCAGGGTTTTGGCGCCAATCGGCCTATTTAAGGCTTGCCTCTATGCTGACCCAGTGCTGCCTGATCAAACAGCTCTGTACCTTGTCCGTGATCATCCTGAGTTCCTGTATCCCTGTTGTGCTTATCCGTTGTGACCCGGCTACCCTTTGGACCATCCCTGATTGCTGCCTGAACCCGACCCCGGCTTGTCTGACCTTGTTTCTGCCTCACCCTCTTGTACCGCTGCTGCCAGCCCGTTGCCGACCTCTGCCTGTGTGTGACCAGCCTGATCAGTTCCTGCCCAGCATCTGCTCTACCCAGTCTGAAGATCTACCGGTTGCTTGCCAGACCATTGTGCTCCAGGACCCTACTTCAGGCCCTCATACCACTCCGCATTCGTGGCCTCCTGTCTACTCTACCAGGGGCCCCGAATCGGATACGTAAGGGAGCCTACCCTCTGCCCAAGCGGACTCACCTGTCTGGTAAGTGTGGGACCCGACAGTATCAGGCAGCCATGACTGAGTCCGGGCAGGGGGCCTCCCCCATGGATGAACTGTGCAGGCACCTAGCGGGCCTCACTCAAGCCGTTAAAAGTCTGCAAGAAGGCTACACTAGATTGGAAGGGCAGGTCCAGGCCCTCTCAGCCTCTCCTTCAGGAGCAGCGTCCAATTCGGCTTCGGCACCCTCTGTAGTGATGCTTCCACCAGAGCCCAGAGTACCTCCACCCGAGAAGTTTTCCGGAGATCGCAGTAAGTTCCAAGCGTTCCGCAACGCTTGCGAACTGTATTTTGCCCTGCAACCCCGTACATTCTCCCTGGAAGCTACTAAAGTGGGGTTCGTCATATCCTTGCTGACTGGTGAACCTCAAACCTGGGCCCACAATCTGTTGAAACAAAAGGCTCAATCTCTTGATTCCGTGAGTGACTTCTTCCTAGCCATGTCCCAACTGTATGAGGACCCTCAGCTAACGGCAACGGCTGAAGCCACTTTGCATTCCCTCCAACAAGGTCGCAGAGCGGCTGAAGATTACGCCGTGGAGTTTAGGCGTTGGAGCTCCGACACGGAGTGGAATGACGCTGCCTTGCGTCACCAATATCGGCTGGGACTATCTGACCCTCTAAAGGACGAGCTGGCACGAGTGGGGGTTCCCCAGACACTAGAGGAGCTCATCAACTTATCAATCCAAATTGACCGTCGCCTCAGGGAAAGACGCTCTGAAAGATCAGTTGGTCATCCACGTCTTACCTGGATGTTGCCCAGGGTCCCTAGTGCCCCGCACCAAGCTCCATTGGTCTCATCCGCTTCCGCCCAGGAAGGCTCGGAGCCTATGCAGTTGGGACTGCTCCGTCCCTCTCTGACTCCAGAAGAGAAGACACGAAGACGCACACTCAACCTGTGCTTGTACTGTGGAGAGCCCGGTCATTTTGCAAGAGCATGCCCCAATAAAAGACGTAAGTGTCTACCGTCTTCCTCATTGTGTGCACCTGTCCTACCTAGTACCGGTAGCCATTTAACACTCTCCATTGTCTTGCAGTTACCTGGAAGGAGCATCCCAGTACCGGTCATCATTGATTCAGGGGCATGCAGTGGATTCATTGACCGGACCTTCGTTGAAACTCACCATATCCCCACTCAAACTAAAGCCCAAGGACTGGCAGTCTTTCTAGCAGACGGTTCCACCCTCCGTTCCGGACCCGTCACCCAAGAAACGGTTCCTCTTTTGGCCACCATTGGCCCGGAACATCAGGAACTATTACGCCTAGATGTCATCTCCTCTCCTCTCTTCCCAATTATCCTAGGGATACCTTGGCTACAGGCCCACAATCCTAGCATCAACTGGGCTACGGGCAAGGTTCAGTTTTCCTCCGAATATTGCAGACAAAACTGCTTACGGGGAATCCCACCAACCTCCTCCCAATGTCTGTGCATGGACTCTGAAACTAAACTCTACCAAGATCTTCCTGAACCCTACCGGGATTTCCTAGACGTGTTCAGTAAGAAGGGGGCAGAAACCCTTCCAGCACATAGATCCTATGACTGCCCAATAGAACTTCTACCGGGTACCGAAGTCCCCTTTGGTAGGATCTTTCCCTTAACTGAGCAGGAGCTGGGCACCTTGAAGACTTACATTGACGAAAACCTGAAGAAAGGGTTCATTCGTCCTTCCACGTCTCCAGCTGGGGCAGGCATCTTCTTCGTGGAAAAAAAAGATCATTCCCTACGTCCCTGCATTGATTACCGGGAGCTTAACAAAATTACCATAAAGAACAGATACCCGCTACCTTTGGTTCCTGAGCTGTTTCAGAGGTTAGGATCTGCTACCGTGTTTACTAAACTAGACCTCCGTGGAGCCTATAACCTGATCCGTATAAGAGAAGGAGACGAGTGGAAGACAGCTTTTCGTACCCGATTTGGTCATTATGAGTACCTTGTCATGCCTTTTGGTCTGTGCAACGCACCGGCAACATTTCAGCATTTTGTTAATGACGTCTTTCATGATTTACTGGATTTATACGTCATCGTTTACCTGGATGATATCTTGGTCTTCTCCGCCTCTCTGATGGAGCACCGCAAACATGTACGAACCGTACTCTCCCGGCTAAGACAGCATGGGCTCTACGCCAAACTTGAGAAGTGCGAATTTGAGCTCCAATCCATCCAGTTCTTGGGTTTAATCATCTCTCCTGATGGCATTAAAATGGATCCTCAGAAAGTATCCGCTATTCTGGAGTGGCCTGCACCGACTGACAAAAAAGGGGTACAACGTTTTATTGGCTTCGCCAATTTCTATAGAAAGTTCATCAAGGGATTTTCTTCAATCATAGCTCCCATTACGGAACTTATTAAACAAGGGTGCCGGTTCCACTGGACCCCTAAAGCACAAGAGGCCTTTGGAAAACTCAAAGCGTTGTTTACCTCAGCCACTATTCTTAAACATCCCAATCCTGCCTTGCCTTTCGTCCTGGAGGTGGATGCCTCCGAAGTTGCAGTCGGAGCTGTACTGTCTCAGAGACAGGGTGCCAAAGCACTCCTGTATCCAGTGGGATTCTTCTCACGTAAGCTCTCTCCGTCCGAGAGAAATTATGACGTGGGTGATCGGGAACTTCTGGCCATTAAGGCAGCTCTGGAAGAATGGCGTTATCTCCTGGAAGGTGCAGCACATCCCATCTTGGTCTACACAGACCATAAAAACTTAGAATACCTAAGAACGGCCAAGAGATTAAAACCCCGGCAGGCCAGATGGGCACTTTTTTTTTCTCGATTTATTTTTCACATCACGTACAGACCTGGATCCAAGAATGTCAAATCCGACGCCCTTTCCGAATGTTTCTTGACTCTGAAAGAACCCTGTCCCCAGACACCATTCTCCCTTCTGGAAATTTCCTCGTTCTACAGAAAGACATAATTTCTCAAATCAGGCGAGCTTCCTCGAGAATGCCCCCACTTGCTGAAGCCTGTGCCAAGGATGGACTACTCTGGTTCAAGAATAGGATTGTGGTTCCTGAGGAGCTGAAAGCACGGGTACTAAGCTTGTGCCATGACCACAAACTTGCGGGTCACTTCGGCACGCGGAAAACAATCGACCTTGTCCAACGCTCCTTCTGGTGGCCTCATCTTACCAGGGATTGTAAGGCATATGTGGAGTCCTGTGATACGTGTGCCAGAAATAAGACTAGCCGGTCAAGAGCATGGGGCCTACTGAAGCCATTACCAGTCCCAGAGAGACCTTGGGCCATGATTTCTATGGATTTCATCGTGGAGCTCCCACCATCAGAGGGTTTTTCATCCATTTTTGTTGTAGTGGACAGGTTGTCTAAGATGGCCCATTTCCTCCCCATGAAGGGCACCCCCTCAGCCATGGAGACCGCCGCTATCTTCATCAAAGAAATCGTCAGACTACATGGAGTCCCGACCAATATAGTCTCGGACAGAGGCGTCCAGTTCACCTCCAGATTCTGGAGATCCCTTTGTGGTGCCCTTGAGATCGAGTTGTCCTTTTCCTCGGCCTACCACCCTCAGTCCAATGGACAAACCGAGAGGACGAACCAAACCTTGGAGCAATACATCCGCTGTTTTTCAGCTTTTTCCCAAGATGACTGGGCCTCCCTGCTTCCCATCGCAGAGTTCTCTTATAATAACTCTTTACACTCAGCGACTAATCAGTCTCCGTTCTATGCCAATTATGGTTTCCACCCATCCTTCTTACCTGGAGCATTTCCTGAATGCCCTGTTCCTGCAGTTTCCGAGACCTTGAATTTTTTCTCCAATAACAATAAATTGCTACAGGAAACCATGACCAAGGCTCAGGAAGACTATAAGAGGATCTTCGACAGAAAGAGACGAGGAGAACTTATGCTAGAACCTGGCAATTCTGTCTGGCTGTCCACCGCAAACCTCAAGCTAGCTTGTCCATCCAGGAAACTGGGTCCCAAATACCTGGGTCCTTTCTTGATCAAAAGGAAGATCAACAATGTGGCATTTGAATTGGACCTCCCCAATTCCCTGAGAATTCATCCAGTATTCCACGTTTCTCTCCTAAAACCGGTCACGCCTAATTTCTTTCCTGGTCGTTGCATTGGTCCACCCAAACCGATCAAGGTTGATGGCGAAGAGGAGTTTGAAGTGGAAGCAATTCTTGATTGCAGAAGAAGGCGCAATCAGGTACAATATCTGGTGAAGTGGAGGGGCTACGGTCCCGAAGACAATTCGTGGGAACTAGAAAACAATTTACACGCTAACGATCTCCTTCAATCCTTCAAAACCTCTCATCCCGCAAAGATGGCCCAGCTGGGCATCCGGAGTCTGCCCTTGAGGAGGGGGCACTGTCAGAGAGGTTACCTGGTTGGGCGCCGGGGCACGCCGGGGCGTGTTGGCGCTCGCGTTCCTGTCCGTGCTGGGGCGCGTGTCCCTGGGGGCGCTGGTGTGTCTGGGCTGGCCGACCGTGGCGTGCGGGGTGGCGTCCGGGCGTTCGTGCGTACGCGCGTTCGCGCTAGCGCGCGTTCGCGTTAGCGCGCGTCCGCCTGTGGGCGTTGCTTTGACGCGACCCGGTTCGGTGGGCGTGCGCGCCGGTGTCGGGGGCGCGCTCGGGCGCGTGCGGGGGCGCGGCGCGCTTTGGTGAATCGGCGCGTGCACGTGCGCGGCGTTTTGGCGCCAATCGGCCTATTTAAGGCTTGCCTCTATGCTGACCCAGTGCTGCCTGATCAAACAGCTCTGTACCTTGTCCGTGATCATCCTGAGTTCCTGTATCCCTGTTGTGCTTATCCGTTGTGACCCGGCTACCCTTTGGACCATCCCTGATTGCTGCCTGAACCCGACCCCGGCTTGTCTGACCTTGTTTCTGCCTCACCCTCTTGTACCGCTGCTGCCAGCCCGTTGCCGACCTCTGCCTGTGTGTGACCAGCCTGATCAGTTCCTGCCCAGCATCTGCTCTACCCAGTCTGAAGATCTACCGGTTGCTTGCCAGACCATTGTGCTCCAGGACCCTACTTCAGGCCCTCATACCACTCCGCATTCGTGGCCTCCTGTCTACTCTACCAGGGGCCCCGAATCGGATACGTAAGGGAGCCTACCCTCTGCCCAAGCGGACTCACCTGTCTGGTAAGTGTGGGACCTGACAGTTTTCCTTCCCCCTATACAGAGCTTTCCTTCTCCATATACAGGGCTTTCCTTCCCCATATACAGGGCTTTCCTTCCGCCTATACTGGGCTTTACTTCCCCATATACAGGGCTTTCCTTCTCCCTATACAGAGCTTTCCTTCCCCCTATACAGGGCTTTCCTTCCCCTATACAGGGCTTCCCTTTCCCATATACAGGGCTTTCCTTCCCCATATACAGAGCTTTCCTTCTCCATATATAGAGCTTTCCTCCCCCTATACAGGGCTTCCCTTTCCCATATACAGGGCTTTCCTTCCGCCTATACTGGGCTTTACTTCCCCATATACAGGGCTTTCCTTCCCTATATACAGGGCTTTCCTCCCCCTATACTGGGCTTTCCTTCCCCATATACAGGGCTTTCCTTCCGCCTATACTGGGCTTTACTTTCCCATATACAGGGCTTTCCTTCTCCCTATACAGGGCTTCCCTTCCCCATATACAGGGCTTTCCTTCCCCATATACAGGGCTTTCCTTCTGCCTATACTGGGCTTTAATTCCCCATATACAGGGCTTTCCTTCTCCCTATACAGGGCTTCACTTTCCCATATACAGGGCTTTCCTTCCGCCTATACTGGTCTTTCCTTCCCCATATACAGGGCTTTCCTTCTCCCTATACAGGGCTTTCCTTTCCTTCCCCCTATACAGGGCTTTACTTCCCCCTATGCAGTGCTTTCCTTCACCCTATAAAGGGCTTTCCTTCCCCCTATACAGGGCTTTCTTTCCCCCTATACAGGGCTTTCCTCCCCCCTATACAGGGCTTCCTTTTCCCATATACAGGGCTTTCCTTCCCCCTATACAGGGCTTTCCTCCCCCTATACAGGGCTTCCCTTTCCCTTATACAGGGCTTTCCTTCCCCATATACAGAGCTTTCCTTCCCCATATACAGAGCTTTCCTTCCCCCTATACAGAGCTTTCCTTCTCCATATACAGGGCTTTCCTTCCCCATATACAGGGCTTTCCTTCCGCCTATACTGGGCTTTACTTCCCCATATACAGGGCTTTCCTTCTCCCTATACAGAGCTTTCCTTCCCCCTATACAGGGCTTTCCTTCCCCTATACAGGGCTTCCCTTTCCCATATACAGGGCTTTCCTTCCCCATTAACAGAGCTTTCCTTCTCCATATATAGAGCTTTCCTCCCCCTATACAGGGCTTCCCTTTCCCATATACAGGGCTTTCCTTCTCCATATATAGAGCTTTCCTCCCCCTATACAGGGCTTCCCTTTCCCATATACAGGGCTTTCCTTCCGCCTATACTGGGCTTTACTTCCCCATATACAGGGCTTTCCTTCCCTATATACAGGGCTTTCCTCCCCCTATACTGGGCTTTCCTTCCCCATATACAGGGCTTTCCTTCCGCCTATACTGGGCTTTACTTCCCCATATACAGGGCTTTCCTTCTCCCTATACAGGGCTTCCCTTCCCCATATACAGGGCTTTCTTACCCCTATACAGGGCTTTCCTTACCCATATACAGAGCTTTCCTTCCCCCTATACAGTGCTTTCCTTCCCCCTATACTGGGCTTTCCTTCCCCCTATACAGAGCTTTCCTTCCCCCTATACAGTGCTTTCCTTCCCCCTATACTGGGCTTTCCTTACCCATATACAGAGCTTTCCTTCCCCCTATACAGGGCTTTCCTTCCTATATACAGGACTTTCCTTCCTATATACAGGGCTTTCCTTCCCCCTATACAGGGCTTTCCTTCCCCATCCCAGTCACCAGAGTGGTGCAGGAGTAATGAAAGGTGAAAATGTGCTGCTGATGGGTGGTAAGTGACCCTTTCATCCTGCCTTGCATGGAATTGGGAAAAGGTCACTTTTTTAGGACTCATTCACAAGAGCGACTAGTAAAACCAGGCAAGTGATCTGCATTTGGATCTGCACTTTGACCTAAATGCTGCTTCTGTTTCCTGTATAGGTGTTATCAGATCAGTACACGGTTGTGGCCAGGGGCTTGGATCCAAATCCCCCCCCAAAACATCTGCGGCAACTACCACTGACAGTCTGCACAGGAGAATGCTGTGGTCAGAACTAACATGACACAGCCGAGGGAGAACTCATCCCACTATGAAATGCCTGGTCTGGTAAGTCGATTTCTTGGAGGGAAGGGAGCTGAACCCGGTAGGGGTTTCCTCTACTGGGGGGCACATGTTCTGGTAGTGGAAGGAGATCTATACTTGGGGGAGTTAAACTAGTTAGGGGGTATCTGTACTGAAGGAGTTGTATTTGGGGGACCTGTACTGGGGAAAAATCTCTACTGGGGTGATCCGTAGTATTGGAGGGGGCGGGGGGACTGGGAGGTTGGATCTCTACTAGGGGGAGATCTGTACTGGTAGGGGTATGTGCTGGGGGGGGATCTGTACTGGGGGGGGGGGCTGTAATGGGGAAGGGGATCTGCACTGGGGGAAGATCTTTACTGCAGGGGAAAATCTATACTGAAGGGGATATCAGTATGGGGGGGGGGGGTCAATACGGGGAGAAGATCTGTAGCACAGGGGGAGGTCTATACTGAAGGGGAGATTTGTACTGGGGGGATCCTTACTGGAAAAAGATCTGCACTGCAGGGGAAAAGCTATACTGAAAAGGATATCAGTACTGGGGGGGGGGGGGTGGGATCTATACTGGGGGGAGATCTGTAGTGCAGATCACGCAGTATGCCCATCACAAAGCCCAAATCCCCCCTTCACATCAGAACCCTACCTTTTGGTTGCACGAATTTAGCAAAGGGCAGAAGGTCTGGAGGAGGAGGACCCCCATCACAGAATCTCCAATCACACAGAACCCCTATCACAGAGCCCGCCAATCACACAGTGCCCCATCACAGAGCCCCCAGTTATGCAGTACCCCATCACAGAGCCCCAATCTCCTCTTCACATCAGAACCCACCCTTTTGGCTCCACCAGTTTAGCAGAGGGCAGGAGGTGGAGGAGGTCCGGAAGAGGAGGACTTCCATTGCCTCCTGAATGCTGGGGGTGGCCCTGCAAGCCACCTGCCTTGTATCAGAGTTATGCTATACCACAGTGCAGGCCAGCAGCAGCCATCGCTATAACAACCAATGACATCTTGCATCCTGGTCCTAGAGCGTCATTGGTTGTTACGGTGCTGCCTGCACCACGGCAACTTGCGATGCTGGTCCAGGCCAAACTGGGTCCACCGATCACCGGGGGGAACCCAGATGGCAACCTAAGGTGCCATGGCATCCTGGTTGAGAAAAACTAGTTTAGAGAGACTTTGGGCAAGAAGGCAGCGTGATTGTAAGTGGAGTGTTTGCTCCCTCTAGTGGCTAATCAACAAAATTCTATATTTAATACAGTAACAAAAAATATGGAGGAGCAAGTATAAATAGTGCAAATGTCATATTAGATATTAAAGCCAAACCATGGCCTTAAAGAAAAGGCAATAAAGGCTTCTTACCTTCCTCCTCTTTGTTACACTCTATATGTTGAACTACACATGTTCAGCTCAGTGTACAATTGCGGCATCTGCCAGGTGTTGGAATTAAATTAGTTCCTGTGCCCATGCACATCACCCCCATAGTGGGCCAATCACCCGGAGAGTAAGATGTGCCAGTTGATCCCCAGTTCCCCATCAGGACGGTCGTATACTCTTGGGCAATCCATACAGAGGTGCTGATCCCTTGCTCCCACGCATTGCTCCCGTGTGGGGGATCTCCACAACAGTGTGACTCCTTGTAAGGCATGTCTGGGGGGATGGGGGCCCCCCCTTCTGGATTGTCGACAGATCGGGCTCTTCATGTGGGATCAAGCAAAGGCTTTTTAGCGGAATCTTTGGTCAGGAGACTCTTTACAATACCCTGTGATGGCAAACCAAACCTCTGAAGAAGACCCTGTTGGGTCGAAACGCGTCAGATTTCGTGCACCATCAGCATTGTTGGACATTGAATGTTGTGTACTATTATGTTTGCATTAATTGTATTTTTTACATCCCCTGTACCAGTATTTACGTTTTAACTGTCATTGTTAACCCACCATGTTTGTTATCAATAAAATTAATTCTATAATTCTCATGTACTATTGTTCTAACTCCTTGCTTCCTAGAAAACCCCAATCTGGAGGACCCTTCCCATTTTTTGACACTGTTCGGTTTGTGCGGCATGTTTCTTTCCTCCTGTAGGTGTCTTCCCCTCTACGAAATTAGTTCCTGTGCCCATGCACATCACCCCCATGGTGGGCCAATCACCCAGGGAGGAAGATGTGCCAGGGAAGGAGCTTGGGGATGCCGCATCCACTGGAGCGGAGGTGAGTATTTGCGCCCATTAGTGCCGCTTTAAGGTAAACCCCACACAGAATTTCCACTCACTGAGAATATACTTTCCCTTTAAGACCTCCCAAGTCGTTATTACCCGCTTTGCAATGTAATGCCGGCCATCTGTCCTCAGGGTCTTTTTTGGGCTCGTTTACTAATTCTATTTCTTATAGTATTTGCACTTAGAGAATTACAACTTTATTTATTTTCTTAAAAATAAAAGGTTTCATCACTAATATTACTCAAAGCTGAGCCCATCTCTTCAAAAATCAATCATATGAAGTACCGCGCGACTGAAATTGACTTCGTTCAACATGATGTTAGACCGGCGGAGAGAGTAGTAGGTACAAGCACTTATTCCGCACAACCATTACGGTGAACGTAAAGCAATTATTTTTTTTCAGAATGACTCACATGGCAACACAAAACCGTATTATTAACTGGAAAATACAGCATGGCTCGCTGAAAAAAATAAAATGTTATGTTTTTTAATACCTGTTTTTTTTTTATTATTTTGTTTTGCTTTAACTTATTTCTTTCTTTCCCTTATTATTAATGTAAATCTTTGGTATCAGCCTGTTCTGCCCCTCTTTCGTATCTTTTTTTTATGTCTTGTATTGAACTGGGTGAAAGGAACAAAAGGAAGGAAGCGCCAGCTAAGTTTCCATTGAAAGTATTTATTTAAGCACTACAGCAATAACATCATCCAAAAATGTTGACGCGTTTCAGCCTTAGGCCTTCGTCAAAAAGCTTTTGATGAAGGCCTAAGGCCGAAACGCGTCAACATTTTTGGATGAGGTTATTGCTGTAATGCTTAAATAAATATTTTCTATGGAGAAGCTGTCGATTTGCCGGCCTGTACTTTCTATGGATTTTTTGTGAGCTTAATTAGCCAGAGCACCGACTAATCTACACACCAACTATACTATATAGCGGTAGAGCTTGGGGGAGTTTTTCTTTTGCCAGCTAAATGTAGAAACCCAATAAAAACTTTTACCACACCACCGCCCAAGGTACGTCATATGACGTCATGGACTTTGAGTGGGGATATCTAAAATGACAGGTTCAGCTACAGGCATCATCTAGATATCATCTTTTTTCAGCCGGCGATTCTGTGCACCATAAGAACAATCATAGCGGCAGTTCAACCGTTTGATCGTTCTTACAGGTGGCGGTATGGGACGTCCCTCCCCCCCCTATCCCGCCGCACTCTGGTGCTGCTCCCGGGCTCGCCCCTGTGATTGGCGAGCCGGAAGAACGAAACGGTTGCCTTCTGAAGTTTACCATAGAGATTTTTGGTCACCAGATGGTCCCCAGTCATCCCTATGACCCTCGGAGGCCCGGGCGCGATGTTATGACGTCCCATCCGGGCCAGCGGAGGTAAACAAAGCTGAGGACGCAACTGAAAGGCCGAGAGAGTTTACCGTATTTTCATTTTTTTTATCTCAGCTTTTCCAGCCTGAAGGAGAGATGTGAGGTCTTATTGACCCCCCCATCTCTCCATAAAGAGGACCTGTCACGCACTATTCCTATTACAAGGGATGTTTACATTCCTTGTAATAGGAATAAAGTGATCCAAAAATATATTTTTTTAAGAGAAAGTGTAAAAAAATAAAATAAAATAAAGAATTAAAAAAAATGTTTTAAAGCTTGCGCACAGAAGCGAACGCATACGTAAGTTGCGCCCACATATGTAAACGGCGTTCAAATCACACATGTGTGGTATCGCTGCGTGCGTTACAGCAAAACCAATAATTCTAGCCCAAGATCTCCTCTGTAACTCTAAAAATGTAACCTGTAAAAATGTTTAAAGCGTCGCCTATGGAGATTCTTAAGTACCGAAGTTTGATGCCATTCCACACAAGTCTGTGCAATTTTAAAGCGCAACATGTTAGGTATCTATTTACTCAGTGTAACATCATCTTTCACATTATAGAAAACAATTGGGCTAACTTTACTGTTTTGTTTTTTTAATTCATGAAACGAATTTGCTAAAAACGCGTTCGAAAAATCGCTGCGCAAATACCGTGTGACATAAAAAGTTGCAACGACTACTATTTTATTCCCTAGGGTCTCTGCATATAATGTTTGGGGGAGTAATTTTCTAGAAAAAAAAATGATGATTTTTATATGTAGGAGCGAAGTGCCAGATCCCCCCAGCTCCCCTCTCTGTACAAATCCCCCCAGCTCTCCTCTCTGTACAAATCCCCCAGCTCCCCCCTCTGTACAAATCCTTCCAGCTCCCCCCACTGTACAAATCCTTCCAGCTCCCCTCCCTGTACAAATTCCCCCCCCCCCCAGCTCCCCTCTCTGTACAAATCCCCCCCAGCTCCCCTCTCTGTACAAATCCCCCCAGCTCTCCTCTCATCACAAATCCCCCCCAGCTCCCCTCTCATCACAAATCCCGCCAGCTCTCCTCTCTGTACAAATCCCCCCTCAGCTCCCCTCTCATCACTAATCCCCCAGCTCTTCTCTCTGCACAAATCCCCCCAACTCCCCTCTCTGTACAAATCCCCCCCAGCTCCCCTCTCTGTACAAATCCTCCCAGCTCTCCTCTCTGTACAAATCCCCCCAGCTCCCCTCCCTGTACAAATCCCACCCAGCTCCTCTCTCTATACAAATCCTCCCAGCTCTCCTCTCTGTACAAATCCCCCCAGCTCTCCTCTCTGTACAAATCCCCCCCAGCTCCCCTCTCTGTACAAATCCCCCCAACTCTCCTCTCTGCACAAATACCCCCTCAGCTCCCCTCTCTGTTCAAATCACCCCAGCTCTCCTCTCTGTAAAAATCTCACCCAGCTTCCCCTCTGTACAAATCCCACCCAGCTTCCCCTCTGTACAAATCCCACCCAGCTCCGCTCTCTGTACAAATCCCACCCAGCTCCCCTCTCATCACAAATCCCCACAGCTCCGCTCTCTGTACAAATCCAACCCAGCTCCGCTCTCTGTACAAATCCAACCCAGCTCCGCTCTCTGTACAAACACCCCCAGTTCTCCTCTCATCACAAATCCCCCCCAGCTCCCCTCTCATCACAAATCCCCCCAGCTCCCCTCTCTGTACAAATCCTCCCAGCTCTCCTCTCTGTACAAATCCCCCCAGCTCTCCTCTCTGTACAAATCCCACCCAGCTCCCCTCTCTGTACAAATCCCCCCAGCTCCCCTCTCTGTACAAATCCCGCCCAGCTCCCCTCCCTGTACAAATCCCACCCAGCTCCCCTCTCTATACAAATCCTCCCAGCTCTCCTCTCTGTACAAATCCCCCCAGCTCTCCTCTCTGTACAAATCCCCCCAGCTCTCCTCTCTGTACAAATCCCCCCAGCTCTCCTCTCTGTACAAATCCCCCCAGCTCTCCTCTCTGTACAAATCCCCCCAGCTCTCCTCTCTGTACAAATCCCCCCCAGCTCCCCTCTCTGTACAAATCCCCCCACAGCTCCCCTCTCTGTACAAATCCCCCCCCAGCTCCCCTCTCTGTTCAAATCACCCCAGCTCTCCTCTCTGTACAAATCCCACCCAGCTTCCCCTCTGTACAAATCCCACCCAGCTCCCCTCTCTGTACAAACCCCCCCAGTTCTCCTCTCATCACAAATCCCCCCCAGCTCCCCTCTCATCACTAATCCCCCCAGCTCCCCTCTCTGTACAAATCCTACCAGCTCTCCTCTCTGTACAAATCCCCCCAGCTCTCCTCTCTGTACAAATCCCCCCCCAGCTCCCCTCTCTGTACAAATCTCCCCAACTCTCCTCTCTGTACAAATCCCCCCTCAGCTCCCCTCTCTGTTCAAATCTCCCCAGCTCTCCTCTCTGTACAAATCCCACCCAGCTTCCCCTCTGTACAAATCCCACCCAGCTCCCCTCTCTGTACAAATCCCCCCAGTTCTCCTCTCATCACAAATCCCCCCAGCTCCCCTCTCTGTACAAATCCCCCAGATCTCCTCTCTGTACAAATCCCCCCTCATCTCCCCTCTCTGTACAAATCCCCCCAGCTCCCCTCCCTGTACAGATCCTCCCAGCTCTCCTCTCTTCACAAATCCCCCCCAGCACCCCTCTCTGTTCAAATCACCCCAGCTCTCCTCTCTGTACAAATCCCACCCAGCTCCCCTCTCTGTACAAACCCCCCCAGTTCTCCTCTCATCACAAATCCCCCCCAGCTCCCCTCTCATCACTAATCCCCCCAGCTCCCCTCTCTGTACAAATCCTACCAGCTCTCCTCTCTGTACAAATCCCCCCAGCTCTCCTCTCTGTACAAATCCCCCCAGCTCTCCTCTCTGTACAAATCCCCCCCCCAGTTCCCCTCTCTGTACAAATCTCCCCAACTCTCCTCTCTGTACAAATCCCCCCTCAGCTCCCCTCTCTGTTCAAATCTCCCCAGCTCTCCTCTCTGTACAAATCCCACCCAGCTTCCCCTCTGTACAAATACCACCCAGCTCCCCTCTCTGTACAAATCCCCCCAGTTCTCCTCTCATCACAAATCCCCCCAGCTCTCCTCTCTTCACAAATCCCCCCCAGCTCCCCTCTCTGTACAAACCCCCCCAGCTCTCCTCTCTGTACAAATCCCCCCTCAGCTCCCCTCTCTGTACAAATCCTCCCAGCTCTCCTCTCTGTACAAATCCCCCCAGCTCTCCTCTCTGTACAAATCACCCCAGCTCTCCTCCCTGTACAGATCCCACCCAGCTCGCCTCTCTGTACAAATCCCACCCAGCTCCCCTCTCTTCACAAATCCCCCCCAGCTCCCCTCTCTGTACAAACCCCCCCAGCTCTCCTCTCTGTACAAATCCCCCCTCAGCTCCCCTCTCTGTACAAATCCTCCCAGCTCTCCTCTCTGTACAAATCCCCCCAGCTCTCCTCTCTGTACAAATCACCCCAGCTCTCCTCTCTGTACAAATCCCCCCAGCTCTCCTCTCTGTACAAATCCCACCCAGCTCCCATCTCTGTACAAATCCCCCCAGTTCTCCTCTAATCAAAAATCCCCCACAGCTACCCTCTCATCACAAATCCCCCCAGCTCCCCTCTCTGTACAAATCCCCCAGCTCTCCTCTCTGTACAAATCCCCCCTCATCTCCCCTAACTGTACAAATCCCCCCAGCTCTCCTCTCTGTACAAATCCGCCCCAGCTCTCCTCTCTGTACAAATCCCCCCAGCTCCCCTCTCATCACAAATCCCCCCAGCTCCCCTCTCTGTACAAATCCCTCCAGCTCCCCTCTCTGTACAAATCCCCCCAGCTCCCCTCTCTGTACAAATCCCCACAGCTCCCCTCTCTGTTCAAATCCCCTTCAGCTCCCCTCTCTGTACAAATCCCCCCAGCTCTCCTCTATGTACAAACCCCTCCAGCTCTCCTCTCTGTACAAATTCCCCCAGCTCCCCTCTCTGTACAAATCCCCCCAGCTCCCCTCTCTGTGTTTAGTATCTGCACCCATGCTCTAAAATGGCCCCAACGATAGCCAGCAGAAAAAAAAATCTTAAAGGACTGCCCCTCCTGTAATAATACAGAGCCATCATCCACATACAGAACAAAAAAACACAAATGCTGGCGCTTGGGACACTGGTGTAATAGCTCACAATTAATGTAATTAAAAGGCAAATCAAAAATAATAAAAAAGATCAATGAAAAAGTCCACAAGTAATTATAATAAGGAACGTCCAATCAATGGTAAAAAGTGCTGATTAGTAGGTCTGGGGAGATGGATCAAGATGATAAGATCACTAGCACAAAGGGCTGCTCTTCTCTGGAGTGAAGTCAACTCAGGAACACATGGAAAAGCAAAGACAGAAAAGTGCCTCTAATTGAAGTGTTTTAATCGGTGATACAAAAAGTAATAAACACTTACATTTCAGTAAGTACAGATATACTCATCAGGAGGGGCAATATCCTAGGGATGTAGCCAGTGTCAAAGGCATGTTTCCAGGAGGTACCAAGTCCACATACAGAAATAGAAGGGAGAATGTAAATTATACAGTGTGTGTTTAGTATCTGCACCGACACTCCAAAAGGGCCCCAACGATAGCCAGCAGAAGAAAATCTTAAAGGACTGCCCCTCCCGTAATAATACAGTGCCGTCATTCCCATACAGAAATAGAAGGGGGAATGTAAATTATACAGTGTGTGTTTAGTATCTGCACCGACACTCCAAAAGGGCCCCAACGATGGCCAGCAGAAGAAAATCTTAAAGGACTGCCCCTCCCGTAATAATACAGTGCCGTCATTCCCATACAGAAATAGAAGGGGGAATGTAAATTATACAGTGTGTGTTTAGTATCTGCACTGACGTTCTAAAAGGGCCCCAACAATAGCCAGCAGAAGAAAATTTTAAAGGACTGCCCCTCCCGTAATATTACAGAGCCGTCATCCCCATACAGAAATAGAAGGGAAAATGTACATTACACAGCGTGTGTTTAGTATCACTTTAAGGAAAGAAAATACTCTATTGCAAAATATACTATTGCTGTCTGGCAGGAATATCTGAATCACAAATCCGGCTGAGCAGAATTACAAATCCCTTGGCAGACGAATCATTTCCCATCTCGGGATCTCAGCTGCGTATTCACATGTTTGCCCCGATCGTCCTCGCCTGAAAATCTCTTAATCTGTTGCCGTCCGTGCCGCGATTCAGCGCCCTTCCTCCAGTCGTTTTTTACTTCCGTATTTTAGGTTTACCTCAATGAAACTTCCTTGCAGCCCGCCGGCACCATTACTTAGCACTGATGGCGGCTTCACCTGGAGAGGAGATTTATTATTAAGCAGAGCCCATGGGAAGCGCAAATGTTGAAATAATGTAAAAAAAAAAAAGCCGAGACCAAAATAAAAAGGGGAATTATTTATACAAAGTGCTTTAATGAGGGGCACAGCGGCGGCGGGGTACTAAGGAGGCGCTGGCTCCAGAACAATTCTGTAGGATTATTACTCCATTACTTGTCAGCCTAAAACCTCAGAGAGGTGTGTGATTAGCCTGAGTGCCGCCATTATTAGGGGGTTGGTGAAGCTCTTTCAGCCAATGATAGATTTATTGGATAATATATTATTATACACACACTCACACATCTATAGGTTTTCTGCTTAATATTTTTTTTTTCAGTACGCATTTACTTTATTCTGCTTTAAATTATTTCTTTATTTCCCATTTTCTGGCAATAATACCAGCTTGTGGCAGTAACATTTCTTGCTGTAAACAAAGCTCAGCTTAAAGTAAATCTAATGTATTTTTTTAATGCTCCTTGTCATATTTTATACTGTTAGTTAATTGTATCCTTTAACAGTATATATATATATATATACACACACTATATTACCAAAAGTATTGGGACACCTGCCTTTACACACACATGAGCTTTAATGACATCCCAGTCTTAGCCTGTAGGGTTCAATATTGAGTTGGCCTAACCTTTGCAGCTATAACAGCTTCAACTCTTCTGGGAAGGCCGTCCACAAGGTTTAGGAGTGTGTCTATTGGAATGTTTGACCATTCTTCCAGAAGAGCATTTGCAAGGTCAGGCACTGATGTTGAGCGAGAAGGCCTGGCTTGTAGTCTCCACTCTAATTCATCCCAAAGGTGTTCTATGGGGTTGAGGTCAGGACTCTGTGCAGGCCAGTCAAGTTCCTCCACCCCAAACTCGCTCATCCATGTCTTTATGGACCTTGCTTTGTGCACTGGTGCGCAGTCATGTTGGAACAGGAAGGGGCCGTCCCCAAACTGTTCCCACAACGTTGGGAGCATGAAATTGTCCAAAATGTCTTGGTATGCTGACGCCTTAAGAGTTCCCTTCACTGGAACTAAGGGGCCAAGCCCAACCCCTGAAAAACAACCCCTACACCATAATCTCCCCTCCACCAAATGATTTGGACCAGTGCACAAAGCAAGGTCCATAAAGACATGATGGAGCGAGAAGCAGGGTGGTAGCTGGGAATAGGGCCAGGCATTGACAGAGGAAGTTCCATCCTTCTGCTTCAGCAAGCTTGTGAGATGAGCGGTATACTGTGTGCAGTTGTGTAGCAACATATGGACCCTTTCTCTGTAACACTCATCCCATATTGCTGCACTGCACACCTATCTGTAGCATTGAGGGCACCTCTGAGCCTGTGTCCTGCTCCACCAGTCCAGCTTTCCTCTACCACCTCACTCCCAGTGACAGAATGGGGTCCCGCAATGCACTAAACGCGGACCTCATGCCTGCACTTATTAACTCTTTCAGCTTTTCACCGTACCCCACTAGGTTCTTGGGGTTCAGTACTGATTGCTTTCAGGGAACCGACAATTAGGGAGGAAGCCAGAGCTCCCTCACTACTGAAGGACCTATCACCCATGACTGGTACCACTCTTCACTATATGGCTGCTATCCATTCCCACCAACTCATGGTTACCCATAACAACTACATTCCTTACTCCAACTCCTTTGTTGAGTTAACCTTTGTGGTAGCCTTCTGTTCCTTGCTCTTCAACTCCATAAAAGCTTTTCAGGCCCTGTTCTTCTAGATAAGCCATGTACCACCAAGCTCCCCTTTATAAATAACTTCAGACCAGGCTTTAAAATGGTTGACATCTGTAATAAATAATACATGGGGTGCTCGCGGGTTGCTGTTGGTTACATCTTCATAGGTGGACTTTTCTCCACTTTTGCATGCAGTCAGGGCTGTCTTTAATATTGATTGGACCCTGGGCAAACATTTTCGTCGGGCCCCCCCTCCCGCCCCACTCAAAATCAGTTTACTGTAGCAGATCAGGCAGTGATTGCGATTGGTTGCCAGAGGCTACAGCATATCATTACCGCTCACTGACTGGATGCTAGAGGTTACAGCACACATTATGACTCACTGATTAGTTGCTAGGTTACAGCACATAATTTCTGCTTGCTGATTGGTTGCTAGAAGGTACTGCACATCATTACTGCTAATTGATTGGTTGCTAGAGGTTACATGTTTACTGCTCACTCATTGGTTGCTAGAGGTTACTGCACATTATTCCTGCTCACTCATTGGTTGCTAGAGGTTACTGTGCATCATTAACACTTATTGGTTGCTAGAGGTTACAGCACATCAATACAGCTCATTGATTTCTTGCTAAAGGTTACAACACATCATCTCCCCACTGCCTGTACACCATGGACTGGGGAGGTGAGGGGACCCACCAATAGACAGAAAACACCTAGAACTTGCTATTAGTAATGAGCAGAGCAGGGAACACAACTATGAATGTTACCTGAGTGCAGGTAGGCACAGAGTCCAATGTGAGCAGTATCCCTAAGGACAGGCTCCCATAAATAAAT
Source organism: Lithobates clamitans (assembly GCA_037952925.1). Lineage (NCBI taxonomy): Eukaryota > Metazoa > Chordata > Amphibia > Anura > Ranidae > Lithobates > Lithobates clamitans. The sequence continues at coordinate 469,596 of JBBGZY010000146.1, forward strand.
GACTAGTCATGCCGCCTGCAGTAGAGCAGTGTTGAGGGGCGAGCTACGTACAAAGTGCAGGATTGAGGAGTGCGCTTCATATGGAGTGCAAGGTTGAGTGGTACGCTATGTACAGAATGCAGGGCTGAGAATTGAGCTACATACAGAGTGGAGGATTGAGAGGTAAGCTACGTACAGAGTGCAGGGTTGAGGGGTGAGCTACGTACAGAGTGCAAGGTTGAGGGGCGAGCTACGTACAGAGTGCAGAGTTGAGGGGCGAGCTACGTACAGACTGCAGGATTGAGGGGTGCGTTACATACAGAGTGCAGGGTTGAAGGGTGCGTTACATACAGAGTGCAGGATTGAGGGGTGCATTACATAAAGAAATGGGTTGAGGGGTGCGTTACATACAGATGCAGTGTTGAGGGGTGCGTTACATACAGAGTGCAGGGTTGAGGGGTGCGCTACATACAGAGTGCACGGTTGAGGGGTGCGTTACATACAGAGTGCAGGGTTGAGGGGTGTGCTACATACAGAGTTCAATATTGAGGGGTGCGCTATGTATTGAGTGCACGTTGGAGGGGTGCGCTATATATAGATTGCAGGGTTTAGGGGTGTGTTGTGTACATCCAAGTCCCCCCCCAGCCCCCCCCAAGTACAGAACTTTCCTCCCCCTGATTCCAGTTTAAACCCCCCCTTCAATACATAGCAGTCCTCCTGCACCATTCCACCCCCCCCCCCCTTCAATACACAGCATTCCTCGGCACCAATACCACCCACCCCCACCCCCAGACTCCATCGCCTAAAAACCATCAGAGCAGGGCCGGGCTGCTCAAGAGAAGCTGTAATATGCATGTTCGTGGGAGGAGCTTCTTATCCCTCGCCCCCTTTCTCTGCTCTCATATAAAGCTCAATGTGTGTAGAGCAGAGAGGGATGTGAATGGCAGCCGGGAGAGGAGCGCTGTCACTTGTAAATAGGGAAGCAGTACTTCTGTATTAACAAGTGACAGTAGCGAGCAGCTGAGCTAGCAAGTGACAAGTGCCGGAGAGGAACTCTGGCTGAAAAAAAACCCAGCAGGCAGTGTGTACCCCAGGGGCTGCTCAGCTGCTTTGGGCCCCCCTAGAATAGCTGGGCTCTGGGCAGATGCCCCATTCGCCCTGCGTTAAAGACAGCCCTGTATGCAGTCCCAACCCTCCCTCAAGCCCAGCCTTCCCCCTATTTATGTGTAGCACAGGGTGTTGGGCAGAACCCGGAAAAGCCTGGGAAAAATGCAGAATTTGCATTAACTCTTTCCCAACCGGGCAGCTCAGCATTATAATTGGCAAACTGACTCGGAGAAAGACAGCACAGTGGGGGAAACCTGACCCCTACTGCAGGCCAAGTGTAATCCTGTAGGGGGCCAGATTTGGGTCATGGGCCATCATTTGGAGATGCACCTGTGTTGGAACACACCATGATGCTCTGTATTAATGAATTACAATTATCTACAGTACAGTATCTCACAAAAGTGAGTACACCCCTCACATTTCTGTAAATCTTTTCTTCTATCTTTTCATGTGACAACACTGAAGAAATGACACTTTGCTACAATGTAAAGTAGTGAGTGTACAGCTTGTATAACAGTGTAAATTTGCTGTCCCCTGAAAATAACTCAACACACAGCCATTAATGTCTAAACCGCTGGCAACAAAAGTCAGTACACCCCTAAATGAAAATGTCCAAATTGGGCCCAAAGTGTCAATATTTTGTGTGGCCACCATTTTTTTCCAGCACTGCCTTAACCCTCTTGGGCATGGAGGTCACCAGAGCTTCACAGGTTGTCACTGGAGTCCTCTTCCCCTCCTCCATGACGACATCACGGAGCTGGTGCATGTTAGAGACCTTGCGCTCCTCCACCTTCCGTTTGAGGATGTCCCACAGATGATCAATAGGGTTTAGGTCTGGAGACATGCTTGGCCAGTCCATCATCTTTACCCTCAGCTTCTTTAGCAAGGCAGTGGTGGTCTTGGAGGTGTGTTTGGGGTCGTTATCATGTTGGAATACTGCCCTGCGGTCCAGTCTCTGAAGGGAGGGGATCATGCTCTGCTTCAGTAGGTCACAGTACATGTTGGCATTCATGGTCCCCTCAATGATCTGTAGCCCCCCAGTGCCGGCAGCACTCATGCAGCCCCAGACATGACACTCCCACCACCATGCTTGACTGTAGACAAGACACACTTGTCTTTGTCCTCCTCACCTGGTTGCCGCCACACACGCTTGTCACCATCTGAACCAAATAAGTTTATCTTGGTCTCATCAGACCACAGGACATGGTTCCAGTAATCCAAGTCCTTAGTCTGCTTGTCTTCAGCAAACTTTTTGCGGACTTTCTTGTGCATCTTCTTTAGAACAGGTTTCCTTCTGGGATGACAGCCATGCAGACCAATTTGATGCAGTGTGCGGCGTATGGTCTGAGCACTGACAGGCTGACCCCCCCACCCCTACAACCTCTGCAGCAATGCTGGCAGCACTCATACGTCTATTTCCCAAAGACAACCTCTGGATATGACGCTGAGCACGTGACCTCGACTCCTTTGGTGGACCATGGTGAGGCCTGTTCTGAGTGGAACCTGTCCTGTTACACCGCTGTATGGTCTTGGCCACCGTGCTGCAGCTCAGTTTCAGGGTCTTGGCAATCTTCTTATAGCCTAGGCCATCTTTATGTAGAGCAACAATTCTTTTTTTCAGATCCTCAGACAGTTCTTTGCCATGAGGTGCCATGTTGAACTTCCAGTGACCAGTATGAGAGAGTGAGAGCGATAACACCAAATTTAACACACCTACTCCCCATTCACACCTGAGACCTTGTAACACTAACGAGTCACATGACACCGGGGAGGAAAAATGTCTAATTGGGCCCAATTTGGACATTTTCACTTAGGGGTGTACTGACTTTTGTTGCCAGCGGTTTAGACATTACTGGCTGTGTGTTGAGTTATTTTGAGGGGACAGCAAATTTACACTGTTATACAAGCTGTACACTCACTACTTTACATTGTAGCAAAGTGTCATTTCTTCAGTGTTGTCACATGAAAAGATAGAAGAAAAGATTTACAAAAATGTGAGGGGTGTACTTACTTTTGTGAGATACTGTATGTTATCAAAATGTGTACGGGTCCGATTTTCTGTCCATTGTGGTGCATTGTCAGCCCGTTCAAATGAATAAATTGCACTGAAATGGATCTAAAAACTGAAGGAAACTTGGAATAAAAGTTGGCTGCAACTCGAAAATAATTTCAGGTTAAAAACTGAAAACAGAAAAGTTATGCAATAATTGCATGTGTGTGTTACCGTATGTAGGAGGTCCCCGCTCAGTGCTGAAGGTTGTGTGACAACACAGAAGAAAGATAAAATAATCATAATTCTGTCAACTGAAACCTAAACCGGTAGAAATGAGTGTGGGATGCGCTGTAGACACCCGGCTGATGTGTCGCTTGAATCATTACCCAATGAAGGAAAACTCTATGGAAACACGGGGTGGCGTGTCAAATGTCACCGAAATATGTCAAACTCTTCATGAGAAGCTTGATGGCTCGGTGATCCTGGAGCACTCGAAGTGCTGATTATTTGCACTTCTCAATCATCAAGGATTCAGTTAATTTGTTAAGCCCACGATGTCAGTCGACATTAATAATACAGTCATGGGAATGATTAATAAGGATGTATCTACCATTCCCTGTACTCATCATTATCCTTTGACCTGGCTTGGTTGTCACGAGCGCTACAGGAGCACCATAAGGCTTATAGGGATCCAGTAATTGGAGCGTATGGAGGAGGACACTACTGACCTCTCCTTCGGAGATTGCGGCTTCTCTGGTTGTGATGCTAATCCAATGGCTCCAGTACTGACCTGGAACAAGCATGTGGATCGAGAGTTCTGACTTTCTATGCTGCATGCTTGCTCTAGATCAGCAAGTCAGAAAGTATTGAAGCCACAGAGGGCCATATACCTGGCTTTCTATGAAGCAGCTCATCAATGACGGCCCCTCAGATTTTCTCACTACTGGTTTCCTTTTATGTACATAAGAGATTAAAGGAGAAGTACGGGAGAAAGCTCGTTTGGCTGTACTTCTCCATTTTCAGAAGACAGCGGGCTGAAGCCCTCTGTCGGCTGATGTCATAGAGCCGGTCCAGGCTCAGGAAAGATCGTGACCATATGGTCGGGATCCTCCCACAAATGCCTGGACTGGCACCTGGCTCAGCCTCTCACGAGCCGCTGAGATGGTTGTACACACAGCAGGAAGCAGATTGCAGTGGAAAGTGTAGCAGGCTGGATACAGCAGGTAAGTACCGCAAGCTGGGGCAACTGGTAAGTACTGCAGGCAGGTACAGCGAGCTGGGTACAGCAGGTAGGCACCTAGGTGGATCACAGCAGACAGGGCAAAGCAGGAGACTTAGTCAGGGTCAGTAGCGGAGGTCAGTGAAGCCAGTGGTCCGCAGACAGGAGATCAGAGACGTGGTAAAACAAGCAGAGGTCATACTGTACGCAGGACAGGAGACAAGGGCAGATCTGTGAACAAGCCAAGGTCAGAGCCAGGAGAGAGACGAGAAGTATCCAAGGGCAAGCCAGGTCGGTAACAGGTAATTCAAGAGCCTAAGCAAAACAAGGAAATTGGAAGCAAGAAGCTGAAGACCAGTCAGCAACATCCATGTGCAAGAGTCACTCTTTTAAAGACCATAGGGCGCCAGAATCTGTTGTGCATTGCATGCGCACATTCACCCCCAATACGTGTTGTCAGAGAGGTTACCTTGGTGGACGCTGTGCTGGTCGCTCTGATGCGCGCCATTGCGTGCTGGAGTGCGCATTCCTGTGCGCGCTCCTGTGGGCACTGGTGTTCATGATCCGGTCAGCGCGCGCACGTGCGCAGCGTTTGGCACCAATCAGCCTATTTAGGTTAGCAGTGCATTCTGCTTGGTGCTGCCTGATCATCAGTTTCCTGTGCCTTCGCTTTTGTTACCCGTACCTGTGTTCCTGATCTCCTGACAACTCGGCTTTGTCCTCGGATACCCCTGACTTCTGCCTGCACCTGACCACAGCCTGTTTGACCCCGCTATTCCCTGCTCCTCTGTACCTCATTGCCTGCCTGTTGCTGAACCCAGCCTGTACCCGAACCTGCCTGCTCTGCTCCTGCTCAGCACCCGAAGCCTGCGTTCCAGTCTTCCTACCTGCTGTTGAAGATCATCTACCTTCCAGCATCTGGACCCCTACTGCCAGGCTCTCATACCATTCTGCACTCCCGTGCCTCCTGTTTATTCTCAAAGGGGCTGCGAGTCGGACACGTAAGGGAGACCACTCTCTGCCCAAGTGGACACACCGGTCAGGTACGTAGACGTCTGACACGTGTCCATGCATTCCTACGCAAACAGGTGTGGCCATAGGACCGGGACAAGGGGTGGGCAAAAGGTGTGGCTGCCCTGAGCGCAATGATTTATTGCAGGGATGGGGGGGGGCGCCCTGACCCTAACTATAAGGGAAGCAGGGGGGCAAAGTTTAGCATCTTTGCACTTTGCCTTGGGCGCTGGATGACCTTGTCCGGGCACTGTGTGGCCATAAAATGCAAAAAAATTGATTACAGATTACAGCGCTCGCAACCGTGCAAAATATACTAATCAAAACTATACAAATGTATCCCAGAAATATTCTCTTAAGGTGCTCTTATGCTACAAATTAATATATAACACTTGCAACAGTGTAAAGGTTGATAACAATTGTGTATATAAACACATTAAAATAATATAATAATAAAGGTTGTGCTCTTGTGCTCCAAATTTCTACAGAGAATGGTGCCACACACTCCCCTTCTGTGTGCCCACTCACCAGATCTATTGGACCCCTAGCTTTTCAGTCTATGGGTCAAACAAGCAGAGATCCAGCAGCAGCTGATGGCTTGAACAGGTCCATAAGAGATCACAGATCCCCCCTCACCAAGTGTAGCAGTTTAAAAATGGAAATAAAGGAAACTAATAGTGAAGTTCTGTAAAATAGGTGTATATTGTGCAAACACTGATTCCTACTTACAAAACACCAAGATCAAATGGGCATGTGTTTTACTGCAAGGATACAATCCAGGAACACCGCATCCAGCGTGCATTCCACCGAAACCTGAAGTGACGTCGTACTGACTCGGCACTGGAAATTACGTCAACGCGTTTCACCCTCCCACAAGGCGTCATCAAGGACCTCATTTCCGGTTAAAGTTTTTATATACAAGGGGAATCACCTCCCTCTTACTTATCCAATAGGTTTTTATCTAGCGGACATTTATCCGTGGACCGAATGTCAGAAACCACGAATCACACTGAGACACAAGTACAGTTAAATCACACTTGTTTAATAATAATAAAAAAATATTTTCTATATGGAAGAACTTGAGGTCTCCACCCATGACACAGGTGGACTCTAATGAGAGGCACTTGATGAGGGAGTGGGGTGCTCCTCACCCAAAAGGATTTGGTCAGAATCCATACAATAGACAAACAAGATATTTGGGGGGCACACCCTAAAAGATGCATTAAAGATGGTGCAGCCATAAGACCATACCCATGACACAGGTGGACTCTAATGAGAGGCACTTGACAAGGGAGTGGGGTGTTCCTCACCCAAAAGGATTTAAAATAAGCCTTGCAGGAGGTAAATGTAATTTTGCATGTGTGCAGCCATAAGACCATACAGCAGAGCAAAATATTACAGCGCACACATGCAAAATGACATTTACCTCCTGCAAGGCTTATTTTAAATCCTTTTGGGTGAGGAACACCCCACTCCCTAGTCAAGTGCCTCTCATTAGAGTCCACCTGTGTCATGGGTGGAGACCTCAAGTTCTTCCATATAGAGGAGTGTATGGCTCCCATGGTTCTGAGAAGCAGGATCTCCCAGTCTATGGATAGTGTAGGACCCACTAATCATGGGGTACTTTGTTGCAGTAAGTGGGCTTAGCACCATATAGCAATATGCTGTGACCAAATCCCCATATTTTTTGATAATGCTTTTTGAAAATGTTTAGGTGTTTTAGATAAGCCTTGCAGGAGGTAAATGTCATTTTGCATGTGTGCGCTGTAATATTTTGCTCTGTTGTATGGTCTTATGGCTGCACCATCCTTAATGCATCTTTTAGGGTGTCCCCCCCCCCCCCAAATATCTTGTTTGTCCAATGATCATCTTCACACATATGTCCGCGATCACACAAACCAATTATTATACACTTAACAGGATTTTTTTTTTTTACCGAAGACGCGTAGCAGAATACATTTTGGCTTAAATTTATGACAAAATTAGATTTTATTGGATTTCTTTCAAAATAGAAAGTAGAAAATATATATTTTTTTTTTTTAAATTTCCGCTCTTTTTTTCGCTTCTATCGCAAAAACATACTGATTTGTGAATAAATACCACCAAAAGAAAGCTCTATTTGTGTGAACAAAATGATACAAATTTCATTTGGGGTACAGTGTTGCATGACCGACCGCGCAATTCTTACTGAAAGTGCGAGAGCGCTGAAAGCCAAAAATTGGCCTGGGAAGGAAAGGGGGGCGAAAGTGCCCGGTTATTGAAGTTGGTTAATAAAAAAAGGCTGCTATGGCCAATTTAACTCCAATTTTGTTTGGTGTGGTCACCACGGGAAGGGTGGGGGTTTTTGGTATCGCAGTTAACAAGACATATTGAATACCATAGTCAAGGGCAATTTTGGCCCATATGGTTCTGTGGCCGGATTAGTAAAAATAGAGATCTGATTGGGTAACATTGCAGATGGTATTTTGCACTCCTTTAAAGCACCAGCCTAGTTGGGTTTTATCATTCTATATTATAACACACTGTTATGGCGCGGCCAGCATCATTTTCCATTAGCTCATTTCCATTAGCTTGTTTGTTGTTTTGCTCAACACTGGTCAGCAGTATTTACCCCCCCCCCCCCCAGCTACTTAAAAAGCTGCACGAGTCTTGCTTTCCTCCTTTGCCGAGCCCCATGGGATAGATAATTTGTCTTTTAAATAAGCTTAATTACCGCACCTGAGCCCACTTCCTGCCTCTCACTTCATTCCTCCAGAGAGTGGAACCTCCATCTCCAAACTTTCAATGTAATCACCTCTCATCATATGAGTACGGGGGTTTTTTCGCTTGGAAACATTATATCTTAGTAAGCATGTTGTGCGTTTTCTCAACTATAATTTGGATGGCTCATAATTTGTTTGGAACATCTCAAATTACCGATATTATAGTACTTAGTGCGGAAATTGATTATGCAAACAAATATCTGCTTTATAATAAAAAGGGTCAGTGAAGATGAGAAAGGTAGAGGCCTGTGAAGTGATGGACAAAAATGATGGAAAAAAGTCCCCCCCCCCTAGGATTTCTATCTATGTCTCTATTGGTTTGTCAATAGGGTATTGCCTCAATTGGGAAATTTTTAAGGTAGGGGTGGGTTAGTTGATGGGCATGTGCACTGCCGAAAAATTCATTCCTTTTTGTTTTTCTTCCTTACGTCAACAAGGATAACTCTGTCTATCTAACAGTTCGTGGCATTCAAATTGGGTTACTGCTATCCTTACCTTGCAAAGTTTCTCTGACCTTGTTGGACAGCAGTCCATCTACAGCAGGGGTCTTCAAACTACAATTCCCATCATACCTAGTCATGTCTGTGAAAGTCAGAGTTTTACAATGCCTCATGGGATGTGTAGTTCTGCAACAGCTGGAGGGCCGTAGTTTGAGGATACCTGATCTACAGATTGTTCTTTGGGCCATCCACGTTGGTCCCTTTCCTTACGGTAGTTTTTTGCTGCTATGTCCTGTAGTTTCGGTGCACATTGTAGAATGGATTCCCCCACTCTATATTTTCTCCACTTGTCTGTACACCACTTGCAAGTGATTCTACCAGTTTTCTGCCTAGGGTAGGCATGGTTACAGGCAAGCATGTACAGTAGGTCTCTCTATGGAAGCTCCTAACAGTTTGTGGAAATTCAAATTGGGGTTGCTCTTTTGTTTCTCTTGCAAATTTTCTCTGACCTTGATGGGCAGAAGTTCATCAACAGTGTGTTCTTTCAGCCATCCGTCCACCTTACCCCAACAAAACCGCCATCCTAGGTTCCTTTCCTTACTGAAGTTCTCTGCTGCTAAGTCTTGTAGTTTCAGTGCATAATGGATTTTCAGCTTTCTGCTTTCTGACCATGAAGTAAGCCCTAAGGTCCCCTAAAGCCATTACTTCTCTGTACCCCCTTTACCAGTGGGTCTACCAGTTTTCAGTCATGGTTACATCCAAGCAGGTATGTCTCTCTATGGATGCTCCTAACAGTTTGTGGAAATTCAAATTGGGGTTGCTCTTTTGTTTCTCTTGCAAATTTTCTCTGACCTTGATGGGCAGAAGTCCATCAACAGTGTGTTCTTTCAGCCATCCGTCCACCTTACCCCAACAAAACCGCCATCCTAGGTTCCTTTCCTTACTGAAGTTCTCTGCTGCTAAGTCTTGTAGTTTCAGTGCATAATGGATTTTCAGCTTTCTGCTTTCTGACCATGAAGTAAGCCCTAAGGTCCCCTAAAGCCATTACTTCTCTGTACCCCCTTTACCGGTGGGTCTACCAGTTTTCAGTCATGGTTACATCCAAGCAGGTATGTCTCTCTATGGATGCTCCTAACAGTTTGTGGAACTTCAAATTGGGGTCACTCCTTTCTTTCTCTTGCTAACTTCTCTGACCTTGTTCAGCCATCCATCCACCACACTCCATAGAAACCGTTCTCCTTGGTCCTTTTCCTCACAGTGGTTCTTTGCTTCTATGCAGTGGCAACCACTTAAGCAGGATGCACGGGTGCCCCCCCCCCCCCATCCATGCTTCCGGCCCCCTAATCTAGCATGGGTTCCAATAGGTTTTTTTTGAAGCACAGGATTACAGCCTGAGGCTCTAATTGTCTTCTAAAAAGGGTGGGCTTGGGGTGCAGAGGACTGCGCCCTGAGCCCACCCACTTGTGTGACAATAGCAAATTAATATTCACTATTGTCTTCCTGACTCTCCTCCCAGCCAATCGGGAAGCAGTTCCTGTGACCCGATTGGCCAGGGAGTCTTAGGACTGGTGTTAATTTGCCCCCCCCCCCCAATATATTAAGCACTGGCTACCATTACTTCTATGTCTTGTAGATTCAGTGCACATTGCAGAATGGATTCTCCCACTCTCTGCTTTCTGCCCATGAAGTAAGCCCTAAGGTCCTCTAAAGCCACCACTTGTCTGTACACCACTTGAAGGTGAGTGTATTGGTTTTCTGTCTATGGTAGCCATGGTGACATCCAGGCATGTATATCTCTTTATGGATGCTCCTAACAAATTGGGGTTTCTCCTTTCTGTCTCTTGCAATTTTTTTCTGACTTCGTTGGACAGCAGTCCATGTACAAATTGTTCTTTCAGCCATCTAGCCACCTCACCCCAACAAAGCCGCCATCCTTGGTTGCTTTCCTTATGGTGGTTTTCTGTCTTGAAATTTCACTGCATACGGCGGAATGGATTCTCCCATTCTCTGACCATGAGGTAAGCCCTAGGGTCCTTCTAAGCAGGTAACTATCTTATCAAGGGAATCCTTGTCTTCTGCCAGGTGGTGCAGCATATCCATTCTTGCTTCCCCCCGTAAAGCATTAATGGGCAGTTCTGCCTGCAGGATCTCCTTTGAACGAAACTTTTCCATCTATGTCCTGGAAAGAAAAATCTGCCTGTAAAAATGTATTTAATTTGTTTGGCATTAAATCATATTGGGACGTCTTAATTTAGTCATCAGGGTCGGCTATGGTCCGGACAGGGAGTTTGGTATATTTTCGTAAGAGCAATTCTGGAATCAGTTAATGTTAATGGTTGTGACAGGTCAATTAATTTGTTAAATGTATCTCAGTAGACACTTCATTACATTATGTTGGCATCAGGTTTAAGTTATCGCGATGTGACTGATAATAAATTGGGGGCCTCTGGAGAGCATCTTTTTACGGAGACTCAGTGGTAAGATAAAATGATTTATGTCAAAGAGTAGTGTGCAGTAAAGCCGACCATACATGGGGGGGCTCCACGAGAGAAGTCAATTTGCTTCCCCATTCACCCCAAACAGTGTGGTTGGAGGTATCTGCTGTGTCAGCTATTGTATTAAGTTGAGGAAAGTGGAGACAGGAGGACATTCCAAAAAGTAGCCAACAAGTTCCAGGGATCCAAGAGCACCTCCTTCATCAGGACTTAATTGTCAACACTGGTTTTTGGCAGTCAAACCAACTGCTGACAAGAGCCGTGCTTGCAATCAAACTGGAAAAAATACCAAAAAAAAGGTCCAATTCACCTCTAGTCCACTCACATTGTTGTCAATCAAGCCCTAAAGTAAGGGGGCACTCTTGGACCCCTGAAATGTGTTGGTTACTTTTTTTGGATTGTCCTCCTGACTTTAATTGCAATAAAGTTGTATCTGGGCCTCCTAGCAGTGGTGTGGTAATTGTTTTCAGACAGGTGCAGCACCCGTGAATGTCTGAGTGAGTAGTACCTGAACCTTAGACATGTGCATTTCGTTTCGTTCCGAATCGAAATTCGGACTAATTTTTCATTATTCAGAAATTCGGATGCATCCGAATTTCCGAATTACAAAAGTAAAGAATTTAAACGAATCCGAAAAAACGAACGAATTTGAAAACATATTCAAATTGAATTCGAAAACATATTCGAATCAAATTCGAAGACAAATTCGAAGAAAATAGAAAACGTTTTTCTAAAAAAAACAATAAGATAGAATATAAAATAATAAAGCAATAGAATATATATATATATATATATATATATATATATATATATATATATATATATATATATATATATATATATATATATTATATATATATATAAAAAAAAATCTTTACTATTCTCTTCTATTGTTTTTTTATGCTTTTCTTTTCTATTATTTTATATTCTATAATAGTCTTTTCAATTCAAATTCAAATTCATTCTATACGAAATTCGAATTTTGGAACATGGCTTCTGAAGTTTGAATTTCATATAGAATGAATTTGAATTTGAATAGAAAAGATTAGAACAGAAAATAATAGAAAAGAATAGACTAGAAAAACAATAAAACAGAATAGAAAAAAATATAATATATATATTATATTTTCTTCTATTCTGTTCTATTGTTTTTCTAGTCTATTCTTTCTATTATTTTATATTCTATTCTAATCTTTTATATTCAAATTTGATTTCGGTCTATATGAAATTCGAATTTTGGAAGATGTTTTATATATATATATATATATATATATATATACGGTATATATATATATATATATATATAAAATATTTTTTCTATTCTGTTTCATTGTTTTTCTATGCTATTCTTTTCTATTCTAATCTAAACTTTTCTATTCGAATTTGAATTCATTCTATACGAAATTCGAATTTCGGAAGATGGCTTCTGAAAGTGGATTTTCCTATAGAATGAATTCGAATTTGAATAGAAAAGATTAGAATAGAAAATAATAGACTAGACAAACAATAGAACAGAACAGAATAAAATATAATATATATATTTTATTCTATTCTGTTCTATTGTTTTTCTAGTCTTTTCTTTTCTACTCTAGTCTAATCTTTTCTATTCAAATTCATTTTATAAGAAATTCAAATTTTGGAAGATATTTATATATATATATATAATTTTTATCTATGCTGGTCTATGGTTTTTCTATTCTTTTCTTTTCTATTATTCTCTATTTTATTCTAATATTTTCTATTTGAATGCAAATTCATTCTATACGAAATTTGAATTTCTGAAAATGGTTATACAGAAACAGAATGAAATAGAATGAAATCGAATTCTAATAGAAAAGACTAGAACAGAAAAACAATAGTAGAACAGAATTGAAAAAATTATATAGATAGATATATATATCTATCTATATATATCTATATAGATATATAGATAGATAGATAGATCTATATATATATATATCTATGTATATATATATAAAACCATCTTCCGAAATAGGAATTTGGTACAGAATGAATTCAAATAGAAAAGATTAGAATAGAATAGAAAATAATATAAAAGAATAGCATAGAAAAACAATAGAACAGAATAGAAAAAAATATATAAAATATTCTATTCTAATCTTTTCTATTCAAATTCATTCTGTACCCAATTCCAATTTCGGAAGATGGTTTTATTTATATATATTTCTATTCTATTCTTTTCTATTAGAATTTGATTTCATTCTATTTCTATATAACCATTTTCCGAAATTCGAATTTCGTATAGAATGAATTTGAATTCAAATAAAAAAGATTAGAATATAATAGAAAATAATACAAAAACAATAGAACAGAATAGAAAAATATAATATAATATAATATAATATAATATAATATAATATAATATAATATAATATAATATAATATATATATATATATATATATATATATATATATATATATATATATATATATATATATATATATATATATAAAACCATCTTCCGAAATTCGAATTTCGTATAAAATGAATTTGAATTTGAATAGAAAAGATTAGAATAGAGTAAAAAAATTGACTAGAAAAACAATAGAACAGAATAGAATAAGATATAATATATATATTATATTTTATTCTGTTCTGTTCTATTGTTTTTCTAGTCTATTCTTTTCTATTATTTTCTATTCAAATTCGAATTCATTCTATACGAAATTCGAATTTCAGAAGCCATATTATATTTTATTCTCTTCTGCTCTATTGTTTTTCTAGTCTATTCTATTTCTATTATTTTCTATTCTAATCTTTTCTATTCAAATTCGAATTCATTCTATAAGAAATTCTGATTTTAGAAGCCATCTTCCAAAATTCGAATTTCACATAGAATTAATTCAAATTTGAATAGAAAAGTTTAGAATAGAATAGAAAAGAATAGCATAGAAAAACAATGGAACAGAATAGAAAAAAAATATAATATATATATATATATATATATATATATATATATATATATATATATATATATATAAAACCATCTTCCGAAATTGGAATTCGGTACAGAATGAATTCAAATTCGAATAGAAAAGATTAGAATACAATATATTATATTTTTTTTCTATTCTGTTCTATTGTTTTTCTATGCTATTCTTTTAGATTTTGTATTCTATCCTAATCTTTTCTATTGAAATTTGATTTCATTCTATACGAATTTTTAATTTCACAAAATAGTTATATATAGTTTACTTTTTCAAATTCAATGTTTTTTTCGAATGCGGTAGAATTTTTTCGAATTTTATAGTATTTTCGAATGTGGTAGAATTTTTTCGAATTTGACAGTTTTTTTCGAATGTGGTAGAATTTTTTCGAATTTGATAGTTTTTTTCTAATGCGATTCGAATTTTTTCGAATGCGGTCAAATTTTTTCTAATTTGAATACGAAACCAAACAAATTCCGAAAACGAATGCAACGAATTTAACTAAACGAATTTAGTTAAATAACGAATCGAAACTAAACTAAACTAAAATAATTTTTTCATCCTGCACATGTCTACATGATCTGAATGGATGCGGCCTCTGTTCATCTGGTGATTTTTCACCCGATTCCATTGATTTTATACTGACATCGTGTTGAGCCGGGTGTTGCCAACAGAGCCGAATCTCAAATTTACACCAATTCTGCTGGAATAAATAGACCGTGTATGGCCAGCTTGGCTCATAGCAATGGATCAGCATTCATCTTTCAGTGCCTGAAAGCGAACTCTGATTGGATGATATAAACCACATACGAGGAACTCCCTTAAATCCACCACCAACAACAACAGATCCACCCCAGCACCAACCCAGATAGCAAGGATAACTTGTGAAATAATAAAAAAAAATCATCAGTGCAATCACTATGTAAAATGCTAAAGGTAGTGTATAAGATGGCCGCTAAACGCTATCCAAGTGTGTTCACTAAGAACACCTCATAAGTATACTAAACCATAAAATCATTGTAGGGCAAATGGGTAAAAAAAAACAATGATCAAAATGAAACTAAACCTGGCTGTTTAAAATGTAGCTCAATATAAAGTGCAAGTGAACAGAACTTACTAATCAAACCCCACTGGGCAGGACTAGTGGTGGAATAGTGACAGTTCATATGTCTTCACAGTGCTTCTAGTGCTTCTAGACCCCCTTAAATACCAGACCCCATTATAGACTCATGTAGGCCTCTGATAAATTCCCCCTAGGGGAGGTACAGAAAATACTCCTCTTCCTCTCGTCTCTCAGGTATAACAACTGCTAATCCCTCCTCTTTCCTCAGTTCGTTGGTTCAGGGATGTGTTGAAGGGTGGATCTCCATATGCTGGTATTGTTGAAGGGTGGATCTCCATATGCTGGTATTGTTGAAGGGTGGATCTCCATATGCTGATATTGTTGAAGGGTGGATCTCCATATGCTGGTATTGTTGAAGGGTGGACCTCCATATGCTGGTATTGTTGAAGGGTTGATCTCAATATGCTGATATCGTTGAAGGGTTGATCTCAATATGCTGGTATTGTTGAAGGGTGGCTCCACATATGCTGGTATTGTTGAAGGGTGGCTCCACATATGCTGGTATTGTTGAAGGGTGGCTCCACATATGCTGGTATTGTTGAAGGGTGGATCTCCATATGCTGGTATTGTTGAAGGGTGGATCTCTGTATGCAGGTATTGTTGGAGGGTGGCTCCCCATATGCTGGTATTGTTGAAGGGTGGATCTCCATATGCTGGTATTGTTGAAGGGTGGATCTCCATATGCTGATATTGTTGAAGGGTGCATCTCAATATGCTGGTTGTGTTGAAGGGTGGATCTCAATATGCTGGTATTGTTGAAGGGTTGATCTCAATATGCTGGTATTGTTGAAGGGTGGCTCCCCATATGCTGGTTGTGTTGAAGGGTGGATCTCCATATGCTGGTATTGTTGGAGGGTGGATCTCCATATGCTGGTATTGTTGGAGGGTGGATCTCCATATGCTGGTATTGTTGGAGGGTGGATCTCCATATGCTGGTATTGTTGGAGGGTGGATCCTCACATTCTGTTTGTCTAAGGTACAGTGGCCACCTAAGCCTTCACAGGTGTTGATGCAGCAGCGGGGTCTGAAGCTCTCAGTGTCCTTTCCTTCTCTCATGGGTCCTGGCGGCTCTCTGGAGACAAAAAGAATGTGAGTATTTTTGGTTTGACCAAGGATATGAGGTCTCATTTACATGCACCACCTCCTCATGATGTCAACATTTTAAAGGGAATGGTAGAAAGTGGGTGCATATTAATTAATTTAAAAGCAAAAAATTCAAATTTATAAATTTTATTTATTAGACATCCTGAAAATTGTAAATATTAAAAGCAACACGAATAATCCACACGGTCGTAGTACAGACGTTTTTTAACTTGACATGTTTCACCAAAATCATGGCTTCCATTAGGAGTTTCCACAAGACTTTATGTACAATATCAACCAATTTAGACACAACTCCAGAGGACTAGCAAGACCCCAAAACAGACAGCCCAGCACAGTATCAGTGTGTCATAGAGAGGGTAAACCCTTTTAATTGAGCCAGCAAATGGTCATGGACAAAGGGAAGATCCACAAACAATCTTGATCTTGCAGAGGACTTGAAGCACAAGTTCTAGTTGGAGCTTTTCAATTTGTGGCAAACTTCTAGCAAGAGCAAAGTTGCAGTGGTGAGTCTACAGCAAGAACTCTGCAGCATGAAAATTCAGCCACAGTGACCCCCTGTGGTGGGATGACTATTGCACAACATAACTGAACTAGAACTTGCAGCAGACTTGCAGATTGTTTGCAAAGAAAGTTGATCTGAAGTCATGCAATGCGGACTTGCTGCAATTGTGTAGTAAACATTAAGTCTAGCGAAAGGCTTAGCAAGTCATTTTAAAACTTGCAGCACAATTGCTTGCTTTCTGGGAATAGACCCTCACCAGCAACAATAGACCCCCCCACACACACTAGCAACAATAGATCCACTCCAGTTACAATAGACCCACCACTAGCAACAATAGAACAACCACCAGCAACTATAGACTCCCCACTAGCAACAATAGATCCACCCAGCAACAATAGACCCACCCCACCAACAATAGACCCACCACTAGCAACAATAGATCCACCCCTGCAACAATAGACCCACCACTAGCAACAATAGACCCACCACTAGCAACAATAGATCCACCCCAGCAACAATGGACCCACCACTAGCAACAATAGACCAGGGATGGACTGGCCATCGGGACTACCGGGAGATTCCCGGTGGGCCGATGGCTCAGTGTGGCCGGTTTAAGCCGCATCTGAGGTGCGCGGCGATCTACCCGTCAACCGCCGACAGCTGTCACCTGACGGGTAGATCGAGATTTAGGCAGTATGCAGAGTAGCGCAGGAAGCGTGTGTAGTAAGTTCTCTCTCATGTCACGCGCGGCTGCTCCCCGGCGGCCCCTCCTCTCTTCTCGTCTATCCCCATTGGCTTGTAAGATCATCTGGGATAGAAGAGAGGAGGGGCCGCTGGGGAGCAGCCGTGTGTGACATGAGAGAGAACTTACTACACATGCTTCCTGCGCTACTCTGCATACTAGCTAGTAAGATCCTGATAATGTTGCCCCATCATGTGCCCTGATGATGTGCCCTATAATGTGCCCCATCATGTGCCCTGATGATGTGCCCTGATGATGTGCCCCCTGATGTGCCCCGATGTGCCCCATGCCCTGATGTGCTATGTGCCTTGTGCCCAAATGTGCCATGTGGCCTGATGTGCCCCGTGCCCTGATGTGCCCCGTGCCCTGATGTGTCCCGTGCCCTGATGTGCCATGTGCGATGTGCTATGTGCCCAGATGTGCCCCATAATGTGCCCCATAATGTGCCATGTGCCCTGATGTGCCATAATGTGCCCTGATGTGCTATGTGCCCTGATGTGCCCCGTGCCCTAATGTGCTATGTGCCCTGACGTGCCCCATGCCCTGATGTGCTATGTGCCTCGATGTGCCCTGATGTGCCCCATAATGTGCCCTGATGTGCCCCATAATGTGCTATGTGCCCTGATGTGCTATGTGCCCTGACGTGCCCCGTGCCCTGATGTGCTATGTGCCCTGATGTGCTATATGCCCTGATGTGCCCCGTGACCTGCCTTGTGGCTCAATGTCCTGTGCCCTGATGTGCCCCGTGCCCTGATGTGCTATGTGCCCTGATGTGCTATATGCCCTGACGTGCTATGTGCCCTGACGTGCCCCATGCCCTGATGTGCTATGTGCCCCGATGTGCCCTGATGTGCCCCATAATGTGCCCTGATGTGCCCCATAATGTGCCATATGCCCTGATGTGCTATGTGCCCCAATATGCCCTATAATGTGCCATGTGCCCTGATGTGCCATAGTGTGCCATTATGTGCCCCATGCCCTGATGTGCTATTGGCCCTGATGTGCTATATGCCCTGATGTGCTATGTGCCCTGACGTGCCCCATGCCCTGATGTGCTATGTGCCCCGATGTGCCCTGATGTGCCCCATAATGTGCCATATTCCCTGATGTGCTATGTGCCCCAATATGCCCTATAATGTGCCATGTGCCCTGATGTGCCATAGTGTGCCATTATGTGCCCGTGCCCTGATGTGCTATGTGCCTTGATGTGCTATGTGCCCTGACGTGCCCCATGCCCTGATGTGCTATGTGCCCTGATGTGCCCCATAATGTGCCTTGATGTGACCCATAATGTGCCATATGCCCTGATGTGCTATGTGCCCCAATATGCCCTATAATGTGTCATGTGCCCTGATGTGCCATAGTGTGCCATTATGTGCCCCGTGCCCTGATGTGCTATGTGCCTTGATGTGCTATGTGCCCTGACGTTCCCTGTGCCCTGATGTGCTATGTGCCCCGATGTGCCCCATAATGTGCCCTATAATGTTCCATGTGCCCTGATGTGCCATAATGTGCCCTGATGTGCCCCGTGCCCTGATGTGCTATGTGCCCTGATGTGCTATGTGCCCTGATGTGCCCCATAATGTGCCCTGATGTGCCCCATAATGTGCCATGTGCCCTGATGTGCCATAATGTGCCCTGATGTGCCCCGTGTCCTGATGTGCTATGTGCCCTGATGTGCTATATGCCTTGATGTGCCCTGATGTCCTATGTGCCCTGATGTGCCCCATGCCCTGATGTGCTATATGCCTTGATGTGCCCCGATCTCCTATGCCCTGATGTGCCCTGTGACCTGATGTGCCTTGTGGCCCAGTGCCCCGTGCCCTGATGTGCCCCGATGTGCTGTGCCCCAATGTCCTGTGCCTCAATGTCGTGTGCCCTGATGTACTGTGACCTGTGCCCTGATGTGCTGTACCCTGATGTGCTGTGTCCTGATGTGCTATACCTTGATGTGCTGTGCCCTGTACCCTGATGTGCTGTGTCCTGTACCCTGATGTCCTGTACCCTGATGTGCTGTGTCCTGATGTGCTATACCTTGATGTGCTGTGCCCTGTACCCTGATGTGCTGTGTCCTGTACCCTGATGTACTGTGCCCTGACGTGCCCTGATGTGCTGTGGCCTGTACCCTCATGTGTTGTGTCCTGTACGCTGATGTGCTTGGCTCTGTACCCTCATGTGCTGTGACCTGTGCCCTGATGTGCTGTACCCTGAAGTCCTGTACCCTGATGTCCTGTACCCTGATGTCCTGTACCCTGATGTGCAGTACCTTGATGTCCTGTACCCTGATGTGCTGTGCCCTGTACCCTGATGTGCTGTGCCCTGTACCCTGATGTGCTGTGCCCTGTACCCTGATGTGCCCTGATGTACCGTACCCTGATGTGTTGTGCTCTGGGCCGGTCTGGATGAAGTCCAGGGCCACATTTTTGTCCCAGTCCAGCCCTGCAATAGACTCACCACTACTAACAATAGAACCACCACCACCAACAATAGGCCCACCACTAGCAGCAATAAATCCACCCCAGCAACAATAGATCCATTCTAGCAACAATAGACCCCCCCAGCAACAATAGACCCACCACTAGCAACACTAGACCCCCACAGCAACAATAGACCCAACACTAGCAACAATAGATCCACCCCATAAACAATAGACCCCCACCAGCAAATCCAGTGCTGACATTTGTCCTGTGCACCCTGCCTTGTTATCTCCTGAAATGTAATTAGGAAGCATGCTAGGATGACAGAACCCCCCCCCCCCCCCCATGTTATGGTGAAGAAGAGAGGGGAGGATGTTCTGTAGTTCTAACACACTTCTTTTTCTGTGTGACAAAGACGCTCCCTCCATATATGTAGTAAAATGAGTGAGGACTGTCCCCCTAGGACAGGAAGGTTATTACTGGCAGGATCACCAGGTGACGATTAAAGGGTAAAAATACCTGAAAAACTTAAAACAAATGCAGTCGCCACATCTAAGGACGGTTGGGCCACAATTGCATCTTTGTTTTCAGGTTTAGACCCTTTCATTATTTTCATTTTTATATTTCGAGCTTCAAAGTTAAACCTGCACTCTGGAACTCTGCCATCCGTTACATTGTTTCCCTTCGTGATTTTCCTCGTTTCCTTATTTATGATACAAATGACTTACACCTTCACCCTGGAAAATGAATGCTCTCCGTGTGATCCTCTCAGCGGGGGTTGGGAATCTAATCAGTAGAAAATTATAGAAAATAATTACAATATTTGGGGAAGTGACATGGAAATGGCGGGAAAGTGTTATTTAATATGCAAATCCTTTGCAATTCTGTTTATCCAATCCGGCGGCCCATTCGTCTTCCTTCCCGCGATCCGCGGCTCGCCATGCTGGGGTCTGTTCCTGAAGGATTTCTCCAACTTGCCTTCCAGTAATTTCCCCCATTTGTCTTCATGTACTTTGTAACACTGGCCATTTTTCTATATAATTCTTGGCCTGTAGACTCGGAGTACGAGATAATTGTCCGCATTGCTGCGCTTTCCTCGCCCTCGGTTAAAGCGTCGTTACAATGAGGAAATTGTATTTTTACTTATTTTTTTATACACTTTAAATCTGATATAAAATGTGGTTTTCAGCCATGTGCATTAACCCCTTCACACCTCAGGGTAAAACAAATCTAAATGCCTCAGCCCAGTTTTGAAACTTTGACGTGTGTTATTAAAACCGTACATAAAATGGGGGGAAATAATGATCGTCTCCCCTGCAGATTGTGTAAGTTTTGCCCACTTACAAGGAAATGAAGGGTCTATAATTTTTATCATAGGTGTATTTTATATGATAGAGACAGAATATCAACCAAAAATCCAGAAAAATCACATAATACAAATGTTATAAATGGAGTTGCAGTTCAGTGAGTAAAACAAGTATTTGATCCCCAAGCAAAACATGACTTAGTAGTTGGTGGAGGAACCCTTGTTGGCGATCACAGAGGTCAGACGTTTCTTGTAGGTGGTGATCAGGTTTGCACACATCTCAGGAGGGATTTTGGTCCACTCTTCTTTACAGATCTTCTCCCAATCCTTAAGGTTTCTTGACAACTTGAAGTTTCAGCTCATCCATAAATTTTCTATAGGATTAAGGTCTGGAGACTGGCTAGGCCACTCCATGACCTTAATGTGCTTCTTCTTGAGCCACTCCTTTGTTGTCTTGGCGGTATGTGTTGGGTCATTATCATGCTGGAAGACAAATCCATGACCCATCTTCAGTGTTCTGGTTGAGGGAAGAAAGTTCTCATCCAAGATCTTACAATACATGGTCCCGTCCATTGGCTCCTCAATGCGGCAAAGTAGACTTGTGAACAACAGGAAATTTCGTTTAGTTCCGGTTCGTTGTCATTCGTAAAATCCATAATTTCGTTCTGTTATATTCGCTATGTTACGTTAATTCGTTTTCGGATAATTCGTTATTACTCGTAGAGTGTCGATATTCGTTATACTGAATCTCGAATCATGTCGAATTCATTCGTTATATCCGCTATAATTTCTTTCGTATTAGTTGATGTGATTGTAGCCGTATTAGTGCAATTGTGACAGAGAAAATTGAGTACTGTCCGTGATACTTTTTTTTTATTTGCACTAACATACAATTTTTCAGGACAAGCTTTCGGGGTGTGTGCCCTTCTTCAAGGTCCAAGCAGTACTGATTCACAAATTTTTAAGCAGAATGTTAAAAAAAAAAAAAAAGAATAAAACACATCTCTGAGGGAAAGGAGAGAAAAAAAAAGAGAAAACCAAACACATACAAATCAATGGTAATAAAGATAACAGCAGAGTTAGTGAGATAAGACAGAGGGAGAGCTATAGAATGTAGGGGGGGGGGTGATAGTCACAGAGGGGGTCGTAAAACTTTAGTATAATGGGTAAGGAAACCAATATCCAAATGTAGGCCATTATTTTTAGTGTCAAAAAGAATTACCATTCTTAGTTGAAACGTTTTCCTTTCCTGGATAGTTCTGAAATTCCCTTTAAGAACTAAAACATTGAGGTCTTCTATAGGGTGATCCGGTCGTGAGAAGTGATGTCCCACAGGTGTGGGAAAAACTGTCTTCTTTATGTTCTTTGATGGTATGTCTGTGCAAATTCATCCTCGCTTGCAACTTCTGTCCTGTTTCGCCAAAATAAGATCCTTTGCTGCACCTTTTGCATTGGATGAGGTACACCACATTCCTGGAGGTACAGCTGTAAGATCCCGGGATATTGAAGGTCCCATTTGTGTGTGTAACACTTTTGGATAGATTGATCTGGTTGCATAGTTTGCAGCGTTTTTTATTGCAGGGTTTGCTTCCATTATTTGTGACGTCATAATCAGAGTGAAGTTTCCTGCTGATGAGTTTGTGTCTGAGGTTGGGTCGTTGTCTGAAAGCCAATAATGGGGGTTGTTGGAATATTCCTTTCAGAGTCTCATCCTCTGTTATAATGGGTTGTAAATCTTTGATTATCTTTTTGATCCCTTCTAGTGCTGGGTTGTATTTGGTGACCAGAGATACTCGTTTATTTGTTTTTTTCTCTGTGTATTGGAGGAGATTTTCTCTTCGGGTTTTCAAGGCTGTGTTTATGCTGTTGTTGATGGTTTTGTCTTTGTAACCTTTCTTATGGAAGGAGTCTGCCAGTGTTCTGAGATGTTTATCTCTGTCTTCTGGGTCTGAACATATTCGGTGGTATCTGATGGCCTGGCTGTGTATGATGGCCCGTTTAGTGTGTTGGGGGTGAAAACTGGAACTATGAAGATAGCTGCATCGGTCAGTCGGTTTTCTGTATATCGACGTGTGTAGCTTGTCATCCCCGATGTATACTGTAGTGTCCAGGAAGTTGACATGTGTTTTCAAATAGTCCATTTTTAGTTTGATAGATGGGTGAAAAGTGTTGATCAATGAGAAGAATTGGTTTAGATTTTCTTCACCTTCAGTCCATATCATGAAGATATCATCAATATAGCGATAATATCTGTATGGTTTTTGTTGTATGTTGTTCGGGAATTTGTCCTCCAGGTCAGCCATAAACAAGTTTGCATATTGGGGTGCCTTTTTGCTTCCCATAGCAGTACCCATACACTGGAGATAGATGTCATTATTGAAAGTGAAGTAGTTGTGTGTAAGAATGAATTCAATGAGCCGTGTCACATCCTCAGCAGTGTATTTGTGGTTTGGTGAGGATGATAAGAATCTGTGACATGCCGCCAACCAATCCATGTGAGGGATGTTGCTGTACAGAGATTTTACATCCATAGTGACTAGAAGTGTATTTGGTGGTAATTGTTGTATATTGTTGAGCCTGTTCAGAAAATCAGTGGTGTCTTGCAGGAAACTCGCAGTTTTCATGACTAAAGGTTTTAACATGTTTTCTACAAGGCCTGAGATATGTTCAGTAAGTGTATTCATACCTGTTATAATGGGTCTGCCTGGATTTCCTGGTTTGTGAATCTTGGGCAGCATGTAGAAGTCTTCAATTTCTGGATTATCCGGAATCGCATTGATAAGTTCTGAATTCAAATTAAGAATGAAAAAGACCTGCTGCTCGACTTGTACTGTACCGAATCACAGCACAGGTGGGGAAGCGCGCGCACACACCCCCTACCCAGAAGTGCCTACATGTACGCAGAGCAGCCGCCCCGTTGCCATGTATATGTGCATGTGGCAGTCCACAAGTGGTTAAAGAGACTCTAAACTCTGGTTAACCAGTTTCTCTCTTGTTGCAATTTTTTTGTTGACGTTGCATAATATTTATGCAACTGTTAATCAAAGCTATATTTTCAGGGAAAGAAAGGACTAAAATAAATATTATTGCACACAAACACAATTTAGTCCTTAATTTTTTTTGTGCATAGGTGTAGCACCCTCCTAGTTGGGGTATAGACTATTAGGCAGATTTAGTTTTGGCTCCTCTGTAGCCAGTGGAGCAGTGGTTGATTACTTTAGCCTTTATCAGGGTTTTTCACAGGCTGCCGGTCTGATTATTTCCCCCTGAAATTCTAGCAGGTTCTGGATTGCAGTAGGAGGAAAGGCAGAAGGGCAGTCTGAATATTTATGGGGACCCAGCAAACCCCTAGGGATGTGTGCCCAGCAGGTGGCTAGGTATCCCATAAATAGTCTGAGGTCTGGAGAAGGAGTTGGGTTGT
Source organism: Lithobates clamitans (assembly GCA_037952925.1). NCBI lineage: Eukaryota > Metazoa > Chordata > Amphibia > Anura > Ranidae > Lithobates > Lithobates clamitans. The sequence continues at coordinate 494,166 of JBBGZY010000146.1, forward strand.
CCTGGATTCTGTCTTGCAGGAATAGAGCACTTCCTAGGGGCACCTGCCCCAAGAGCCATTTGCTCTAGAAACCCAAAGTTCCCCCTCACCCTACCCAAGTTCATCTGCCTTAAAGACAGAGATAATAGAGATAAATAAAAAGATCCCCTGGACTGTTGATGAGCCAAATAGAGAGAGAGGAATTCCCTACACCGCACGTCGACGTATGATGCTGGCGGGGACCCGCCCAGTGATTGGGGTACTTTAGCCGGGGTGGACCGGTGGCTGCCTGTGTCTTGACGGAATGAATCGCATGTCTCTCCCTCAGACAATTCAGATATGGAGGGAACTCACTGGGATCACACACACCTGCACTCATGCACACATTTTCCTATTGATGTTCATGCTCCACTTACACTCATACACTCACAATGCTGACATTTGGCACACACACATTCACTCACTACTACCAACACACATACACAAATCTAGGTTTCTATTTATATTTCCGTGCTTGGCACACTCACATACTTCTCTCACAACTACCCTCCTCCCCCCCCCCCTTCCCTTTACCCTTCCCAGTCTAAAACCACCCCCTCCTTCCCTTCCCTTCCCTTCCCCCCTTTCTTCCCCCCCCCCCCCCACTTGCTTGATTTGCCTGACTTCTCAATTTGATTTTAGATTTCTAGTACTCATCTACTTTACTCCATTCACTCACAGCCTCACCACCATATCCCATGGATATATACCTCCAACCTTGAATTCAAGCTGCGGCCACCTGGTTCCATTCCCGGCTGCTGGGCCCTATGGTCTCTGACCCAGTCCACCCTTACTTCTTGGGAGGACTGCAGAACTGAGGCCAGTGGGAAGTGGTCTCCTGCCTCAACCCCCCGGACGAGAGAACTTACTCCGAGCTATCTCCATTCCACCCTAGGAGCCGTAGAGTCATACCTATGAGTTATCTCCATAGATAAAGTATCTATTGTTAGATTGTACCTCCTGTCTTTCAGATAGAGAGCATATTATATTAGATGCATGACAATTTATTTACTCATATATATATATATATATATATATATATATATATATATATATATATATATATATATTCATTTACCTTATAGAATCCTACTCCTGATGATTGGCTTTAAACGCCATGAAACGCGTAGAGTCCACACTCAAGGGTGCCAAGCTATAGCTTATTTACCATCATGAATTTTTCAATATCTGTGTGTGTATATATAATGTATAATCGATTTATATGCCTATTATATGTATCATCGTTCTCTGTACTAATCATGCTTATTCAAGATTAAATATGTTATTATTATTAATTATGGTTTTCTTTGTAAACCCTGTGCATTATATATCTTTACACGATGCGCTATATATTATACCCATTTATCAAATCTTTTAAAATTATGAAATTATCAACAAATTCAACAAATTATATCATGGCTATGTGGATTGTCCACCGGGCGATTGGTTTAATAAATCCATTCATGGTTATGATCAAATAGTTGAAATACTTATTTGTAGTTACAGAGAGGCTTCATTTAAAATCCCGCATTCTTTTCCTTTTTCCCTGTTTTCGTAGAGGGAGAGGAATGCTGTGTGCCTGGCTGGGCTGGCACTAAAATTTGGGGTGGGACTCATAAGTGGCTAATTAGAGGATGTACTATATAATAAAAAGATGATTAAATAGATACCAAATATATTAAGCCTCAAAACTGCGTGCGCCCACAAAATGACAAGAAAATGATGGTGCCAAAAATGATCAATAGACAAAGTTTTCAATGCCTTTACAGCTCATCAATATAGAGTAAACTGTAAATGGTGGCCCTAGAATTATTGCTCTCACTCCGGCGTTCACAGCGATAGCGATATAACACAGCGATATCAAACCATGTGTGGTGCATTCGCAGTTTACATACTCCTGTGCATGCCTTTGCATTTGCATGCAGGGTGGTAGGGTTATTTTATTTCATTTATTTATTATTTTTTTATTTACATTATTTAAATAAATATAAATGTATTTAGTCACATAGGTGACAGGTCCTCTTTATGGAGACCTCAGAGATTCATTAGACCCCCAAAGTCTCCCCTGACCTCCTTTTACTCAAAAATTAATAAATGTAAAAAAATTAAGAAGAAAATTTTGATAAAAACTGTTAAAGTGTCATTTTTTTCACAATTTATCAGCTTATAATATAACATTTTAGCAGGGAATGTGTTAGGACAAAGAACTAACTAAAAGAGATTTAATTCCATTAAAAAAAAAAAGCGTTAACTTTCTAGGTAGGGAAATTAGTCAGAGCGTTATGGAGAAGCTAACCGATGCATTGAGACACTGCAAAATTTGGCCTGGGCATCTAGGAATCGGTGACTCCCGATCAATCACAAAAGGGTTAATGAATAATTACCATTTAACAGCTGCTCCTCAGTCCAGTGATAATTCATTACCATCAGATTTTAGTCCATCTCTGTGATTAGCGAATCTCACACCAAAATCCTGGATGATCTGCTCTGGGGCTGCTGGAAGTCACTGAAGCCATTAATTTCTTAATTTTGTTACTGCCCGCACCCATACATCATACTCACATCCTATATATTTCAGACGTGTGACTCTGATAGAATGGCCGCTCGTGCCCACTTCACAATTTTCATTTTTTATGCCTCGTAATCTGGAAATAAATTGTAGAGAACTTTACTTTGCTTATTAAAGGGATGTTTTTTTATTCTCTCCGAAGGTTCTGATAAAGCCAGTCTCCAGCCAAAAAGTTTATTTAAAGTGCTTGTATACCCTTATGCTCTCTATTGTATGGTGCTAACCCCTGGAGAAGCTGCTTCTGTTTCTGGAGGTGATGACTGACTCTTGTTCGAGGTGATGACTCAATCTGGTTGGAGGTAATGACCCTGTCTGGTTGGAGGTGATGACCCATTCTGATTGGAGGTGATGATCCACAATGGTTGGAGGTAATGGCCCTCTCTAGTTGTAGGTGATGACCTGCTCTGGTTGGAGATGATGACTCAATCTGGTTGGAGGTAATGACCCTGTCTGGTTGGAGGTGATAACCCATTGTTGATAACCCATTGTTGATAACCCACAACCCATGATGGTTGGAGGTAATGGCCCTCTCTAGTTGTCAGTGATGACCTTCTCTGGTTGGAGGTGGTGACCCATTCTGGATGGAGGTGATGATCCACTCTGGTTGGAGGTAATGACCCTGTCTGGTTGGAGGTAATGACCCATTCTGATTGGAGGTGATGACCCACGATGGTTGGAGGTAACGGCCCTCTCTAGTTGGAGGTGATGACCCTCTCTGGTTGGAGGTGATGACCTTCTCTGGTTGGAGGTGGTGACCCATTCTGGTTGGAGGTAATGACCCTGTCTGGTTGGAGGTGATGACCCATTCTGATTGGAGGTGATGATCCACAATGGTTGGAGGTAATGGCCCTCTCTAGTTGTAGGTGATGACCTTCTCTGGTTGGAGGTGATGACTCAATCTGGTTGGAGGTAATGACCCTGTCTGGTTGGAGGTGATAACCCATTCTGATTGGAGGTGATGACCCATGATGGTTGGAGGTAATGGCCCTCTCTAGTTGTCGGTGATGACCTTCTCTGGTTGGAGGTGGTGACCCATTCTGGATGGAGGTGATGATCCACACTGGTTGGAGGTAATGACTCTGTCTGGTTGGAGGTAATGACCCATTCTGATTGGAGGTGATGACCCACGATTGTTGGAGGTAATGGCCCTCTCTAGTTGGAGGTGATGACCCTCTCTGGTTGGAGGTGGTGACCCATTCTGGTTGGAGGTAATGACCCTGTCTGGTTGGAGGTGATGATCCATTCTGATTGGAGGTGATGATCCACGATGGTTGAAGGTAATGACCCTCTCTAGTTGGAGGTGATGACCCTCTCTGGTTGGAGGTGATGACCAACTCTGGTTGGAGGGGATGATCAACTCTGGTTGGAGGTGCTAACCCTCCCTGGTTGGAGGGGGTGACCCTCTCTGATTGGAGGGGGTGACCCTCTCTCATTGGAGGGGGTGACCCACTCTGGTTGAAGGTGATGAACTATTCTGGTTGGAGAGGATGACACACTTTGGTATGTTAGTCTAGGCCTACTTTACTATATACCAATACATTTTTGTTATTGTGTTCAAGCTTTCACTCATGGTCAAAGAACTCTCATTTAACCCAAATCATATCTGAGAGATATTAAATCTCAAATATAATAAACAGGTAACATGAATGGCAAAGTTGAGGACTCCTTTAACCACTTCAGCCCCGAAAGAATTTACCCCCTTCCAGACCAGAGCACTCTTTGCGATACGGCACTGCGCCGGTTTAACTGACAATTGCGCGGTCGTGCGACGTTGCACCCAAACAAAATTGAAGTCCTTTTTTTTCCCACAAATAGAGCTTTCTTTTGGTGGTATTTGATCACCTCTGTGGTTTTTATTTTTTACGCTTTAAACAAAAAAAGAGCGACAATTTTGAAAAAAAAGCAATATTTTTTACTTTTTGCTATAATAAATATCCCCAAAAAATATAGAAAAAAACAAATTTCTTTCTCAGTTTAGGCCGATATATATTTTTCTACATATTGTTTGGTAAAAAAAAATCACAATAAGTGTATATTGATTGATTTGCGCAAAAGTTATAGCGTCTACAAAATAGGGGATAGATTTATGGCTTTTTTATTATTCATTTTTTTTATTAGTAATAGCGGCGAACTGCGATTTTTTTATCATGACTGCGACATTGCGGTGGACACATTGGACACTTTTGACACTTTTTTGGGACCGCTGACATTTATACAGCGATCAGCGTTATAACAATGCACTGATTACTGTGTAAAACACACTGACAGGGAAGGGGTTAAACACTAGGGGGCGATCAAGGGGTTAAATGTGTCCTAGGGAGTGATTCTAACTTTAGGGGAGAATGAGCTCACTACAACATGACAGAGACCACTGCTCCCGATGACAGGGAGCAGTAGATCCCTGCCATGTTGCTAGGCAGAACAGAGAAATGACTTCTTTACATAGACATCGCCCCGTTCTGCAGCTCTGTGTCATGATCGCGGGCCCCCGGCACGCCCACAATGCCGCCTCTTAAAGGGGACGTACAGGTACGCCCATTTGAGCAGCCGTGCCATTGTGCCGACGTACATCCTCATGTGCTGGTCGGCAAGCAGTTAAAAGAAACGTTATTGAATACTTGAATTGGAAAAATGGAGGGAACAACTTGTCCATCGGGAACCAAACCAGTACACTAAAACCGGGAATAAAATACAAGATATAAGTTATGTTTTAGAGGTCTATGGCATTTTAGTTTCACTATATCAAAGTGGGAATGTCATTGACTATTTACCAATGTACACATGAGAATGTTGTATTGTTTGCAGGGAGAAAACCGATTGTGTGTACGCGGCATTACAGAAGGTAAAGTATAATATTGCATTGTTTTTTTTCTTTCTTTCTTTTGTATTCTCCCAGTGGCCAGAAACACCTAGCAATTCCTTCGCAGTGACCAACGCTCTCTCTATCCAATGTATGGGTTTCAATCTAAATGAATGTGTGTGGGTGATCTAATGGTTGTGTATGAACTGTCTATGTGTAAACAAAGATTTACTTTTTAGGGGTGTCTACCAGTGGAGGCCCGTCCATTGAGGGCACACGGTCGCCGCCCCCCCCCATCCCTGCCGCCGCCTCCCCATCCATGCGCCCCGCCCCCTTCAGAACGCCGGACGCATGGATTCCTTTGGCGGGGGTAGGAGGGGGGGGGGTGCTTTTTGAAGCACGTGATTAGAGTCAGAGGCTCTAATAGGCTTCAAAAAAGGGTGGGCTCGGGGGCAGAGAATGCGCCCCGATACCACCCAATTGTGTGACCATAGCGAATGAATTTTCGCTATTTTTCACACTACAGTGCCTCCCTTATTTTTATTCAGTTATTTTTTTTGAGTGTGTGGACTTTATCCTTATTGTCTATTGTTCATTATTCCCATATAGGGAACACGTATATATTTCATTATTGTGTATTGTTCACTATTCCCAGTCAGGGAACACGAATATTTGATTGTGTCATCTATTCTCTTTAAGGATTTATTGGTAGTTATTCAGGAAGCGCAACACTGTTTTGTTATGTATATTCTATATGTGCAGTGAACGCATTTTCTGTGTGTGCAGCAGCCAGGTGGGGGGGCATTTTACAATTTTTGGTTTGTGGTGGGATTTGTCACATTACCTACTACACATAATATTATATAGTGATTAAGGTTATTATCCTTTGCGCATTTTCTGTGTGTGCAGCAGCCAGGTGGGGAGAGGGGGTATTTTTCTTTTATTTAGTTTTATGTGGGATTTTGTTATATCACCTACTACTAATATCACTACATGGTGATTAAGGTTATTAATATTTGCGCTGATAGCAATTTGTTTTAATATGTGGTCATTGGTCAATTATTTTTTTTTTGTTGGTCAGTTTTCTCTTTTGTGCCATAACTAAGTTTGCAGAGCATTGCTTGAATATCATATACAGGTCCATAAATATTGGGACATGGACACAATTCTAATCTTTTTGGCTCTATACACCACCACAATGGATTTGAAATGAAACGAACAAGATGTGCTTTAACTGCAGACTTTCAGCTTTAATTTGAGGGTATTTACATCCAAATCAGGTGAACGGTGTAGGAATTACAACTGTTTGTATATGTGCCTCCCACTTTTTAAGGGACCAAAAGAAATGGGACAATTGGCTGCTCAGCTGTTCCATGGCCAGGTGTGTTATCCCCTCATTATCCCATTTACAAGGAGCAGGTAAAAGGTCCAGAGTTCATTTCAAGTGTGCTTTTAGCATTTGGACTGTTGCTGTCAACTCTCAATATGAGATCCAAAGAGCTGTCACTATCAGTAAAACAAGCCATCATTAGGCTAAAAAAACAAAACAAACCCATCAGAGAGATAGCAAAAACATTAGGTGTGGCCAAATCAACTGTTTGGAACATCCTTAAAAAGAAAGAACGCACCGGTGAGCTCAGCAACACCAAAAGACCCAGAAGACCACGGAAAACAACTGTGGTGGATGACCGAAGAATTCTTTCCCTGGTGAAGAAAACACCCTTCACAACAGTTGGCCAGATGAAGAACACTCTCCAGGAGGTAGGTGTATGTGTGTCAAAGTCAACAATGAAGAGAAGACTTCACCAGAGTGAATACAGAGGGTTCACCACAAGATGTAAACCATTGGTGAGCCTCAAAAACAGGAAGGCCAGATTAGAGTTTGCCAAACCACATCTAAAAAAGCCTTCACAGTTCTGGAACAACATCCTATGGACAGATGAGACCAAGATCAACTTGTACCAGAGTGATGGGAAGAGAAGAGTATGGAGAAGGAAAGGAACTGCTCATGATCCAAAGCATACCACCTCATCAGTGAAGCATGGTGGTGGTAGTGTCATGGCGTGGGCATGTATGGCTGCCAATGGAACTGGTTCTCTTGTATTTATTGATGATGTGACTGCTGACAAAAGCAGCAGGATGAATTCTGAAGTGTTTCGGACAATATTATCTGCTCATATTCAGCAAAATGCTTCAGAACTCATTGGACGGCGCTTCACAGTGCAGATGGACAATGACCCGAAGAATACTGCGAAAGCAACCAAAGAGTTTTTTAAGGGAAAGAAGTGGAATATTATGCAATGGCCAAGTAAATCACCTGACCTGAATCTGATTGAGCATGTATTTCTTTTGCTGAAGACAAAACTGAAGGGAAAATGCCCCAAGAACAAGCAGGAACTGAAGACAGTTGCAGTAGAGGCCTGGCAGAGCATCACCAGGGATGAAACCCAACGTTTGGTGATGTCTATGCGTTCCAGACTTCAGGCTGTAATTGACTGCAAAGGATTTGCAACCAAGTATTAAAAAGTGAAAGTTTGATGGATGATTGTTAATCTGTCCCATTACTTTTGGTCCCTTAAAAAGTGGGAGGCACATATACAAACTGTTGTAATTCCAACACCGTTCACCTGATTTGGATGTAAATACCCTCAAATTAAAGATGAAAGTCTGCAGATAAAGCACATCTTGTTCATTTCATTTCAAATCCATTGTGGTGGTGTATAGAGCCAAAAAGATTAGAATTGTGTCGATGTCCCAATATTTATGGACCTGACTGTAGAGATACTGGGACTTGTGAGACTCATAGTGATTGGCAAACAGCAGGGAGTATAGTACAATTGTACTTGAGAGTAATTTAATTTGATTGTTCGTGAAGCCACAAGTAACTGGTGACATCACACTTATCCATATTCTGAAATCAAGTTATTTTTTTCTGCGTAGTTGACACGGCCTAATCTGCACTGAGACCTCTTAAAGTGATGACCTCTTCCGTAGCCTGCTAAAAGCAGGACTCATACAGCAGCTACACACGGTAGCCAAGGATGCAGTGGCGTCTCCAGCTTTCATATTTAGGGGGGGGCACAGGGACAAAAGTAGGGGAGCAACTATAAAATGCATATATTTATATGTATATATTGGGGCCCTTTACTACGATCCCATAACGGCCCTTTCACATGTTCTGCAGTGAGCTCCCTTCCTACTGTATTGGGGCCCCCCCAGGGTGGCAGAAAACAAGAGATATATGTCACCAGCATACCAAGAAAATATAAGGGTCCAAAGCAGTGGGAGAACTATCAGGGTTGCAAAGGTTGTCTTGCCTCCGGGCCCTGGTGTTCTGCCACTGTGGGGTTCCCCAGCCTCCTCTTGCTGTCCTGCCCCTGCTATTGACAGCGCTGGTCTGGCATCTCCTGGAATTTACAGGCTGGTTCTGCTGGTTCTCCTATCCTAAGGACAGGAGAAATCAGTCTGTTTTTTCAGTAACTGAGAGTCCTGGTGGAGTCCTTCCTGCAACTCGCTCTTCTCCCTGCCAATGAGGATGCAGGGGAAAGAGCAGATCGGGCAGCCGTGGTTATGTGAGCATTCGCATTATGCAGTGTCAGCGAGCAGAGGGAGGGGGGAGGAACATGGGGGGGAACGCAGGAGCTGACTGGGGACGCTCTCCCTCTTAGACATTGCCTTTTTGTAAAAAAAAAAAATGGTGGGGCACAGCATAATGTTGGGGGGGGGGGGTCAGGGCCCCCTCTGCCCCCCCCCCCCCCCCCCCCCAGGGACGCCATTGCAAGGATGGAGCTATATGCACAAATGTTTGGCACCAGCCAAGGTTTTAGCCCATTAGGGTTGGTATAACTGAACAGAGTTTCATTAAAAGGAGTTAGTGGTGAGTTGCATGGGGGGGAACATGGGGGGGAACGCAGGAGCTGACTGGGGACGCTCTCCCTCTTAGACATTGCCTTTTTGTAAAAAAAAAAAATGGTGGGGCACAGCATAATGTTGGGGGGGGGGGGTCAGGGCCCCCTCTGCCCCCCCCCCCCCCCCCAGGGACGCCATTGCAAGGATGGAGCTATATGCACAAATGTTTGGCACCAGCCAAGGTTTTAGCCCATTAGGGTTGGTATAACTGAACAGAGTTTCATTAAAAGGAGTTAGTGGTGAGTTGCGATGGCAACAAGATCCCCCTGAACACTCGAAGGTTCATACACACAGTGGTATTCAGCAGAAGGCGGGGCAGAGTTACTTGCAGGCATATTGCAATGGAGGAAGGAATATTAATATGATCCACAGGTGAGGCAATAGGGAAGTCCTGGCAGGCTGGGGGGCGGGTCGGGACTTACTTATTGCCTCTCCTGTGGATCATATTAATCAATAGGCCGTTCTTGGCGCCAAAACGGCTTTGTATTCAGTTTTATAGTGGAAGCCTGAATGAATGGTGCCAGACTTACAGATGAGAGAGATAGGTGAGTTTATTGGAGGCTCTGCTAATGGATGGATGGTTTTTGTTCTATTATGTGAGCTAATTTTAGCTCATTAGTAATGTAATTGTGTATTCTATAGATCCTTTAGATTATGAATTCTGATGGAAGTTGAGGCAGGAGACCTTGGATATTAAACAATATCAGCAGGGTGCATTGTTTCCATTGCTATTAGTCAGATGGTAAGTTGCCGTCCTTCTATACTTGGCCTGAAGCTAATTGTTTAATTTTATTAGCACCTTTGTTCACATTAATGGGATGTGATTGGAAATACTCTTATTATGTTTTTTTTCTATTATCTGTAGTGAATATCAATTACCCAGACTTTACAAGGGAGGAAGCTACTGTAATTTAAATAGCACCATCAAAGCTACATTCCCGTATTACTGAGGTACAAATAGTCTATTTCTTTCCTCTGTGTCAGTTTCCATTTTTTTAGTGGGAGCATTAATCATACTTATAGTCATATGGAGCATTGATCGCATATTGGAATTTTTGCAGGGGCCTAATGTTGAAGGAATAGTAGGGTCCCTGTTGATTTGTTACCAGGTTGATGCCTACATCCCCTCTCCTTCCTTTTTTCTCAATCAAGACCCCCTCCTTTTGTAAAGACGTCGGTGCTACGGTGAACCTATAAATCTATATCTCATTTTTTTATTTCACGTTGAGTGGTCTTTTCAGAACCAATTACTGTACTTATCGGCGTATAACACGCGCCGGCGTATCAGGGGCGTAACTAGAAATAGCAGGGCCCAATAGCAAAATGTTGTATGGGGCCCCCCTGCAAACAGCCCCCCCCCCACAGCTGCCCTAGTGTCAATGCAGCGTGACCTGTGCCACATGCAGCGTGACCTGTGCCCATTACAGCGTGACCTGGGCCCCATACAGCGTGACCTGTGCCCCATACAGCGTGACCTGTGCCCATACAGCGTGACCTGTGCCCATACAGCGTGACCTGTGCCACATGCAGCGTGACCTGTGCCCTATACAGCGTGACCTGTGCCCATACAGCGTGACCTGTGCCCCATACAGCGTGACCTGTGCCACATGCAGCGTGACCTGTGCCCCATACAGCGTGACCTGTGCCCCATACAGCGTGACCTGTGCCCCATGCAGCGTGACCTGTGCCCCATACAGTGTGACCTGTGCCCCATACAGCGTGACCTGTGCCCCATACAGCGTGACCTGTGCCCAATACAGCCCCACCTGTGCAGAGGAAGAGGCAAGCCACCCGGATCAGCAGAGAGTGGGATTGCCCGCTGTAATAGCTTTCATTTGAATTTCCCGTCTTCCCGGGGCTTATCGTCACATAGCCCCACCTCTTGGCCCGATGCCTTTGATGACGTCACATGTCCCGCATTGGATCGGCGTTCTGTCTATCAAAGGCACCAGGCCAAGAGGTGGAGCTATGTGACGTGAGCCCCGGGAACACTGGAAGTTCTAATGAAAGCTCTTACATCGGGCAATTCAGCTCTCTGCTAATACGGACAGCTCGCCTCTTCCTTTCCTCTCTCTTCCCCTGGCTGGGAGACTGTGCCGGCGGTGCTCTTATCCTCACTGGGCCCCACTCGGCTGCGGGCCCCATAGCGCCCGCATGGGTCGCTATGGTGGTAGCTACGCCCCTGCGGCGTATAACACGCACCCCAAGTTTAGGAGGGAATTTTAAGAACGAAAAAACTTTTAGGAAGGAAGTTTAAGGAAAAAAAACTTACATTTAAATGCCCATCAATGCAGCCTCATCAGTGTCCATCTGCAGCCTTGTCCAGTGTCATTGCAGCCTTGTCAGTGTCCATCTGCAGCCTTGTCAGTGTCATTTGCAGCCTTGTCAGTGTCATTGCAGCCTTGTCAGTGTCATTTGCAGCCTTGCCCAGTGACATTGCAGCCTTGTCAGTGTCATTTACAGCCTTGTCCAGTGTCATTTGCAGCCTTGCCCCAGTGTCATTGCAGCCTTGTCAGTGTCATTTACAGCCTTGTCAGTGTCATTGCAGCCTTGTCAGTGTCATTGCAGCCTTGTCAGTGTCATTGCAGCCTTGCCTTAGTGTCATTGCAGCTTTGCCCCAGTGTCATTGCAGCCTTGTCAGTGTCATTGCATCCTTGTCAGTGTCATTGCAGCATTGTCAGTGTCATTGCAGCCTTGTCAGTGTCATTGCAGCCTTGTCAGTGTCATTGCAGCTTTGCCCCAGTGTCATTGCAGCCTTGCCCCAGTGTCATTGCAGCCTTGTCAGTGTCTGTTAGGTACCTGGTAGGAGAGCCTGACTTGTAGGAGAAGACCTCTCATACAACGCTGGTTCAGGAGCCACTGGAGTGGGGACAGTGGTCTCCTGAGCGCAGTGGGGTAGGAGTGCCTGTTGAGCTGAGTCTCTGATGCAGAAGAGGTGAGAGATCCCGCAGGGATGGCTGGACTGCAGATCAGGTGAGACTGGAAGCAGCAGACTGGAACACTTGAATGTGCAGAGGTCTCTGGAGCTGAAGCTGAAGGTGCAACAGCAAGGACAACAGGAACAAGCAGGGTCAGACGATCCGGGTCAGCTAGGATATAAGGCAGGCAAGTACAGCAGGCAGAGGCAGAGTCAGTAGGCAGGCAGAGTTCGGCAACGGTATCAGGTAGGTAGCATAAGAGTAGTCAGACAAGCCGGGTCGGATTGGAGCAGGACGGATGGTCAAACAAGCCGGGTCAGATAGGTAGCAAACAATCAGATAACAAACACTAGAATCACGAAGCTGAGACGAAGCAGCAATGTGTCACAGCACAGAGGGGCTTTTAAATGCACTTTGGCGCCAAACCGGCGCTATCGCGAACGCGCGCACGCCCGTCCGCGGCCACGTGCACACGCGCGCGCACCCAAGCGCCGCGAACCCGCGCGCGCCCTAGCGCCGCGCCGATGCCCGGGAACAGCAGGCATTTGCTGAGCAGCGCGCAACGGCGCGCGCCGGCGCATAGGCGTACGCCGACGCCCCGGTTCGGTGCCAATGGTGCCCTGACATTGCCCCCCCCCAAGGGGCAACCTCCGGGTGCCCAAAAGCCTTTTCTTCTCCGGATGACTAGAAAAATAGGCTTGCACTAAACGTCTGGCATGTACATTACAATCTGGTTCCCAAGAATTACTTTCTGGGCCGTAGCCCCTCCACTTAATTAGGAACTGGATCTGACCTTGTCTTTTCCTGCAATCAAGGATAGCCTCGACCTCAAATTCCTCGTTGCCATCAACCACAATGGGCTCAGGAGGTCTAGTTCCTCTGCCGGGGAAGGGATCAGGTACAGCAGGTTTGAGCAATGACACATGAAACACGGGATGTATTTTGAGAGAGTCAGGTAAAGTCAGTTCATATGAAACTTCATTGATCTTCCTTTTGACCGGAAACGGTACCATAAATCTAGGTGCCAACTTCTTAGAGGGACATGCTAGCTTAATGTTACTTGTAGATAGCCATACCTGGTCACCAAGCTGAAGCTTCAATTCCCCTCTTCTCTTTCGGTCAAAGATCCTCTTGCTGTCCGCCTGAGCCTTGGATACTGCTTCCTGCAACATCTGGTTGTTGTGGTTGATGAAGTCTACCGTACTCTGTACTGCCGGGACTGAAGACTCTGGAAGGAAATCAGGTAAAAAGGTTAGATGGAACCCATAATTGGCAAAAAAGGGGGATTGACCGGTGGCTGAGTGTTTGGCATTGTTGTAGGCAAATTCTGCTAGCGGCAGCAAGGATACCCAATCATCCTGTGAGAAAGAGGTAAAACATCTGATGTACTGCTCAAGAGTCTGATTGGTCCTTTCCGTCTGACCGTTGGTCTGAGGGTGATAGGCCGAAGACAGGGCCAGTTTGATTTTTAAAGATTCACACAGGGCTCTCCAAAAACGTGAGGTAAATTGTACCCCCCTGTCAGAGGTTATGTTTACAGGAATTCCGTGGAGTCTAATGATTTCTTTAATGAAAATGTGAGCTGTTTCCATAGCTGACGGAGTTCCTTTTAATGGGAGAAAGTGGGCCATCTTGGTAAAACGGTCTACTATCACAAAAATAGCAGAACAACCTTCTGAACATGGGAGTTCCACAATAAAGTCCATGGATATCATCTTCCAGGGCCTATCGGGTACAGGCAAGGGTTTTAACAGACCCCAAGCTCTACTCCTGGATGTCTTATTCTGGGTACAGATAGGGCAAGATTTGACGTATCTCTCACAAAAGTCCTTCAAATTGGGCCACCAGAAAGTACGCTGTACCAATTCCAGAGTTTTACGAACCCCAAAGTGACCTGCCAGTGGGTGATCGTGAAGGAGTGCCAGGACCTTGACCCGAACCTCCTCAGGAACAAAAATTTGACTACCTTTCCAGAACAGTCCGTCCTTGCTACTTAGGGTAAGGCCTGAGGGTCTGGTTGCTTCAGAAGATGCTTCCTTAATCTGAGAAAGAAGATCAGCTTGAATGAGCAAAAAATTGTTTGCAGGTAAAATGGTGTCTGGGGCAGATAAATCCTTTGGGTTGTCATGCATTCGAGATAATGCGTCTGGTTTAACATTTCTTGAACCCGGTCGATACGTAATGTGGAAGGCAAAGCGTGAGAAAAACAGCGCCCAACGGGCTTGACGGGGTTTCAACCTTTTAGCGGATCGCAAATATTCTAGGTTCTTATGATCAGTGTAAATTAGTACTGGATGCACAGCCCCCTCCAACAGGTACCTCCACTCCTCTAATGCAGTCTTGATGGCGAGAAGCTCTCGATCACCGACATCATAGTTTCTCTCTGCAGGGGAGAGTTTTCGGGAGAAGAATCCTACGGGATGCATAATATCCTTACTGCCCTTTCGTTGCGAGAGTATCGCACCGACCGCTATCTCAGAAGCGTCCACTTCTAGAATGAATGGCAAGGATGGTTCAGGGTGACTAAGAATAGGTGCTGAAGTAAAAAGTCTCTTAAGGTTCACAAAAGCCTCTTGGGCTAGATGATTCCAGGAGAAATGGGTATTCTGCTTGGTCAGTTGTGTGATTGGTGCGATTATAGCAGAGAACCCCTTGATGAACTTCCTGTAAAAGTTTGCGAACCCGATGAATCGCTGAACCCCTTTTTTGTCCAGGGGTACCGGCCAGTCCAGAACGGCAGAAACCTTTTGTGGGTCCATCTTGATGCCAGTCGATGAGATAATCAAGCCCAGGAATTGGATGCTTTGTTTCTCGAATTCGCATTTTTCCGCTTTTGCATACAGCCTGTGTAAGCGGAGACGACCCAATACTTGACAAACATGTTTCCGATGGAGATCTAGGGATTCCGAGAAGATCAAAATATCGTCTAGATATGCGATCACAAACAGGTCTAAAAAGTCTCTAAGCACATCATTAATTAGGTGTTGAAAAGTTGCAGGGGCATTACAGAGTCCAAAAGGCATGACTAGATATTCATAATGCCCGAATCGGGTCCGAAAAGCTGTTTTCCACTCATGCCCAGCCCGAATGCGGATCAGATTGTAGGCCCCTCTTAGATCAAGCTTAGAAAAAATAACAGCAGTCCTTAATTTCTGGAATAGTTCGGGTATCAAGGGTAGGGGATACCGATTTTTAATCGTGATCTTATTCAATTCCCGGTAGTCAATACACGGGCGGAGAGATTTGTCCTTCTTGGTAACAAAGAATATTCCTGCCCCTGCTGGAGAAGTAGAGTGACGAATAAATCCTTTGGCTAAGTTTTCATCAATGTATGCTTTCAACACTTCTTGTTCCTTTTCGGATAGGGGGAAGATGCGTCCAAAGGGAATTTCGGATCCTGGCAGCAACTCGATGGGGCAATCGTAGGGACGATGAGGTGGAAGAGAATCTGCCCCTTTTTTGCTGAAGACATCCAAGTAGTCATGATAGTGTTTGGGAATAGCTTGACGATTGGTCTGGTCGGAGTCCACACAAAGTAGAGTAGCTTGGGGATCCGAGTCTTTCGCCAGACAGTGTTCCTGACAGTAGGGTGACAGAAATTTTATTTCTCCAGTTGCCCAATGGATGTGTGGATTGTGGGCCTGAAGCCAGGGAATGCCCAGGATAATGGGAAACATGGGAGAGGAGATGGCGTCAAGGGTCAGCAGTTCCTTGTGTTGAGAAGAAGTCGTAGCGGGTAATGGCAGGGTTTCTTGTGTCACTTGTCCAGATCTGATACGGGAGCCATCAGCAAGGAAAACAGAGAGTCCATGGGCTTTAGTCTGTAAAGGGATGTTGTGCAGGTTGGCAAAACTTAAGTCTATGAAGCAGCTGCATGCCCCGGAGTCAATAATTGCGTTGACTTGGAGTGTCTTTTCTTGAAGCTGTAATGAGAGAGGAATGGCAAGATGGGTAGAATTTGTGGATAAAGCAGAGAGGTTGGTAGATATAGGAGATGAACACTTACTCATTCTGATTGGGCAATTATGGACATAATGCCCGGTTCCTCCACAGTAGAGACACAGATTCAATTGTCGGCGACGGGCACGTTCTTCGGGGGTCAGGGCAGGTCGCATCAGACCTAGCTGCATTGGTTCGGAGGTATCCAATGTGGTATTGACTGGCGGTGGACTTGGCACAGGTAGGTAGCGAGATGCAGGAATCGGTGCACGTGGTGTCATCCAGGTCGGGCGGTTAGGTTGAACTGCTCGTTCAGATTGGCATTCTCGGAGGCGACGATCGATCTGGATAGTTAGGGTGATTAAGGCCTCCAAGGTGTTTGGAATACCGACTCGAGCCAGTTCATCTTTTAGATTTTCAGACAGTCCAATGCGGAATTGATGACGCAGAGCCGCGTCGTTCCACTGGGTATCCGCGCTCCAACGTCTAAATTCAGCAACATAGTCCTCCGCAGGTTTGCGGCCTTGTTGGAGCGCGAGCAGAGCAGATTCAGCTGTGGCAGTCAGTTGAGGATCCTCATACAATTGTGCCATAGCTTCGAAGAAGGCTGATAAGGATTGGGTTGGGGCTGAGTCCCCTTCAAGTAAACGGTGTGCCCAGGTCTGTGGTTCCCCTTGGAGGAGGGAAATGACAAATCCAACTTTTGTGGCTTCCAATGAAAAGGTTCTGGGCTGTAAGGCAAAAAAGAGCTGGCAGGCATTGCGAAAACCTCGAAACTTAGACCGGTCTCCGGAGAATCTTTCAGGAGTGGGGACTCGTGGTTCAGGAGGGAGCATTACCACTGAAGGCCCTGGAACAGTCTGTGTTGGGGCGGCCGGTGAAGAGGAGGTTGAAGGATTAACCCCTGCGAGGTTCTGGACTTGTCCCTCCAGTCTGTTGTAATTGTCCTGAAGAGCCTGCACTGCTTGGGTGAGGGCTGCCAGGTGTGTGCATATCTCCTTCAATGGAGAGGTATCTCCTGCAGGCTCAGACATGGCTGCTTCGTACTGTTAGGTACCTGGTAGGAGAGCCTGACTTGTAGGAGAAGACCTCTCATACAACGCTGGTTCAGGAGCCACTGGAGTGGGGACAGTGGTCTCCTGAGCGCAGTGGGGTAGGAGTGCCTGTTGAGCTGAGTCTCTGATGCAGAAGAGGTGAGAGATCCCGCAGGGATGGCTGGACTGCAGATCAGGTGAGACTGGAAGCAGCAGACTGGAACACTTGAATGTGCAGAGGTCTCTGGAGCTGAAGCTGAAGGTGCAACAGCAAGGACAACAGGAACAAGCAGGGTCAGACGATCCGGGTCAGCTAGGATATAAGGCAGGCAAGTACAGCAGGCAGAGGCAGAGTCAGTAGGCAGGCAGAGTTCGGCAACGGTATCAGGTAGGTAGCATAAGAGTAGTCAGACAAGCCGGGTCGGATTGGAGCAGGACGGATGGTCAAACAAGCCGGGTCAGATAGGTAGCAAACAATCAGATAACAAACACTAGAATCACGAAGCTGAGACGAAGCAGCAATGTGTCACAGCACAGAGGGGCTTTTAAATGCACTTTGGCGCCAAACCGGCGCTATCGCGAACGCGCGCACGCCCGTCCGCGCCCACGTGCACACGCGCGCGCACCCAAGCGCCGCGAACCCGCGCGCGCCCTAGCGCCGCGCCGATGCCCGGGAACAGCAGGCATTTGCTGAGCAGCGCGCAACGGCGCGCGCCGGCGCATAGGCGTACGCCGACGCCCCGGTTCGGTGCCAATGGTGCCCTGACAGTGTCATTGCAGCCTTGTCAGTGTCATTGCAGCCTTGCCCCAGTGTCATTGCAGCCTTGTCAGTGTCATTGCAGGCTTGCAGTTTAAATATGGCACCGCAGAGATACACAGAGCCGGATGTCCTGTGTATCTTGGCTCCTCTCGCAGTCCCGCCCTATGATGGACATAACACAGGTCCAATGGCAGGACTGGGCGTGAGAGGACCTGAGCGCTGCCGTTATACACATAGCTGAGTGTACTCGGCTAGGCTCAGCTCCTCTCGGCTCCGCTCACAGTCACGCCCAGTCCCCCCCATTGGACCTGTGTTATGTCCATCATAGGGCGGGACTGGGCGTGACTGTGAGTGGAGCCAAGCCTAGCCGTGTACACTCGACTATGTGTATATTGGCGGCACTCACTCCGCTCCGCTCAGAATCAGTGGGAATCGGCGTATAGCACACACCCATGATTTTACCCTGATTTTAAGGGGAAAAAAGTGCGTGTTATACGCCGATAAATACGGTATATTCTTTCAATGATCTGTTTGATTTCTTATTTATAGTGATTAATCCTGTTCCCAAAGACACTGGTTGTTGGTTCACTCTCTCATGACAACTGACGTATCATTTTTAGCGGGTTCCTCATAGATGTGAGTTCCCGTCTATATTATTGTTGATCTCATTGGATAGTTCTTTTCAGAATAATTTTGATATGCTCCCAGATTATCCAAATGTAAATAATGCTTATATGTTTTCTTCTGTTTTTTGAATAGAATCTCTGTTTTAAGTCATTGATATAAGGTCCTGAAGAAGCAAAGATGTGAAACGCGTTGACCTTTAGACAATTGTAATAACAAGAGTTTTCTACTGTATTAATACCCAAGTAATTTTCTAATGATTTTATGTCTGTATAAATCATCTTTATCTTTTATTATAAAGACATTAAGTATTATTCATTTTTGTTCATATGTCCCTTACTGATACCGCTAAAGTCCATCATATCAGCTTTATCTCTTAAAATATCTCTAAGATGAGGTACCTCCATAGCCTACTCTATTCTTTTCTATGCAATGGAGGAAGAAAGATGGGGGATGGAAATCAGACAACCTGGCTGAAGGGCGTAAGCATTCAAATTGTTACATGTGTCACTGGGAATGGGTCTCGTTATTATGTTGCAGTATATCTATAACAATTCTAATCAAAGGTCCTTAATACTCAGAATGGCAAGATAAGCATTCATTTGAACACATATGTCTTAAAAGTACTTGTGTTTTTCTTTCTCTATCTTTGTCCACATTAAAAAAATATAATCTCGGAAAACCAGGAAGGCTGGTTCAAAGGCCATTACTGTATGCTGTATCCAATTAAAATCACCATGAAGGCTGTCCTAGGAGCAAGGGCAACATGACCAGATTGGCATTATGAACTTTCGTACTATTATTATTGGACTGTTGAGAACAAGGATCCTCATGTTTTTTTTTTTTGGTGTTTTGTCTCTTATGATTTTTATTATGGACTTATTACATCCAGAACAAGTGATGACTACTGATACTGGGATCCAGAAATGTGGACTGTAGAGATGGAGAGTTTAAAAGTTTGTTTTTTTTCTCAAAGAGTTTGTTTTTATTTTAGAAGACAAAGCTAAAAGTTCTGAATATTAAAGGAGATTACACATAAACCATTATTTTAGGTGTAGCCGAGTCTCATATTCTCAACTGGCCACAAGGGGCCATCTGTTGCCTTATGAGTTTATGTGAAATCTCCATTAATAGCGGTAACATATTGTAATTATGAATATATTTTATTTAGCTTGTATCTTTGGAGGGGCGTGCAACATAGCTTCATGGACGTGTCTGTTAGATAGACAATTCGGTGCCTAAGCTTGTGTATGCAAACAATGGGACCCAAACCTCATTGTTCTACACATACTCACTTCAAAGGATCCCATGTTTAGATATGCAATGAGGGTCAACCGTAATCAATACTTAACTTTCCTAAAGGTCATGTACCTACAAGTTAAGTCTTCCACTCAAAATAGTCAGTGACAAAGATTTGTATTAAAGGGGGCTGACTTATGAAAAGTATAGAGATTGGAGATGTAGCCAATCCTGAACCAGGAATAGGGAAGCCCACCAATCAGAGCCACACCATGCCAACCAATAAGGCATCAGCCTGTAATGATAGAAGAAGACCGAGGATCACATATAGGAATTAAGTACAGGAGCACTGTTCAACTAGAGCAGGTTGCAGGAACTAGGTGGAGGTCCTCACAGTGGGTGGGACCTGGTCAGGCTACGGGGTACCAGATCAAAGTTGGGGCACAAACCAAGGCCAGGAATGTCCAAGCAGTATAGTACCAGATCAAGACGCAAAAAGAGAGTCCAGTAAGCAAGCCAGGCAAACAGCACCGAGCCTGGTTGATTGGGTCCTTCTGCCTCTGGAAATGATGACACACTAGGGTATTTCCTGAATTTACAACACACCTTTGGTTTAAATGGATCCACAGTACTGGATCAGTGTTGCCACCAGGTGCGTGAAGCAGAAGACTGAAGATCACAGAGAGTGAACCAACTACGGGAGCACTGTGGCACCAGAGCAGATTACAGGAAATAGGCTGAGGCTCTCACCAAGGGTGGTACCCGGGTACCAGATCAGAGTTTGGGTACAAACTGAGGTTAGGAACAGCCAAGCAATGTGGTACCAGTGTCAGGACCCAGGTCTGATCCTGCAACCTCTGCTGTGTTTTTTTGTTGCTGAGCCACCTGGGATGCTAGTTTCTCCTAAACCTTGAACAATTTGCTCCTCCCGTGAACTTCCTATTTTAGCTATGCCTCTGCACTTCTTGTCTGCGAGATTATTGTGCTCTCTCCAGCCTATATTTTGCAGTTCTCACTCACGCTGCAATTCGTATCGTTGCTACCACTACTGGCTTGTTCCTCAACTATGCTTCTGCTTGATTCCAACCTGCAACCACTTGTACTGACCTTTGGATTGTTTACTGACTTTGCTTCTGCTTGATCCCAACCTGCCATATCTGCTACTATACCCCAACTTGCTCACCTCCTGGTGGGGCGATCCTGAGGACCGTGACCTGGTACTAAGGCACTATCGTGACCAGGTACTAACGCACCCATCTCCACCATCAGCAGCTCTGCTGAACACTGGTTAGTGTTTAGACTCCACGTCTTGGGTGAGCCCACCTCATTTGACCAGGGTGACCTGTTTTTGTACTTATCCTGTTGGACAGTGGGAGCCCCTCCACTGCTATAGCTACTGGTCTCCGAGCCTGATCCCTGACTGTGACAACCAGATCAAGAAGCAAAAACAGGAGTCCAAGAGACAAGATAAAGTGCATGGCAGAAAGCAGCCCAGAAAGCAGGCCAAAGGCACAATGAAGAAGCAAATGACCAGAGGCAAGTCGGGAGGCAAGTCGGGTCATACACAGTAAAACAGAATCAACAGGGCAGATAGCAGGTAAACAGGAACAAGATGAAGACAACAGCAACTTCCTTCTGCAGTGCTAAAGTTTATGTAGACGGCTGGGAGACAATACCAGTGTGCAACCCAACCAGAAGCGTATAACACCTCCAACGGCCGGGGATGCAGTGAAGTAGCAGCATTTAAAGACATGGGCTCTGGAAAAGTATCCATAGATGAGCTTCTTTTACAGGACTGGTTTTCTTTTATAGACTGTGGTGACGGGGTCATTTTTGTCCACCTGGCTGCCCTGAATTTTGGGGTACTATAATGGCACTTCTTGGTAGGTTTGAGTCCTGACCCACCACTTCTGCACCAAACCTACTATTACTTTGATGGGCAGTATTAATAGCTAACCGGAAAGTGTTTGAGGATTTGAGACCACCAACAACTATAAGAATGTATGCTGCGATTCGAGTCACTTAAAAGGAAAGAAAGGTAATAAAACCTGCATATATATTCGTTGAAATATAATATATAATATTGTATCACCCCACCTCTGTGTCAGTATAGGAAATATTGGAAATGGCTGTTTATTGCCTGGGGGAATATGAAAGACTCCGACATTCCATCTAGTGTTATTAGTAAATTAGTTTTCACATAATTGGTTTAGCAGCATAAAATTATTGATTTTACGTCACAGGATCCTTCCTTCCACACACAATAGCAGAAAGTATATATGACAGCGCCTTGCAACATCATCTAACTGTTTGAATTTATTTGCTGAGAACCCCTGCCATGTTAACTCCAGTCCATCGTCCATTATCTGATGCTTCAAAGATGTGGAAGGGGGCAGAAGACAGGCACCCCAGGTTGAAGCTCCAGTTCAGGGCTGATGGTCACAAGGGCCACAGGGCTCTCCCACAACGCTGGTGCCCCAAGGAGGTTTGGTATATAATTGGGGGTATCAATGGAGGACTGTTTCTAGCCCCTGATCTGGCACACATAACATACACAACTCAGCAACAACCAGCTCAACAATGAGGATCTGGTACAGATGTGTTATATTGCATAGTATGCCTGTCTCTTCTCAACTTAGAGTCATCTAAGGAAAGAAAACATGGAAATGACTGGAGATGGACTAATAATGACAAATCATGAACAATCTGCATGGCCTATCAAGGAACGAATAAAATGTTGTCTAAAGGACCACCTACCAGCTTACTAAGTGCAGAGGGCTCAGTGGGTACCCCATAGAAACACAAGCCCTCCAGTCAACCAGTGAAAACCAATTGAAACGTTGCTTTTTTTTCTGGGAGCTATGGGACAAACTTGTGTCCCCTTTTGTGACATAGTTGCCCTAAAAAAAAAGTTCTGCACCTCAAAAAAGGTATAAATCTTGCTTGTTCTATGGTAATAGGCAGGGCCGCTGATAGGGGGGGGATCGCCAGTCCTCCTGTAGGGGGCCCGGGCACACAGGGGGGCCCAACAGCAGGGGGAATTAGTGTGGTCGGGTGGAGGGGCAGTTACAGAACGATGCCCTGTGCGGCTCTCTGCAGCAGCTGAAAGACAGTTTCTCCCCCACCTGCCAGCTTCAGCTGCTTCAGGGAGAGACACAGACACCGGGCATTGTTCCTGTAATCTCTTTCCTGACATTGATCGCCCTCCCTGTTCTGCCTGCCTCTGATTCCCCCTCCTGTGTGCCCCCATGTCACTGTGACCCCCCACAGCGCTGCAGACTTCCCTGTCCTGTAAAAAATATAACAAATTGTTGTAAAAAAAAATAATAAACATTGTAATAAATCATTTAAAAAAATTGTAAAATAAAATAATTTTAAAAATGTTAAATATTTAAAAAAAAAATAGATTTTTTTTTTAATGTACAGTAAAAAACAATTAAAAAAGGGCTACTTCACACGGGTTCTCTGCTATGTTTGTGTCCTCTAATATTGATTTTAGTGTATTTTTAGTAAAAATATGGTCTTGATATATGGGGGGGGGGGCCCTGCCAGGTAGGCTGTACGGGGCCCCGTGATGTCTAACAGCAGCCCTGGTGATAGGGATTCTCCATCCATGTTAAAAACGGGATACAAAAAAAATGAAGGGCCCCTCTGACCCCCAGCTGGGGCATTTCCCACTGGTCTCGGGGTCCTTTACTCCCGTCATGGGGCATTTTATTACAGTCCCACAGCTGGACCCTTTCACATGTTCTGCAATAGGCCCCCTTCCTGTTGTCTTGGGGCTCCCCCATGGTGGCGAAATGTGCAAATGCAACCTTTGCAACCCTGGTAGTTTTGCCACTGGTGAGTGGGATTCCTAGTATGGGGTCCCAAACTCTGCAATGGCTGTGTTGACTTGGTTTCTTACTACTTTTCAAGTTCACTGTACTGGTCCATGCGAAGCACAGATCGGCCACTTCTTCCAAAATTATGTTCTGTGAATTCTAATTTCCATGAACCAAGTTGCTTACGCCTCCTGGAATGCATTTTGTACACCACCAGGATTTCCTACATGCATGCAAAGGAAGGTTGTTTCTCAAGCAGCCAATCCACAAACTCCCACCTCCAGTCTACTTCTTGAAAAAAAAAGAAAAAGCTGAATCCCCACTATGGCCATCCAAGCCAGAAATCTAATGTAAATTAAAAAAATCATTTATTTCACTCATTCCTGCAAATGTAATGTGCATGTCAAACCCAGGAGCCAGGGTCCTAAATACACTCTGCTTGACCCAAGATGGCTGCAAGAGTCACATGGCCTATCAGAATCCAACCAGATTGCTGCCCCATTGACCCAGGAAACTATAGAGGCACTATGTTTCTCCTGACTTCATCTCCCTCTGCACTGCTGATGTGGTTATGTGCCACCTGCAGTGGAGAAAATAGACTGCACCTGCCTACAAGTGGAACAGTAAACATCCACAGCTGAGGACCATGAATAAAGTGCAACACAGATGGGAGGCTCTTCTCATAAATCCTGGAACAGTCCATGGGTCCATGGGCTCTGGCCATAGAAGAGTAGTCCGGCAGTAAGTTCAGGGGGTGCTCCAGGGGCAAGTAGACCCCTGGGGCTCATGGATCAGTTCCCTCTCTGGGTAAAGACAGTCTGTACAGGGCTCCAGCCTGTTTACCTCTCTGACTGCTTATTGGGCACACCTTCCCAGAGATTGACCAGAGTACAATAAAAATTCAGGTTGGAGATTTGGGGCAAGCAGCCTCCTGAAGCTCACGGATCCATTCCCTCTGGGGAAAGACAATTTGTACAGGATTACAGCCTATTTACCACCTCTCCAACCACCGACTGGGCACACCTCCCTAGAGATTGGCCAGAGTGCAGTAAATACTCAGGTTGGAGATTTGAGGCAAGCAGCATCCTGAAGCTCACGGATCCGTTCCCTCTGGGGAAAGACAGTCTGTGTCAGAGAGCTCACCTTGCTGGTCCTGGGATTGGCCACCAGAGGGCGTGCCTGTGAGCAAGCCGGCCTATTTAAGTTTGTCAGGCACTCTGTTCAGTGCTGCCTGATCATCAGCTTCCTGTGCCATAGTTCCTGTTTCCTGTCTTGTCTTCCTGTTTACCTGATCTCCTGACGACCTGGATTGCCCTTGGATTCTCCTGTTTGCTGCCTGTACCTGACCTTGGCCTGTTTGACTCCGCTTCTGCCTGCTCCTATTGGCACCTGTTACCAGTGTTACGGACTACTGACCTGTTGTCTGAAGATCATCTCTCATCCTGTACCTGGATCTCTTCAGCAGGCTCTCATACCATTCCGCACTCTCGTGCCTCCTGTCTGCTCTACCAGGGGCCGTGAGTCGGATAAGTAAGGGAGTCTACCCTCTGCCCAAGCGGACTCATCAGTCTGGTAAGTAAAAGTCTGACAGTCTGTACAGGGCTCCAGCCTATTTACCACCTCTCCAACCACCTACTGGGCACACCTCCCCAGAGATTGGCCAGAGTGCAGTAAATATTCAGGTTGGAGATTTGGGGCAAGCAGCGTCCTGAAGCTCATAGGTCCATTCACTCTCTGGAGAAAGACAGTCTGCACAGGGCTCCAGCCTATGTACCACTTCCCCAACCACCCACTGGGCACACCTCCTCAGAGATTGGCAAGAGTGCAGAAAATATTCAGGTTGGAGATTTGGGGCAAGAAGCGTCCTGAAGCTCACAGATCCATTCACTATCTGGGCAAAGACAGTCTGCACAGGGCTCCAGCCTATGTACTACCTCTCCAACCACCTACTGGGCACACCTTCCCAGAGATTGGCCAGAGTGTAGTAAATATTCAGATTGGAGATTTGGAGCAAGCAGCATCCTGAAGCTCATAGGTCCATTCACTATCTGGGGAAAGACAGTCTGCACAGGGCTCTGACCTATTTACTAACTCTCCAACCGCTTGCTGGGCACAACTCCCTAGAGATTGGCCAGAGTGCAGTAAATAATCAGGTTGGAGATTTGAGGCAAGCAGCATCCTGAAGCTCACGGATCCATTCCCTCTGGGGAAAGACAGTCTGCACAGGGCTCCAGCCTATTTACCACCTCTCCAACCATCTACTGGGCACACCTCCCCAGAGATTGGCCAGAGTGCAGTAAATACTCAGGTTGGAGATTTGGGGCAAACATCTTCCTGAAGATCACAAATCCTTTCCCTCTCTGGGGAAAAACAGTCTGTACAGGGCTCCAGCCTATGTACCACTTCCCCAACCACCTACTGGGCACACCTCCCCAGAGATTGGCCAGAGTGCAGTAAATATTCAGGTTGGAGATTTAGAGCAAGCAGCATCCTGAAGCTCATAAGTCCGTTCACTCTCTGGTAAAAGACAGTCTGCACAGGGCTCCAGCCCATTTACCACCCCTCCAACCACCTACTGGGTACACCTCCCCAGAGATTGGCCAGAGTGCAGTAAATATTCTGGTTGGACAATTGGTTGCAAGCAGCATCTGGAAGCTCATGGGTCCATTCACTATCTGGGTAAAGACAGTCTGTACAGGGCTCTGACCTATTTACTACCTCTCCAACCACCTACTGGGCTCACCTTTCCAGAGATTGGTCAGAGTGCAGGCTGGAGATTTGAATTTCCTGCCCTATGATTTGGAAGATTCTACACAGAGGCAGGGGGCAAAAAAATCAAACTCACAATCTGTAAAACAATAAACAATCAATTCCAGCTCCTCTGACTACAGAGCAAGCCAACCACTAGATTGGCCTAGCATCCTATACTAGTTGGGTGCTATGTCCACGACAAGAATAAACATCATTTATACTAATGCATTCAAAAGTCTATGTTGCCTGTTGGACAAAACATGGCCCGCCGCAATCAAATCACAGTGCAGCATTCATGTGTACATCACTCAGCAATGTGCAGCAGATTGGTAACAATGTGAGCAGCCGGTGTGATTGCTCATTTCACAGCACAATACGAAGAGCTTCTCCTGTCACTCACTGACATCGTCTGCCATATTGGAGCTGTCAAAGCAACACGTTGGATTAACCCAACAAAGGAATGAAGAGCGTTGAAAATTCATGAGAAAGATACTGAAGAGATGAATTGATTTTATTTTATTTAAATGCATTTATTTATAGCCAACTTCATAGGATATACATTGCATCCGGAAAGTATTCACAGCTCTTCACTTTTTCCACATTTTGTTATGTTACAGCCTTGTTCCAAAATGGATTACATTCATTATTTTCCTCAAAATTCTACAAACAATCCCCCATAATGACAACGAGAAAGAAAAAAAAGTTTTTTAAAATCTTTGCAAATTTATAAACAAAAAAAAAATCCCATGTGTACATAGGTATCACAGGCTCCTCCCATGTACATAAGTATCACAGGCTCCTCCCATTTACATAAGTATCACAGGTTCCTCCCATGTACATAAGTATCACAGGCTCCTCCCATTTACATAAATATCACAGACTCCTCCCATGTACATAAGTATCACAGGCTCCTCCCATGTACATAAATATCACAGACTCCTCCTATGTACATAAGTATCATAGACTCCTCCCATTTACATAAATATCACAGACTCCTCCCATGTACATAAGTATCACAGACTCCTCCCATGTACATAAGAATCACAGGCTCCTCCTATGTACATAAGTATCACAGGCTCCTCCCATGTACATAAGTATCACAGACTCCTCCCATGTACATAAGAATCACAGGCTCCTCCTATGTACATAAGTATCATAGACTCCTCCCATTTACATAAATATCACAGACTCCTCCCATGCACATAGGTATCACAGGCTCCTTCCATTTACATAAGTATCACAGGTTCCACCCATGTACATAAGTATCACAGGCTCCTCCCATGTACATAAGTATCACAGACTCCTCCCATGTACATAAGAATCACAGGCTCCTCCCATGTACATAAGTATCACAGGCTCCTCCCATGTACATAAATATCACAGACTCCTCCCATGTACATAAGTATCACAGACTCCTCCCATGTACATAAGAATCACAGGCTCCTCCCATGTACATAAGTATCACAGGCTCCTCCCATGTACATAAGTATCACAGGCTCCTCCCATGTACAGAAGTATCACAGACTCCTCCCATGTACATAAGTATCACAGACTCCTCCCATGTACATAAGTATCACAGGCTCCTCCCATGTACAGAAGTATCACAGACTCCTCCCATGTACATAAGTATCACAGGCTCCTCCCATGCACATAAGTATCACAGGCTCCTCCCATGTACATAAGTATCACAGACTCCTCCCATGTACATACGTATCACAGACTCCTCCCATGTACATAAGTATCACAGACTCCTCCCATGCACATAAGTATCACAGGCTCCTCCCATGTACATAAGTATCACAGACTCCTCCCATGTACATAAGTATCACAGACTCCTCCCATGCACATAAGTATCACAGGCTCCTCCCATGTACATAAGTATCACAGACTCCTCCCATGCACATAAGTATCACAGGCTCCTCCCATGTACATAAGTATCACAGACTCCTCCCATGTTCATAGGAATCACAGACTCCTCCCATGTACATAAGTATCACAGGCTCCTCCCATGTACATAAGTATCACAGCCTTTGCTCAATACTTTGGTGAAGCTCCTTTGGCACCAATTACAGCCTCAAGTCTTGTTGAGTATGATGCTACAAGCTCGGCACACCTATTTTGCATTTAGTGCTGCACCTTTTTATATATTTTCTACTATTTACAATTGTTATTTGTGGTGCCGGCAGCTGTTTTTTTATTTCACTGACCGCGTTGTAGCGACCAAATATTTTTACACTGTTTCCAAATTTGTTTGGAATTTACGTTTTTTTCCTAATTTACGAAATTATGATTTTTTTTAGAATTCCCGAATTTTTTCAAATTTACAAAATTTTTCGAATTTACGAATATTCGGAAAAGTTTCAAATGAATTAATTTGACGAAATTCGGTAAAAAACAAATTTGGAATGAAAGGAATTGCACATGTCTAAAAAGCAGCATGCAGTAACCGGGGGGGGGGGGGGGGGTGGGGTTACTCCCCCCCCCCACACACACACACACACACCGCAGGTTCACTTTAAGAATAAGTAAGCCTTGACATAAATTTACATAAGTGAAACTTTTAGTGAAAATAAAGAACAGTTAGATAAATCACAAGTTCCAGGGATCTGTAACAAGAGACAATTAACCTGTTAGGCATCATTTTACTAATCTACATTTCCAGCATAAAATTAATTGAAAGTGTGAAGCCTTCAAATTATAATGAACATCACTTTCCAAGCTGCACTCCTAAAAAAAATAATAAAAAAATAATGCTCCGATGTATAATTAGTCAATCATTAAATTGACGTTGTACTCAGGAACAAAGTGGGGAAGAACACGCAGTCCCTCTGATGTTGTATCCGTATTTTATCACTACTGAGAATTTTTTTTTTTTTATATATCAATTGCATTTATAATGATTTCAAAGATAGCCAGCAAAGAAAACAAAAAAATGTCGCAATATAGGAACCAGGAAACGAGACCGAAAGGAGCGCCAAAGTCAGAGAGAAATTGTTTGTTCATTTGGGGTTTTTTTATATTTTGGGTAGATGTGTACGCTTTGTAGGTTTGAGCTTACAATATATAAAGTATAGGATGCTCAGTCTATTACATTTCCCACACCACCAGACCACCACAGCACCAGACCACCAGACCACCACACCACCAGACCACCACACCACCAGACCACCACAGCACCAGACCACCAGACCACCACACCACCAGACCACCACAGCACCAGACCACCAGACCACCACACCACCAGACCACCACACCACCAGACCACCACAGCACCAGACCACCAGACCACCACACCACCAGACCACCACACCACCAGACCACCACACCACCAGACCACCACAGCACCAGACCACCAGACCACCACACCACCAGACCACCACACCACCAGACCACCACAGCACCACACCACCAGACCACCTTCTCTCTCTCAATCTTATCCACTGGACCCCCCAGGCCTTTTCTGGCACTTTTTGTTTACATGTAACAATCAATAGTGGGGGTCCTCCCTTTTCTATGTAACAATCAGTAGTGGGGTTCCTCCCTTTACTTTTTTTTTATTACATTTTTTTTTTCTTTTTCTTTTTTTTTTTCTACACTGTTTTATTTATTTATTATTTATTTATATACTGATTATTTATTTGGGGTTTTTTTGGGTAGATGTGTACGCTTTGTAGGTTTGAGCTTACACTATATAAAGTATAGGATGCTCAGTCTATTACATTTCCCACACCACCAGACCACCTTCTCTCTCTCAATCTTATCCACTGGACCCCCCCAGGCCTTTTCTGGCACTTTTTTGTTTACATGTAACAATCAGTAGTGGGGTTCCTCCCTTTACTTTTTTTTTTTATTAATTTTTTTTCTTTTTTTCTACACTGTTTTATTTATTTATTATTTATTTATATACTGATTTATTTATTTGGGTTTTTTTTGGGTAGATGTGTACGCTTTGTAGGTTTGAGCTTACACTATATAAAGTATAGGATGCTCAGTCTATTACATTTCCCACACCACCAGACCACCGCACCTCCAGATCACCACACCACCAGACCACCTTCTCTCTCCGAAACTTATCCACTGGACCTCCCAGGCCTTTTCTGGCACTTTTTCTTTACGTGTAACAATCAGTAGTGGGGGTCCAACCTTTTCTGTGTAACAATCAGTAGTGGGGTCCTCCCTTTCTATGTAACAATCAGTAGTGGGGGTCCTCCCTATTCTATGTAACAATCAGTAGTGGGGGTCCTCCCTTTCTATGTAACAATGAGTGGTGGGGGTCCTCCCTTTCTATGTAACAATCAGTAGTGGGGGTCCTCCCTTTTCTATGTAACAATCAGTAGTGGGGGTCCTCCCTTTCTATGTAACAATGAGTGGTGGGGGTCCTCCCTTTCTATGTAACAATCAGTAGTGGGGGTCCTCCCTTTTCTATGTAACAATCAGTAGTGGGGATCCTCTGTTTCTATGTAACAATCAGTAGTGGGGGTCCTCCCTTTTCTATGTAACAATCAGTAGTGAGGGTCCTCCCTTTTTTATGTAACAATCAGTAGTGGGGGTCCTCCCTTTTCTATGTAACAATCAGTAGTGGGGGTCCTCCCTTTTCTATGTAACAATCAGTAGTGGGGGTCCTCCCTGTTCTATGTAACAATCAGTAGTGGGGGTCCTCCCTTTTCTATGTAACAATCAGTAGTGGGGGTCCTCCCTTTTTTATGTAACAATCAGTAGTGGGGGTCCTCACTTTTCTATGTAACAATCAGTAGTGGGGGGTCCTCCCTTTCTATGTAACAATCAGTAGTGGGGGTCCTCCCTTTCTATGTAACAATCAGTAGTGGGGGGTCCTCCCTTTTTTATGTAACAATCAGTATTTTTTGCTAGAAAATTGCTTAGAACTCCCAAACATTACCGTATATACTCAAGTATAAGTCGACCCGAATATAAGCCGAGGCACCTAATTATACCACAAAAAACTGGGAAAACATATTGACTCGAGTATAAGCCTAGGGTGAGAAATGCGCAGCTACTGTAAGTGGAAAAGAGAGTCAACAATGCCCATTTGCAGCCTCACTGTGCCCATTTGTAGCCATAGGTCCCCCGAAATTCAAACTCAGTAGTTAAGGGTTCCTAGATGCCCCCCTAGCTGCAGCCAAAATTTGGGGCCTCTGAACCCAAAGGGTCCTAAAACTGCAGATGGACACAGTTGACCGAATTTGGGGCCCTGTATCTCGGGGCCACTTAGTGCTAGGAACCCCAAATTTGGTGTGCAAACCCAGTGGAACTAGCACCACAATATATCCAAAGCTGGGGTTCCTAACACCAAGTAGCCTCCGAGATACAGGGCCCCAAAATTGGTTCAGAAAGTGTCAAGCACTTTTCTGCAGCAGAGAATGACATTTTCCAAACCGAATTTGGGGCCCTGTATCTTGGGGCCACTTGGTGCTAGGAATGCCAGCTTTGAATATGTTGTGCTACTAGTTCCACTGGGTTTGCACACTAAATTTGGGGTTCCTAGCACCAAGTGACCCTGAGATACGGGGCCCCAAATTCGGTTCGGAAAATGAAATTTTTTGCTGCAGAAACTCGAGTATAAGCCGAGGGGGGCACTTTCAGCACAAAAAAATGTGCTGAAAAACTCGGCTTATACTCGAGTATATACAGTATATACTTTTTGAAAACAGAGGCCCTAGAGAATAAATTAGTGGCTTTTGCAATTTTTTAATGTCACACGGTATTAGCACAGTGGATTTTAACCACTTCAGACCCAGAGGATTTGGCTGCTGAATGACCAGGCCATTTTTTTTGCGATTCGGCACTGCGTCCATTTAACTGACAATTGCGCGATCATGCGAAGTTGCACCCAAACAAAATTGACGTCCTTTTTTTCCCACAAACAGAGCTTTCTTTTGGTGGTGTTTGATCACCTCTGCGATTTTTATTTTTTGCGCTATAAATAAAAAAAGAGCGAGAATTTTGAAAAAAAAACACAATATTTTGTACTTTTTGCTATAATAACTATCCCCATTTTTTTTTTTTTAAAAGCAATTTTTTTTCTCAGTTTAGACTGATATGTATTCTACATATTTTTGGTAAAAAAAAATTTGCAATAAGCGTATATTGATTGGTTTGCGTAAAAGTACAAAATAGGGGATAGATTTATGGCTTTTTATTATTCTTTTTTTTTTTTTTACTAGTAATGGCGGTGATCAGCTATTTTTATTGAGACTGCGACATTATGGCGGACACATCGGACACTTTTGACACATTTTTGGGACCATGGGCATTTATACAGTGATCAGTGCTATAAAAATGCACAGATTACAGTAAAAATATCACTGGCAGGAAAGGGGTTAACACTAGGGGGGCGATCAAGGGGTTAACTGTGTTCCCTGGGTGAGTATCTAATTGTAGGGGGAGGGGACTCACTAGAGGAAGTGACGGATCGTGGTTCCCAGCTATTAGGAACTCACGATCTTCCTCACAGAACAGAACAGGGATTGGTGTGTACACACACACGTCCCTGTTCTGCCTCTCGTGCCCGCAATCACTCGTGGCCGGCGGTCATCACGAACGTCGGCCATGAGCATTGTCACCCCCGAGTGCAGCGGGCGCACACGCGTGGCTCCGGCGACGCACCTGCTATCCTGTGTAAAGGAGCCGACATACAGCTACGACGGCTCGCGGGATTGTGCCGACCTGCCGTAGTGTAATGACGGTGGCTGGTCGGCAAGCGGTTAAAATGCAATTTTTGGGAGAAAAAAAAACACTTTTTTGAATTGTAAGGCAAAAAAAAAACACATAACCAATTTTTTTAAATAAAAGATGATGTTACGCTGAGTAAATAGATACCAAACATGTCACGCTCTAAAATTGCGACAAACAATTTTACTGTCCGTATTATCTATTTCAGGGTGGTATGGAGTGACCCTGTCAAGCTTAACAGATGGTATTCATTAGGTATGGTCTCGTACGACCCCTCCCATCCCAAACTACAGTGCCTTGAAAAAGTATTCATACCCTCTTGAAATTTCCCACATTTTGTCATGTTAACAACCAAAAATGTAAATGTATTTTATTGGGATTTTATATGATAGACCAACACAAAGTGGCTCATAATTGTGAAGTGGAAAGAAAATGATAAATGATACAAACAAATATGTGAAAAAAGTGTGTGTGTGGGGGGTGGCATTTGTATTCAGCCCCCCCTCCCCCAAAGCGTATGCTATTGTACACCTGTTTGAACAAGGCCAAATTCTTCCAAAACCTTCAATGCCTGAATAAAGTGTGGGAATACAAATATGTATGGAAATGCTGGAAGGCTCTGGATGGGGATGGGTGTCCCTGTATGGGGATAAATGTTCTCGAGGGAGTTAGGGGGACTTTGCAGCAGACTTAGTGGCCATGTAGGGGATGAGATTTCTGGAGGGAGCTGCGGGCAGCTATGGGGGATGAGATCTCTCTAGGCACCTGGGCCCTTGCAGGAGCACTGTAGGAGATTGTAGAGCTCTGTGGGGGCTGGTGGACTCTGTTGGGGATCAGGGCAACTATGGGGGAGCTGGAGGCTCTTTAGAAACCCAGGGGGCACTTCAGAGCGCTGGATGGCTCTGTCAGAGGTTGAGGGGCACTGCAGGTGTGGTGGGCTCTCAGTTGGTCTGGTGGTATTGTGGGAGGTTTAGAAGCACTGCAGGCCACTATGGGAGGTTAGGAAGGACTATGAGAGCTGGGATGAACTGTGGGAGGTTCAGGGACCTGCAGCTGGTTGGTTGACTGGAAGGAACGTGGCCAAGGCCTAGCTGCGGGCCACAGTTAAGAACCAATGATCTAGGTAGCCTCAGTCAGTATCTACAGAGGTGGAGCGGAATCCCAGAAATCCTCAGACATGATCCCAGCTCACCCTCAGTGCCCCAACAATGTAAAATACGTTTAAAAAAATGAAGAATAAGAGCTGTACAGGTGGGTGGATCGTGGAACTCAACTACAGAGGTCTTGTAACCAGTGTTCCCAAGAGATATAACACACCAGTTAAGGATTCAACCTGCCCAAGGTTGAACTATAGGTCCTGGGTAGGCTGAGCCTTTAAAAATAAGCATTTATTGTTTCCTAAACTTTCCTCCATCTGATCTTTCAGCCTGAACGATGGCAAAGAACTGCACGTGTGAAAGGAATTCTAGGCCAGCACAACAGTTTACTCATTAACGAGCTGCTAAGTAATGAATAGGCTTGTATTCCACTTCCCCTGTGTATATAATCTTTCTCTGCTAAAACTATCATTAATTTTCATTTAGTTCTACTTCAACTAGCAAAGCCTAATGTTTCCATTTCGGAAGGATAAATATTCATGACCCTCTCTCCCTTATGAAGAAAAACAAAGCCGTGGAGTCTGCCGCACTTCAACCTGTAAGAAAAGGGACTCACACCTATGTGTGAGGATCTGATAGACACTGCTTATTGGTGATCCCTCTAGTGATCACTAAATATCCATATAGAGGAATCAGGACCACCTTCCCCCTGCTGGTGACCCCTCTAGTGATATAAAGGTCTATATAGAGGAATCAGGACCACCTTCCCCCTGCTGGTGACCCCTCTAGTGATATAAAGATCTATATAAAGGAATTAGGACCTCCTTCCTCCTGCTGGTGACCCCTCTAGTGATATAAAGATCTATATAGAGGAATCAGGACCTCCTTCCTCCTGTTGGTGACCCCTCTAGTGATATAAAGATCTATATAAAGGAATCAGGACCTCCTTCCTCCTGCTGGTGATCCCTCTAGTTATATAAAGATCTATATAGAGGATTCTGGACCTCCTTCCTCCTGCTGGTGACCCCCCTAGTGATATAAAGATCTATATGGAGGAATCATAACCCCCTTTGCTTACTTTTAGCCAGCCCTTACGGGATATTGTTCACTCTGATATGAGGCGCTATTCTTCCTACTGACACCAACGTTAAGGCACCATTCCTTCCGCTGACACCAATGATGAGAGACCATTCCTTCCACTCTTCCACTGACTCCAATGTTGAAGCACTATTTCCATTACTAATACCAATGATGAGGCACCATTCCTTCCACTCTTCCACTGACAACAATGGTAGGGCGCTAGTCCTCCCACTGACACCAATTATGGAGAATTATTCCTCCCACTGATACCAATGATGGGGCACTATTCCTCCCACTGATACCAATGATGGGGCACTATTCCTAGACACTGTTTATTGGGTCAAAGAATGGGTGGTTTCACCATCAGTTCCACCATAGGTTGGTCCAATACTTTTGCCAATAACAGGGTTAGCATTGACTTGAAGGCGTACACCTGATGTTAAGTTAGCATTGACTTGAAGGAGTACACCTGATGTTAAATGTTAACATGTATGACATATAATTACACACATAGGTTGGACTTGATGGACTTGTGTCTTTTTTCAACCTCACCTACTATGTAACTATGTATAGCCAAAATGTTTATTTTGGATTTGATAGAAAGGAATGGGGTAAAACCCCTGTGAGTTATTTTAAAGAACCACCTGGGTCCTATTGGGAAGTTCTCCCCTTATATCCTGTCCCAGAGACTCAACAGGGAGCGGGAGGAAATTTCTACCATTTAGGAAAATGAACCCTTTGAGCTTCATTTATACCGAGGAGGGAGAGGTGTAAAATCACTAATAAAGGAGGTTGATCTGCATTTTTACCACACCCCTCCCCCTGCTTCCACCCCCAGCTCCAAATTCACATGGTGACCAGAAGGGTGTGCTGCTTTGCTTCATGGTGTGCCAATTTTAACTCGGCAAGTCAAGTTTGACAGGTGACACCACTTGTCAAACTCACCTATTGACAGGTGGTACCTCCTGTCAAACTCACCTATTGAAGCCAATGGGATCATGCCCCAACCGTGAGCCAAATGTGACCATGTTAGTTCAATGTAAACTCCCCAATGGCATAGAAGAAAATCTCCCTAGGGATCAAAAAATAGGCATTTAGGAAGCAGCAGTATAGCCTCCTCAACGCCTGTATACCGGCTGTCAATCACAGTCTAAAAAAATATTTACCTTGGATACTTTTTCAGTGAGTGGTAAAGACTGCTGTCCGTGTGGAAGAGGCCTTAGACAGTAGTCCTTAGAACAGGTGTCCCCATTGAAAGATTTATCATCTAAGCCTCAAGAGATATCATTTATGATGAAATGCGTATGGGGAAGTCAACACTCATGATGTCACTAGGAGTCTGGAACTGGTCCGCGGACACTTACCATTGTACCATTGCACTTATAACGAGAAAGACACTGCAAACACGAGTTTACTGGGTTTTTTTATGTACATGGACTTACACCGTGTGGACGTTTTGCTCTCTGGAGTTCATTTCACACTTTTGGTTTATATTACATATTTGTTTGACGTTTCACTGTATTATTTGCTTTAATTCCATTCTGTAACAGTGTAGCACTTTTTTTATAAAAACAGAATCTGTTGCACTTAATAAAACATATAGTAGAAGCTGCTGACACAAAAATTGCTGGATACAATTGAAGAGATATCAATAGGAATGGTGCAGCGCTAAAAAGTATTAATGTAAAAATGTCCGAATAAGAACCAAAATAAATGTGGTCAAACAAAAGTCCTCTCCGTCAGGAAGAAATAATACTCTAATCAGCGAGATCCATATTGAAAGGAGACACAGAAGAGAGATGAAAACCAACACCCAAACAAACCGACCCTTACCACCAGTGTATGGGTTATACACGTGTGTAGAAAAAAGGCAGTCTTCATAGAATAAACCAACGATCTTCTAATGGAGTAGCACCAACATATTCCCCTCTGAACTAAATGGAGTTTAGAGGGGAATATGTTGGTGCTACTCCATTAGAAGATCGTTGGTTTATCCTATGAAAACTGCCTTTTTTCTACACACGTGTATAACCCATACACTGGTGGTAAGGGTCAGTTTGCTTGGGTGTTGGTGACGGTGTTTTCATCTCTCTTCTGTGTCTCCTTTCAATATGGATCTCGCTGATTATTATTATTTCTTCCTGACGGAGACGACTTTTGTTTGACCACATTTATTTTGGTTCTTATTGGGGCATTTTTACATTAGTATTTTTTAGCGCTGCACCATTCCTATTGATAGCACTTTTTTATGCAGAAGATTTACTGTACCCTCACCTGATGACAAATTTGGATTCGGTCTTAGTGGTAGTGGCAGCAGCAGGGGTGTTGCTAGGTCTACAAAAGATCTGGGGCTAGAGCCTATAGCAGCGTAGTAAAGAAAGTCATACGCTTGGGCGGGCATACACATGTATATACAGTAATATACGTGTTGGTGTATATATATCCCCAGAGAGCCCCCCACTTACATCAGGGTCCCCAGAGAGCCCCCCCCTTACATCACCTTACATCAGGGTCCCCAGAGAGCCTCCTCCTTACATCAGAGTCCTCAGAGAGCCTCCCCCTTCCATCAGGGTACCCAGAGGGCCCCCCCACTTACATCAGGGTTCCCAGAGAGGCCCCCTTACATTAGGGTCCCCAGAGAGCCTCCCCCTTAAATCTGGGTCCCTAGAGAGCCTAGGCCTTAAAATCAGGGTCCCCAGAGAGCATCTCCCTTACATCAGGGTCCCCAGAGAGCCCCCCCCACTTACATAAGGGTCCCCAGAGAGCTCCCCTCACTTGGGGACCCCTGCAGAGACTCGGGGCTATTGGCCTCAGATTCGGGGCTATAGCCCCAAAAGCCACCCCCTAGCAATGCCCCTGGGCAGCAGGATGAATAGAGAGAGGATTAGAAATGGATTCCAATCCTTCCCGAAGCTTTAATCTAAGAAAACAGTATTGGCTATAGATACAATTTAAAAATAATACTTAATAGAGATTAGTGATTTGTATATATGTCTCTGTTTGATTTGCAGCCAATTTGGTTGAACAGCCAGGAAATCAGCAAAAAAAACCCAAACCTAAATCCAAAATCCATTGAAACCATTAGTGTTAGGATTTCGGAGGTACACATTCCTGGCTGCCTATTTAAAATTTTCTTGCCGGGAATCTCAGGTGGCATCAGTGACCAAAGGTGGCCAAAGACATCACCTGGGATTCCCAGCTGACTATTTACAGTTCAGCAGCTGGGATCTGTCATTTAGTGGTGGATGTGCAGCCTGTACAAATCAGCGGGCAACATTGAGATTGACTCTGTATGTACATCACTGGGTGCCACGATTGACATGGATTACCTCACGGGGCACCTTGACTGATGCTAGATTTATATCACTGGGTGCCATGATTGACATGGATTACCTCCCTGGACACTGTGACTGATGCTGGATACACTTTGGGGGACATTTATGTATGTTTTCTCCCCCTATACATTTCAAGGATGAATTTTTAATTTTCACCAGAGTGTATTGTCAGCTATAAAAAGGTTCAGTATAGAATTGGATGCATGTATAAGTGTAGTGCCCTCCTAGGTACTGTAGGCTGCTAGGAAGATCATTTTAGGTATTTTTGGCTCCTCTGTAATCATTGGATCAGCTTCTTGTGCTGTTCTAGATTTCATAGGCTGCAGGTTTGATTGCTCCACTCTGCATTCTGGAGGCTTCCAGAACATAGAGGGCTGAGAGAGGCAAATGGACTTAAGCCAATCCCTGGGGAGGTGTGCCTACTAGGTGGCTTGGGAGAATATAAATAGTCCAGATTCTGGAGCAGCCGTTGTTCTTGTCCTGCTGGGAAAGATCCCAGCCTCGGGGGCTGATGCCCCTTTGAGGCAGTCCTGCTGGAGTCTGCTGATGATTCATCAAAGTGTCAGCTATAGCAAATCTGGGGGGGGGTCTATTCCTAATTTCTTTTGGAGCTAGGAACTTGGTCTGGACAACTCATTGAGGAGTGCCTGGTGGAATCTGGGACGTGTAGATGCCTTGGGACACTGTGAGTACTGACCCAAGCTCCATATTCCATTGACTGTGTGCTGTTCCACTTTTGGGGTGCCAGTGGTAGCCAATTCTTTGAGACTGTCTCTACAGGGTTCTCTGTTCTGGCTGTCCCCTTGGTTACTGGTGAAAAAACTAGCAGGACCTGGTTCACCTGCTGGTGGCACAGTGGTTTTTCTGGGCTGAAAGCTGTCGTTCCAGTGACTCCCAGCAGCTGGGGCCAGGTGGAACTGATTGCAGAAATCTGCTAGCTGTTGCGAGACCACCGGCAGCCAGTAGGTGAGCCAGGTCCTGACAAAAGACTGTTCAAAAGAAGTTACAGCTACTGACATGTATCCTCCAGTTACAAGTCTGCATCTTTGGAGTATCCCATACCACCTCAACCCCTCCTCCTTTTTAAGTTCTTCAAGCAATAAATCTAAAAAGACATTCCCTAGACTGTTTAATGGAGCCAAAGTTAATGAACTGTTGCCTCTGCACTGGTTGGGGAATAACCTGTTAAAATTACTGGCTCCTACGGGGATAGCTCTACATAAGTAAAGTGTAAGTCCCTTTAAATGCTGTGCATGTGCCTTTTGTGCATTTGACATCAACAGACAGCTAAGAGTTTGGTCACGCTCTCTCATTAATTCCTGTTCTAATTCTTTGGAAGTCACGCTGTTTCCAAGTTTTAATAATTCTATAAAAGGTGAAACAAAAGTTTGTCTTCTGTTGCTACAAGAAGACAGCGAAGGACAGCAGCCGAGTCCTTCACCGGTGTACTGCTGGAGATCACTGCTACCGGAGGAGGTGCTGCTGGTCTCCACCATAAATCATCCAAACTCAAGGCAGCCAGGTCATGTCTATCCAGCATCTACATACAATTTATGTTAGGCATCCTCAGTGCCATTTATAATAGGACTCTGTCGGTTTAAAATGTTTTGTATAGAGAGACAATAAATTCGTTTTTGTAGACGTCTGGATAGAAACACACACACACGTTGTTGTTTTTTTTACTTTTTACTGTACATATTTAGTCATAAAGTTTCTCCCGATATGTTTTATGCCCCAGACATTTCACCATTTTTGTTTCCTTTTTCTGGACTCGTTCTCTCTTACCAATATTTATGTGAGAACTGGACACAGTGTTCTAAATTAGGTCTAACTAAAGCTCTATATAGAGGAATCAGGAACTCCTTCCTCATGCTGGTGACCCCTCTAGTGATATAAAGATCTATATAGAGGAATCAGGACCTCCTTCCCCCTGATGGTGACCCCTCTAGTGATATAAAGATCTATATAGAGGAATCAGGAACTCCTTCCTCATGCTGGTGATCCCTCTAGTGATATAAAGATCTATATAGAGGAATCAGGACCTCCTTCCTCCTGCCGGTGACCCCTCTAGTGATATAAAGATCTATATAGAGGAATAAGGACCTCCTTCCTCTTGCCGGTGATCCCTCTAGTGATATAAAGATCTAAATAGAGGAATCAGGACCTCCTTCCTCCTGCTGGTGACCCCTCTAGTGATATAAAGATCTATATAGAGGAATCAGGACCTCCTTCCTCCCACCGGTAACCCTTCTAGTGATATAAAGATCTATATAGAGGAATCAGGACCTCCTTCCTCCCGCTCGTGATCCCTCTAGTGATATAAAGATCTATATAGAGGAATCAGGACCTCCTTCCTCCTGCTGGTGACCCCTCTAGTGATATAAAGATCTATATAGAGGAATCAAGACCTCCTTCCTCCTGCTGGTGATCCCTCTAGTGATATAAAGATCTATATAGAGGAATCGGGACCTTCTTCCTATTGATGGTGGTCCTTCTAGTGATATAAAGATCTATATAGAGGAATCGGGACCTTCTTCCTCCTGATGGTGATCCCTCTAGTGATATAAAGATCTATATAGAGGAATCAGGACCTCCTTCCTCCTGCTGGTGACCCCTCTAGTGATATAAAGATCTACATAGAAGAATCGGGACCTCCTTCTTCCTGCTGGTGATCCCTCTAGTGATATAAAGATCTATATAGAGGAATCGGGACCTCCTTCCTCTTGCCGGTGATCCCTCTAGTGATATAAAGATCCATATAGAGGAATCGGGACCTCCTTCCACTTGTCGGTGATCCCTCTAGTGATATAAAGATCCATATAGAGGAATCGGGACCTCCTTCCTCCTGCCGGTGACTCCTCTAGTGATATAAAGATCTATATAGATCTTTATAGATCTGTATAGCTATTGTATTCTGACCGCAGGTCTCCTCCACTGTCAGAGTACACTGATGAACACCTGCAACGGATTGGCTGAAGTCAGCTGATTACATTTTTTTTTCCAATAATCCCGTTTAACAGAAGTCCAATCATTAGACTGACTTTGGTTCAGCAGGAATGGCCATAGGTGGATTGGAATTCATTTGTTCCAGCGAATTGTTCTCCGTCTATTGGCAGTTCAAGTTACATGATAAAGTGATAGCATGAAAACCTGTGGCCAGCAACATTTCTTACGTACTTATGATTCGTTTTAAGAGGGAACTGGACAAGCCCGCAGGTAAAGTGGAGAACTTCTTTATTAACTGTCAAGGCATAAAAACTAATGGATAGATTTACTATTAACCTTCACTCCTGGTAGCACCGCATGAAACAGAACTGCAGACAGAACTGCTGCATTGGGAAATGCTCTGGAAAAATAATTATAATATAAATTTGCTTTATTTGCATGGATAGCAATCCGCGAGCCATGATTCATTCTTCATAACGGAGGTTTTCTTCCAGGTAATTGAGCTCCGACGCTCCCACCATCAGTCCTAACGGTTTTGTAATTCATTGCCGAACATTGATCATAATACAACCTCATCATATTGTTCATACTGCAAATAATAAAAGTAATATGCATAATTATTTGTAAAACGTTGGGTAAACGAGATTCCTCGCCGGAGCTCTCCGTTCCGCAGAATACGTTTTAGCGAGGAAAGGCACGGGGAGCTGAACGCGGCCACAATGCTAATTGTTGCGTGCAAATCCGTGGCCGCGGAAAGCATCCTTAGCTGTTGGGCCTTAAAAGGGAAAATGTTCTCCAGAAACAAATATGTCACGCTGTGGCTTCCCCTACCTGGGGTGCTGCGTGTCGGAGAGATAATCTGCGCCTTTGAACATGAGTTAAAGCTATAGAGGTGTACTGAACTCACAAAGAAAAGATATTTTAAAGCTGAACTCCGACAGATATGAAAGACACATCAATGCATCTCTGTGGTAGAAGGAACGAAAGCTTGACAGTATTCCAATCGGCAGAGGTACCCATTGACGTGTGTAGTGGGATTGAGGTGTGTCCAGGGGGAACGAACGTGAAAATCTGATCCTCACAGACGAGGATTATTCTTCGAGTTATATACTCACCTTCTAACCTCCAAAACCGTAAAGCCCCCCGTCTTACGTTAGTACATGGGAAAGGGATCTTATCCTTTTTTTAACAGAAAAGTTTTATTTATAACAAAAACAAAACAATACAAAAAAAAAGACAGCAGTACAGCTTAATCATACAATGGTGAGGTATTCCAGACATTGAGATAACAGGAGTAGATGGAGAAACGTTGGTGATGCTGGACATTGTAAGATCTAGGATGGGCAACAGGGTGAGGTGTTTCCCGGTACTAATATAGTTTAGTTGGGGAAGAGCAGAAAGTAACGGGAGGGGGGACTACGAGGAACCAGGAGGTGCCGAGGTCGCACCTAGTTTATTAGGTGTTATTGGTATTCAGCTTTTACTCTTTGGGGTAAGAGTAAGTTGAGGGGAGGTACCAGTAACATAGGGGTGGGGGGGGGGGGGGGAGAGAGGCCAATAGGGGAGGGTACGTGAGTCTTGAATATGGAGACAGGGGTATAATGGTGGTCTTTAGGTGGTCTAGTTTGGCCAAGCGAGGTCGGCATTTCCTAATTCGTAGCAAAGGAGCAGAGACCCTGCTGATTGGTCATATATCTGGCAGGCTACAAAATCCTCCTCTCCCAATATTGCAGCCTTGGAGATGAATTAAAAAGTACTTACCCGGTGGTATTTGGTCCATTCCAGCATTGCCAAATTCCCTTCCGCAATACTCACCTCTCTGTTTTCGTGGATGTAATGAGTTGGGCACACACCTCCACATTTGGTGGGAATGCCCCATAGTGCGCTTCTTGTGGTCAGAGGTTTTTGCAAATCTTTAGAATCTTTTGCCATAACCTTGCTGCTGGACCCAACTGTGGCTCTTCTGAACATCGAACCTGTAGCTCCAACCCATCGCCAAATCAAGCCTCTTCTCCATATCTCCTCAGCTGCCAAACAGACGATCACTCAGGCCAGGAAATAGCCATCCTTATGCATACTCTCTACTAAACACAAAGTTACCCGGGCACTGATCCACGCTAAACTTGAAGCTGTCATATTGGACAACGTGCATACATTTGAGAAGCTCTGAAGACACAGGCTTACCCATTACCTACCCCCTGGATTCGATGATACCCTACTGTTCCCCTAAAATAAATTTTTTTGGCTTTGATTAAACAACCACAATACATACACACTACACTATAAGTGTAGTCTACCAAACATGTTCTTTCTTATTGATAATGATAAACTCTTTGGAGTCTTATCAAGGTGGCAGCTATGCCAGTGTGGACCCTCTAGTTATATAAGGGATGTCCGAGAGGGATGGAACACATACCGAAGAAGTGTAGTCTGACAGCCAGTACATGGTACAGCAGGACTCCACAGGGCAAATCAAATGTGGCAATTGGATCTGCGGAGGTGGAACCATACTGAAGGACTCTGGGAAAGGATGGTCTCTCTTGCAAGCTGGTGAGGTGAGATTCTGCAGGGCATGGAGTATAATGCCACATACACATGCGGACTTTTCGGCAGGAAAGGTCAGACGGAACGAATCCGCCAGACAATTTGATCGGACTTTAGATTTAGAACAAGTTTCAAATATTTCCGACAGACTCGAGTCCGGTCGAAAAATCCGTTCCTCTGTATACTAGTCCGACGGACAAAAAACAACGCAAGGGCAGCTATTGGCTACTGGCTATGAACTTCCTTATTCTAGTCCCTTCATATGTCATCACGTTCAAATTAACGGACTTTCGAACGGACTTTAGTCCGTTCGTGTGTGGGCAAGTGGGAAAGACCGTCGGACCTTTGATGCTGAAAAGTCCGCTCTGGGGTACGCGGCATAAGAGTCAGCTGGTATTCACAAGATCTACTGATGATGGAGATGGGCTTTGCTGCGTTCTGACTTCAGGTCATGAGCCTTGAGTTCCTCCCATTCAAGACCAGGGACATGGAGACAACTATGTACCAGGAAGTAGTGCTGGAGTAGAAAAGTATATTGCAATTACAGTTTAGAGGACGGAGATGGTTGTGAACGGAATAGGGAAGGTAG
The DNA here is from genome assembly GCA_037952925.1 of Lithobates clamitans. Classification (NCBI taxonomy): domain Eukaryota; kingdom Metazoa; phylum Chordata; class Amphibia; order Anura; family Ranidae; genus Lithobates; species Lithobates clamitans. The sequence continues at coordinate 538,832 of JBBGZY010000146.1, forward strand.
AGCTCAGAGGTCCGGGCATTTAACTGATACAGACAACCAGGAATGAAGCCAAAGGTCAGAGCAGGTAGCAAACATGGATAGCTGAGAACGTAGCCAAGGGTCAAGGCAGGTAGCGGACTTGGATAGCCAAGAACAAAGCGAAAGGTCAGGACAGATAGTGGACTAGGATAACCAGGAATGAAGCAAAGGGTCAGGGCAGGTAGCAGAATCAGATAACCACGAATCAAGTCAAAGGTCAGGGTCGGTAGCTGACTTAGATAGCCAGGAATGAAGCTAAGGGTCAGGGCAGATAGGGGACTTAGATAGCCAAGAACAAAGCCAAAGGTCAGGGCAGGTAGCAGACTTAGATAGCCAGAAACCAAGCCAAGGGTCAGGGCATGTAGCAGACATGGATAGTTAAGAACAATCTCAGAGGTCGGAACAAGTAAATCAGTGGTGGAGGAAAGCAGGCTGGGTAGCAGGCAGGTATAGGGCTCGACAGCTGTCTTGCAAAAGCGTTGCTTCTGCAGCAAGCTGAGAGCTGCACTGAGGTTAGGCAAGAGGAAGAAACTTTGATGATTGACTGCAGACCAACAGAAGGAGAAGGCTGCCACTCTGATCGGCTGCAGCATGACTGAGAGACAGATAGCCGGGCTGGGCAGGGACTAGCTGTGTAGCTGATTAAATTAATATGAATGTGAGAAAAGCCAATGCCTATAGTTCAGTGCAGGAACAAGGTAAGAACACAGCACATGTTGTGGAACTACAAGTAACAGACCAGTAGCAGCTTGTACTGCTGATCTGTGACAAGTCTTTAACAAGGTAAATTAAATATATTGCTTCCTGGAAGCCAAACACCATTTTGTGTAGGTGCCTAGGCTCCGGGTCATGTAACTTTTTTTTTTTTAGTCAACATTAGAAAAAGTCTTCAATTATATAAAGACTTGGTGATTTGGTAATTTGGTATTGCTCAGAGGAGCATTACTGGTTATTGTGAAGTGGGATTTTTAATGATAGATCCATGTTACCAGAAGTGTGATTTTTTAATGATAGATCCATGTTACCAGTCCTGTTCAAAGACATAATAAATAATAGTTGGGTTTTTACCAAATGTACTGCAGTGTACACCAAGAGAAAAGGTTCCAATGGGCAGTCAGTCAAATCGCCAATGGCAAGGAGTGCTAGGTGTTGGAAAAATAGTATTATTATTTTTTTTTAACAATCAGAGTTGCTTTATTAATGGAATACAAAAAAATTGAACTTACAGAAAGCAAACTGTACAAAACCAAGTTGACATGGCAGTACCTAGATACAATCAACACATGCGTTTCAATTGTACATGAAAAAGATGAAGAACAAACTACATAGATATACATGACCCAACATATCACACAATCCCATTGTACCAACTATAAAGATCATAATATCCCAGGGGGAAGCCGAGGATGGGGGGGTCACGGGATAGAGAGAATGAAGGGAGGGAGATAGACAGTATTCAAGTACGGGGGGGGGGGGGGGGAGGGCAACATAACACAACAGCACACTTAATGCAAAAAAAGAGAAAAGGGGGGGGAATAGGAGCTCGCTACTACCGAGAGGTCCATAGCTGCCACACCTTTTCAACTTTCTAGGGACACCCACGACTGATGTATGTTAATTTATAAAGAGACAATACAGCGTCAATCATAGACTCCCAGTATGATAGAGTAGGTGGAGCAGAGGAGGACCATTTACAGATTATCACTTTCTTAGCATAGAATAACAGATAGGAGATCAATAATTTACTATGATGGGACCTTGGAGCGTCATCAGGGATCCCAAGTAGAGCCAGTTCTGGAGACATAGGGATTGATAGGTCAAGCCTAAGGTTGATAAGCTCAAAGACAGTAGACCAAAAGGCTTGTATCTTGGGGCACTCCCAAAACATGTGAAAATAGGTACCCATCTGAGTCTGGCAATGAGGACAGTAGGCGCTTCAGTCAGGGTACATTTTGTGCATTCTCGCAAAATAAACATGATATAAAAAAATGTTGTTGTTTGTATTTATTCCGTGAAGAAATTACCAGTTTCGGGCAATGCTCAAGACAGTCCTCCCAATCCTCCCTATCCAGGGAGGGAATATCCATCTTCCATCGATCCCACAATCTCTGAATTTTAGGGGAGTCAGTAATGAGCAGAGTCCCATACAATGCAGAGAGTGGTTTTTGCAGACCCTCTTGTGAAAGCAATTCCTCCACAGGGTCCAGCTGGAGAAGAGGCTCAGCGGTGAACTGAGCCCTGGCAGCGTGGCCTAATTGAGCATATTGAAAGTACATCCAATCCAGCAAATGAAATACCCGAGCAAGTTGAGAAAAATTCAGCAGCGGGCCCGTAGGCATAATATCTCATAGTGATCTGACGCCATAACGCGCCCACAGTTGGGGGGTCAAGAATCAACTGAAAATGAGCTAGATTGGGGTTTCCCCAGAGACGTTGAACTGGTAACCAATGCGTGTCTCGGTAAAACTGACGTCTTGCTGCCGACCCAACCCGGAGTGTCGTCTTAGTCGGAGTCAGCACATCTGCATACGCCCCTGCACCCCTGTATACTAGATTCTGGAGGTCAGACAAGGAACCCAAGTAGGCAGCCTCCACACACACCGCACCATTAGATCGGGAGCCCTCAAACCACCAGTACGTTGTTACCAAAACTGCCACCCAATAATATACCTGGAAGTTGGGTAGGGCCAATCCCCCCCAATTGTACAGGAAGGTGGAACGTGGACTTAGCCAAACACGGGAGGGCACCGTTCCAGATGAAGGAGCTAATACAACGATCCACGTCACAGAAAAATAAAGCTGGGATCCATACTGGGCTGTTTTCGAAATAAACAGTAATAATCTGATTTGGCCAGAAGCATCATCTTGAGGACATTAATGCACCCCAAGAGATTTAAAGGGAGCCCAGACTAAGATGTACACCTTTCTTTAAGGAAAGAAAGCAGTGAGAGGAGATTGCGCTCATAGTAATGCAGTACATCTTGCATGACCTGTACCCCAAAATAGTGGAACTCAGTAACCCAACTCAGGGGAGATGGGCTGGCAAGTGTATTTTTTAGTTAGTGGACTGTCATTTCCATTGTGTATCCAATCCCTTGCTAGGACTGAGCAGGTCCAAAGCCAGGCCAAGGAGATGGTAGAAGAGGCACTTGCCTTGGGAGTTGGCACACTGTAGAACAAGACAGTCCATAACAGGTATTAAACTATAATGTTACGGGAGGATGCCTACTGGAGGGGTGGCGGAATACAGATTAGCCGGATAGCACAGACCTACTAGAAGTGATCCTTGGATGGCTCTTTGGCACAGACAGTAGAGGACATTTAGTAAAATTGGAGAATACTAAATCTGGTGTAGCTCTGCATAAAAACCAAGCAGCTTCCAGGATTTATTGCCAAAGCTTAATTGCTGAAGCTGAAGCTAGAAGCTGATTGGCTGCCATGCAGAGCTGCACCAGATTCTAGATGCACCAGTTTTAGTAAATCTCCCCCGGGTCTCTTCTACTGTCTTTACTTGCCAAGACCCTTGCACCAAGTACTATCCCAGACCAGCTGGTTCCTCTCCCCAGCTTGTCACTTGTTTAAAGCGCATCCAACTGACGTGGGATCCCCATTAAGATGGCCGCCCAAACTCGTGCTGGAATTAGATATAAAACCAGATACCTTCCCAGAGTCCCCTAGCGCACAACACCACCTACAGACAGGAAGTATATCTGCACCCGCTTACAAAGGGCCTGTGTCAATGGGCTTTAGGCTTATGTTGATGGCATCAGTTTGAGGCGCTCCTGAGATCGTTCAGAATTAATTGACCTGTAGCTGACCTCTTGAACTGTTTCAAATATTCCATTCTCATAGGATTGTATGGGAATGCCAGATCCACTTAACATGAACAAAAGTCCACAAGCACAGCTCAAAATACAACGTATGTCTAAAAAAGTTTAGTGAATGGTATCAGAAAACAAACAAAACAGAAGATACAAACAAATGACCTTTATTGGCCTTCAAAATAATTGCCATCCTTCACAACACACTTTTGGCAACGTTTATAAAGCTTCTGGAAACTGTCAGCAAAGGTCTCTTTGGGAATCGATCGCAGAACCGCTGTCACACATTCTTGGATTGCCGCCACGTCGGCAAAACGTTATCTTGACCTTGGACTTTTGCAGGCGATTCTTTTTGGATCGCGTGTAACACGTTGAGTACCATTCCATCCATTGTCGCTTGGGATTCTGGTAGCACCAAGTCTCCTCCCCATGAGGATGATTGGCAGAAAGGTTTAATCCTGGTTACACATTGTAATAAAACCCCCAGAGGTTTCCATCAGTTTTACTTTCCATTCATCCATCAGCTTGTGCAGCACAAACCAGGAACAGATCTTCCGCTTACCCAAATCTTTGCGGATGATGATGCGCACCACATCCTTGCTAACGCCCAATTCCCCCGCCATCTATCGTAGAGTCAGTCGCCGATCTCGTGCCAGCATTTGTCGCACTCCCTCGATAATGTCTGGGGTTCTGCTTGTCGACGGCCAACCCGAATGTGGCTCATCTTTGGCCGGAACCACAGGGACACACATACACTCTACAGGGCTTCAGCTCTATATATGAGTGGCCTGTGTTGGAAATTTTGTGTCCCTGGTTGTTTTGCGTTTCTGCAAATCTTATTTTCTGGTCCTTAAATACCCCCTATGGTCACCTGCAGTCCTTGGCTTTTTGTGGCATTTCTAGAAACCTTGAATCTCAGTTGACTGCAGTTTATATAATTGTCCTCGATCCTGGGAAGGTTTGTCCCCTAAGTGGACAGCATCCCCTGAGGAAGCCCAGATTGAGGGCGAAACATGTTGGGAACTACATCAATTTTGATGTATCCATAAGGACTGTACTATATGTACTCGCTGTGAAATAGTTTTTAGATATATTTTTTTAACTAATGTTAAAATAAAATTAAATGTATTTTTTTTTTATATATATTTTTCTGGATCTTTTTCTTAGTATACGCACCTTAAAAATCCCACTCATACTCTAATATCTTGTGGCTCATCCTCAGTCGTTTCTTTCCCATTGCAAAAGCGCTTGAACCAGTTGTAAACACATTTTATGCTCACGGCTTCCGTCCCGTACACTCGCACCAACATTTCATGCATCTCCGTTTTCCCCAATCTCTAGCGGAACCTGATGTTCACTCGTTGCTCCATTGCACTGTGACCCAACCTCTCACATTGACTACATTCCACGGCCCGCAGTGGGTTTACCCCAAAGGTCACGTGTACGCCACGCTAGGTGGTGCTTTTTGATGTGTCTCTGGATAGCTAAGTACATGCGTGCCTTGAGATATTAGACCGTGCACCAAACTTTTTAGACACACTTCGTACGTCGATCTATAACAGGAATGGTAAAATGAGGACAGGAAAATGGTGACATTGTTTCAGAATTGAGCCCAGTATTACGTACAGTAGATGAGACACATTTTCATTGCACTTTACCTGGAAATACGATTTTTTTTTGTTTGGAGAGGGAACCTCTGCTCTCTCGGTGCTCCAACAGCAGATATGATAAAGAAAGGGAAGTCGTTACCACCTTCAAGCCTCCAGGCAGTCAGATGTCAATCGTTTTTCTCGTTGGCACTTGACTAATATGTAGAAAGCATTAAAATGACTTCTCCAAGCGTTTTATCACTCATCCCCAAGAAGAATTAATTCACAGGAGAAATCAAATCAGATCAACGTCTTGGAAACTTTCACAGTGCATAGTCACAGAAACACTTGACACAACACATGGAGCAGGGGAGCCCTGACATGCCCAAAAACACATGATCAAAACGCATCAAGATTCTTGATAATTGCCACTGAGCATGAAATAACCACTGATTCCTGCAGACTTTGCAGATTCCTTTCTATTCAACTTGATAGCATGAGAATTACTTTGAGTTTCACCTGACTAATGCCATTCGCTTAGCCTCTGCTGTGCCATTGGAAAGCGATGCCGTAAGATGGTGGGAAGGTGGGTGGGAGACACATGTGTATTGTGGTATTGGGGCGATTATACTTATATGGCATCTGCTTTTCCCAATGTATTGCACCAGTCCAGACTATTTCAGGGCATGGTAGCCTATTTTTATTGAACAAAACAGAAAGTTCACATGAACATCAGTTGCCCATGCAGGGGTTCTTCAGTATTAACATAAATAGTCAACTGGAAAATGCAGAGCCAACTGGCATCCATGTCAGCAGCCCCGCTACTCATCTTACCAGTCCCTCTGACTGTATTGATCAGCTCTCCTGGTTCACTTGGCTCACTTACCCTTTGGTTGAAGTGCCCTGCTGCATGGCCCACTCCTAGTCTCTGAATATGGGTTCTCTTGAGCCCACCTGACTCCTAGAACAAGACCTCTTGGCTGAGATGCCTCTGACCAACAGGTTGAGGCCTCCTGTCTCTTGACTATTGGCTGGGGCACCTCTGACCCTTGGTTGAGATCTCCTGTCTCTTGACTATTGGCTGAGGCACCTCTGACCCCTGGTTGAGATCTCCTGTCTCTTGACTATTGGCTGGGGCACCTCTGACCCTTGGTTGAGATCTCCTGTCTCTTGACTATTGGCTGGGGTACCTCTGACCCCTGGTTGAGACCTCCTGTCTCTTGACTATTGGCTGAGGCACCTCTGACCCCTGGTTGAGATCTCCTGTCTCTTGACTATTGGCTGGGGTACCTCTGATCCCTGGTTGAGACCTCCTGTCTCTTGAATATTGGCTGGGGTACCTCTGACCCCTGGTTGAGACCTCCCATCTCTTGACGCCTGGATGAAGCACCTCTGACCCCTGGGTAAGACCTCCCATCTCTTGACTCCTGAATGAAGCTGACCCCTAGGTAAGACCTCCTGGCTCTCGACTATGATTAAGGCTGTTGCCGAAACGCGTCAGTGGTTCTTGCTTGTCACGTCATGTAACCAACCATTAAAATTGCTATATGGACTACAGAGTTGCCGGCTCAATCCTTTTACTTGCTCCTGGCTCTTGACTCCTGGATGGTGCATCTCTTACCTCTAGTTGGGACCTCCTGTCTCTTAACTCCTGTCTGGGGCACCTCAGTCTTTATCTGTTTATAGCGCAAAAAATAAAAACCGTAGAGGGGATCAAATACCACCAAAAGAAAGCTCTATTTGTGGGGGAAATAAAAAAAATACATTTTATTTGGGTACAGCGTTGCATGACCGCGCAATTGTCAGTTAAATTATCGCAGTGCCGTATTGCAAAAAATGGTCAGGTCATGAAGGGGGGTAAATCTTCCAGAGGTCAAGTGGTTAGTGTAATGTTAGGAATGTTTTTCCTTTGTTTTCTAAAGTGTTAGTACCTGTAGGGCTCCACTTGCAGTCCACTTATATCCCCCTCACCCATTGGCTCCTGGGATATAAGTTTCATCATTCTGAGAAGTCAGCGGGCATCCTCCGCTTCTAGCATCACTTTATTTACAAACCGCCCTTCCAGTTTGGAACTTGATTGACAGGTTGCCATAACAACGGGGCAGGTACTTCCGCTGCCACCATTGCTTTGACGACCTGTTCTAAGCAAACTGCACCTCGCAGTGTCATTACTATGCAGGCACAAAGGAGGTGCTTGCTGGGTAACCAGCTGTACGGAATTCCAGAAATAGACAGAATCATGTTTCAGATGCCCACATCCTACATGGCCCATTGCCTGCATCCGAGATCAGGTAAAGATTTATAAGTAACCTGCATAATTGTCAGGGCTGGGCTCAGCCCTTCCTTCTCTGAGCTGGCTGCTCAGCTGTCGGCTAATTGCCAGCTCCTATCTCTCTCCACAGTGACTCACCTGTTGATGATATCCGGCTCGTCAGTCCTGCCTACTTTAGCCGTCCAGTCCAGAGGATCTCTGCCTTCGACTTGGTCAACATCACAGAGACTATCTCTTGCGATCCTATTCAAGACTTGCTTTGCTGACATCCCTTCCGGCTCCAGATCCTGCTTGTTGTTCCACTACATTGATCCCTGACTTCTGGCTTGGCTGACTATCCATTCCGGTTACTGAAATTTGGCTATGTTTTGACTACATTTGTTCTTTTTACTTTTATTATTAAACAAGTGTGAATTAACTGTACTTCTGTCTCGGCCTGATTTCATGGTTTCTGACAATAATTAAACTTCTTATAGAGGTCTAATTTAAATAAACAAATAATGATGATCACGGAGGAGGCTTTTTTTAAAACAAAAAATCTATTATGTGGACTGGAGCTCTACTTTAAGTTGAATTTGTATGTAAGTTGGAACTGGTAAATTTTTTAAGTGAAATTCCAGCCAAAAAATATTTTTACAGCATGCGGTGGGCAGCAAGATGGCCGCCTGGCGGTTTCCGGGACTAGAGTGACATTACGCTGTGTCCATTCTTAACCACTTTCCGCCCACCCACCGTCTAATGACTCCTGTTATGGGACAAAGTCATATGACGGCGCCCAGTTTAGCTGCGATCGCGGGCATGCCATGTTCCTGGGACACGGCACAACCCCGATCTCGGCAAAGAGCCGTGGTCCTGGCTCTTTGCCCATGTGATCGGCTGTGTCCAGCCGTTCACATGTACACAAGGAAGTGACGTTTATCGGCTTTCCTCACCTCATACTGACAGAGTTTGAGGAGAGGAGAGCCGATGAGCAGCATTTCCTCACAAGGGAGACCTGATTACAATGCAGCCCCAGCAGTGCCCATCAGCGACACCAGTCTGTACCCAGTGAGGCCAAATAGTGCTGCCTTTTAGTGCCCATCAGTGCCCATTAGTGCTGCCTATCATTGCTGCCTATTAGTGCCAATCAGTGCTGCCTATCATTTCCCATCCGTGCCCCTATCAGTGTCACCTATCAGTGCCCATCAATGCTGCATATTAGTGCGTCCCCATCAGTGCAGCCTCATCAGCGCCCATCAGTGAAGGAGAAAAATTACTTATTTACAGAATTTTCTGACAAAAACTAAGAAAAACATATAAAAACCCCAGTGGTGATCAAATATCACCAAAAGAAAGCTCTAGTCGTGTGAAAAAAAATAATAAAAATGTCATATGAGTACAGTGTAGCATGACCGCGCAATTGTCATTCAAAGTGTGACAGGGCTGAAAGCTGAAAATTAGCCTGGGCAAGAAGGGGGTGAAAGTGCCGGTATTGAAGGGGTTAAGTATGTGTCGTATGTAAGTCGGATGTTTGTAACTTGAGGACTTCCTGTATTCTTTAGGCCTAAAATGTGTATTATACCATACTGTATGTACAAAGAAAATGCAAAAATAGCTCTGGCAGCAAAAAGGTTAAGGGAAATGTTGTTCCCTTGAATCTGCCAATCAGTAAGCACCCGCTTCAAGCGTATATGAAGGGTGAAAAGCTGTCACCCCCAAGGTGTAGTCCCCAGTTTAGCATGCTACGTGCGTTGCTTCATGTGACCCGGTCACAGAATAGCTGCAACTCAGACCTCTGTTGGGAACATGTTGCTGGATAATATGCGTGCCATTTCTTTGGATTGCATTTGGTTTGGCGCACTGGTTACAAACATTGTCCCCTGTCTGAAAGCTTTGCTCCTTACCTTTGACACAAGGAGGGTTCAATGAATTGCTTACAGTGCTGAGCTGCAGTGACCATTTTGGGGAAGACCACAAACAATGCTTGGCTATGAAGTGTCTTCAACCCAGGGGGTGGCCATTTTGGGTGAGCCAATATGCATGATTGAAGGAGGACACAAAAGAAGGGGGTGTGGACTGCTGTGGACTGTGGGAGGGACAGAGCCTGTTGGGAGCAACTATGATTTATGCTGGATGGATTGTGATTGGCTGAAGGAGGGCACAGAGGAAGGAGATGTGGACTGCTGTGCATCCTGGGACAACAAGAGCCTGCTGGGAGGAGCTGAGTCTGATGGGATATGTAGTCCTCAGACATATCAAGCCTTTATGTCAGATTGGCTCAGGGACTAAACATCCCAGCATGACCAAGGGGCTCTGGGGAGAGGAAAAGGAAGGTCTGATCCCCGGCTCAAAGCAGATGTAGTGAGGATATTGCAGGAGACGGACCATGCTGCAGGCTTTTAGCAGAACATTTTGCCACCACATCATGGATGCAGAGAGGTGGACATCTCCTGGTACATGAGAATGTCACTGGCTGGTGCCACCATCTGATCTCTGGGGAGAATGCCACTGTCACTGGATGTTGCCTTCACCTGATCCCTGGGGAGAATGTCACTGGCTGGTGCCACCACCTGATCCCTGTAGAGAACACCGCTGTCACTGGCTGGTGCCGCCACCTGATCCCTAGGGAGAATGCCACTGTCACTGGCTGGTGCCGCCACCTGATCCCTGGGAAAAATGCCACTGTTGCTGGCTGGTGCCGCCACCTGATCCCTGGGGATAATGCCACGGTCACTGGCTGGTGCCACCATCTGATCACTGTAGAGAACGCCGCTGTCACTGGCTGGTGCAGCCACCTGATCCCTGGGGAGAACACCATTGTCGCTGGCTGGTGCCGCCACCTGATCTCTGGGGAGAACGCCACTGTCACTGGCTGGTGCAGCCACCCGATCCCTGGGGATAATGCCACTGTCACTGGCTGGTGCCGCCACCTGATCCCTGGGGAGAACGCCGCTGTCACTGGCTGGTTCCGCCACCTGATCCCTGGGGAGAATGCCAATGTCACTGATTGCTGCTGTCTGATCATTGTGGAGAATGCCACTGTCGCTGATTGGTGCAGCTGCCTGATCGCTGGAGAGAATGTCACTGTCACTGATTGGTGCTGCCCTCTGATCATTTGGGAGAATGCCACTGACTTCAGTGAGGTAGCAAGGGAGGGCAGAGGAGAACAGAGAACACAGATGAACTATCACCCCAGGAGCTGGTCAAAGGCTGTAGGCTAAACCCTACTGCACCCTAATAAGGAGGGACAGTATTGTTTTCTTGGAACACAGGTGCCTACTCCCAGGTTAGCAGAAACTTATCTTGAGAGCTTCATCGGCGGATCAGGGCCCCAATGTGCTGGCCAGCGGGGAAAAGGGTTTACTTACAGACTGTTATTGTAATATTAGGCAGGAACATTCCCAGTATAGGGCCTAGGGTTGGACCAATGGTATATCCTGTTTGCTACTGTATATATATATATACTGTATATTTGTTTACCTATTGTATACCCTAATATGCTATTGTTTTTTTTTATTTGTTTGAGAGGTTATTGCTGTTTCTATTTCTTTGGTTATTGTAGTATTACATCTATTTTTGCAATAAATATCTCCTGTTCAGTCACGGTGTGTCAGAGAACGAGGTGCCGCCTATAGAGTCGTGGTCTCTGGAAAGAGGGGACCCGAGAAAACAGCGGGGGGAGGGGGGGTAAGTGCTACAGTAAGTATGCTATGGTCGTGCCACGGCTGCTACCGTACTTTTTAGAAAGTTGCTTGATAAGGAATTTGATTCCCCCCGACATAAGTTCTAAAAAGCAAAAGTCCGGCACTTACATCTCTTCCTGTTTCATCAAAAAAATAAAATAACAGAACTACAAAAAAGTTTTTGCTTCAGATAAAAGTTTAGCTTTACATTTAGAGCATTTTTCTCCGATTTGATAACAAGTGCATTTTATCTTCTTTTCTGCACAATTTCATATGCTATTTACAGGCTTGAAGTGCTTTCTGCTGAGGTTATGCGGTCACGGGAGACGCGGCCTGAATAAGTCCCCGGAATTACGGGAGACGCACTCGCTGGGATTTATGCTTCTCCTGGAATTGGTTCTGAACATCTCTGCAGGATTCAGCAATCTGCGTACAGTATGGAAAGCAGCATGCAGTCATTAGTCATTAGTCAGCACTTTTAGAGCATTTTTTTTTCTCTTAGTTCTGTTGGTCTTTTTTTTGGAGTTCATCATTTAGGAACTGTCTTTAGGAAGCTGAAATCTGATTGGTAGCTGTGGGGTAGCAGAGATAACATTTGCTTGCAGCAGGGCCAGTGCTACCACTAGGCAAACTAGGCAGCCGCCTAGGGCGCACTGCTGCCTAGGGCGCCTGGCCACTGGTGTTCCTACTCTCCTCTCTGCAGCAAGCAACTGAGTCTCAGCATCAGCAGGCAGCTGCCGCTCCATTCACACATAGTGTCAGTGTCTCCCAAATGAATGGTAGCGAGCAAACATTCATTGATGGACGCTGGTGAGGCTGCATTTGATGGATGCTGGTGAGGCTGCATTTGATGGGTGCTGGGGAGGCTGCATTGATGGGCGCTGGTAGGCTGCATTGAGGGGTGCTGGCGAGGCTGCATTGATGGGCACTGGTACGCTGCATTGATGGGTGCTGGCGAGGCTGCATTGATGGGTGCTGGCGAGGCTGCATTGATGGGCGCTGGTAGGCTGCATTGATGGGTGCTGGTGAGGCTGCATTGATGGGTGCTGGCGAGGCTGCATTGATGGGCGCTGGTAGGCTGCATTGATGGGTGCTGGTGAGGCTGCATTAATGGCCGCTGGTACGCTGCATTGATGGGTGCTGGCGAGGCTGCATTGATGGGTGCTGGCGAAGCTGCATTGATGGGCACTGGTAAGCTGCATTGATGGGCGCTGGTAGGCTGCATTGATGGGCACTGGTGAGGCTGCATTGATGGGTGCTGGCGAGGCTGCATTGATGGGCGCTGGCGAGGCTGCATTGATGGGTGCTGGCGAAGCTGCATTGATGGGTGCTGGCGAGGCTGCATTGATGGGCGCTGGTAGGCTGCATTGCTGGGCACTGGCGAGGCTGCATTGATGGGTGCTGGCGAGGCTGCATTGATGGGTGCTGGCTAAGCTGCATTGATGGGTGCTGGTGAGGCTGCATTAATGGGAGCTGGTAGGCTGCATTGATGGGTGCTGGTGAGGCTGCATTGATGGGTGCTGGTAGGCTGCATTGCTGGGCACTGGCAAGACTGCACTGATGGGTGCTGGCGAGGCTGCATTGATGGGCGCTGGTAGGCTGCATTGCTGGGCACTGGCGAGGCTGCACTGATGGGTGCTGGCGAGGCTGCATTGATGGGTGCTGGCGAGGCTGCATTGATGGGTGCTGGTAGGCTGCATTGATGGGTGCTGGCGAAGCTGCATTGATGGGTGCTGGTGAGGCTGCATTGATGGGTGCTGGCGAGGCTGCATTGATGAGCGCTGGTAGGCTGCATTGATGGGCGCTGGTAGGCTGCACTGATGGGTGCTGGTGAGGCTACATTTGATGGGCACTTCATTAACCACTTCAAGACTAGCCTCGTTTTGGATTTTAGGTGTTTACAAGTTTAAAACAGGTTTTTTTGCTAGAAAATTACTTAGAACCCCCAAACATTATATATTGTTTTTTTTCTAACATCCTAGAGAATACAATAGCGGTCATTGCAATACTTTTTTTTGCACCGTATTTGCGCAGCGGTCTTCTAAGCGCACTTTTTTTGGAAAAAATTCACTTTTTTGAAAAAAAAAATAAGACAACAGTAAAGTTAGCCCAATTTTTTTTTATATTGTGAAATATAATGTTACGCCAAGTAAATTGATACCCATGATGTCACGCTTCAAAATTGCGCCCGCTCGTGGAATAGCGTCAAACTTTTACCCTTAAAAATCTCCATAGGTCTAGGGCTAGAATTATTGCTCTCACTCTACCGGTCGCGGCGATACCTCACATGTGTGGTTTGACCACTGTTTTAATATGCGGGCGCTACTCACGTATGCGTTCGCTTCTGCGTGCGAGCTCGTCGGGACAGGGCGCTTTAAAAAATTTTTTATTTTTTTTTTATTATTTATTTTATTTTATTTTATTTATTTTTTCACTGTTTTAAAAAAAAAAAAAAATTTGGATCACTTTTATTCCTATTACAAGGAATGTAAACATCCCTTGTAATAGAAAAAAGCATGACAGGTCCTCTTAAATATGAGATCTGGGGTCAAAAAGTCCTCAGATCTCATATTTAGACTAAAATGCAAAAAAGAAAAAAAAAAAAGTCGTTTAAAAAAAATGACACAAAAAAATTTGTGCCTTTAAGAGAGTGGGCGGAGCCGTCGTAATGACGTCGCTCCGGCCGTCACATGGTATGGAGAGGGGTGGGCGCCATCTTGGCCTCACTCGTCTCCATACCTCAGCAGGGAAAGGACCCGATCGCCTCCGCCGCTACCAACGGCTCCGGTAAGCGGCGGAGGGTGCGGGAGAGCGGCGGGAGGGGGGGTGGCACCTCTTCCCCCTGCCGATAACGGTGATCTCGCGGCGAACCCGCCACGGAGACCACCATTATCGTGTACGGAACCGCCCGCTAAAAAGATGGATATCTCGGTTGTGGCAGCAGCTGCTGCCGTTACCGAGATATCCATCTTCAAAAAAATGACGTATATATACAGTGGGCGGTCCGGAAGTGGTTAAAAAGGTGGGGTATACATGGGCAAGGTAAATGGGGTGGAGTCAAGGGTGGAGCCAAGGGGCGCGGCAAAATGAAGTTTAGCCTAGGGTGTCAAAAATCCTTGCACCAGCCCTGGCTGGCAATCTAGTTGCCTTCTTTTGTTACGATGTAAGTTCTCGGATCCCTGGACCCAGGAACACTGCCGCTCAGGCCTCAGACTATTTATGGTCTCTCTCACCATCTTCTGGGCACTCCTCTTCAGGGATTGGCTGGAATTCCATAAATATCCAGTCTGTCTGTTCTGTTCTTCTTCCCACTATACTTCTACAATCTTCCAAAACAGACATCACTAAATGGCAGACGGTGGTCTGGATTCAGACAGAGTCACTGTCCCACGGTCGCACCATTTAGGGGGTATTTCTGTCCCCCAGCCTCCTGTCAGTATCATTATCACAGCAGAGTGGAGAGCAGGAGGCAGGAGAGATGGAGGGCGAGAGGCACAGTAACACTGCATGGAGGGCCGGAGCTGCACGAGATAACTTTGCAGATTAACTAGCAGGTGATTGGTTGCTAGAACACAGAGCAGTCCTAGCAACCAATCACCAACTTGTTAATATGCAAAGGTAACTTAGGCAGCTCCGGCTCCAGCCCGCCCATGCAGTGCTACTTGATCATCCCTGCCTCCCGGTCTCTGTTCTGTGTACCTATCAGGTAGCGGAGTGAGGGGGCAGAGGACCTGGTACTGAAGGATGGGGGGGGGATGTAAAAGGTTAGAGCAAACTACTTTGTGTGATTGGGGGGGGGGGTGATAGGAGGGCGATGTGAAGGGGGCAGAAATGACTACAGAGAGGGGGTAGTGTAAAGGGGCAGTGAGCCCTACTGTAGGTGAATGAGGGTGGTGTTGTAAATGGGACAGAGAGCCCTATTGTGGGGGGAGGGAATGTTATGTGTAAAAGAGCCCTGCTGTGGGGGGGGGGGCGCACTGCTGTTGAGGGGGTAATGTAAAAAGGGGGGTGATGTGAAGGAGGCAAAGGATACTACTGTAGGGGTGGGAGATGTGAGAGGGGCAGAGGGCATTGCTGTGGGGTGGGGTGGGGGGGTGGGGGTTATGTGAGAGGGGCAGAGGGCACTACAGTAGGGGGGGGTGATGTAATGGGGGCAGAGGACACTGCTGTGAGGGGGGGGTGTGAGAGAAGCAGTGGACTCTACTGTGGGGGGGGAGATGATATAAGAGGGGCAGAGGACACTACAGTGGGGGGAGGTAATGTGAAGGGGGGCAGAGGACACTACAGTGGGGGGAGGTAATGTGAAGGGGGGCAGAGGACACTACTGTGGGGGGAGGTGATGTGATGGGAGCAAAGGACACTACTGTGGGAGGAGGAGATGTGAGAGGGGCAGAGGATACTACTGCGGGGAGGTGATGTGAAGGCGGGCAGAGGACACTACAGTGGGGGAGGTAATGTGAAGGGGGGCAGAGGACACAACTGTGGGGAGGTGAATGCAAGGGGGGCAGAGAACACTAGTGTGGGGAGGTGATGTGAAGGGGGGCAGAGGACACTACTGTTGGGAGGTGATGTGAAGGGGTGCAGAGGACACAACTGTGGGGAGGTGATGTGAAGGGGCCAGAGGACACAACTGTGGGGAGGTGATGTGAAGGGGGGCAGAGGACACTACTGTGGGGAGGTGATGTGAAGGGGCCAGAGGACACAACTGTGGGGAGGTGATGTGAAGGGGGGCAGAGGACACTACTGTGGGGGAGGTGATGGGAAGGGGGGCAGAGGACACTACTGTGGGGAGGTGATGTGAGAGGGGCAGAGGACACTACTGTGGGGGAGGTGATGTGAAGGGGGGCAGAGGACACTACAGTGAGGGGGAGGTGATGTGACAGGGGCAGTGGACATTGCTGTGGGGGAGATGATGTGAGAGGGGCAGAGTGCATTGCTGTGGGGTTGGGCGTGTGATGTGAGAGGGGCAGAGGGCAATACAGTGGGGGGGGTGATGTAACGGGGGCAGAGGGCACTACAGTGGGGGAGGGTGATGTGAAGGTGGGCAGGGGACACTACAGTGGGGGGAGGTGATGTGAAGGGGGCAGGGGACACGACAGTGGGGGGTGATATAAAGGGGGGCAGGGGACACTACAGTGGGGGAGGTGATGTGAAGGGGGCAGGGGACACTACAGTCGGGGGTGATATGAAAGGGGGCAGGGGACACTACAGTGGGGGGAGGTGATGTGAAGGGGGCAGGGGACACTACAGTGGGGGGAGGGTGATGTGAAGGGGGCAGGGGACACTACCGTGGGGGGTATATGAGGGGGGCAGGGGACACCACCGTGGGGGTAATATAAAGGGGGCAGGGGACACTACAGTGGGGGGTGATATAAAGGGGGGCAGGGGACACTACAGTGGGGGAGGTGATGTGAAGGGGGCAGGGGACACTACCGTGGGGGGTATATGAGGGGGGCAGGGGACACCACCGTGGGGGTAATATAAAGGGGGCAGGGGACACTACAGTGGGGGGTGATATAAAGGGGGGAAGGGGACACTACAGTGGGGGAGGTGATGTGAAGGGGGCAGGGGACACTACAGTGGGGGGAGGTGATGTGAAGGGGGCAGTGGACACTACAGTGGGGGGTGATATAAAGGGGGGCAGGGGACACTACAGTGGGGGAGGTGATGTGAAGGGGGCAGGGGACACTACAGTGGGGGGAGGGTGATGTGAAGGGGGCAGGGGACACTACAGTGGGGGGAGGTGATGTGAAGGGGGCAGGGGACACTACCGTGGGGGGTATATGAAGGGGGCAGGGGACACTACCATGAGAGGTGATATAAAGGGGGCAGGGGACACTACAGTGGGGGGGTGACACGAAGGGGGGCAGGGGACACTACAGTGGGGGGGAGGTGATGTGAAGGGGGCAGGGGACACTACCATGTGGGGGTCATGTGAACGGGGGCAGAAGATACTACTGTGGGGGAGGTGATTTGAGGGGGCAGAGGACACTGCTGTGGGGGAAGTGATTTGAGGGGGGCAGAGGACACTGCTGTGGGGGGTGTTGATGTAAAGGGGGGTGGTCAGATCATTACTGTGAATGGGGCTGAGGGCACTGATGTAAGAAAGGGATTGCCATATACAGAGGAGAGGCGGAGTCTGTGATGTAAAGAAAAAAGGTCATGGGGTTCTCCTCTAATCCATGTCCTTCAGGTCTGTTGTGAATTTTGACCATGTTAATACCACGTTGGCTGTACAGGGCCCCATGGTTCATAATAATGACCCGACTTATGGTTGGGATTGGACAATGACTTGGAAGATGACTTGTCCACCACGCCTGCCCCATATGGAAAGTGTGATCCCGTCCCACTACCTGCAGAAGGGAAGAGTCTGCCGGCTCGTTATAATTGTTTTTTTCTTATTTCGGCCCCTCCACTTCTATTGCATATTATACATTATTCAAGCAAGCGCTGGCTGCTGCTATCTACAAAGGCTTTGAAAGCACACAACACTTATTTCAACCAAACGTGAGCCGGCATTACCCAGCGGGCATGTGGAGACTGCGGAGAGAACAACAAGAAGAGCTTCGAGGGGAGTAAATTAAAATAAAACTGTCACATGCACAGCTGTAAAGAGCCGCTTGTAAATATCATCAAAAGGCGAAGGGACCCGTCACCGATAAGGATGAGCAAGTGACAGCTGACACGGAACCCGCCGCACACGCCACCTTCGGCGATGTTTCAAAGCTTTCTTATTCTCACTTCACGACATGGAAGAAGGAGGAATGGAAATTTGCCAAGAAGTCAAAAAGCACCTGTGCCCTAAAGCATATATAAAGGATACAAATGAATGCAGCCCTGTAATCGTTAATATATCAATAAATGTATTTTAGATTATTTTTAATGGTTATTATTTGTATTAATATTATCATCAATATTTATTAATCTATTAAAAGTATTTGTATTATTTTTAATTATTAGTATCATTATTTCCTATTATTATTATTATTATTATTATTATTATTATTACCATCATCATCATCATTATTATTTCTATTATTATAAATGTATTTTCATTATTCTAATAGTATTATTATCATCACTATTTATTCATGCTGTACATTAAAAGTACCATATTTGTTTTCATTTTAATTACCGTATTATTACTATTATTTATATTTATTATCATGTAGTAATATTATTACTATTATTTTACATGTGTTTTTATTAATCTTATTAAAATTATATATATATATATATATATATATATATATATATATATATATATATATATATATATATACAGTGGGGACAGAAAGTATTCAGACCCCCTTAAATTTTTCACTTTTTGTTATATTATTTGGAAATAGATGCGCAACCAAAAAGGGTATAAATGTGTGCAAAAAGACACAAATATGTGCAACACCTGTGCTATATGTGTCACTCTTTGTTATATTATTTGCTAAAATCATTTAAGTTCATTTTTTTCCTCATTAATGTACACACAGCACCCCATATTGTACACACAGCACCTCATATTGTACACACAGCACCCCATATTGTACACACAGCCCCCCATATTGTACACACATCACCCCATATTATACACACAGCTCCCCATATTGTACACACAGCACCCCATATTGTACACACAGCACCCCATATTGTACACACAGCACCCCATATTGTACACACAGCACCCCATATTGTACACACAGCACTCCATATTGTACACACAGCACCCCATATTGTACACACAGCGCCCCATATTGTACACACAGCCCCCCATATTATACACACAGCTCCCCATATTGTACACACAGCACCCCATATTGTACACACAGCACCCCATATTGTACACACAGCCCCCCATATTATACACACAGCTCCCCATATTGTACACACAACTCCCCATATTGTATACACAGCCCCCCATATTGTACACACAGCTCCCCATATTGTACACACAGCCCTCCATATTGTACACACAGCTCCCCATATTGTACACACAGCACCCCATATTGTACACACAGCACCCCATATTGTACACAAAGCACCCCATATTGTACACACAGCCCTCCATATTGTACACATAGCACCCCATATTGTACACACAGCCCCCCATATTGTACACACAGCACCTCATATTGTACACACAGCCCCCCATATTGTACACACAGCCCTCCATATTGTACACATAGCACCCCATATTGTACACACAGCCCCCCATATTGTACACACAGCACCCCATATTGTACACACAGCACCCCATATTGTACACACAGCACCCCATATTGTACACACAGCACCCCATATTGTATACACAGCCCCCCATATTGTACACACAGCTCCCCATATTGTACACACAGCACCCCATATTGTACACACAGCACCCCATATTGTACACACAGCACCCCATATTGTACACACAGCCCTCCATATTGTACACACAGCACCCCATATTGTACACACAGCACCCCATATTGTACACACAGCTCCCCATATTGTACACACAGCCCTCCATATTGTACACACAGCACCCCATATTGTACACACAGCTCCCCATATTGTACACACAGCCCTCCATATTGTACACACAGCACCCCATATTGTACACACAGCACCCCATATTGTACACACAGCCCTCCATATTGTACACATAGCACCCCATATTGTACACACAGCACCCCATATTGTACACACAGCACCCCATATTGTACACACAGCACCCCATATTGTACACACAGCCCTCCATATTGTACACATAGCACCCCATATTGTACACACAGCCCCCCATATTGTACACACAGCACCTCATATTGTACACACAGCCCCCCATATTATACACACAGCACCCCATATTGTACACACAGCACCCCATATTGTACACACAGCACCCCATATTGTATACACATCACCTCATATTGTACACACAGCCCCCCATATTGTACACACAGCACCTCATATTGTACACACAGCCCCCCATATTATACACACAGCACCCCATATTGTACACACAGCACCCCATATTGTACACACAGCACCCCATATTGTATACACATCACCTCATATTGTACACACAGCCCCCCATATTGTACACACAGCACCCCATATTGTACACACAGCACCCCATATTGTACACACAGCACCCCATATTGTACACACAGCACCCCATATTGTATACACATCACCCCATATTGTACACACAGCTCCCCATATTGTACACACAGCCCCCCATATTGTACACACAGCCCCCATATTGTACACACAGCTCCCCATATTGTACACTCAGCACCCCATATTGTACACACAGCACCCCATATTGTATACACAGCCCCCCATATTGTACACACAGCTCCCCATATTGTACACACAGCACCCCATATTGTACACACAGCACCCCATATTGTACACACAGCCCTCCATATTGTACACATAGCACCCCATATTGTACACACAGCCCCCCATATTGTACACACAGCACCTCATATTGTACACACAGCCCCCCATATTATACACACAGCACCCCATATTGTACACACAGCACCCCATATTGTACACACAGCACCCCATATTGTATACACAGCCCCCCATATTGTACACACAGCTCCCCATATTGTACACACAGCACCCCATATTGTACACACAGCACCCCATATTGTACACACAGCCCTCCATATTGTACACATAGCACCCCATATTGTACACACAGCCCCCCATATTGTACACACAGCACCTCATATTGTACACACAGCCCCCCATATTATACACACAGCACCCCATATTGTACACACAGCACCCCATATTGTACACACAGCACCCCATATTGTATACACAGCCCCCCATATTGTACACACAGCTCCCCATATTGTACACACAGCACCCCATATTGTACACACAGCACCCCATATTGTACACACAGCACCCCATATTGTGGGCTGTGTGTACAATATGGGGTGCTGTGTGTACAATATGGGGAGCTGTGTGTACAATATGGGGGCTGTGTGTACAATATGGGGTGCTGTGTGTACAATATGGGGAGCTGTGTGTACAATATGGGGTGCTGTGTGTACAATATGGGGTGCTGTGTGTACAATATGGGGTGCTGTGTGTACAATATGGGGGGCTGTGTATACAATATGGGGTGCTGTGTGTACAATATGGGGTGCTGTGTGTACAATATGGGGTGCTGTGTGTACATTAATGAGAAAAAAAATTAACTTACATGATTTTAGCAAATGACAAAGCGTGAAAAATTTAAGGGGGTCTGAATACTTTCCGTCCCCACTGTATATATATAGATATATATATATATCTATATATATACATATATATATATATCTATATATGTATCAGTATCCCACAAAAGTGAGTACACCCCTCGCATTTTTGTAAATCTTTTCTTCTATCTTTTCATGTGACAACACTGAAGAAATGACACTTGTCTACAATGTAAAGTAGTGAGTGTACAGCTTGTATAACAGTCTCCAGACCTAAACCCTATTGATCATCTGTGGGACATCCTCAAACAGAAGGTGGAGGAGCGCAAGGTCTCTAATATCCACCAGCTCTGTGATGTCCTCATGGAGGAGGGGAAGAGGACTCCAGTGACAACCTGTGAAGCTCTGGTGACCTCCATGTCCAAGAGGGTTAAGGCAGTGCTGGAAAATAATGGTGGCCACACAAAATATTGACACTTTGGGCCCAATTTGGAGATTTTCACTTAGGGGTGTACTGACTTTTGTTGCCAGCGGTTTAGACATTAATGGCTGTGTGTTGAGTTATTTTGAGGGTAGAGCAAATTTACACTGTTATACAAGCTGTACACTCACTACTTTACATTGTAGACAAGTGTCATTTCTTCAGTGTTGTCACATGAAAAGAGAGAAGAAAAGATTTACACAAATGTGACTGAGGGGTGTACTAACTTTTGTGAGATACTGTATATATATATATATATATATATATATATATATATATATATATATATATTTTTTTAATTATTATTATTATGTATTATTATTATTATTATTATTATTATTTTAAATGTATTTTCATTATTCTAATAGTAATAATAATAAATATTATTATTATTATTGTTTATTCATATTATTATCATTATTTATTCACACAGTATATTAAAGGTATTTGTATTAATTATAATTATTATTATTATTACTTATATTTATTATTATTATTATTATTATTATTATTATTTTAAATGTATTTTCAGTATTCTAATATTAATAGTAATAATAATAAGTATTATTATTTATTAATATTATCATCCATATTTATTCATACTGTATATTAAAAGTATTTGTATTCATTTTAATTATTAATATGTATTATTATTAGAAATGTGTTTTTATTCTTCTTATAAATACTGATTAACTTTATTGCAATTCTCATGCGCTAACATGGCACATGCCAGTAGGAGGAGAAAGCAGAGGGAAAGAGGTGAGCTGATTAGTCTGCTTCTCTTTTCACTGTCTAGTCACGGGCTGGGGGAGGGACAAGACTTGTAGGTGTTACAGAACAGAAGCAGAGAACAAACAGGTCTCCGGCGCTGCTATACAGGGCTGTGCTATGTGGCAGAGCTGTGTAATTCTATGTGCTGGATGGCCAGAGAGCTGCATGAGCATTTTATAAATATGTTCTTTCTTTATTACGCTTGGCACTAAAAAATATACAGTATATATATAAATAATGCATAAATGTATTTTATTCTTATTTCTAGCCAGTAGGTGGAGCTTTAGGCTCTTGTTCACATGTTTTTCATCCAGTCATCTGTATAGATGAAGCATATTTAGAGAGGGGCGGTCTCCTGGTGGGGATGAGCTGTGCTGATTAAATGGCTGAATAAATATTTATTGAGCCAAGTGGCTTTTCCTGCTATACCAGTGTACTTCATAGAGCTGGGACTGGCTCCTTAGACTGGCACCCGATCAGCTTTACAGTAGTGATTACTGCATGATTCACTGTGATTGGCTACCACAGTGATCGCATAATTGGGAGCCCGTCCTGCCGGCTCCCATTCATGACCGAAGACCGAGATGAACGCGCTCTCAGCATGGAAATCTCGGCCATCTATGGACACACGGGTGCAGTGCGCAGACATTAATGCCCACCTTCTTTGCCGTCACACATATGTGTTACGTGGGTGGCAACTTGGCATGTGACCCGCAACACAGACTTACCCAACAAGTGAAAACACATTAATTTCAGTGGAGGTTGTTCCAATCAATGCAACCCAAGTAGCAGCAACTTTTAAAAAGGTTCCTGCACTATCCATAGACTCTAATGTTGCATGAAAGTCACAAGCCAGTATAGCACCCTCTAGTGCTAGAAGTGTAGATAGTTTTTTGTGTGTTTAGTGCAGGTAAATTTATGCAGGGTTGGCTGGCAGCCAAGCCTGCTTGTTCGTTTCCTGGGTTGGGCAGAAATCCAGGGAGAGCTGGATGACTCACAGGCAGCCTCACTGAGACCTCCCCCCTATTTCTAGAATGTAATGGATGTACTGGAACCTTCTATAAGAATGGGAGGGGAAGTAAGGTGGACCAATCCCCAACTTGCGTTGGTAGGGGGCAAGCCCCCTCAAATACTTTGGGTCAGCCCAGCTGGGGAGGAGAGTTTGAGTGGAAGCTGGAGATGGAGTGTTAGGCTGTCGTGGCCTTTGAGGGAGCTTTCCAGTCTGGGGGGGGGGGGGGTGTGTGACCTTGGGCTCGGGTGCGGACAGAACCCTCCTTAAGACGCACGGAGGTGTCCTGGCCAGGAGGCACATAAGCAAGGAGAGGACAGTGGGGGGACACTGCTGGACAAGTCTCCAAGAGCAACAGGAACAGCCAAGAACTCTTGGCTGTTCCTGTTGCTCCTGGAGACTTGCCCAGCAGTGTTCCCCCGCTGTCCTCTCTTTGCTCACCAGCCCTCTTGGCTGTTCCTGTTGGTCCTGGAGACTTGCCCGGCAGTGTTCTCCGGCTGTCCTCTCCTTGCTCACCAGCTCTCTTGGCTGTTCCTGTTGCTCCTGACGACTTACCTGGCAGTGTTCTCCGGCTGTCCTCTCCTTGCTCACCAGCCCTCTTTGCTGTTCCTGTTGCTCCTGGAGACTTGCCTGGCAGTGTTCTCCGGCTGTCCTCTCCTTGCTCACCAGCCCTCTTGGCTGTTCCTGTTGCTCCTGGAGATTTGCTCAGGGGTGTTCTCCCACTTTTCCCTTCCTTGCTCACCTGCCCTTTTGGCTGTTCCTGTTGCTCCTGGAGACTTGCCCAGCGGTGTTCTCCTGCTGTCCTCTCCTCTTGATCCTGTGCCTTCAGGCCCAGAGGACTGGGAGGCATGCCTGAGAGTACTGGGATGGAGCAGTCTGGGATGAGTGCAGAGCCAGTCAGGAGGACTGTGGTGGCACGGGCAGGAGAAAGGGGCAGCTGCAGCCAGGAGGGCTGGCAGGGCCTGAAGAGGTGGTACTGGGAGCAGTAGCCACAGATAGGACAGCTAGCACCAAGGACTTCTATTTTTGCTACACCATGGGGGCCCAGAGTTCCCTGCCTTCATAGGGCACTCTACCAAGATCAAGCAGAGGCTGTGTTGGATCTATAACCTGTGCTAGCTGGTCCTGGCAGTTGCTGTGCTGCAATCAAGATTGAGGTAGAAGAGGAAAGTGTGTGTATATACTGGAGTGTATATAGTTCTAGTCCCTCACAAGTTCTGCTGATCAAATGGGCATCCCATGTCATCCCTTGCCTATCCAAGTGCGATTCCCATAATTAAAAAAACAAACAAAGCTGCAAGGACTGTTTCTTGACTTGGAGTGAGTGAAAAATCTGTGTGCCTGGCTGTAAAGGTTGGGTGTCGACCACATTAATCAGGGGCCCTTACAGGAGTCACACTGCATAGTCACACTGGAAATCGCACGACAATGGGGGTCGCAGCAGCGTGAGCTGAGGCTGAGAGATGAAAGAAAAGGCAAAATGACACGGTTTTATTTCGTGGCTACAGGTGTGTAAGCGCTTCCACCTTCTCACATCTCAGCTCCACCTGGTGCTCAGACCTACAGGCTGCCGAAGCCTCAGGTAACACGAATCACAAGAGGAGAAGTCGGCACTCGGGATGGCATCCAACCCTGGTTATCCTGCGTTGCAAAAACAGCTGTAACAGCTGTAAAGCAGCCAACGTGTTTCGGCCTTCAGGCCTTAGTCAAGGCTATGACTAAGGCCGGATAGCTGAAACGCGTTGGCTCTTTTACAGCTGTTATACATGTTTTTGCAATAAAGGGATAACCATTGTTTGATGCCATCCCGAGTGACAGTTTTATTTATTTATTTATTTTCGATTCTTTTTTATCTTTACTTATTTCTTTTTTTTTTTTTTTTACAAACTCTGCCGAAAAAGTGTACCCGAGCCATAGACGAACGACGGCAATGATATTTCCCCGTTAGAGCGCCAATACAAGGCAGAAAACTTTGCTGAGGAGAGTACATTTTTAGCTGACAGCGAACAGCGTTGAAGCGAGCGGTGAGATAACATCGCCTGTCCCCGGAGGCATTTGATGAATACCACTAACAAGAGCAACACAATATCATTTATATAAAGCCGTTCCCCCCGGTGAAATATGCTCTTGGCTAGTTATTGCTTACGAACCATTACCGTGACAGCGAATATCCATTATGCGCAATCATTCCGACATTGCCGAGCTTTTCACAAAAAAAAAAAAAACAGAGAGTCCTTATTTTTTTCCATTCCTTCCTAATAAAAACGTAACTCGCTATGACACTCCATCTCTTCCCCGCCGCCGCGCTCTCATTGCCGGTCTCACGTTCCTTCTAAAACCGTTACAAGGAAACTCTTCTTACGGTCGCGGAAATGTATCTTATCGATAGAAACTTGTCCTATTTTAATCAAAAGTTATTATTTTTTTGCGGCCCGCAGGCGGTTCGGCTAATGAATATATTTTGGCCACACGCTGTTCGCTTGATGCTTAGCAGCGTTCCATCTCGGCTCCCGCTGCATCGGAGAAGTCGGGTTGCTGGAATTCCCCCGTTCAGGTCCTGTTGCCATGGAGAATATGTTGGATAGGGTTTAGTACATCTGTGTGAATTTTTCCCTAGAGTCGCCGTGACAAGCTTAGACAGTACGGAGCGAGCAAAAAGCTATAACCATCAGACCGCAGGAATGGGAGGCTGAGCGGGGCGCTGAGGGGTGTAAGCAGCTCGCGGGCGCCGCGCGCCGCTGTGTCCTGCAAGACGGTGGCCCTATAATAACAGTTCAAAAGAGTGGATTGTGGGAATAAGGGGGAGAAAGGCGCAGGTGTAAAGGGCTGCTGAGTTCTATTAGGAGAGGTCCTTGGTGAGGGCGAGCGGAGTGACTTCGGTGAAATTGCTGATATGGAAGCTTCACGGATGTGGAGACTTTTAATTTGCTTGTTAACCACTTGCCTACCGGGCACATTTACCCCCCCTTCCTGCCCAGGCCAGTTTTCAGTATTGTCACACTTTGAATGACAATTGTGCGGTCATGCAATGCTGTAAACATTTTTATAAATTTTTTTTTACACAAATATAGTTTTCTTTTGGTGGTATTTAATCACCACTGAGGATTTTTTATGCTATATAAACGAAAAAAGGCCAAAACTTTTGATTTTTTTTTTCTTAGTTTCTGTTATAACATTTAGCAAACAGGTCATTTCTCTCCTTCACTGATGTGCGTGATAGGCAGTACTGATGGGTATTGATAGGCGGCACTTATAGGTACTGATGGGCAGCACTGATGGGTATTGATAGGCGGCACTTATAGGTACTGATAGGCGGCACTGATGGGCACTAATAGGTGGCACTGATGGGCACTGATAGGTAGCACTGATGGGTACTGATAGGCGGCACTGATGGGTACTGATAGGCGGCACTGATGGGCACTGATAGGTGGCACTGATGGGTACTGATAGGCGGCACTGATGGGTACTGATAGGTGGTACTGATGGGCACTGATAGGTGGCACTGATGGGAGTTCTGAGAGGCGGCACTGATGGGTACTAATAGGTGGCACTGATGGGTACTAATAGGCAGCACTGATGGGTACTGATGGGTGGCACTAATAGGCACTGATAGGTGGCACTGATAGGTATGGATAGGCTTGACAGATGGGCATTGATAGGCAGCACTGATGGAGACTGATAGGTGGCACTGATGGGTACTGATAGGTGGCACGGATAGGCACTAATAGGTGACACTGATGGGCACTGATAGGTGGCACTGATGTGTACTGATAGGCGGCACTGATGGGTACTGATAGGCGGTACTGATGGGCACTGATAGGTGGCACTGATGGGTGCTGAGAGGCAGCACTGATGGGTACTGATAGGCAGTACTAATAGGCAGCACTGATGGGTACTGATGGGTGGCACTGATGGGCACTGATAGGTGGCACTGATAGGTATGGATAGGCTTGACAGATGGGTACTGATAGGCAGCACTGATGGGTACTGATAGGTGGCACGGATGGGCACTAATAGGTGGCACTGATGGGCACTGATAGGTGGCACTGATGTGTACTGATATGCTGCACTGATGGGTCCTGATATGCTGCACTGATGGGTACTGATAGGCAGTACTGATGGGTCCTGTTAGGTGGCACTGATGGGTACTGATAGGTGGCACGGATGGGCACTAATAGGTGGCACTGATGGGCACTGATAGGTGGCACTGATGTGTACTGAAAGGCGGCACTGATGGGTACTGATAGGCGGTACTGATGGGCACTGATAGGTGGCACTGATGGGTGCTGAGAGGCGGCACTGATGGGTACTGATAGGCAGTACTAATAGGCAGCACTGATGGGTACTGATGGGTGGCACTGATGGGCACTGATAGGTGGCACTGATAGGTATGGATAGGCTTGACAGATGGGTACTGATAGGCAGCACTGATGTGTACTGATATGCTGCACTGATGGGTCCTGATATGCTGCACTGATGGGTACTGATTGGCAGTACTGATGGGTCCTGATATGCTGCACTGATGGGTACTACTAGGCAGCACTGATGGGTATTGATAGATGTAACTGATGGGCACTACTAGGCAGCACTGATGGGTACTGATAGGTGGCACGGATGGGCACTAATAGGTGGCACTGATGGGCACTGATAGGTGGCACTAATGTGTACTGATATGCTGCACTGATGGGTCCTGATATGCTGCACTGATGGGTACTGATAGATGTAACTGATGGGCACTACTAGGCAGCACTGATGGGTACTAATAGATGGCACTGAAGGGCACTGTTGGGGCTGTACTGATATTCAGGACACTGATTAGTGCCTCGATTATCAGTGCAGCTGTCCTCTTTCACACTTGCAGGTTACCGGCTCTCCTGTCCTCAAAATGTGACAGCGTGAGGAAAGGAATGCTGATAACTAGCAAGTGTGTTTGCATTGTGATCAGCTCAGATTGGCTCTTTACCCCGATCTGTGATCAGCTGTGAAGGACACAGCATTTACAGAGCCGCACAAGGGGGGGCATTTTCTGTCAATAGGCTATAGTGGTTAAAGCTGACCTTCACCCTCTGTCCTGTTTCATATGTCACTTTATGCACTGACATACCTCCTTAGACACAGTCTGTACGGGCAGTATAGTCACCTGCTGACTTGGCACCATCCACAGGCAGCATAACTCTTCTATAAGAAATTGAACCCAATGGGATTTTACATTAGCTAATTGCAGTACATAGGATGTTGGTCCGGTCTTTTGAAGTGTAAGCCAACATTGTAAAAAAAATTATAGGGGCGCTTTTTTTTGTCTGTGGGCGGAGTCCTATTATAATTAGGAGACGGACATTCGTTTGTAGGTGTGGCCTAGCGGGGAAAGGAAAATGCGGCACACAAAGCACGCTGATGTGAAAATAGGTGTGGTTTAAGCGTAATATTGGGCATGGCTTAAAGGGGCGTGACTCAGAAGTGGTGTGGTTAGAGTCTGAGATAACGAGGGATGGAGGGAGAAACAAAGAAAGAGAGAGAGAAGGAAGTAAAAAAAGAGGAATGGAGGGACAGCAGGCCCAGATCCTACACGACAATAGAAATATGTATAGTCCAGAAAGTTTAACAATCAGCAGATAAAGATACTCCAGACACCTGGTGTTAGCGCTTCAATCATCCCGGCACCATGGTTGTTATGGTGTCAGGGTGATTAAAGTGCATTATTTCTATTATTACATTGTAATATGAAATGAAATAGTTCAACTCACCATAATGCAGAATCAGTGGGAGCCCCGAGCGTGTCACTTGTCACGTCGCCTGCCACGAGATGCAATCAGGTGTCCCCAGTAGAGTCCCTCCTTACATCTCAGGTGTGCCCAGCGGAGTGCCTCCTTACATCTGAGGTGTCCCCAGCAGAGTGCTTCCTTACATCTCAGGTGTCCCCAGCGGAGTGCTTCCTTACATCTCAGGTATCACTGTCCCCAGCCAGCGGAGTGCTTCCTTACATCTCAGGTGTCACTGTCCCCAGCAGAGTGCTTCCTTACATCTCAGGTGTCACTGTCTCAAGCAGAGTGCTTCCTTACATGTCAGGTGTCACTGTCCCCAGCCAGCGGAGTGCTTCCTTACATCTCAGGTATCACTGTCCCCAGCCAGCGGAGTGCTTCCTTACATCTCAGGTGTCTCTGTCCCCAGTGGAGTGCTTCCTTACATATCAGGTGTCACTGTCCCCAGTGGAGTGCTTCCTTACATCTCAGGTATCACTGTCCCCAGCCAGCAGGGAGCTTCCTTACATCTCAGGTATCACTGTCCCCAGCCAGCGGAGTGCTTCCTTACATCTCAGGTGTCACTGTCCCCAGCGGAGTGCTTCCTTACATCTCAGGTATCACTGTCCCCAGCCAGCGGAGTGCTTCCTTACATCTCAGGTATCACTGTCCCCAGCTGAGTGCTTCCTTACATCTCAGGTATTACTGTCCCCAGCTGAGTGCTTCCTTACATCTCAGGTATCACTGTCCCTAGCCAGTGGAGTGCTTCCT
Organism: Lithobates clamitans; assembly: GCA_037952925.1. Classification (NCBI taxonomy): domain Eukaryota; kingdom Metazoa; phylum Chordata; class Amphibia; order Anura; family Ranidae; genus Lithobates; species Lithobates clamitans. The sequence continues at coordinate 569,163 of JBBGZY010000146.1, forward strand.
TACATCTCAGGTATTACTGTCCCCAGCTGAGTGCTTCCTTACATCTCAGGTATCACTGTCCCTAGCCAGTGGAGTGCTTCCTTACATCTCAGGTGTCACTGTCCCCAGCCAGTGGAGTGCTTCCTTACATCTCAGGTGTCACTGTCCCCAGCCAGTGGAGTGCTTCCTTACATATCAGGTGTCACTGTCCCCAGTGGAGTGCTTCCTTACATCTCAGGTATCACTGTCCCCAGCCAGCAGGGAGCTTCCTTACATCTCAGGTATCACTGTCCCCAGCCAGCGGAGTGCTTCCTTACATCTCAGGTGTCACTGTCCCCAGCGGAGTGCTTCCTTACATCTCAGGTATCACTATCCCCAGCCAGCGGAGTGCTTCCTTACATCTCAGGTGTCACTGTCCCCAGCGGAGTGCTTCCTTACATCTCAGGTGTCACTATCCCCAGCCAGCGGAGTGCTTCCTTACATCTCAGGTGTCACTGTCCCCAGCAGAGTGCTTCCTTACATCTCAGGTGTCACTGTCCCCAGCGGAGTGCTTCCTTACATCTCAGGTGTCACTGTCCCCAGCGGAGTGCTTCCTTACATCTCAGGTGTCACTGTCCCCAGCAGAGTGCTTCCTTACATCTCAGGTGTCACTGTCCCCAGCGGAGTGCTTCCTTACATCTCAGGTGTCACTGTCCCCAGCAGAGTGCTTCCTTACATCTCAGGTGTCACTGTCCCCAGCGGAGTGCTTCCTTACATCTCAGGTGTCACTGTCCCCAGCCAGCGGAGTGCTTCCTTACATCTCAGGTGTCACTATCCCCAGCCAGCGGAGTGCTTCCTTACATCTCAGGTGTCCCCCCCCCCCCATTGGAGCCCTTCTATATCCCAGCAGCGGTGTCTCCACCGCCATTACTGAAGTAAGAGGCTGAGGGGGAACAAAATAGAGGTGGAGCCAGCCGGCCGGCTACAATAGACATTGAGCTGGAAAATGGCGGACCTCTAGAGGCAGCGGGCGAAAAATCTGGACATTTCCCGGGAAACACTAAAATCAGGATAAGGTTCTAAATCCCGGGAACGTCCCGGGAAATTTGGGACTATTGACAACTATGTAAGAAGACAATGGGGGAGATTCACTAAAACTGGAACCCTGAGAATCTGGTGCATCTCTGCATGGCAGCCAATTAACTTCTAACTTCAGCTTCTTCAATTAACCTTTGACAGTAAAAATTAAAAGCTGATTGCTTTCTTTGCAGAGCTGCACCAGATTTTGCACGCTTGTTTTTTAGTAAATCTCCACCAATAACTTTCCTCAGCCATGTTTCTGCAAGATGCTAACACTGATTGAGGGAACATGGAAGGAGTGGGGAGGGTCTAGCTAGGACTGAACTAACTAGCACTAAATAGGAGGGGAAAAAAGAGGAAGCTACCAAAATCACACCAGTAAACAAGTTGCAGTACCCCACAAGAAGTCAGCATACTACAGAATAATGACCAGTATTATTAGGTATGTGAGCTGCAGGCCATTGTCTCTGTTCTGCTTTTTAGATATACACATACATGACTATATCATATGGGAGGGCTCCACTTACCTACAGGTGTATTACCATCTTTTTTCTTGTTTTCTTTCCTCCTTCAGTGGCACCAGGTGGTGTCAGTGTGTGCTGAACTGGCCCCTGTATTTTCTGAGCTCCCCACCTACCCCCCCCTCCTGCTTCTTAGATCTAGTCGGGTGTAAGTTGCCCTGTGGCAGAGCCTGGGGACACTCGGTAAGTACCGCACTTGCACCCACTCATGCCATTATATATATATGTGTTGTATGATTTTCACTTTATAGACCATATCTGCAGAGCTACCCCTGAGGAAGGAGCCAAGTGACTCCGAAACGTGTCGGGTATGTTTATGCACCCTTTGCATGTAGATAACAATATAGATATTGTGTAAAATCACACTGTGGTGATGTGTGCCCCGCATTTTGTTGTGCACAATAGATCTTTTTGATATATTTGTTACTTTTGTCATATGAAAACCCTTTTTTTTTTTTGATAAATAAAACTTTTGTATTTTACCCACTTGCCTACCGGGGAGTTAAACCCCCTTCCTGCCCAGGGCACCAATTTTCAGCTTTCAGCGCTGTCGCACTTTGAATGACAATTACGCGGTCATGTAACACTGTACACATAGGACATTTTTATCATTTTTTTCACACAAATGGAGCTTTCTTTCTGTGGTATTTAATCACCTCTGCAGTTTTTATTTTTTTAAAAATAATAAAAAAAATTTGTTTTTTTTTAAAACAAAAAAACAAAAATCCTAGTTTGTTATAAAATTTTGCAAACAGGTAATTTTTTTCCTTGACTGATGTGCGCTGATGAGGCTACAATGATGGGCACTGATAGATGACACTGATGAGACGGCACTGATAGTTGGCACTGATGAGCACTGACACTAGGCACTGATATGCAGCACTGATGGGCACTGATAGGTGGCACGGATAGGCGGCACTGATGGACACTAATAGGTGGCACTGATAGGCTGCACTGATAGGCTGCACTGATGAGGTGGCAATGATGAGGCGGCACTGATGGCCACTGATAGACGGCACTGATGAGCACTGATACTCGGCACTGATAGGCAGCACTGATGGACACTGATAGGTGGCACTGATAGGTGGCACGGATAGGTGGCACTGATAGGTGGCATTGATAGGTGGCAATGATAGGTGGCACGGATAGGCGGCACTGATGGGCACTGATAGGCTGCACTGATGAGATGGCACTGATATCCACTGATAGGCGGCACTGATGAGCACAGATAGGCAGCACTGATGGGCACTTAAAGGTGGCGCTGATGGGCACTGGTAGGTGACACTGATGATAAGACACTGATGGGCAACACTGATAGGTGGCACTGATGGCACAGAAAGGTGGCACTGGTGGGCACTGATTGGCACTAAAAGGTGACAGTGGTGGACACTGATTGGCCCTGAAAGGTGAGACTGGTGGGCACTGATTGGCACTAAAAGGTGGCACTGGTGGGCACTGATTGGCCCTGAAAGGTGAGACTGGTGGGCACTGATTGGCACTAAAAGGTGGCACTGGTGGGCACTGATTGGCACTGATAGATGGCACTCGTGGGCACTGATTACCAGCACGGATTGAGACCGATGTTCCTGTAACAGAAGCTGGTTACCGGTTTTATTCTTTCTCCTAGCGCTGACTGTGAGTACTCGGCTCCTGTTTACTTCCTGATCAGCTGTCATTGGATAAAAGGCTCACTCTGATTGGCCCTTTACCCTGCTCTGTGATCAGCTGAGTCCGAAGAATCCAATGATCACAATGCGCGCCGGTCGCGTGATCATGGGAGGACATCTATTGACGCACTCCCGGCACTAGAGGCCCACGTTGTAGCCATCATTCGGCTATAGCACAGGCAGAAAGTGGTTAACCATATGTCTGCTCTTTGAGCCTTTAAAGTCCCACTATATGGGGGGAGCCCTTTTTTACTACAAAGGTTTGTAAGTGGGGTGCAGCGTGTGCAGCGGCAATATTTTACAAATGGCAAGTGCCGGGCAGAACTTGTATTAGAATAATTCAGCAACAGTTACAATAAACTGGAGAGCAGGCTTCCCAGCCAGGGGCACTTATGGACTCCAGTAACATGAAAGGGGTAGATTCCAGACTGACTGACAGACATCTGCTGGGAGGGGCAGAATGCGGCCTGGCACTCTAGTGCCCAATCGGGAAGGTGCCCAAAAAAGCTGCAACGCTACATTTTCCCTTCCTTGTCAGGAACCTTTTCCTAATGCTAGTACTCTCCCTAACAGGTGGGGTACCTGTCCCTACTCTACCAACTTGTAAAATGCACACTAAACCTGGGAGCCAGGGCCTTAAATAGGCTCTGCCTGACCAAAGATGGCTGCTGGGGTCACATAGGGTGGCAGCATCCAATAGGATAGATTCCCCAGTGACCCAGGAGACCATAGAGGAACCATGTTCCCCCGACCTCTTCTCCCACAACAGTGCCGCTGCAGAGAAGCACCACCTGCAGGGGAAAAAGTAGACTGCACTTGCCTACAGGTTGGCTTAGCATTGTGCATTCCCAAATTAAAGTGGAATACCAGGCTTTTGCGTAACTAAGCTTAAACCCCTTCTAAATCCTATTCTAACTACCAAAGATGCTTAAACTTACCTATTCTGACGGCGTTCTGGTCTGGTCACTAGATCTCCCCAAGGGGCCGGCTTCAGGGGAGAGGAGAGAGCGCGGACAATTCATGAAAGGCCTGGGTGGTGATGTCACCCATAGGCTTCCATTGTCAGCAGTCCTTCATCCACGCTAGAGCCACCACTGGGAGCCAATCATATGACTGGCGTTCCCCCTAGAATAGGTAGGTACAAGAGGAGGTCGGAAGGAGCAGGGTTTCCGGGGTCACTGGGGAAGCTATCTTGTTGGATGCTGCCACCCTATGTGATTGCAGCAGCCAGCTTCAGTGTGGAGGAGGGACAGCTGGCAATGGAAGCGCAATACTAAGCCAATGGGTGACATCACCACCCAGGCATTTCATCAATTGTCGGCACTCGCTCCTCTCCTCTGAAGCCGGCCCCTGGGGAGATCTCATTACCAGAACGCCCTCAGAATAGGTACGTTTAAGCATCTTCCTTCTACATACAGGATAGTTAGGATAGGCTTTAGAAGGGGGTGGAAGCAGGTTTAACCATACAGTGCCTTGAAAAAGTATTCATACCCCCTTGAAATTTCCCACATTTTGTGATGTTACAACCATAAAACGTAATAGGATTTTATTGGGATTTTATGTGATAGACCAACACAAAGTGGCTCATAATTGTGAAGTGGAAGGAAAATGATAAATGATACAAATAAATCTGTGAAAAGTGTGGGGGGCATTTGTATGGCGCCCCCCGGAGTCAATACTTTGTAGAACCCCTTTTCTCTGCAATTACAGCTGCAAGTCTTTTGGGGGATGTCTCTACCAGCTTTGCACATCTAGAGAGGGACATTTCTGCCTATTCTTCTTTGTAAAATATCTCAGGCTCTGTCAGATTGGATGGAGAGCGTCTGTGAACAGCAATTTTCAAGTCTTACCACAGATTCTCAATGTGATTTAGGTCTGGACTGTGACTGGGCCATTCTAACACATGAATATGCTTTGATCTAAACCATTCCATTGTAGCTCTGGCTGGATGTTTCGGGTTGTTGTCCTGCTGGAAGGTGAACCTCCGCCCCGGTCTCAAGTCTTTTGTAGACTCTAACAGGTTTTCTTCTAAGATTGTCCTGTATTTGTCTCCATCCATCTTCCCATCAACTCTGACCAGCTTCCCTGTCCCTGCTGAAGAAAAGCATTGCCACATCATGATGCTGCCACCACCATGTTTCACGGTGGGGATGGTGTGATCAGGGTGATGTGCAGTGTTAGTTTTCCCCACACATAGTGTTTTGCTTTTAGGCCAAAAAGTTGAATTTTGGTCTCATGTGACCAGATCACCTTCTTCCACATGTTTGCTGTGTCCTCCACATGGCTTCTCACAAACTACAAACAGGACTTCTTATGACTTTCTTTCACCAATGTCTTTCTTCTTGTCACTCTTCCATAAAGGGCAGATTTGTGGAGAACACGACTAATAGTTGTCCTGTGGACAGATTCTCCCACCTGAGCTGTGGATCTCTGCAGCTCCTCCAGCCTCCTCCAGCTCCTGCAGCAGTAGTTGGAACAATCATCAATTTCCGACTCGACTACGCAAACTTACTCTACATAGGATTACCCCAATATCAGCTTGGGCACCTACAGGCCATCCAAAACGCGGTGGCAAGACTGCTAACAGGAAAAAAACCCTGGGAGTCCATCTCCCCATCCCTGAGGAGCCTACATTGGCTAACCATAAAGAATAGGATCACATTTAAGACCCTCTGCCTCACCCACAAATGCATACAAGGTAACGCCCCTCAATACCTCCGAGAGAAAATCAAACACTACACTTCCAATCGCAATCTGCGATCATCTAACCAAAACCTCCTCCTCGTTCCCAAATACCGCTACAAAGCAAGGGGAGAACGAAGATTCGCAGTCCAGGGACCTTCCGACTCACATCCGCATGGAAGAAAACTATCTGGCCTTCAGGAAAAAAACTCAAGACCCTCCTCTTCTAAGAGGATGACAGCACAAAACGCATTAGCGCCTTGAGGCGATTCAGTTCGCATTTGCAGCGCTTTACAAATCATTCAATCAATCAGTTACCATGGGCCTCTTGGCTCTTCTCTGATGAATGTTCTCCTTGCCCAGCCGGTCAGTTTAGGTGGACGGCCATGTCTTGGTAGGTTTGCAGTTGTGCCATACTCTTTCCATTTTCCGGTGATGGATTGAAGAGAGCTCCGTGAGATGTTCAAAGCTTGGGAGATTATTTTATAACCTAACCCTGCTTTTTACATCTCCACAGCTTTATCCCTGACCTGTCTGGTGTGTTCCTTGGCCTTCATGATGCTGTTTGTTCACTAAAGTTCTCCGGCAAACCTCCGAGGGCTTCACAGAACAGCTGTATTTATACTGAGATTAAATGACACACAGGTGGACTCTATTTACTAATTAGGTGACTTCTGAAGGCAATTGGTTCCACTAGATCTTAATTAGGGGGATCAGAGTAAAGGGTGCTGAATACAAATCCCCCCCACACTTTTCACATATTTATTTGTAAAAAAAAATGTAAAAACATGTATCATTTTCCTTCCACTTCACAATTATGTGCCACTTTGTGTTGGTCTATCAAATAAAATCCCAATAAAAAACATTTACGTCTTTGGTTGTAACATGACAACATGTGGAAAATGTCAAGGGTATAGATACTTTTTCAAGGCACTGTAGTAAGGCATTAACCTGGAATTCCACTTGAATGAACTGCTTTTTGTTTTTCAATACATCTGTGAGTAGTACTTAGGAACAGAACGAAAGATGTATCCATCCCGTACACAAACCTCTCACCGCCAAGTGTTTGGCTTGCATGGGTGACATTGGCACCATAATGCCCCATACACACGGTCGGAATTTCCGACAACAAGGTCCTATCACACATTTTCCATCAGAAAATCCGACCGTGTGTACGGGGCATTAGAGACCTCAAGCATAAAGAAAGGCCAAGACTTCAAGTCAGATATAGTTCTTCTACTTCAATCAGCAATCATTGACATACCTTTGAAGGGCACACAGGTCTTCTTTGTCAAGGACATGAATGCCCTCAAAAGGCACTGGACTCTGCAGAAGGCGCTCACCTTACTTCGATGATTGCAGTTTATTGTAAAAGAGCTGAATCTTCCACGAAACTGCTGACTGTTCTTCAGGTTTAGGACTAGAGGTACATTCCACAAATATGCCAATCTATCCAGCTGTCAGTCCAAATGCTATGGAGGACAATATGAGCAGATTGACTATGTAATAAATCATATAAAATATTTATTTTGGATAGTTTACTGAACAGTTTAACCACATCTAGCTTTTTTTGCTGTCTTTGTCCCATTGGGGAGATTTCCCTTCACTTTCGGTCCTGTATACACAAGAAGAAGTGAGGGGAAATCTTTCCAAAGGGAGGGAAATTTTCACTATGTTGCAATATCCCCTAGCAGGTGACCCTGGCTTTCCCAGGGTGTGGAGGTACCAATTGATCTTGGCCAAAGCTCCTGATGATGGAGATAGACCAGAAACCTTAGTGGTCTCCTGGAACTCCACCTTTGCAACTGGCACCAGGTTGCGGCTCCTGGGAATGCTCCACCAGAGGGTAGCAGGTACTACAAAACAAACACAGATGGGATCAGGCAGGAGTCTTGGCAGGCAGGAAGAGAAAAGTCAGGCAAATCGGGTCAGCAATGAGTAGGAGGTAAACCAGGCTAAAGAGCAAAGAGAAATCAAGTTTAGACAGGGAAGAAATCATTTTGATTGCTCGTGCAGATGGTGTTGGCTGGTAGCCCCTTCAGTCCAGCAATTAGCTTCCCTACATAGATTAGAGAGATATAGTGTAGCGCTCAAAACAATAGTGAACTGAATAGTATATGTGCGGAACATATAACTGGTAATATTTTACGCACATATACTATTCAGTTCACTATTGTTTTGAGCGCTACACTATATTTCTTTATTCTGTTTGGACTTTGTTTGTTTGAGTGTTACCAGCTTTTTCACATATTTTGGTTTAGCACAGTAATTCCCCACATTATTTTCCCTACATAGATTCACACAGGATTTTGAGTCCATTTAAGGGTGTCATTATAACCAAAATCCTGATGAAGGGGGAATTTCTTTGGGCCCTGAAACATGTTGGCTGTTGTTAATAAATTAATTTGGGCTCTTTTATCATTTGGTCGGGTGCTTCTTCCTTTGGAGCAGGTTCAGACAGGGGTCTTGGCAGTGGGTAAGCAAAGGGTAGTTAGACAGTCCAGATCTGCAATGAAAAAGGCAGAAGGCAAGAGAATGGTCAGGCAATCTGGATCAGCAACATCAGGTAACAGGCTTGTGTTATAGCTTTCCTCATATGTAGCTTGTTGGGTAGGTGCAGCCTGGTGCGTTGGCAGAAAGCACACAGTCTCGGGTAGCAAAAAAAGACAATATATTACAGAACTAGTAAAACAGTGCAACCAGGCCCGGTGGGGAGGCTCACCCGACTGGGGCACTTACAACAGTTCAGTGAAGGAGGAGCTCAATGCAGCCTGGCCGCTCCAATCCAACGGAGAGATTCCTGAGAAGGTAGACATAGGCCCTACTCTTTCCCTACTCCTCTGGAAATTCTCCCTACTTCTTCAAGGCTGACCCTGACAGACCGGTGGCCTGTCCCTACACTAAATACTTGCGAAAAAGCTCACCAAAACCCAGGGGCAGTACTTAAAAAGACTCTGTATGACCCAAGATGAATGCCAGGGTCACCTGGGTCCAGCCCATCCAACTGGATCACTGCTTCAGGAGACCGTGGAAGCCATAGAGAAACCTCTTTCTCTTGACTTCCTCCCCCCCCCCCCGTTGCATTGTCGCTATGGTCAAGCGCAACCTGCAGTGGAGAATGTAGACTACACTTGCCTACAAACTTGTTCAAAGACAGAGTAGCCTTTCTCAACCTTTTCAACACAGAGGAACCCCCTGAAATAGTTCTCCAGTCTCGGGGGAACCCCTGCTAAAAACTAGAAATCTACAACTCATGATACATTAGTGTGATGGACAGTTGGGAAGAATGGTCCTTACACTTGTGGTCATTGGGAAGAATTACCTCCTTACAGATAGCTAAAAAGATCAATGGTGTCGGCGGGAACTTATCGGAGAGGCAGAAATGGCCCAATGCTGAAGGAACCCCTAGCAACCTCTGGAGGAACCCTAGTTGAGAATCACTGGGCTGGAGCATAAGTACCCTTTGGGTCAGATGGCATATCCATCATGAGTTCAGGAAACTCTGGAAGAGGATTTTGCAAGTACCATTGGAAGTACTTACAAGGATTTCTGTGCATGCCATTTTAAGTCCCGGCAGGGATCTTGGAAGTGTTGTAACACCCTTCCATATTCTATCTGAGACTAAAACATGTTTGCCTTTAGATACACAGTATCCAGCTCAGTGTCTATCTCCCCCCCCCCCCCCGCCCTTCCCTTTGCAGTATTGTACAAGTGCTCTTCAGCTCCATCCATTATGCACTTTTTTACAACTTTTCTTTGTCGTTTGTTCTGCCAAGTGTACCTTCCATTACTTTGCTCAGTTAATCACCACAAAGCTTGATCTATGAATCCTACAAATTAGAAAGAGGAAATAATTGATTCTTGCTAATGCAATTAATGATTTTTCTTCTTTTTTTTTCATTCAGAAGCCTTTTGATGTCAAGAAGAAATTAATTGCATTATAAAAGGTTACACAAAAAGAAAAATGTAAGGCGGATAAGTTCAGCATAAAGCTCTTTGACAAATTTGGATTGAAGGCGTGTTTCCTGAATTGCCATTGAGAAGTAGAATGGGCCGAGAACGTTCTGGATCAGGAAAGGGTTTTTATCAAACCGCGGATGTCCTGAGAGCATTCTACATTCTGGAAAAGTGATGTCATGAGTGTTCTCGGGAAGAAGGAAAGTCAAAGTAAAGGTCCCGTACTTTTAGCGTAATTGGTTCATAATCCTTACAGATATTCTCCAAGAACAAGTAAAACTCCTTTGACTTTGTCACTAGGAGGCTGTTCAGTGATTTGCAGCCCTCAGCATATTTGCCTGTGAAGGAATGAGGCCTGTGCAAGGTCCAAACCCAACTCTGAAACCAGCAGTGTTGACAGGCAGCTGAGATATTGTTTACATAGTGCTTACCTCTAAAGAAGCAAACAATACCATTTCTCTTTAATGTTCTGCAGTTGGGTTTTGTCCCAAACTCACCAACTCCTGGGGTGACAGCTGGCCTTCCTCTGTTCTTCTTTGGTGGCTCAGTGAAGTCAGTGGCAGCAGAGTTTCCCCTTAAGGATCAGTCGGCATCACCAATCAGCGATAGTAGCACACACAGAGCCGTGTGTTCACACATAGAGTCATGGCTCGGCCCCACCCCCTCTCTCTGCTCATTGGCTCACGGGCTGTGATTAACAACAGCGGGAGCCAATGGCTCATCCCGCTGCTGTCTCAGCCAATGAAGATGGAAAGTGCCCGGAGATCATAGGCTCTCGTGCACATTGCTGGATCCAGATGGGGCTCAGGTAAGTGATGGGGTGGGGGAGGGGCTGCTGCACAGAGAAAAATACCCAATCACATGCAAGGAAAATAAATAAACAGCATTTTTGCTTGCAGATGATTTAATGATGGAGGTCAGCAAAGCTTCTGTTCATTTGCCGAGCTCTGGAGCAACTGCACTTGCAAAGTGAACAGCCTCTTTGCCTTTAGTAAATCAACCGCTTAGTGTCCGATTTTCCACCGCAAAATCGCAGTCCCGCTATAAGTCGCTGATCGTCGCCATTACTAGTAAAAAACAAATAGACAAATGCGAATTCCATAAATATATCCCATCGTTTGTAGACGCTATAACTTTTGCGCAAACCAATCAATATTCGCTTATTGGGATTTTTACAAAAAAACATGTAGCAGAATAAATATTGGCCTAAATTGATGAAGAAATTAGATTTTTTTTACATTTTTTTTGGATGTGTTTTATAGCAGAAAGTAAAAAAATGGTGTCTTTTTTTTTAAAAAAAGCGCAAAAAATAAAAAATGTCAGAGGTGATCAAATACCTCCAAAAGAAAGCTCTATTTGTGGGAAAAAAAGGACGTCAGTTCTATTTGGGTACAACGTCGCACGACCGCACAATTGTCAGTTAAATTAACGCAGTGCCGTATGGCAAAAAATGGCCTGGTCAGGAAGGGGGGGGGGGTAACACACCCCACATAGGAACTACAGATGAACAGGGATCTCCCACTCCTGCACAGCCAGGCACACCGAATCTTTACAGGCACACAATAGTCAGGAAACAGTCCGTAGCTTTGGTTTTGTTGTGTTATTAGGGGGCAGTGGCGGCTGGTGCTCAAAATTTTTTTGGGGGGTCGCGAACAAACTGAAAAATTCTGAAAAAACCCCCATCAGTCATAGCCACTGTGCCATCAAACGCAGCCACTGTCCAATAAAACGCAGCAACTGTGCGCCTTCAAACGCAGCCACTGTGCCATATCAAATGCTCCCACTGTGCCATCAAATGCTGCCACTGTGCCCATCTAATGCAGCCACTGTGCCCCATCAAATGCAGCCTTACTTTGCCCCATCAAACGCAGCCACTGTCCAATAAAACGCAGCCACTGTGTGCCATCAAACGCAGCCACTGTCCAATAAAACGCAGCAACTGTGCGCCTTCAAACGCAGCCACTGTGCCATATCAAATGCTCCCACTGTGCCATCAAATGCTGCCACTGTGCCCATCTTATGCAGCCACTGTGCCCCATTAAATGCAGCCTCACTGTCCCATCAAACGCAACCACTGTGCCATATCAAACACTCCCACTGTGCCATCAAATGCTGCCACTGTGTCCCATCAAATACAGCTACTGTGCCCATCTTATGCAGCCACTGTGCCCATCAAATGCAGCCTCACTGTCCCATCAAATGCATCCTCACTGTCCCATCAAACCCCCCCCACCGTTCTCTGCGGGAGGTTCGGCACTTACCTTGCTGTGGTGTCCTCTCATCCTGCTGTGTCTCCTTCAGTTGGCAGCAGTGGCGGTGGAGGAGTCTGCTCCTCATGCTTCCTCCGCTCAGGCGCACTGGGAGAGAGAATACCGGAAGTGACACCATCATTCGAATGTCAATCAAAGCACCCGGCTGTAGTAATACATACTGCGGGTGCCAGGCGGAAGCTGTTCGGCGTGATGGAATGTGCCGCAAGGTGGGACAAGAGCCCGCAAATGAAGTGCCTTGTCTGCAATCTGGTGACTGCATAGACGTGGCGCTTCCCATAGTGCACTGTGTCTGGTGCCCAAAACACAGTGCACTTAAGGACCTTTTATTCTATTTTTTTTTAAAGGGCCATTTTTTTTTGTGACTGCCTGTAAGGGGGGGGGGGGGTTTAACAACTTGGATGGGGATAAGGGGTTATGAGATGCCCACTTAACTTCCACAAGAACTTTAGGGACAACTTCCTATATACAGACTCCTCTTCAGCGTTCCTTCTGCACACACTTTGCTCCTTTTCTTGTTGGTTCACTCCTGAGGGAACTGAGAGACTCCTTGTCAGTTCAGTAACGGCCCTTTACAGGCAGGAACTCACAGTCCCTTAAAAGTAGCACATGTGGAATGAAACAGTGTGTAACCTTTCTTTCCGCTTCCTCTGTGGCCAATGATCTCAGCACCACTTCTACAGGCAATGCTAGCCCACCTAGTTGCAGCTGCCTTTTTCACCAGCCCACACAGCTGACTCTCTGGAGATATCTCAGGGAAAAGTAAAAGACTTAAGCCCACCAATGTCTTCAAAGGAGACCAGGTTAATGTGGCAGTCTTCCCCCCTTTGTTAGTTTCCACCAGAGCTGCACTACTTACTCTGTCACTCTTTGCACCCGGGCCTCCAGGAAAGCCTATTCTCTTTGTGTCTTTGGCAGGTTCCTTCCAGCACCCAAGCCCTGGCCCAAGGTAGGACACCCCCCGCAGACTAGAGGCTACCCCTCAGGGCCACCGACCGCCTCCTCAACACTGTATCTCCATCTTCCACCCGACTGCCCCTGCTGGCATGGCCTATATCTGTTTATAGGGTAGTCCCAGCCCCCTGCCAGCCCACTTTTGGGGATTGGTTGAGGCCTTACAAATATTCATGTCAGCCCCTCCTAGACCATGCCCTCTAGTTCTAGAAGGTTCTCCAACTTTCCAGACACCAGGGTGAGGCACCAGAGAGCTGCCAAGATGAGTCCTCCAGCCCTGGCTTCTAATTCCATGACTCCGGTTATTCCTGGACAGAAGTATGCTTTCTTTTTACTGCACTGCCACTACTAGTAGCATACACTAGAGGGTGCTACAGGGGGGTAAACCTTCCAGAGCTGAAGTGGTTAAAGGACAACAAAACTCACTCAACCAACATAAACTAAGAAATATTATATTTACTTATTTTACACTTTTTTTTTTTACACTTTTTATTTTACACTTTTTTTTTTACATTTCTTTAGTTACTTCCTGGTTTCTGGCCTAGGTCAAAATGATGTCATACATCCCAGGAGTCTTCATGGGAGGAGGGGCTTTCTCCGGGAGGGGGAGGCCAGAGGACCCACTGAGGCCAAAAGAGGAAAAAGACCCTGCAGATGTCAACACAACTGTTGGGCTTGTGACCGTTTGCTCCAGCATCCAGCACAGGACTTGTGCTGGATGGATGGAGACATGGATGGATGGAGACATCGATGGATGGAAACATTGATGGATGGATGGAGACATGGATGGATGGAGGCATGGATGGATGAATGGATGGATGGATGGATGGATGGGTGGGGGAGTGGATGGAGACATGGATGGATGGAGACATGGATGGATGGGGGAGTGGATGGATGGATGGGGAGGTGGATGGAGACATGGATGGATGGATTGATGGATGGATGGATGGAGGAGTGGATGGAGACATGGATGGAGACATGGATGGATGGATGGAGACATGGATGGATGGAGACATGGATGGAGACATAGATGGATGGATGGGGGAGTGGATGGAGACATGGATGGATGGATGGGGGAGTGGATGGAGACATGAATGGATGGATGGATGGAGACATGGATGGATGGAGACATGAATGGATGGATGGATGGATGGATGGATGGATGGAGACATGGATAGATGGGGGAGTGGATGGAGACATGGATGGATGGAGACATGGATAGATGGGGGAGTGGATGGAGACATGGATGGATGGAGACATGGGTGGATGGATGGATGGAAAGATGGAGACATGGATAGATGGGAGAGTGGATGGAGACATTGATGGATGGAGACATGGATGGATGGCTGGATGGAGACATGGATGGATGGGGGAGTGGATGGAGACATGGATGGATGGAGACATGGATGGATGGGGGAGTGGATGGAGACATGGATGGATGGAGACATGGATGGATGGGGGAGTGGATGGAGACATGGATGGATGGGGGAGTGGATGGAGACATTGATGGATGGAAACATGGATGGATGGATGGAGACATGGATGGATGGGGGAGTGGATGGAGACATGGATGGAGACATGGATGGATGGGGGAGTGGATGGAGACATGGATGGATGGGGGAGTGGATGGAGACATGGATGGATGGGGGAGTGGATGGAGACATGGATGGATGGAGACATGGATGGATGGGGGAGTGGATGGAGACATGGATGGATGGGGGAGTGGATGGAGACATGGATGGATGGAGACATGGATGGATGGGGGAGTGGATGGAGACATGGATGGATGGGGGAGTGGATGAAGACATGGATGGATGGGGGAGTGGATGGAGACATGGATGGATGGAGACATGGATGGATGGGGGAGTGGATGGAGACATGGATGGATGGGGGAGTGGATGAAGACATGGATGGATGGAGACATGGATGGATGGGGGAGTGGATGGAGACATGGATGGATGGGGGAGTGGATGGAGACATTGATGGATGGAAACATGGATGGATGGATGGAGACATGGATGGATGGGGGAGTGGATGGAGACATGGATGGATGGGGGAGTGGATGGAGACATGGATGGATGGGGGAGTGGATGGAGACATGGATGGATGGGGGAGTGGTTGGAGACATAGTGGTTGATTTACTACAGGCAAAAATACTGTGCAGATGTTCCAGAGCTTAGTAAACGAGGGAAGCTCTGCTGACTTCCACCATCCAATCATGTGCAAGCAAAAATGCTCTTCTTATTATTTTCCTTGCATGTGATTGGGTATTCTTTGCAAAGTGAAGTCCTCATTTACTAAGCTCTGGAGCAACTGCACTTGCAGAGTGCACAGTGTATTTGGCTTATAAATCAACTCCATGGATGGATGGGGGAGTGGAGGGAGACATGGATGGATGGATGGATGGATGGATGGATGGATACATGGATGAATGGATGGATGGATGGATGGAGACATGGAGACATGGATGGATGGATAGATGGATGGATTGATGGATACATGGATTGATGGATGGATGGAGACATGGAGACATGGATGGATGGATAGATGGATGGATGGATAGATGGATACATGGATGGATGGATGGATGGATGGATGGAGACATGGATGGATGGAGGGAGTTTGCTTTGAATAGTATAAATGAATAAAATCTATTTTTTCGGGTTTGTGGTGCTCGGATGCCGTGTAGTTCAGCTTTCAGCAGAGACTATTTGACAATTTCTTAGTTGTTGGAATGACATTCTTGCACGTCCTCGGATTAGAAACTCTCTTTATAACAAAACACGGGGCGCTGGCAAAAGGCTTTAGAGCATTTCCCTGGATTTCTCCTCTACATTTTTAAATAATCTACAAATCACCTCCATTGCCCATTTCCCCGATCTGCCTGAGACTGGAATGAAAAGTCCACATCACTAACGCCAATACATGTCCCGGAGACGGTCGCATTGTGCGCCGGGTTCCAATCATGTTATGCAAAATCTCATTCGTTTTAATCACTCTAATGTTTCAGCCTTCCAAATGTCATCATAACAGCACCATCTAGTGAAATATTCTAGATTTTTGTGGAGCCATTTCTTATTTAGCCTGACTTTTCTAATATTATTCAATTCAAACCGTATTTCAGCCACATCACTGCACCACCTTTAAAGAGTAACTCCACTTTTGTTGATAAAAAAAAACCCTCCCCCTCTGGGTGATCTCTGTACATTGCATGGATTGTAACAAACTTTGTTGCAGATTTCTACCTTTCGTTATTCTGAAGAAATAGCTGTTTGTTTCTCTGTGTCCATGTTCAGAGTATATGTGAATGGGAGTGACTTTATAATTATCAATCAGCTGCTGCACCTGCAGGGCTCTAATGAGGAAAGTAGCAGGGTCTGCATCCCTTTAAACGTGATTTCCCTTGGGGAGTATCTTACAGAATATGACATTTTTCTTGCAGGGGATGCCCAAAATCTGACTTGTATCTTAGTGCAGACTTCTGGGAGAATCAGTGAGCCAATCACATAAGCAGGAAATGACATACCTGGGGGGGGGGGGGTGTTCTGTATACCATCTGTGTACAGAGCGCCTCCAGGTGGCCACATTGCATTTTCAATGACATTTAATTACAATATAGCTTGTGTAGCAATTGTATATTATCAAGAACACGGGGACATGACCTCAAACTAACTGGAGGGAAGTTCAAAACGAATTATAGAAAGTATTATTATACTGAAAGGGTGGTTTAAGATTGGAATAAACTTCCAACAGAGGTAGTGAGACAGTCAACAGTAAATGGCTACAAACATGCTTGGGATAAACATAGAGTTATAGTCAGACAACAAAAAGTTAATGAAAAAAAAAACAAAAACAAACAAAACAATAAAAACACAAAAAGAACAAACAAAAAAAAGTGGGCAGACTCCATGGACTACTTGGTTACTTTTCTACGTTTCTGTGTATATGTTATATTATTTCTTTATTTGCCTTTTTTTTTCTCACAAAAGATGGAATTACCCTTTAAACTTGTATAAACAACAACACCAAGTTCACTCAGCTTCACCACTTCAGGACAGGCGACTAATGATGAGCAACCCGGGCAAAGTTTGGTTTGCTGGACCTTCACCGAAAAGAATGGTAAACCAACCCCAACAATGCACCAGAACCCCATTGAAGTCTAAATCTTGTAAAGAAGGCTGAATCTTGTAAAAAAAAAAAAAAATTCCATGACCTTATTTGGTCAATGACGTCAGCCGGCTAAGGAGCTGTCATTTGCTGTCATTTGCAGCACGAGTCCAGCAGGGGTAGACCATCGGCAGAGCTTGGCGGAATGACGGATCGCCAGAGCACCTCTCATCGTGATTGGTAATGGTTCATCATCACTGGAGGACGTTATTGACGTAGAATTTACTACTTGGGACATGGTTTTTTTTCTACATGTTTATTCACTTTGATATATATATATATATATATATATATATATATATATATATATATATATATATATATTTTTTTTTGGGGGGGGGTGAATAGCAAGTGGCACTATTACTTACTTATTTACACAGGGGAGGGGGGGGCATTTGAGCACCCCCTTATCTTACGGGGATTCCGATCCCCTCAGGCTCCCCCATCCGCTTGACCAGGCAAGTGATGATGAGTTCCTTGTCCCCATCAACATGGCGGCAAGATGCCTTGCTAGGGGTCCCTCTGGCAAGGCATCTTGGCGCCATGTTGATGGAGATAAGGAACTCATCATCACATGCCTGGTCAAGTGGATGGGGGAGTCTGATGGGATCCAGAATCCCCCTTAAGATAAGGGGTCCCTCTGGCAAAGTACCCTCCCCATTTTGAGGGCATGTGGCCAAGCATGGCTCAGGAGGGGTGTGTACATGATCATTGCTCCTCCTTTTCCTAAACTGACGGCGTTCTTCGATAAGGGTCTGGTATGTTTATTTGGGGGGGAACACAGGACATTGTTTTTCTTTCCAATGCGAACCCCTTAAAAATACATACTGGACTCCTATCTAGGATATGGGTCTTGCATGATTTTTTTGCTTGGTGTTCCCCTTAAAAATGCACACCAGAACCCTAAAGCATAAGGGTCTGGTATGGGTTATGGGGGGGAAACACAAGACTTTTTTTTCTTTCCATATGAACCTTCTAAAATAACCCATATTGGACTCTTATCTAGAACATGGGTCTTGTATGTTTTTTTTTTTTTTTTGCTTATTTTGCTTGTTGTTTCCCTTAAAAATTCACACCAGAACCCTATAGGACAGTGGTCATCAACCCTGTCCTCAGGGCCCACTAACAGGCCAGGTTTTATGTATTACCTTGGGGGAGATGCAGACTAGAATACGGCAATCACTGAGCAGCAAATGGTATCATCTGTGATATATTTCAGTTATCTTGCAAACCTGGCCTGTTAATGGGCCCTGAGGACAGGGTTGATGACCACTGCTATAGGATAAGGGTCTGTTTTGGTTTTTGGGGGGGCACAAGACATTTTTCTTTCCATGTGAACCCCCTAGAACAACCCATATTAGACTCCTACCTAGAATATGGGTCTGGTATAAATCTTTTGCTTTTTTTGCTTGGTGTTCCCCTTAAAAAAATCACTCAAGAACCCTATAGGATAAGGGTCTGGTACGGTTTTTGGGGGGAACACAGGACATTTTTTTTTTCTTTCCATGTAGACCCCTTTAAAAAACCATATTGGACTCCTATCGGGAATTTGGGTCTGGTATGAATTTTTTGCTTGGTGTTCCCCTTAAAGATTCACACCAGAACACTATAGGATAAGGGTCTGGTTTGGTTTTTGGGGGGAGCACAGACCTTTTTTTTCCTTTATATGTGAACCCCTTAGAAAAAAAACATATTGGACACCTATCTAGGATCTGGGTTTGTTATGAATTTTTGCTTGGTGTTTGCCATGCCATCTCTGACATCATCATGCCATTTTGGTGCCCTGCCTTCGCCCTGACAATCTCCATGTGGTCCACAGAGGTCCTTCTGGTTCCTGGCAAGAGACTATCTGCATGAGGAAGTGCCTGGGCTGGGGAAAGGCCATCAAGTCAAATTCCATCACATGCTGCTCTTTGAATCACACCCTGTGAGTGCATGTTATCTTTGTTTTTATGAGAGCTAATTAACTACTACACTTTGGTGGCGCTGTTTGTCTTTCCTTTGTCTTTTTTGTATGTGAGTCTACAAGCAGAAGTCACCCCAATCCTGTCATCTGGAAAGAATCCGCTGACGGTGTATATCCTTTAAATTCACGGAGGAGTACAGACTTTTGGATTATGGACTTGTATAGTATTACATTACACTTAGAATTTCACTTATCTTTGGCCACATTTGCACACGCTTTGGTTGAGCTTTGAGCCTTTTGGAGTTTTGTTCGTATTTGCCCGGGGAATTGTGCACTTTCACGTACATGTACATGCACGTGCCAAAAGTGTTGGGCGCCTGCCTTTACACACACATTAACTTTAATGACATCCCCATCTAAAGCCTCGTAAAAAACGGTACCATTGTTGGCAGGGGATTGTCTGTTGACAGACCGTTGTCCTAAAATCTGACCGTTAGTACGCTCCTTTTTACAATCGTTGTCCAACTTTCGGCCAACAAATGTTGGATGGCAGGCTAGTAAATTTTCGGCGGGCAACGGTTTGATATCAGATCTTTAGATGGTCAGTACACAAATCCGTCACACAAAAGTCAAAAGTACAAACACGCATGATTGGAATCAATGCTCACCAAACACGAAATTAGCAGAAGGGGCCCAAAGGGTGGCGCTCAACAGCTGAAATTCCTTGTAGTACGTCATTACGCTTGTGTTTGTTGCACGACAATTGTGTACTGTTAGTATGCAAGACAAGAGACCGGCACACGTGCTTTTGACAAAAATCAGACGCTCGGTTGGTCAACAATCGTACCGTGTGTACGAGGCATTAGTCCGTAGGGTTCAATATTGAGTTGGCTCCGCCCTTTGCAGCTATAACAGCTTCAGCTCCTCTGGGAAGGCCGTCCACAAGGTTTAGGAGTGTGTCTATGGGAATGTTTGACCATTCTTCCAGAAAAGCATTTGTGAGGTCAGGCACTGATGTTGGATGAGAAGGCCAGTCTCTGCTCTAATTCATCCCAAAGGCGTTCTACTGGGTTGTTATAGCTGCAAAGGGTGGGCCAACTCAATATTGAACTCTAAGGATGAAGACTGGGATGCCCTTAAAGTTCATGTGCGTTTACACAGCCCATTGAAATGAATGGGCTTTCTATCCACAGAACACATGTAGGCGGGTGCAGTCTACTTTCTCCACTTCAGGGGGTGCTCCTCCGTAGTGGCACCGCAGCTGGAGAGGTAGTCAAGAGGAACACCGTTCCTCTATGGTTTCCTGGGTCACTGAGGAAGCACTCAATTGGTTGCTGCTGTCCCATGTGACTCCGGGAGCCACCTTGGAACAGGCAGAGCCTATTTAAGGCCCTGGCTCCTGTAATAATATGCCCAAACCATTGTGACTGATATGCTTTGATATGCTCTGCCATTTCAGTATACAAGATAGCTTAAATCTGCAACTATAAAAGAATGGTTAGAAAAATGCTTGCATTTTTCTCTATATATATCATTGTGGTGTTAGTTTGTCTTTTCCTGTTCTCTGTTCTGTAGGCCATGAGACAGGATGCATGACTTATGACTCATAAACAGATGGCCTGTTGACCCGTGCTAACTCATGATAATGTATCCTAAAGGGTCACTGATTTGTATAACCATATAACTATATATTTCTATACAAATACATTATTTACTAACCACTCCCCCCTCCCCTCTTTCTATTGGTATGTTGAACCATATATAAGCTGTAACACACCTAATAAAGGCAGACATTTTACGAATGCACAACCCGCCTCTCGTTTTCATTCGGTGTCTCCAGATATCTAAGGGCCCTGTTGTTGTACCTAATAGACGGGTGGTTATCCAGAATACCTACTATTTCCTTTCAGCTCCCAGACTTGGTGCACTTTTTTTGTGAGATGGTAGACTAGGGACAGGTACCCCCCGCCTGTTAGGGACAGTAACTAGTGGTAGGGAAAGCGTATGGTCGCAACTCCTTTGGACGTCTTCCACTAGAGTGGGCACCTGATGGAGAGGCTACATACAGACGCTGCCAACCCGACTGATACCTGTCACCTTCCCATCGTTGGAATCCCTGAGTGTACTCAGTTGGGCATTGGAGTGGGGATAATTACTGCGCTAAACCCAAAAGTGGTTCGGATGTCAAGCAGCTGCATAAAAATGTGACAAACATATATAGAATCGGAAAGGTAAAAATTGCAGCGCTAACCAAGAAAATACATAAATGAAGGGGGTGGTGGAGAAAAATAATGCAACAAATCCACATTATGCTTGGCTGAGAGTGGCTCCGGAGTCCTGTTGATCCTACCATCAAGATCCAGTTTGATGCACCAAGGATTGGAGGTCC
The DNA here is from genome assembly GCA_037952925.1 of Lithobates clamitans. NCBI lineage: Eukaryota > Metazoa > Chordata > Amphibia > Anura > Ranidae > Lithobates > Lithobates clamitans. Next base: position 590,714 of record JBBGZY010000146.1, read on the forward strand.
ATTTGGACCCTGTTGAGCTCCATACATTGGCCATTTGTGGCATCATGTCTGTATGACTCCATGTCGCTGACATAGGAGTCCACCCGTTCTGGTAAGGGCACACGCACTTCTTTATTATTGATGATGCAATATCTTTGATGTCCACCGTATCTAACAGTGTTCGGGTCTTCACCACTCTTCACTAGAAGATCAGCCTTGATTGGACTATAACCCACACACCTGTATATATATTTTTTTCACATTTTCCAGGGCCCCCTGGTGTTTGGTTACTCATTCACTGAGTTTATATACATTTATTGGACACTTTGTCTATCTGATTTGTTGTATTTTTTTTTTTTTCCACCACCCCTTTCATTTATGTATTTGCTTGGTTAGCGCTGCAATATTTACCTTTCCTACTCAGTTGGGCAGATGTCCCCCCAGCTCGTTGAGAACTGTCATTGCATTACTTACATTGGTCCGTGTGAGTTACTGCCACGGCAAAAGTTGCACCCCACCTACATGCAGGTCGCATATGTGTGAGAGCCTAGCCTAAGGGAGATCTCACGTTATTTCTTTTGTTGCTGCAGTGCATGTCAACTGGTAAAGAGAGTGGGGGCTGGGGGGAGCACCTTTCCTTTCCCCCTTTCCTGGCCACCCAGGTTGGAGCTCAGAGGATGGTGGCTTTTGCTGGGAGGACTACATACAAACAGCAATGCAACAAAAAATCAAAAAAAAAAAGAGAAGAAAAGAAGCCAAGACAACAAGAAAGTTTATTTAATTTAGCATTCGTTGTATTTGTGTTTTTATTTTTTTCCTTTTTGTGTGTACTTGATCATTAATGTGTCCTGTTTCTTTGAATATTTCTATTTTGCTTTTTTTTTTTCTAAAAGAAAAAGTTGAAATAACAACAAGACTAATGAGGAGCTGGGTTTTCTTGGAACAAGAACAAATCCATGATAGTTGAAAGGAGCTTCTGTAGCAATCCGAAGCCTTTAAAGCTCATTGTACTCTTAGAAACCTCAAAAACACCACCTTCTGCGTTCTCTCATTTTATTGGTTTCAATGCATTGTGCGGAAAGATCCTTAATTTTTGTCGAAATTTGGTGAAAGAGACAGCTCTTAATTTTGCTCCATCTTTGCCTATTTAAGATATAAATCAAAAATGAGTGTTACCAGTAAGTGGGAAAACTGTGATTTAAAGTCAACCTCAGCAGCTGCTCCCAATATATTCCCTTAAATGTACACACAACTAATCAAAATAATACAAATAAATGCCAAACCAATATTAATAACAATTTATATTTAAATTATTGAAATTATTATTTACATTTTCATTGTTTCTTATTTATTATTTACATTTTTAAAAGTATTTAAATTTAAATATATACATTGCATCCGGAAAGTATTTGCAGTGCTTCACTTTTTCCACATTTTGTTCTGTTACAGATAGACATGTGCACTGTTGAAAAATGTTTTTGTTTTCGTAAATTCAAAAATTCGTAAATTTGTAAATTCGAAGATTCGAAAATAAGAAAGAAAATCTGAAAATTGGAAAGAACGAAAATTCAAAAATTCCAAATGATTACTAACTAACTAACTAATAATAACTAACTATTACTATTCCATTTTTTTTTTTTTTTAGTTTTCCGGGTCATTCGTTATGAACAGAATTCGTAAATTCGAAAATTTGTAAATTCGAAAATAAGAAAAAAAAATCTGAAAATTCGAAAGAAAGAAAATTAAAAAATTCTAAATAATAACTTACTAACTAACTAACTATTATTATTACATTTTTGTTTTTTTCGTTTTTCGGGTCATTCGATATGATTGAAATCCATAAATTTGAAAACTCGTAAATTCAAAAATAACAAGGAAAATCTGAAAATTCGAAAGAATGAAAATTCAAAAATTCTAAATAATAACAAACTAACTAAGTAATAATAACTCACTATTACTATTACATTTTTTTTTTCGTTTTTCAGGTCATTTGTTATGATCGAAATCCGTAAATTCAAACATTTGTAAAATCGTAAATTGGAAAATTGGAAAATAAGAAAGAAAAGCTGAAAATTCAAAAGAACGAAAATTCAAAAATCCCAATAATAACTAACTAACTAATAATACATAACTATTACTAACTATTAAATTATAGGTATTGGAATTTCCTTTCAAATTTGGCTGTTAGTGAACATAATGAATACGAATTTATCCGAAGTTACGAATTATCCGAATTAATGAATGCCGTATCTAAACAAATGGAACATAGAAAATTAATAATAATAAATAATAACAATAATAATAATAAAATGTTTTATTATTATTATTGTAATTTATTAATATTAATTTGTTACGTTCCATTCGTTTAGATACAGCTTTTGTTATTTCGTATGATTCGTAACTTTGGATAAATTTGTATTCGTTACGTTCACTAACAGCCAAATTTGAAAGGAAATTCCAATACCTATAATTTAATAGTTAGTAATAGTTAAGTTATTATTTCAGATTTTCTAAATTTTCGTTCTTATTTCCGAATTTTCTAACTTTTGAATTTACATTTCCAATTTTTGGATTTTCGAATTTACAAATTTACAAATTTTCAAATTTTTTATTATTTGAATTTACGAATATTCGGAGAAATTAGTTAAACAGGTTTTCGTTAATTTGGATATTTCCAAATGAACGAATTTGTCGAAATTTGTTAAAAAAACTCATTTGGAATGCAACGAATTGCACATGTCTAGTTACAGCCTTATTCCAAAATTGTACAAACAATACTACATAATAACAACGTGAAAGAAGTTTGTTTGAAATCTTTGCAAATTTATTGAAAATAAAAAACAAAAAAAATCCATGCACATAAGTATCACAGGCTCCTCCCATGTACATAAGTATCACAGGCTCCTCCCATGTACAGAAGTATCATAGCCTTTGCCATGACACTCAAAATTGAGCTCAGGTGCATTCTGTTTTAACTGATCATCCTTGAGATGTTTCTACAATTTGATTGGAGTCCACCTGTGGTAAATTCAGTTGATTGGAAATGATTTGGAAAGGCACACAACTGTCTTTATAAGGTCCCACAGGTAACAGTGCATGTCAGAGCACAAACCAAGCCATGAAGTCCAAGGGATTGTCTGTAGACCTCCGAGACAGGATTGTATGGAGGCACAGATCTGGGGAAGGGTACAGAAACATTTCTGCAGCATTGAAGGTCCCAATGAGCATATTGACCTCCATCATCCATGAATGGAAGAAGTTTGGAACCACCAGGACTCTTCCTAGAGCGGGCCGCCAGGCAAAACTGAGCGATCGGGGGAGAAGGGCCTTAGTCAGGGAGGTGACCAAGAACCCGATGGTCACTCTGACATAGCTCCAGCGTTTCTCTGTGGAGAGAGGAGAACCTTCCAGAAGAACAACCATCTATGCAGCACTCCACCAATCAGGCCTGTATGGTAGAGTGACCAGACGGAAGACACTCTTCAGTAAAAGGCACATGACAGCCCCCCTGGAGTTTGCCAAAAGGCACCTGAAGGACTCTCAGACCATGAGAAACAAAACTCTCTGGTCTGATGAAACAAAGATTGAACTCTAAAGCCTGAATGGCAAGAGTAATTTCTGGAGGAAACCAGGCACCGCTCATCACCTGTTCAATACCATCCCTACAGTGAAGCATGGTGGTGGCATGCGTATGTTTTTCAGCGGCAGGAACTGGAAGACTAGTCAGAATCGAGGGAAGGATGAATGCAGCAGAATGTACAGAGACCTCCTTGATGAAAACCTCCTCCAGAGCGCTCTGGACCTCAGACTGGGGCGAAGGTTAATCTTCCAACAGGACAATGACCCTAAGCACACAGCCAAGATAACAAAGGAGTGGCTACGGGACAACTCTGTGAATGTCCTTGAGTAGCCCAGCCAGAGCCCAGACTTGAACCCGATTGAACATCTCTGGAGAGATCTGAAAATGGCTGTGCACCGATGCTCCCCATCCAACCTGATGGAGCTTGAGAGGTCCTGCAAAGAAGAATGCAAGAAACTGCCCAAAAATAGGTGTGCCAAGTTTGTAGCATCATACTCAAAAAGGCTTGAGGTTGTAATTGGTGCCAAAGGTGCTTCACCAAAGTATTGAGCAAAGGCTGTGATATTTATTGTATGTACATGGGATTTTCTTTATTTTTTAATAAATTTCAAACAAACTTCCTCCACCTTGTCATTATGGGGGATTGTTTGTAGAATTTTGAGGAAAATTATGAGTTTAATCCATTTTGAATTAAGGCTGTAACATAACAAAATGTGGACAAAGTCAAGTCCTGTGAATACTTTCCGGATGCACTATATAAAAAACCCACGCAAAAATGACAACAAATATCAACATTTATTTTTACAGTGCTCCAATATTTGTGTCCATCAACACATACTTGTGCTCCAAAAGTCTGTGCTGAATGCTTCAGGTTCTGTACTGCTACAAAACAGTATTGTGGTCCCATGTGCCCCACATAAGTAAAAAACTCACCAGAGAGTAATGACCCTAGGCTATAATCGGGTCCAGACATGCTTGTTTGAACATGGGATGCCACCACTTATAACCAAGACCAGGATTGGAACTCTCCACCTTAGGATCTGTGCCCCCAATACAGCTCAAACATGGGAACAGAAGAATCCAAAACAGAAATCATAGTGCAACCAGGTTATGAAAACACTAAAACCGATGAAAATACAAGAAAGAATTCTCCACTCACAGGATGGAGTGCTTGCCCGACACCCAATATATCTACTGAGGCACGAATAAGAACTGACCGCCACTGCTCCGAACCCAGAGCCAGCATGCGCGTCACCATCCGGAAATGACGTCACTGGATGTGACGTTGATGTTTTTAGACCCCCCTTTGACTTGTTTCGCCCTCGGTAGGGCGTCCTCAGGAAGATGATTGATCACGATTTTATCACTATTGAAGATTTAAAAATGTATAACCCAGAAGTATGTAGTAAAATGGGAACGAGACCTTGTGAATGAATGAATGAATGATTTGTAAAGCGCAGCAAAAGCGAACTGAATCGCCTTGTGGCCCTTATGGAGAATTGGTGCAAGATCTGATGGTCGAAAGTAGCGTAATGTTATTTTACTATATCCATTCTAGAATCCACATACAAGGTACGCTTCTTATGGTATCGGGTCCCAGCCCGCATAGCTCATGTGAACCCAAATTACAGTGATGGGTGTCAGCCCTTCCTTCTCTGAGCTGACTGCTCAGCTGTCGGCTAATTGCCAGCTCCCATCTATCTCTACAATTACTCAGCTGTTGATCATATCCTGCTTGTCAGTCCTGCCTACTTAAGCCGTCCAGACCAGTGGATCTCTGCCTTCGCCTTGGTCAACATCACAAGAAACCATCTCCTGTGCACCTGTTTAAAGACTGCCTTTGCTGACATTCCTTCTGGCTCCAGAACCTGCTTGCTGTTCCTCTACATTGATCCCTGACTTCTGGCTTGGCTGACTATCCGTTCCGGTTCCTGAACTCTGGCTATGCTTTTACTATGTTTGTTCTTTTTTACTTTTATTATTAAACAAGTGTGATTTAACTGTACTTCTGTCTCGGCCTGATTTTATGGTTTCTCTCAATGAGGTCGCGACCAATCTGGTGATGTACTTCACACTTGCTGGTCGTGGTCCTGTCATAATCTGGAATTAGGTAGGTGTGGCCCCCAATAGGCATATGTAGCTCCGGCTGGCAGCCCCACAGTAGCTCATTACTCCCTGGCCAGACTGCTTGTTTCTTTCTCACTGCTAGTGCACACATTGCTGGGAGAAGAAGGTAGAACAAGGGGAATGTCTGTGAGTGGCTGCCACCACAACCAGGGACTGCGCCCGTCTATAGCAATGGGGGCAGGAAGTTTCCTATTAGCCGCCACTCGACTGGAAACAGTAGTTCTGCCCACTGGAACAGAAGGGGCCCTGCAGGGACCCTTGCTGCTGTTAGCAGGGTGGGGGAGTTATCCAGCAATGGACAGCATCTTGAAGGACCTTACCAAAGTATCTGATTAGCAAGAGGCCTATTGGCCACCTTGTGGTGTTGTTCGGCTGTTAACTTTCACTTTAGGAGCAGAGGGGGCTGGAACACTTATTCTCCCAGAGGATTTCAAATCTCTTAGTTCATAGTGAGCGCGCCACTGTGAGTTAAGAGCCCCAATGCCAGCAGGACTCAGTAATGTATTCTCTATTAGTCCATTGCTAATCATGGATTGGAACACGTGAATAGGTCACTTAACTTATATGTTCTTTGTAATTCCTGCTGTTATCTTAATGTAAACAGGGATTAGTGTAACTTTTAATGAGGTAGGTCCTTCCTCTGCGTGGGTAGGGGAGGTGGGGCCGTATGTACTTTAGAACTGGAAGATCCTGGAACAGAGGGTGATGGTAAGAGGCTATACTGACATGTAGGCCTGCAGCCTGGGGAAGTGAACCCTTCAGGGCAGGCCCATTACAGACTTAGTTGAAGAACCCACCTATGGGGACCTGTAGTGAGAACAGTGGGAGAGTTGGCGGTTATCCTGTGTTTATGTTGGATTTGCACTGTTTAATATGCTGATTTGGAAGGGGTTCAGGTGAAAGTCCACAGTCCCACCGCCAGACAAGGCAAAATGCCTTGTCTCCTACCAACGCTGCATCCCGGTAGTGTGCTCTGAAAATAAAGTTCAGCTTGCACAGCTTTTTTTCAGTGCAGTACGACACAGTCCACTTCACACTGCACTGTTGGCCAATAGTACTTAATGAAGTGTCACTGTGTAACATTTCAATAAAGTTTAAATAATAAGGAAACAATGCAATGTGCCACAATCTGCAAATTGACACTGCTTTCATTCTATAGCACATGTGTCAAACACAAGCCCTGCGGGCCAAATCAGACCCTTCAGAACATTTCATGTGGACCTCGCACCTCTCCTGCAGCTGCGGCACCCCCTCATCTCTGCCTCCACCTTGTCTCAGCAGTTGGCAGCAGAGAGGGGGGCAGAACTCCTCTACCAGATCCTGTGCTTCCCTGTGCAGCTGCGGAGAGGCTCGTCACTGACACCCTCCCATCTAAGCAGTTGGCAGCAGGGAGGAGGACAGAACTTCTCCACCAGATCCTGTGCTTCCCTGTGCAACTGCGGAGAGGCTAGTTTCTGCCACCCTCCCATCTAAGCAGTTGGCAGCAGAGAGGGGGGCAGAACTCCTCTACCAGATCCTGTGCTTCCCTGTGCATCTGCGGAGAGGCTAGTCTCTGCCACCCTCCCATCTAAGCAGTTGGCAGCAGAGAGGAGGACAGAACTTCTCCACCAGATCCTGTGCATCTGCGGAGAGGCTAGTCTCTGCCACCCTCCCGTCTCAGCAGTTGACAACAGAAAGGAGGACAGAACACCTCCGCCAGATCCTGTGCTTCCCTATGCAGCTGCTGAGAGGCTAGTCCCTGCCACCCTCCCGTCTCAGCAGTTGACAGCACAAAGGAGGACAGAACTCCTCTGCCAGATCCTGTGCTTCCCTATGCAGCTGCTGAGAGGCTAGTCTCTGCCATCCTCCCGTCTCAGCAGTTGGCAGCAGAGGGGAGGACAGAACTCCTCCATCAGATCCTGTGCTTCCCTGTTCACCTGCGGAGAGGCTAGTCTCTGCCACCCTCCCGTCTCAGCAGTTGGCAGCAGAGAGGAGGGCAGAACGTCTCTGCCAGATCCTGTGCCTTTCTGTGCAGCCATAGCACCCTCCTGGTCTCAGCTTTCAGCAGACTGGCTGCAGCTAACTCCAGCCCTCCTCTGGTCCTCCTCCAGATCCTGCACTTCCCAGCTCTGCCTCCAGCTTTATCCTGATAGCACCACGTGTTAAGGGGGTGCACTGTGTTATAAGGGAGTATGGGGGGAGCTCTTGACATCTCATATAAAGGTGTAAGTGGGAGGGAGGGGGTGTGCTGTGGACATCTAGTCTTACAGATACAACTGGCCCTTTGAGGGTGACTGCAATGCTGATGCGCCCCACGAGTTTGCAGCGCCTATTCTACTGCATCGGACTGTGAAACGGCCCTGAGACGTAATGAGCGACGCGTTTCTGTGCATGTCGGAAAGGCGTTCGGTCTCGTGGATGTGCCTGACTAAGCCTAAGAAACCTTAAAAAAAAAAAAATTCATTTTGCTACATAAGCTTTAATCAAACAAACGGCCAAGAATTTTCTGCAATCCCTTTTTTATACAGCCGGCACCACACGTTTATCACTTAATTGCTCTTGATAGCGAACTTATAGGGGCTGGAGAAGGAGCATGAACAGTTGGAATTACCATAAACTTTCCTTTTACTTTGGGTTTAATTGCTCCTAATTATCGGAGAGCTCAGTATGGGAAAGCGCACTTTGTATTCATCTCTCCGAAGTCTCCATGGCACAGCATTTCTCTGTGTGCACCAGTTGGGAACTGAAATATGATTATTAATCAATTAAAAAAAAAAAAGAGACTTTAATATCAGCACTTTGGTGTCTAACCTGGAAATCGGACTCAGCAGAATTCCGTGGTTCTCCCGGCGTATTCGGCACTCGGTAGGTTCGGAATTCTAGACATGAAATCGTACTGCTGTGATTAAAGGCGACCTCCAGACAAACGTGCAAACGTAACATTTTATGGGTTACTGATATTACAGAACTTCTATAAAATGGTTTCTGTAAATAAAAGCCTTCCCCTACTGAGGAAATTGTTTTTTTTTTCACATTCAAACATTTATTGAAAATGATTGAAAGTTTGAAACAGATGACAACATGACTTCACAGCAAATATCGAATACACATACTTAAATAGGCTCTGCCTGTTCCAAGATGGCTCCCGGAGTCACATGGGACAGCAGCATCCAATTGAGTGCTTCCTCAGTGACCAAGGAAACCATAGAGGAACTGTGTTCCTCTTGACTTCCTCTCCAGCTGCGGAGGAGCGCCCCCCTGTAGTGGAGAAAGTAGACTGCACCCGCCTACATATGTTCTGTGAGTAGACAGCCCGTTCATTTCAATGGGGCGTGTAAACATGGACACTATATTACCAAAAGTATTGGGACGCCTGCCTTTACACGCACATGAACTTTAATGGCATCCCAGTCTTAGTCCTTAGGGTTCAATATTGAGTTGGCCCCACCCTTGGCACCTATAACAGCTTCAATAACATACTGGGAAAAGGATCGTCCTAAATCAGTAATCAATGGGATAAGGTCCTTTTTACACTGGTGGTAAGTGTGAAAAAAAACCCTCTTACATTGGCCATCAGTAGGAGAAGGGGCTTCTTACATTGGTGCTCATTGGGAAAAAGACCCTCATACACTATGTCACCAAAAGTATTGGGACGCCTGCCTTTACACACACACATGAACTTTAATCCCAGTCTTAGTCCGGAGGGTTCAATATTGAGTTGGCCCACCCTTTGCAGCTATAACAGCTTCAACTTTTCTGGGAAGGCCGTCCACAAGGTTTAGGAGGGTGTCTATGGGAATGTTTGACCATCTTTCTAGAAGAGCATTTGTGAGGTCAGGCACTGATGTTGGACGAGAAGGTCTGGCTCCCAGTCTCCGCTCTAATCCACCCCTAAGGTGTTCTATCAGGTTGAGGTCAGGACTCTGTGCAGGCCAGTCATGTTCCTCCACCCCAAACCCGCTCATCCATGTCATTATGGACCTTGCTTTGTGCACTGGTGTGCAATCATGTTGGAACAGGAAAGGGGGAACAGTTGGGAGCATGAAATTGTCTGAAATGTCTTGGTATGGTGACGCCTTAAGATTTCCCTTCACTGGAACTAAAGGGCCAAGCCCAACCCCTGAAGAACAACCCCCCACACCATAATCCCCCCTCCACCAAATTATTCGGACCAATTCACAAAGCAAGGTCCATAAAGCCATGGGTGAGTTTAGGGTGGAGGAACTTCTCCACAAGTCCGTCACACAAAATTCCACACATGCTCGGATTCAAGTACGCGTGGCGCACTGGCTTTTGAGCTTCCTTTTTATAGACCTGTGGTACGTGTTGTACGTCACCACGTTCTTGACGTTCGGAATTTCCGACAACATTTGTGCGACTGTGTGTATGCAAGACAAGTTTCAGCCAACATCCAACATAGTGTATGAGGGTCTTTTTCACAATGAGCACCAATGTAAGAAGCTCCTTCTCCTACTGATGGCCAATGTAAGAGGGTTTTTTTTCACACTTACCACCAGTGTAAAAAGGACCTTATCCCATTGATTACTGATTTGGGATCGTCCTTTTCCCAGTGGACAAGAATGTAAGAATCTTCTCTTCCCACCGACCACCAATGTAAGAGGTTCCTTTTCCCTTTGACCACCACTGCAACTGGGCGTTTCCTCATTGCCCACCAGTGTGAGGGAACACTACAGTTTTGTTTTCTGGACATTATTATCTTTTGTTTCATGTCATTATTATTACTGAAAACGATGTTGTCATACAGAACAGCTCTGGGTGTTAAGTCAGCTAATTACTCCACATTCCTTGTTCTTTTATCTATTCTTATATATCAGCTTACTGTCTATGCTAATGTACCGTGAACTATGGATATAATAATAATTACTAGCAGGCTTCCTTGAGAGCTCAAAGATATTTTAAGGGTTTCCTCATGATAATTAGGTTGAGAAAGACTACTATAGAGTCTCACTTGAGTAACATTGGCTCCTAACATCAAATTCAAGATGGCAGTCTTGGGGTTTTTCAATGTCTACACAAGTGTAGCGCTACCCCCGCAAGGGCAGCTGGATTATTGGGTCTTCCCTCACATGCACATCCAGGAATTTTCCAGCACTCGCACAGTAGTCAAGAACCAGTCCGGGGTGTTTGGTTTTGTTTCTGGTTTATTAGGGGATGAACTTGGATAGGTACGGGAAGGTATGGGATGCCCGGAAGTGTAGCTTAAATGCAAACTGAGGACTTGATACTGTCTCTGGCTACTAACAGTCACTGTACTGTCCTCCAAATAGGAGAAATAGATCTGCTCAACTGGCAGAAAACAGGTTTCTAACACTGGATGAAGATGCTCTCTTTCTGTAAAAACATGCTAAAGCACCTGGCTGTTCCTTAGATCCCCAAGCAAAGAGGTGTAGGGTGGCTTTACAGGCTTTAATTGGCACTAAGCTGTCCCTTGTTAGTGAGCAAGCAGAGTGCTCCACCTTGCTGCTACTCCTCTATCAGGCTCTGGGGGTGTAGTGGTTGAAGTTACTCACTCAGTCTCTTTGGTAAACCCTGAAGCTCAAGCGACTTCTGCACAGACCTCCTGCTGAACAGGACCCAATCTTGGCTTCCAGGGTGCCTTCAGCTAAGTCTAGCTGAGGCTGGAAGGTGATGTGAGTCTTCAGCTGCTCCTCTCTCTTTGGTTCTCCTGCTCAGTCTTCTGCCCAGGGGCAGAGCCCCCCAGCACAGGGGTCCCCTCCAGGCAACTGGACCCTGGATTCTGCTCCAACATGACCAGGCTCCAGAATATTTATAGCCTGTCTCTCCGCCTTCTGGGGATTACCCAAGGATTGGAGGAGACTCCATAAATATTCAGGCTTAGTCTTTACTGCTCCACCCTCTAAGTTCTAGAGCCATCTAGCCCAGGGTTCTCCAAACATTCTAAAAAAAGGGCCAGTTAATTTTTCTCCAGTTTTCCGGGGGTCTGGTAGGAGTAGAACATGTCCTGGTGTTAGTAACTATGCTCCATCATTGGTGTCAGTGGGAGAAATAGTGCCCCATCATTGGTGTCAGTGGGAGAAATAGTGCCCCATCATTGGTATCAGTGGGAGGAATAGTACCCCATCATTGGTATCAGTGGAAAGAATAGTGCCCCATCATTGGCATCAGTGAGAGGAATAGTGCCTCATCATTGGTGTCAATGGGAAGAATAGCACCCCATCACATTGGTGCCAGTGAGAGGAATAGTGCCCCATAATTGGTGTCAGTGAGAGGAATAGTGCCCTATCATTGGCGCCAGTGAGAGAAATACTGCCCCCATCATTGGAGTCAGTGGGAAGAATAGTGCCCCATCATTGGCATCAGTGAGAGGAATAGTGCCTCATCATTGGTGTCAATGGGAAGAATAGTGCCCCATCATTGGTGCCAGTTAGAGGAATAGTGCACCATCATTGGTGCCAGTGAGAGGAATAGTGCCCCATCACTGGTGTCAGTGGGAGGAATAGTGCCCCATCATTGGTGTCAGTGAGAGAAGTAGTGCCCCATCATTGGCATCAGTGGAAAGAATATTGCTCTATCATTGGTGCCAGTGAGAGAAATACTGCCCCCCATCATTGGTGTCAGTGGGAGGAATAGTGTCCCATCATTGGTATCAGTGGGAGAAATAGTGCCCTATCATTGGAGTCAGTGGGAGGAATAGTGCCCCATCATTGGTGTCAGTGGAAGAAATAGTGCCTCACTGGTGGTGTCATTGGTAGGAAGTATGCCCCATTGGTAATGTCAGTGGTAGGAATAGTGCCCCAAGCGTTGGATAAAGGCAAGAAAAAGGCCACACTGGGCCCCAGGCTGCAGTTTGGAGACCTCTGATCCAACCAGTTCCAGAAGCCAGGCGAAAGTAACAGAGACTCAGCCCTTGGAGCTCTACCAGCTACCACTAAACCAATGAACCCCGGATCCTCAGGCCTACAGAGGAGCCCAGCTAAATATTCCTACACTGTACACAGGGGGTGCTACATAAGGGAGCCCTTTACAGGTAAATATTGAGCATGGAATATCTTAAATGCAATATAATCCCATGGGAAGACTGAAATGAACTGTCTGGTGACAGGGTCTCTTTGAGTGAACCTGTTGTTTTGCTCTGCATTCGGGAAAGCACGGGTTTACTCAAATGATGCAATCGCGTGACTGCAAGCCACAACAATATATTATGTAACATTATGTAACGTCTTTTGTCTTCTATGGTACGGTACGAGCGTTACCATTCAAGGAGCTTAATTTGCAAAACCTTCAAACACAAAGTTGACGCGACCCCTGAAGTCATTAGCGTGGGGGTGAAATGACGGTAGGTTTCAGCGGAGTGGAAACATTTCAGGAGGTAGAATAATTAACAAGACATTTAATGTTGTTAACGGGGATGTGCCGATACATTGCGGCTGTCAGCTATCAGGCATGGTATGGAAAGCACAGGCAGAAATATAATGGAATTGGTGGGATATGAGCGCGGTGTTGTAGGCAGAGCCGCTGTTCTAGGAGGGCTGATTAATGTATCCAAGGTCATTAAAGATTGCTATTATGTCAGACTAGAATGTTTTTTTCATTGTGTAAGAAATATTACCAATACCATTAACTGATACACACGTAAAAGTAATCTGATTTAAGTGGAAATAAACCCAAAAGACATCTATATAAATAAATACTCCAGTACTGTTATTAAAGTGCATCTAACGGCAAAACTTCTCTACATTTTGGATAGAGTGATGAGCGGTAAGAACCCTGTCATATCTTTATTGCTAGATAAATTGCTAAGAGGTCCACATAAAAGTTTATTACAAAGATAAAACCTAAGGACCTCTCCATATCAATCCAATATCATAAAAATATCCCCTCCTCAGGGTCATATTTAAAACCAAATACCCAATAGCCAATGGTAATTGGCTATTGGGTTGTCTGGACCGGGATCACCTGCTGGTGGCTCTGTGGTTCCCAGAGTGGAAGGTTGTAGTTCCCGTGTCCACCAGCGGGTGTCTGCCAGCAGATCCCAGTAAAGAATATCCACCTGATGCTGTCTGCTGGGAGGGTATTTAGTCCCTCCTCTCCATTTCCCTCTTGCTTCAGTGTTTTGCTTGAAAGCCTTGCTAACTTAACCTGAGATATATATTACACCGGAGAAAAGCTCCGTGTTTAGCAGCACTTGCTACTATGTATCCATCAATTAGTGAGTTAACATTAAAGTGACATTGAGCAAACAATTAAAATCGAATATTGTGACAAAATTGTTTTTATAAAGTCCACATAAAAATAGCCTTAATGTGATTGTAAAAAAAAACAAACAAACAAACATGTTATACTTACATCCTCTGTGCAGTTGGTTTTGCACAGAGCAGCCCCGATCCTCCTCTTCTTGGGTCCCTCTTTGCTGCTCCTAGTCCCTCCCTCCTTTTAGTTCCCCTCAGCCAGCAGCTTGTACAGGTTGTCACCCAAGCCGAGCTCCGTGTATCCATTCAGACACAGAGCCCCGACCTGGCCCAGCCCCCCCCTCCCCTGATAGGCTGGCTGACTTTGATTGACAGCCGCAGGAGCCAATAGCGCCGCTGCTCTGTCTCAGCCAATTAGGAGGAGTGCACTGGATGGCTGAGGGGATCGTGGACATTGCTGGAGAGAGAAGGAGGTCAAGTAGGTAATGGGGGGTGCTGGGGGGGGGGCTGCTACACACTACAAAAAACCTTCTGTCTTTACAACTCCTTTAACTGCGTGTGGCCTGCAATGGCTGATGATAAGCAAGAACGTTCCTTCCCAATGGATAGACAAAGAAGGTGAAGTAGTGACCCCTACTAACCAGATGTCACTGACCCTCTTTGCCTTACGACAAGAGGAGTCAAATCGGGTTTCAACGGTCTCCGTGACCGGGTGGTATACACCGACCAGATCTCCCGTCCCCTCCACACGGCAATTCAGGGTTCCAGGGGTAGGTCTGATGTCATTGACCCTCTTTACCTTACAAGAGGAGTTAAATCAGGCTTAAACGTTCGCCGTGACCGGATGGTAGACACCGACCAGATCTCCCGCCCTCTCCGCATGGCAATTCAATGTTCCAGGGGTAGGTCTCGCAATTGGCAAGGTAAAAAAAAGAAAAAGAAAGAAGAAGCTCCTCATAGCGTAAAAAAAGTTTTATCAAAGTCCTTCAACAAGGTAACATCCATAAAAAGCATAAGAATGTCCTTTGCCAAATAACCGCATGCAGTAAAATGGCTAGGTATTGGTGTGCATTCCACCTAGAACCTACTTCTGCTTCTGCCCTGCATTCGAACCTTAAACCCTGCTGCCTTGTACCTGCTCCCCTTGTTCCTGATTCCCAGCCCTGGTTCTCCTTTTTAACTGTTTCTTGCACCTCCAGTTTTACTCCTCTGATCCGTGCTCTCTTGTCTGTATACCGTATATTGTATTATGGCTAAATTGTTAGTTTGATTTTTGGTCACGTAGTTAGATTAGCTAGTTTGGTATTTTGACACTTGGTTTATGATTAATTTATGTCTTCATGTTTGTTGTATATTTAATTTTCTGGTGTTTGGATAAGTTTTATTTCACTACTAATTAATCTTACTTAATCATACACAGTCTGTTTCAGTTCCCTAAGTGTAGCTACACAGATCTGGTCATCCTGTTGCCGGACGCCTGCATTCCGAACAGGGGTATTTGGCTTTAAATATGACCCTGTATTGATATTGGATTGATATAAAAATGGCCTCATGTTATTTTTCTAGCCCTGCAGAAGGGGGCGCTATTGAACCCTCAAAACCCCTTGGATACTTTTTTGTTTGTCCCCCTGATTTATATTGGAAGAAAGTTGTATCTGGGCCTCTTAGCCTTGCTGTGGTGATTCAATTTCCATTTTTGTTATATTACACAACAAGCCAGGGAGACCGTGAAGATCCTCTGGGGTGTAGAAGCTGCCTTCCCAAGGAACCAGATCATTTACATCAACATCAATGCTTTAAGGTAGCAATGCCAGTGAGATAACCCTACGGGTCCAGCGCTATTTTCCCACTTTCTTCAACTATATCTTTATTGCTTTCTGTGTCCCCTAAAGAGAGATTCACCCTCTCTATTTCTTCTGCTCATCGGGATTGAAAGTGATCCGAAATTTTGAGTAGTCACCAAAGAGATGGAAAATCTCACAATGGGAAAACATGTTCTGGTGACCGCTAAGAGGGGATTTATCTCACTGTTGGCTCTACAGTCCAGGAAGAGAAGGGAAATCCTTCCACTGGGACACAGATGGCATAAAACTGATGGATTTAAAACAGTGGTGGCCATCTTGAAAAACATAGAGAGGTACAAGTGTACCCCTCAAGACTTCCAGAGGGCTACACAATCGCAAAACACATTGAGGTGCATTGAGATGCATTGCATCAAGTTAGGTAGCCCATTCAACATGAATGGGCTATAACATACCTCAACACCCAAAAATGTTGGTCCTTTTGCATTTTTCTGCAGCGTATCTCAATGCACAAGTTGGAACACAATAACCCCCAGCATTGGTATTAGTGGCAGTGATAATAACCAGCAGGATTGATGTCAGTGAGTGCAATAATAACCCCCACCATTGGTGTCAATGGATGTAATAATAACCCCCACCATTGGTGTCAATGGATGTAATAATAACCCCCAACATTGGTGTCAGTGGATGTAAAAATAACCCCCACCATTGATTTCAATGGATGGAATAATAACCCCCAACATTGGTGTCAATGGATGCAAAACAGTCCCTAGCAATGGTGTCAGTACTATTAACCCAGGCCCCACATTGATGGTAGACATGTGCAATTAGTTTCGTTCTGAATTTGTTTTTCCAATTAAATTGAACAAATTCGTTAATTTGGAAATATTAGAATTAACGAAAACCCAATTAACGACTTTTTCCAAAAACGATAATTCGTAAATTTGAAAATCCAGAAATCGGAAAATCAGAAAATTTGAACAACCCGAAAACAAAAACGAATCAAACGAAAACGAACAAATTTTGTGCACATGTCTAATTGATGGTCAGTGGCAGTACAATTTAATGCCCCCATGTCCATCCCCTGTCTCCTGTATTGGTGGCCATGGCAGTGAAAGTTAACCCCCTATCCCCCTTCTCCGGCAGGCCACATGTTGGGCGAGAGTGGTTTAAACATTTGCCTACTCCACAAAAAAAAAATATTTAAAGCATAACCCATTTTTTTGGGTACACAACATTAAAACCTAAAAGAGGTCTAACCTTCCCCATGCTAAAACTAGTAAATGTTCTGGCTGAGGTTCCAAAATCAAATGGAAGAGACAACATGACATGGCCAAGGCCTCCGCACTAAACACCTAACCATGTTTTGAATCCAATGGCATGACCAAGGCCTCCACACTGAACACCTGGTTGTGTTCTAATGTCTCGTGGCTTTCAGAAGGTGCCACCATTTGAGGAGCCCAGGGTTCTCTAGTAGACATTAAGGAGCAGATGGAATCTCAAGCGGTTCATGCTTTACAAACCTTTTGAAGCATTGCAAATGGTATTGTATGGGAAGTTGTGCATTAAATACAGCCATGAATTTGTAGAAGGTACCAAGTGCCAAGATTCAATGGCATGACCAAGGCCTCCTCACTGAACACCTGACCCTGTTCTAAAGTCCATTGAATTTGAGAAGGTGTCACGTTTTGAGGATCCCAGGGTGCTCCAGTGGACATTAAGGAGTAGATGGCGTCTAGCATTACAAATGTTATTGTATTGAAAGATGTCCTTTGAATACAGCCATGGATTTGTAGATATAGGAAGCTTCTTCTGGTCCAGGAAAACAGGAATGATAAGACCAGGCTTCCTTGGTGTTGATTCTTCTCTAGTTTTACCTAAATAATTACAAAACTCACGCAAAAGAAAGAGTGCATTAGGCATATTACCATCACTCTCTGTTCTTTTTATGTGGAACATTATATCTTTTATTTGGATCGTAAGCTTGGCCAATTCACTTCTAGTTTCTTTGATGTAAATGCGTAGTAAAACAAAGGACATTAGAAGTGAATGGAATAAAACTGAATTAGCTCCCGGCAGCTAAAAGTAGCTTATTTGTTTAAATTCTTAATGAAAATTAATTATTCCAACATGTCAGTAATAATATATTGCATTACAGTAACGTCTTTGTTATACTGAACTGCTATCGCTGTCCAAGTTTCAGTGTTAGGAAAATATCTACTCTAATCTCTTTATTAGATCATTTTCGGTGATATCCGAGGATCTTTTTCCTTTAAGTGAATAGGAAGGTGACAAAGCAAGAGCTGGTGGAGGTGGAGTGGGGTGGGGTGGGGTGCAGCATTACAAAAATGTACTGGTGCTCACCCAACAACAAAAACGATAGATGGTCTTCTGCACCAGGCACCCTTGTAAATTCAGGCTAAACCTACTAGACATCCACTTTTCCATAGTTTCACAAAGTGGCCCAAAGCCCTGAAGCCTGGGGAAGGAAGGCTCTAATATGCCAATAATGACTTTAGTTTCTGGGCCCACTTCCTGCAGCTCACTCAGAAAGTGCAATTAGCTACATTAGAATGAAAATTCTTGTCTAGTAGGGATGAGCTTCGTGTTCTAGTCGAACCCATGTTCGACTCGAACATTGTGTGTTCAGTCGTTCGCTGAATTACGAACGATATGGGCCGTTCGCGCCAAATTTGAGTGACGCGTCACGGCCCATAATTCACTGCGGCATCGCAGTGCAATGCTGGCTGATGATTGGCCAAGCATGCACTATGACCCACATGC
The DNA here is from genome assembly GCA_037952925.1 of Lithobates clamitans. NCBI lineage: Eukaryota > Metazoa > Chordata > Amphibia > Anura > Ranidae > Lithobates > Lithobates clamitans. Next base: position 609,136 of record JBBGZY010000146.1, read on the forward strand.
TTGGCCAATCACAGCGCTGTGTGTACAGAGAGTCGTAATTGGCCAAAGCCAAGGAGACTTTGGCCAATTATGGCTCAGCGGGTTTAGTACACGCCCCACACTATATAAGGCCACCTGCACGTCGGCCCTGTGTAGTGTGTTCCGGCTTGAGAGAGAGATAGACAGAGAGAGAGAGACAGTGTCATTTGATTTAATTTAGATAGAGTAGGCAGGGGAGTCAGTTAGCTGCACTTACAGTGTATTGTGTTTATATATGCATCCCTGGTGTTGTGTGTATATATATATATATATTTATACACTTTATTCAGTTTAGCTAGATCCTGTTCTTCTCTTCCTAATATACTGACAGGCAGGCAGGTGTTTTTACAGTATTTCGAGTTACTATACTGTGTACCCTGCACAGTTTCACCTACAGTATAGCTACCTGCAGCCAAGTGCTTGTGTAGGCTCTTTGAAGTATTTCCAGTTACTGTACTGTGTACCCCGCACAGTTGCACCTACAGTATAGCTGCCTGCGGCCAGGTGCTTGTGTAGGCTCTTTGAAGTATTTCCAGTTACTGTACTGTGTACCCCGCACAGTTGCACCTACAGTATAGCTACCTGCAGCCAGGTGCTTGCTTAGGCTCTTTGAAGTATTTCCAGTTACCGTACTGTGTACCCTGCACAGTTGCACCTACAGTATAGCTACCTGCAGCCAGGTGCTTGTGTAGGCTCTTGAAGTATTTCCAGTTACTGTACTGTGTACCCTGCACAGTTGCACCTACAGTATAGCTACCTGAAGACAAGTGCAGGTGTTATCATACTAATAATACTACTGGCAGGCAGTTGATTCTGCTAGCTACAGTATAATCGGTATATATATATATATATATATATATATATATATATATATATATATATATATACATCCCAGTTTTGTGCAGCTCATTGCAGGCCAATAGTATGTCTGGAAAGCCAACAAAGAGAGGCAGACAGTCTCAAGCCAATAAAAGAGGGCAAGCAGGCTCTGTGTCTAGAGGAAACAGTGCTGGTCGTGGACACGGTGCATCCTCATCAGCACGTGGCCATGGGACATGCTTGGCCTTTTTTCGGCAGCTGGCCATGTTAAGCCGCAACATGCGGAAGACTTGGTCGAGTGAATGACCAAGCCGTCCTCATCCTCCTCATCCTCCTCAGTCCCTCGAACTGTTTGACTACAGTGTTGGGTACATGCTCCAGGAGGATGCCCAGCGTTTTGAAGGCTCCGATGATGGTACTCAGCTAGAGGAAGGCAGTAACGTAAGCCCAGACAGAGAGGGTGCCCAAGAAAGACAGCAATCTGGCAGTCATGTTCCCCCTGCTGCAGCATACTGCCAGATTTGCTCCAGTGATGAGGAGGGAGGGGATAATGAGGTCACTGACTCCACATGTGTGCCTGATAGGAGAGGGGAGGAGGCACATCACCAACGAGGCAGGATGTCCTCCAGGGGCCAGCCTAAGGGCAGCACACTGACTGCATCACACCGCAGAGCTCCGCATGTGCAGGGCGCTGCTGTCCCTGTACGTTATTCCAAAAGTTCTTTGGCATGGGCCTTTTTTGAGATGAGTGCATCAGATCCCACCCCTGCTATTTGCAACATATGTCTCAAGCGTATCTCGCATGGCCAAAACATCTCCCGCTTGGGCACCACATGCTTGACCAGACATATGTTGACCTGCCATGCAGTTTGTTGGCAAGCGTACCTAAAAGACCTACAACAAAGAACAAAGAGGACCTCTCCTTGCCCCTCATCAGCTGAGATCTCCAACCCCACTATACCTTCAGTCCTCTCTGAGACCTGCACTGAGAGGAATGAAGGTGTAGAATTAGGTGTGTCACAGCCAAGTACTTGTGGGCAATCTACTATCGGTACACCGACGTCAGATTGTACCAGGCAAATTTCCCTGCCCCAGCTGCTGCACCGTAGAAAGAAGATCGCTCCCAGCCATCCACATGCCCAGTGGTTGAATGCTAGCTTGGCAAAATTGCTAGCACTTCAACTGCTGCCTTTTCAGTTGGTAGACTCTGCCCCCTTCCGTGAGTTTGTGGAATGTGCGGTTCCTCAGTGGCAGGTTCCCAAACGCCACTTTTTCTCACGGAAGGCGATTCCGGCTCTCTACCGGCATGTGGAAGGCAATGTCCATGCCTCGCTGGACAGGACGGTCAGCGGTAAGGTGCATATTACCGCTGACTCATGGTCCAGCAGGTATGGACAGGGACATTACCTAAGTTTCACAGGGCATTGGGTGACTCTGCTGGCAGCTGGGAAGGATGCAGGACAAGGTGCAGTAGTGTTGGAGGTTGTTCCGCCACCACGCCTCCAAAATGCCAGTACTGGTGATTCTGACACACCTCTCTCCTCTATCCCCTCCTCTTCTTCTTCCTCCATGGCCTCTTCCTGTGCTTTGTCCTTGGAACTAGTGGTGCTCCATAGGCGTTCAAGGGGCTACGCAAGTTCACAGGCCAAAAGATGCCATGCGGTGCTTGAGCTGGTGTGCTTGGGGGACAGGAGACACACTGGGGCAGAGATTCTGTCAGCTCTGCAGGGGCAGGTTCAGAGGTGGTTGACGCCATGCCAACTTAAGGCAGGAATGGTGGTTTGCGACAATGGCACCAACCTTCTCTCCGCCCTCCGACAGGAACAACTGACCCATGTGCCCTGTTTGGCTCACGTTCTTAACTTGGTGGTGCAGCAGTTCTTGGGCAGGTACCCGGGCTTACAGGATGTCCTGAGGCAGGCCAGGAAAGTCTGTGTGCATTTCCGCCGGTCATATAATGCCAGTGCTCGGCTGGCAGACCTCCAAAAGGAGTTTAACCTGCCCAAGAACTGCCTAATCTGTGACATGCCCACCAGGTGGAACTCAACGTTGGCCATGCTGCAGCAACTGCACATGCAGCAGAGGGCCATCAATTAGTACCTGTCCGACTATGGCACCAGGATAGGTTCAGGGGAGCTTGTTTTTTTTTCCCCACGCCAGTGGGCCATGATCAGGGATGCATGCACTGTCCTGTCACCATTTGAGGAGGCCACGAGGATGGTGAGCAGTGACAGTGCATGCATCAGTGACACTGTCCCCCTTGTCCACCTGTTGGAGCTGATTATCTTCCTATGCTCTCTGCCTCTGCTGACTGTTACATTGTTCCAAGGTATCTCTGTGAACTACAGGACACCTCCACCCTATACAATAGAGAAGAAGGGAACCTGTTTTGTAGTCCTATCACACTTCCTGTCCTAGGATGACGATGCTGCACCTCCAGAGACACAGTGCAAGGAGTAAGCGTTTTTACCGTAGGACAGAAAAAAAGTGTTTATGGGCAGGTTTAATAAATACAAGTAAAGTAAATCATGCATACAGTAAGTACTGGTAGGCTGCCCTCTTGGTGTGCACAGGGGGTGTGCCTAGGAAAAACCCAATCGCTGCGGAGTAGATTCGCCCTGCTGCCCGGGCTCTGGCTGCTTCCTTTTCTGAATGAGCACAGTGAGTGATTGGTACAGATCACTCACTGTGTTCATTCATAACTGAAGCCTACTAGGCTTCAGTTTGTGAATGAACAGGAAGCAATTAAGTACAAAGAGCATTTCCCATTCAATCACTGTCCAGTGCAGCTGACGCTTTATATACAGTATATACACTCACGCGCATGTGCATTTGAGCTTTGGGGTGCGCACCCTAATGCAATATACAATTTATTTTAATGGAATTTAATCATTCTATTTTTCTGCATTTTTACTAACGTCAAAAATTACAACTTCCATTCCAAAGTGTTAAAAAATGACATTAATAAGCACTGTGAACTTTGATGGACTCCTAAGTGTGCGGATCCCGCGTGGACCGTACGTTCACCGCCTGTGCTGTAAAGTGCTGTAAATTCCAGTAGCACAGGTCATGACACCCAATTAAAATGTCACTCTGGCTTCGGAAAATGGATCGTAAGTTACATGGGAGGTATAACGCGGGATATTTATTTATGTGTATTAAGGGTTGCATGAGTTGTGTGCCGCACACATCTCATGGCTCATGGATAGATTGAAAGCATTTACCGGACTGGTAGTTGTAATAAAATGACGGTAAATGAGAAGAGTTATTGGTGTTCAAAGATTTTCAGCTGTAAATTCTATTAGGACTCGTTTTCTAAGCAACATATTTCAGTTAAACTTGCGTTGGCCATAAGCCTTCTAAACAAAAATCCCAGAAGAGACTCCACCATACAATAACACTAGGACATATCTTTTTGGATACCACAGAGTGCCGTTTTGTATCCCTGAAGTTCTTGTGCAAATACCAAATTCTTGACAAATTCAGGCATGGCCCAGCAGCGTAGCTACAGAGGTTGGCTCCCCTGTAGCTCCCCTGTTCTACACTTGGAGGGGCAGCAGGGGCCACATATGAAGGAACTGATCCCCTCCATTTTCCTCCTGCAGCTGTTGAAAGCCTGCTTCTCCTCCTCTCCCTCCCTCCCTCCCGCAGGCACCCAGGGGCTGCAGCAGGAAAAATAAAGGGGATTGGTTCCACTATATGCCACCCCCTCCTATCCATTTCACTTGTTTCCAGAAGAGTTGAGTTGGTCCTGGGTCCATTCCTGCAGGAGGAGACCCCCTGCCTAAGGGTCTCCTGCCCGTAGAGCAGTTCGCTGGAAAGCTGCTGGATGTTCTTTGAGGTTCCAGTTGTAGTATAGCTGGGGGCCTACTCTAAAGGTTCTAATCTGGGATTTTGGTCTGCAGAGTTCACCGATGAGAACCTGGTGGAAGTTGGAGGAGTGTCCAGCTTAGGGCTGCCGCCTTTTCTTCAAGCCTAACCCAAACACTTTGGCTGCCTTTAGCTGCCTGGGACACCAATGAGAGTAGTAATGTGGTGCACATAGCGTGCCACAGCGAACAGTGGGTGTGGCCAAATTGCTCTTGTTGACATCATCAACCTGCCCCCCCCCAGTGATACTGAACTTGCCCCCAGACAGCCACCTACAGCTCCTGGATGGAAACAGATTTGTTTGTGACTATCTTGGTTACTTGGGGAGCCAAAGCCCAGTCTGAATAATGTGTCCGGGGTTTCAGTCAGCTTGAAACCCGGACACGTGATTTAAAACCCGGACTGTCCGGGTGAATCCCAGACAGGTGGCAACGCTAGTCCAGCTGTCTTGTGGTATTGCAAGCTTTGTTTCACCCTCACTGAAGCATGCCCAGCGGATATGGTAAGGAGGCAACTGGTGATCCTGTTGCATTGTGGGTTCTGACCTAAATTCTGAGCCCTAGTGAGCCCTAGAGGGTATCAGAAACCATGAATCAGACTGAGACAGAAGTACAGTTAAATCTCACTTGTTTAATAATAATAAAAAAAGGTAAACAGAGTAAACGTAGTCAACAACATAGCCAGAGTTCACAAACCGGAATGGATAGTCAGACAAGCCAAAACGTCAGGGAACCAGAGATGACCGTAGTAGAACAGCAAGCAGGATCTGGAGCCAGAAGGAATGTCAGCCAAGCAAGTCTTTAACAGGAACACAGGAGAGTGTCACTAGAGATGTGACCAAGGCGAAGGCAGAGATCATCTGGGCTGGGCGGCTTAAGTAGGCAGGACTGACAAGCAGGATATCATCAACAGGTGAGTAACTGTGGAAAGATAAGAGCTGGCAATTAGCCGACAGCTGAGCGGCCAGCTCAGAGAAGGAAGGGCTGAGCCCAGCCCTGACAGAGGGCTATTGTAACTGTCCAGCCTGCGATGGCCCATCTGACAAGCCTAATTTCAGTCTCTTCATCTACTTTGTGCAACAGTGACAGATCAGTGGGAAGAGAACTTAGACAAAGAAAGATTTGGGGGGCACACCCTAAAAAATGCATAAAAGATGGTGGGTGCAGCCATAAGACCATACAAACAGAAAAAAAGATTACAGCGCACACATACAAAAATGACATTTAACTCCTGCAAGGCTATTTAAAAACACCTGAGCATATTCAGAAAATATGGGGATTTAGTCACACCATAAGGCCATATAGTGCTAAGCCCACTACTACCTCATAGTACCTCAATATCAGTGGATCCTACACTATCCATAGAATGGAAGATCCTGCTTCTCTGACCCATGGGAGAAATACTCTCCTCTATATGGGAGAACTAAAAGGACTCCTCCTATAACACAGGTGGACACTAATAAGAGGCAATGATGGGGGGGGGGGGGGGTGCTCCAGCACAAGATTTTGGGGAATGGCACCCCATGCACTTTCCTGTATTCCAACACAATGAGTGGAAATGCACAAAGGTGCTACCAAAGCAGCTGCAAAATGTTTCCTGTTGAGATATGCTGGACAGTCCATTCAAATGAATAGGCTGCTCTAATGCAACACATATTAACATGCAACACAATACGCGTTAACATGGGTGCATTTACCATACTGCAGCAGAACCTGCATGTGTATACACGCCCTTAGATATGCTTTAAGTTGGACCTAGACTCATGCAATCTTGTCCTTCAGACAGTGTGAGACAAGTCAGTTGTGAATGATGTAGCACTTACAGTTGCTCTTCTGACCAGTCCAATTTTATTATCCATCCTGTGTGTGCTGTGTGGCACAGCCGGAACCATATTTCACCTCTTCAAACTCTAACCGGGACTATAGGAAAATATGCAGTAATAGCATTACTCTTTTCTTTTCTATCCGGCCATGGACAGCGCCAGTCTGTACTGAAGAAAACAAGTTGCATGTCTAACTTCCATATATAAAAAGCAGATTCTCTTTGCTTTGTTTGACCCTTTATATGACTAGAGGAATCACCGGCAGGAGGAAGGAGGTCCTGATTCCTCTATATAGATCTTTATATCACTAGAGGGATCACCAGCAGGAGGAAGGAGGTCCTGATTCCTCTATATAGATCTTTATATCACTAGAGGGATCACCAGCAGGAGGAAGGAGGTCCTGATTCCTCTATATAGATCTTTAAATCACTAGAGGGATCACCAGCAGGAGGAAGGAGGTCCTGATTCCTCTATATAGATCTTTATATCACTAGAGGGATCACCAGCAGGAGGAAGGAGGTCCTGATTCCTCTATATAGATCTTTATATGACTAGAGGGATCCCCAGCAGCAGGAAAGAGGTCCTGGTTCCTCTATATAGATCTTTATATCACTAGAGGGGTCACCAGCATGAAGAAGGAGGTCCTGATCCCGCTATATAGATCATTATATCTCTAGAGGGGTCACCGACAAGAGGAAGCAGGTCGGGGGGGGGGGGGGGGATGTAACGAGAGGAAATTACTGAAATCTCTCAATACATGAAAGGTGTGAATGAAGTTCAGGAGGGCAGGATTTTCATTATGAGGGGTCAAAAACATCAAGAATACGGGAATATGACCTTAAGCTAGCAAGAGGAGAATTCAAGAGTAACCTTAGAAAGTATTATTTTACTGAGTAATCAATGCTTTGTACCTAATTCCAGAAGAGGTACAGTATTAAGTGAATCTATAGTAAGTAAATGTAACAAATGCTTCGGATAAATATAGCTACTTTCTTAGACTAAAGGGCCACAAAACGCCCCAAATGATAAAAAAAGAAGAAGCAGACTGGATAGACCATGCTGTTCTTTTTCTCCCGTCATTCTTTTATGTTTCTATGAAAATAAAACTTATTACATTTTTAAAGACCTTGGAAAATGGTTGATTTTGCTATTTAAACATAGAAATATTATCCTGCTGTCAGGCTTAGTAACCATGTAATTGAGTTATTTTCCAAAACGAAAAAAAAAAAAGGCAAAAAAAAATCATAATAATATTATGAGTGGTCATAAGTGGTTTATATGGAGAAACAGTTTTTGATGCTAAAAAAATGTAGCAAAATTCATACTGCTGGTGAAAACGCCTCTTCAATACGGCACTTTCCTCAATTAATAAAATAGCTTTTAAGACATTTTATTTTAACGCGACTTGAGAAATAAAACAGCTCCAAAGCTAAATTACTCTGTACATTATGAAAAATGAGGGGAGATAAAGTTGTCAGCAATGGGTACATGGGAAGTAAATGATTTATTTTCTAAATTCAAAACGTCTCTTCTTTTTAATTGCTTAATATATGTATATAAATAACAGTTTTTAAATGATAAAGTGTGAAATTAAAATGAAAGAGAACCTTTTGCTCTAAAAAAAAAAAACTAGAGACTGACTGTTGCTGCTTAGAGGAGCAAAAACTCTACTGTCCTTAAAGTGGAACTCTGGACAAAATATTAAAAATAACATGTATCACGCAGTCAGTAGCATTAATACAGCAGTTTTTTTGTATTTCTGAGTCCCCCCAGAATATTATTTTATTATCTTTTTTTTTTTTTTTAAATTGTAGATGAACTAGACATTAGGGATGGGCCGAACGGACCCCTGTTTGGTTCACACCAGAACTTTCGAACACAGCGAAAGTTCGGACCCGAATAACAAACCCCATTAAAGTCAATAAGACCCGAATATCAAAAATCAAAAGTGCCCATTTTGAAGGCTTATATGCAAGTAATTGGGCATACAATGGTTATAGGGGTCTGGGTCCTGCCCTGGGGGACATGTATCAATAAAAAAAAAGTTTGTGAAAAACGTCATTTTTAAATGAGCAATGATTTTTTTGATTTTCACAGTGGTGTAGTGGGTAGCACTTTCGCCTAGCAGTAAGAAGGGTCGCTGGTTCGAATCCCAACCATGACACTACCTGCCTGGAGTTTGCATGTTCTCCCTGTGCCTGCGTGGGTTTCCTCCGGGTACTCCGGTTTCCTCCCACACTCCAAAGACATGCTGGGAGGTTAATTGGATCCTGTCTAAAATTGTCCCTAGTATGTATGAATGTGAGTTAGGGATCTTAGATTGTAAGCTCCTTGAGGGTAGGGACTGATGTGAATGTACAATGTATATGTAAAGCGCTGCGTACATTGACGGCGCTATATAAGTACCTGAAATAAATAAATAAATACATTTTTAAAGTGAAAGCATAAAAATAAAAAATTCCTTCTTATATAGTGCCTGGGGGGTCCCCTTAGTCTACCTATAAAGTGGCAGATCTGTACCATATCTAGAATCTGCTTCAGCAATAATTGCATTTATAAGGCTCAAAACAATGTCATTTTCCCTGCAAGCTGCCTTTATTTTGCTCAGCAAGAGCAGGGGAGCCAGTGTGTATGATGAGGCCACAATGTAGTGCACTGGGAACAAGATTATAGATTTTTTGGATACATTCTGGTGTCATTTTGTCTTTGGATAGAAGTAACAGGTGCGTAAAAATTGGTCTTTGGGTGTTGCGGGTGCCTTCCCACCGTAACCCTATAGAGGTACTCTTGATGAAAGCAAGAATTGGCCTTGCTGTAAAAAATTGCAATGATATGCACCTGTCAAACAGGTGCTGAAAAATTGGTCTTTGGGTGTTAATTGTGCCCATTAAACCTATACCAAAAACATTCTAACAAATGAAATGATTGAACACCCTCAAAGCTAGGCAGCCTCAAAGTCCTACAGAGATTCCACATCCCAAAAAGACTTAATCAGTGACATCGGCATCAGGGGCTTCATAGCTGGTAATCCAGGACTGATTCATTTTTATAAAAGTCAAACGGTCCACGGAGTCTGTGGACAGACGCGTTCTATGATCATTAATGAAACCTCCTGCAGCACTGAATACCCGTTCTGAAAGCACGCTGGATGCAGGGCAGCCGAACAACTCAATAGCATACTGGGAAAGTTCTGGCCAGTGGTCTATTCTTATGACCCAGTAAGTCAGTGGATCGTCAGCTGGAAAGCTCTCCATCTCTGTTTTGGCTGCGAGGTAATCGTACACCATGTGATGCAGACGCTGCCGATGGGATGTGGAAGCTGACAGCCCTGGGCGGTGAGGAGTAAAAAAATTCAGAAATGCCTCACTTATGCAGACGCCTTCATCAACGCTCCTCTCTTGACCAACAGAAGACTCAAAACTACGTTTTCTACGACACTGTAATCTACTGGGTCAGGAAAAATAAAATCCTCTTTAATGTGTCCTCAAGAGATTTTATCTTCTGCACTCACTGTGGGGACGGGATGAGTTCTGAGACCTTACCCTTTCGCAGGCTTTGAAGCATGAGGTTGCCCATGCGCCTCAAATTTGCCAAGGCTTGAGAAGCATGGGCAACCTCATGCTTCAAAGCCTGCGAAAGGACCCAAGAATACGTGCCATAAAGGAGAAGGATGATTACTGGTTGGCAACCCTCCTTGACCACTGTTATAAGCGTAAGGTCTCAGAACTCATCCTCGGGGTCACTCAGGATGACAGCATCTAGAACTTCCTCATCCCAGCCACATACTACTCCCAAGGGTCCTGGGGTTGGAAAGCCATCGCTTACAGATTGATGCATGTCTTCCTCTTCTTCATAGCCTATGAAAGTGCCAGAATACTCCTCCTAATCCTCCTCCCCTCTCTCCTCCTGTGTGTTCTGTGACATAGAAATATTTGTTTCTGGATAAAGCCCTGAGAGGAAAGGAAGTCCTCCTCTCCCTCCTGCTGCTCTGTCTCCAGTGTCTCCAGTGCCCTGTCCATAATGCCATGCAGAGTTTGCTCCAGCAGGAACACAACAGGGATTGTGTCACTGAGGCATACACTGTCACGGCTCACGATCCTTGTGGCCTCCTTAAATGGTGACAATACAGTGCATGCATCCTTAATAATCAGCCATCAGCCATTGGCGTGGGGAAAAAAAGCAGAGGCAGCCTGAGCCTGTCATCGTGCTGCACTGGCACAGGTACTCATTGACGGCCCTCTTCTGCATGTATAGCTGCTGCAGCAAAGTTGAGTTCCACCTGGTGGGCATGTCACAAATCAGGCGGTTTACGGGCAGGTGGAATTTCCACTGAATTTCAGCCAGCCGAGCACTGGCTGTTTATGACCGACTGAAATGGCTACAGACTCTTCTGGCCTGCTTTAGCACATCTTGCATCCCTGGGTACGTACTTAGGAAACGCTGCACCACCAAATTGAGGACATGTGCCAGGCATAGCACATTTGTTAACTTTCCCTGTCTAAGGGCGGACAGGAGGTTTGAGCCGTTATCAGACACAAACATTCCTGGCTCCAGCTGACGTGGTGTGAACCACTTCTGGGCCTGTCCTTGCAAAACTGCAAGAATCTCTGCTCCGGTGTGGTTCCTGTCCCCTAAACACACCAGCTGAAGCACTGCATGGCACCTTTTAGCCTGACTCCTGGAATAGTCCTTTCAACGCTTAGGGGGTACCTGATGTTCATAGGACAATTTTGCAGAGGAGGGCATGGAGGTGGCGGAGGAGGAGGAGGGGGTAGAGCTCACAAGTCTGGCATAATCACCACCAGCTGTATGGAGACGTGGGGGCACAACAAGCTGCAGCACTGAGCCCTGTCCTGCATCCTTTTGAGTTGTAAGCAGCGTTACCCAGTGTCCTGTGAACGAAATATATCATCCCTGCCCATGCTTGCTGGACCACATGTCAGCAGTAGGGTGGATTTTACGGCTGACTGCCTTGCCAAACTATGCCAGAACATTCCCTTCCACATGATGGTAGAGAGATGGAACGGCCTTACGTGAAAAGTAGTAGCGACTGGGAGCCTGCCATTGTGGTACAGCACATTGTGAAAATTCGCGGAAGGGGGCAGAATCCACCAGTCTGAAAAGCAGAAGTTGGAGAGCCAACAGCTTTGACAAGCTTGCATTCAGACGCTGGGCATGTGAGTGTCAGGGACTGTATTTTTTTTCCGCTGTAGCAGATGGTCCAGAGAAATTTGCCGGCTACAGTCTACAGCTGGTGGTGTGCTGCTGGTAGATGTGCTACTAGAACCTGGGACATGCTGTGCTATACCATCATCCCTGTCAGTGGAGGCTGCTGAGAGGTAATGACTCGGTATCACAGGCGCAGACTGAAGTGGGTAAGGAGGAGGAGGGACATATTTGTGCCCCTTTTGTGTGGCTTTTAGGTGCTCTTGCCAACGGGCTGAGTGTTTGGACGTTAATGCCTTGTTAAGCATGTGGTACTCAAATTGTTGGTGTTTTAGCCATGTTTGATGTGCCTGAGACACAGTTTGCCAATAGCAACAGTGACCTCATCATCATCATCTCCATCTCCTCCATCTTCATCATTACCACTGGAGACAACTTGGCAATACGCTGCGGGTTGGGGAACATTAATGCCAATTTGTCTACCAGTGCTCCTCCCTCTCTCTAGGTTCATGTTCCTGTCACCCTCATCCTCAGAACCAACATCTGAATCCGGTAATGGCTGGGCATCATCAAGCAGCAAGTGGCTGACGCTGTGATCAAATAACTCATCTGACTCCTCGATGGCTGATGTTGGGGCTATGGCAGGAATAGATGAGGACAAGAAGGCAGGTTTATCTGCTCTGGCAACTGCAGGGGATTGCACACTTGTCTCTGCTTGCGTGACAGAGGATGAGGAGGATGAGGAAGGTTTAGTAAGTCAGTTCACCACCTCCTCTGCATGCTGTGGCTGGATAGCACGGGCAAACTCACTAAACAGAGGAAATGATGCCCTGCCTGAGGACTGACCACCACGTCCACCTTTTCCTGTGGACACATTTGTTGCTGGCCCCCTTACAGTGCCAAGGGAACGTCTGGCCTTGTTGTCCTCCCAGACATTATTGGGAGGGAAGAGGCGGTGCTTATAAGCAAATGTAAAGAAGTTGAAATATGTACGTAGATGCACTTTAATCAATGTAAATAGGTGCTTGGTGCACTTTAATTTGAGTACTCACACTACATAGACACACTAGACGGATACATTTAATATACTGCCATATAATGTGCCAAACGTACAGTGGCGCACAGAACTATATAGCGTTAAACTGGCAGTTACGCACGCAAAACAATATGGCATTAAACTGACAGTGACGCACACAAAACTATATGGTGTTAAACTGGCAGTAATGCACACAGAACTACGTGGCATTAAACTGGCAGTAATGCACACAAAACTATATAGCGTTAAACTGGCAGTTACACACACAAAATGATATGGCGTTAAACTGGAAGTAACAGAAGTAAATGGCGTTAAACTGGCAGTTACGCACACAGAAGTAAATGGCATTAAATTGGCAGTAACGCACACAGTAGTAAATGGCGTTAAACTGGCAGTAACGCAATCAAATAGACGGTGTTCAACCAACACTACACTGACGCTATCTGAACTATATATATAACTACATGAGCTGTCCCTACTCTACACTAACGTATGTATGAATGACACGGTATCACTACACTACAGTGAAACTATCTAGGCTGTCCCTACTCTAGCTGCACACTATGCAAAGCTGAATGATGATCCTCCTCACTACACTCACACTATCCCTAGACTGACACTAAACTAATATTCTACACTGACAATAGCACAGTATAGCACACTAACTAACTAATAGCACTGAACAGAGCCCTGTTCTATCTCTCTCCACACCGAAATCACACTGAAAATGGCTGCCATTGAAAGAATACATTTATATTGTGGGGCGGGAATGAGCCATGATTGGATAAAGTCATGATGACAGTGTCCAATCATGACTCTGACAGTGCTCTGTGCCCTGATTGGCTGAAGTTTTCACTGCTTCAGCTAATCAGGGCTTGCAATGCACTGTTCAGTGCCTCAATGCATTGTGGTCGCTTTGGGGGGTCAAACAAACGGTCGAACGGCTCATTTGTTCGGCTGTTCTCCAAACGCATAACAGAGATATCCATGTCATGAAAATGAGTATTGTGATGACGTCCAAAAAGAAATATTTCCTGGTATACGCATGTAATAAGAAAAGAGCATTATCCAACATACACTATATTGTCAGATTCTGTTCTTGGACCTTTCTTATTCTCCATCTACACCTTCTCCATGGGTCAGCTGGTAGCCTCCCATGGCTTCCTATACTATCTCTAGGCTGAGAACACCCAAATGTATCTCTCTACTTCTCAGCTCACTCCTTTGGTCTCCTCACGTCTCACTAATTTACTAACGAACATATCACCCCAGATGTCACACCACTTCTTCAAACTCAATCTATCCAAAACTGAGCTCATAATGTTTCCTCCTCTTCCCTTCACTTCTCTGTCAAGATCAAGGACACAACTATCAACCTGTCCCCACATGTCAGAGTGCTAGGTGTAATCCTGAACTCTGAACTTTCCTTTCGGCCCCATGTCCAATCACTGTCCAATACTTACCGCCTCAGCCTCCGCAACATCTCCAAGATACGCCCTTTCCTAACCAATGACACCACAAAGCCCCCTAATGCACTCCATTGGTCATCTCTCACCTAGACTACTGCAACTTGGCCTTGAGTCATTCACTTTAAGGTCTTCACAGGGAACAAGGGGGCACTCTTTACATCTGGAGGAAAGGAGATTTAATCTCCAATTACAGAAAGGCTTTGTCATAGTAAGCTGTGAAAATGTGGAATAGACTCCCTCAAGAGCTGGTCCTGTCCAGCTCTGGAGATTACTTTAAAGAAGGTCTGGATCCTTTCCTTAATGTACATATTATAACTGGATACTGATATTTATAGGTAAAGTTGATCCAGTAAATATCCAATTGCCTCTCAGGGGATCAGGAAGGAATTTTTTCCCTGCTGGAGCAAATTGGATCATGCTTTGCTGGGGTTTTTCTTTCCTTCCTCTGGACCAACTGTGGGTATAGGATTGTGTATATAGGATTGTAAAAAAAAAAATCCCCCCTTTTTATTGGTTGAACTAGATGGACTTGTGTCTTTTTTCAACCAAACTAACTATGAAACTATGTAACTCCCTCCTCATTGGCTTGCCTTTACATAGGCTTCAGTCCATCATGATTGATGCTGTCAGACTCATCCACCTTACAAAGCGCTCAGTGTCCTCCACCCCTCTCTGCCAATCCCTCCACTGGCTTCCCCATTTACCCAATAAATTCAAAATACTAACAACTTACAAAGCCATCCACAAATCAGCCCCCGGCTACATCACTAACTGTCAGGTCACCTCTATCCAGGTGACAGATGCACCACGTTGGGGTCAGGAGTGCACCGCTATGATAGTGGACTCTAAGGCTGACTGCTGCGGATGGAACTCGGGGTGGTTCAGGAAGGCAGGTCCCCTGGAGCACCAACACAGATCCCACAGTGAGATAGAGCATAGATTCCCCACGGCGCGGAGTCTAAGAGCCTCTAGTGGTGAGGATGGACTGGGCTGCAACTGGCTCCAGGTCACGGCCCCCCAGGGTCTTCCAGCTCACGCTCACGGTAGGCTACAGGAGGATGGAGAGGAAACAGGAGCCCAGGACAGCAAGGGATAGTAAGGAGATAGCCAAATGTTGGGGCGTCTAGCAGACAAGGATAACAGAGAACACGCCAAAAGTCAGGGTCACAGCCAAACAGGAATAGTCGAGAACGCTCCAAAGGTCAGGGTCACAAGCAGACAGGGATAGTCGGGAACATGCCAAGATCGGTAACAGAGACAAACTTAGAGCACACGGCAAACAGGAAGCCAAACACACAATATTGCACGGCAAGGCGGGCTTGGAGAATACAGTGTTAAATAGTGGTTCCTGTTGAGGCTAGGGTGGAGCTACACAGAGGGAAGATTACTTAAGCATGCAGGTGTGAGAGTACAAGCCTCAAGGCTGATACACAGACCAGGTAAGAGACAGACAGGTCATGAATGTATTACTGCAAGGTCATGACACTAACCTTGTCTCAAAATACCAACCAAATCGTGCTCTTCATTCCTCCCAAAACCTCCTGCTCTCTAGTTCCCTTGTCACCTCCTCCCATGCTCACCTCCTGGGCCTCTCCTATTCTATGGATCTCCCTACCCCAATCTATCTGACTGTCTCCTACTCTGCTTTTAGACAATCACTAAAACCCTTCTCTTCAGAGAAGCCTATTTTGCCCCCACCTAACAGCTGTTTTTTTATTTTCTCCATTAGCTCAACCCCCACAGCTATTACCTTTTGTATCACTTGACCCTTCCTCTTAGATTGTAAGCTCCAACTCTCTTCCCAGGTACATCCTTGGTCCCTCATCTCTCCTCTTAGGCAGATCCTTGCTCCCTCATCTCTCCTCCCAGACATATCCTCACTCCCTCAACTCTCCTCCCAGGCACATTCTTGCTCCCTCAACTCTCCTCCCAGGCTCAACTGTGCTCTCAGACATATTCTCGTTCCCTCAAATCTCCTCTCAGGCACATCCTCAATCCCTCAACCCTCCTGCTAGGCACATCCTTGCTTCTTCAGCTATCCTCCCAGGCACATCCTTGCTCCTTCAGCTCTCCTCCCAGGAACATCCTAGCTCCTTCAGCTCTCCTCCCAGGAACATCCTAGCTCCTTCAGCTCTCCTCCCAGGCACATCTTTGCTCCCTCATCTTTTCTCCCAGACATAACCTCACTCCCTCAACTCTCCTCCTAGGCACATTATCGCTCCTTTAGTTCTCCTCCCGGGCACATACTCGCTCCTTCAGCTCTCCTCCCAGGCACATCCTTGTTCCCTCAACTCTCCTCTCAGACACATCCTCGCTCTTTCAACTCTCCTCCCAGGCACATCCTAGCTCCTTCAGCTCTCCTCCCAGGCACATCCTAGCTCCTTCAGCTCTCCTCCCAGGCACATCCTTGTTTCTTCATCTTTTCTCCCAGACATAACCTCACTCCCTCAACTCTCCTCCCAGGCACATCCTTGCTCCTTCATCTTTTCTCCCAGACATAACCTCGCTCCTTCAGCTCTCCTCCCAGACACATCCGCAATCCCTCAATTCTCCTCCCAGGCACATCCTTGCTTCCTCAACTCTCATCCAAGGTACACCTTGCTCCCTCAATTCTTATCGCAGATATTTCTTTACTCTCTCAACTCCCTGGCATATCATTGCCCTGCCCAGCCACATGTGCTTGTCAGATTAGAGGAAAGATGGTGGCAAGAGGCAGAGGAGATATGCTTGACAATAAAGAGATCATACACATTGTTCAAGAGAAGCCACAGATTTATGACATCAGGGACCCCAACTACAAGGACCACTTCAAGTGGGACAGAGCCTGGCAGGAGATTGCCTTCATACACTTTGAAGACTAAGAAACTTTCACAGTCTCATGTAAGTTTAATATATTTTTTCATCTTGTTTTCTTTCAGCAGGATAAAACTTCCTGCCACACTGCAACAATGGTTCAAGAATTTTTGGGGAACACAACAACAAGTTGAAGGTGTTGAGGTGGCCTCCAAATTGTCCAGATCTCAGTCCATTTGAGCATCTGTGGGATGTGCAAACAAGTCCGATCCATGGAGGACCCACCTCCCAACTTACAGGACTTAAAGGATCTGCTACTGACGGCTTGGTGCCAGATATCACAGCGTACCTTCAGGGGTCTAGTGGAGTCCGTGTCTGGATGGGTCAGGTCTGCTTTGGTGGCAAAAGAGGGATTTACTCAATATAGGTGGGTGGTCATAAAGGTATGGCTGATGGGTTTAAAGTCTTTATAGTCCTAATAAAAGCACCTATTTTGATGTTATATCCGCAGTCCCTATCACATTTCCACCCACTCTGGGTTGTATGGCAGTACGCACATTGTCCCTGAATCTCATTTAATCACTCGTACTTTTTGTACTTGTCACAGGCTATTGACCTTTTCCATTTGTATATTGCTGGACTAGATACACAATGTACTCCGCACAACACAATCCCATCTCTTTTTCATTAGAGATATTCTTTATAATGTTGAGATATATAATTGGAAATTTTTAATACAGTATTTCTACAAAAGACTTATACGTGTCTGACTTTGTGGAATTCAATAGATTTCAAGGTGGAAAATTGTGTTATGGGGGGAGGGGTACTAAGTAAAATAAGAAATGTTGTGTTATCATAAAAGCCATTTTTTTTTTTTTTGCTCACAGTTACATTCTAAAGTTAAATGATATTAAAATAAACCAGCGAGGGTGGGAGATTGTCCTCCAGCTGTACGGGTATTTGGAAATGAATACAGCAAAGAGTCTGAATCAGCCAATGAAGTGCTGAGTAACAGTGGCGTTGTGCCACCCGTTCATTGTCATGTGTAGATGTTTCTGGCTTTGAGTGCATATCTACGTTAAGATGACATTTTTTAGGGTTTGATTGCTGCAAATGATTGAGTGCCTTCACATGCACCTAGATCAGTGCTGCCAATCAGTATCTATCAGTGTTGCCTATCAGTGTCTATCAGTGTTGCCTATCAGTGCCAATCAGTGCTGCCAATCATTGCCCATCAGTGCTGCCTATCAGTGTCCATGAGAGATCAGTGCCTGCAGGCAGGGGGTGTATCTGCTGTGAAGAAAACAAGGCGTTTGCCTTGGGCAGCATTTTTCAGGGAGGTGGCACTGCCCCTCAGGCGACAGAGCTAAAGTCGAATGATGGTTACAGTGCAGTCGACCAGTTCTGGGAGGGCTTCTATTGATGCCCTCCTAAAACCACGCCCCCCCCCCTGCATGCCCGCTGTGGCGCTCAAACAGTGCCCGTCAGTGCTGCATATCAGTACCCATTAGTGCTGCCGACCAGTACCCATCAGTGCTGCCTATCAATGCCAATCAGTGCTGCCTACCAGTACCCATCAGTGCTGCCAATCAGTACGCATCAGTGTTGCTTATCAGTACCCATCAGTGCTGCCTATCAGTGCCCATCAGTGCTGCTAATCAGTTCCTATCAGTGCTGCCAATCTGTGCCAATCAGTGCTTGCAATCTGTGCCCATCAGTGTTGCCTAACAGTGTCTATCACTGTTGCCTATCAGTGCCAATCAGTGCTGCCAATCATTGCCCATCAGTGCTGCCTATCAGTGTTCATGATTGCCGCCTATCAGTGCCTATCAATGCTGCCTATTAGTGCCCATCAGTGCTGCCAATCTGTGCCAATCAGTGCTTCCAATTGGCGCCTCCTCATTAGTGCCCATCAGTGCCGCCTATTAGTGTCCATCAGTGCCGCCTATCAATGCTGCTTAACAGTACCCATCAGTGTTGCCTATTAGTGCCCATCAGTGTTGCCTATTAGTGCCCATTAGTGTTGCCTATTAGTACCCATCAGTGCCGCCTATCAATGCTGCTTAACAGTACCCATCAGTGTTGCCTATTAGTGCCCATTAGTGTTGCCTATTAGTGCCCATCAGTGCCGCCTATCAATGCTGCTTAACAGTACCCATCAGTGTTGCCTATTAGTGCCCATCAGTGCCGCCTATTAGTGCAGCTTTATCAGTGCCACCTCATCCTCTGCCCCGCTGACCCCATCCTCTGCTCCACTGACCACATATGTGGCACTTGGACGAATCATGTCTTGGGGTCTGATTAGGAAGCCGCAACTGTGTCAATGTGAATGGCTGCAGCTGTTTTCACAGAACACTATACATAGTATACATGTATACACTACGGTACACGATATAATGAGTGGACATTGTTAGACCGCCCGCTACTAACCAACAACATGGCCGCCTCCAAGGCAGGGACAGCTTTTTTTCCTCCTTACACTTGTTCTGTAAAAACAGCCAACTTGTTGAAATTACAATTATTGCTGCTGGAGATAAACCGGAAGTGACGTGGTTGGAGGTTTTGGCGAGTTGGAGTTTTCGGCACTGGCACTGGGTGTGGGGGAGGGGGGGCGGTCATCAAAGTAGGTTGCCCTGCATGGACAAAGCACAGATTTTTCGGAATGCTGCCCACAAAGATTGCATGTCGTGGATGAAGAGTAATTCCAAGGCATGCAATTCAATGGTAAAGAATCCGAGTAATCACTTCCTAACGCAGACAAAGGTTAATTGTTCATTAGATGAATAATCAGCGTTACCTTCTTATCCTGATGGGTCATGAAAAGCAGCCGCTTCTGAGAATTCTGCTAAAGTTTCCAAATTTCCCGAGGTCGTTATGACAACAGCAATTAAAGTACGGGAGTCTTTCAGACATAATTTAGCATCCGGAAGGAAGACGACTTCATAATAACAGCGGAAAGTTAGGAAAAAGTTTCTTATCAGAACATTTCAGGTCAGAGTCAAAAAACGGACATCTGAAAGATAAGAATTTGGGGTTCTGCTCAGCTACCATTTCATTAATGAGCAATTTAAAGGACAGGTTCGCCCTGTAATGCAGCACTGTACCCATATCTTATTTTTATCATTTTTTTGAGACAGATGGAGTTTTATTTTGGTGATAATTAGTCATTACTAGGTGACATTGTAAAAAAAAAAAAATCTTTTTCTTAGTTTCTGCAAATAAGTAATTTTTTCTTCTTCACTGATGGGCACTGATGAGGCTGCACTGATGATGAGGCACTGATGAGGTGGCACTGATGAGGTGGCACTGATGAAGTGGCACTG
Source organism: Lithobates clamitans (assembly GCA_037952925.1). Classification (NCBI taxonomy): domain Eukaryota; kingdom Metazoa; phylum Chordata; class Amphibia; order Anura; family Ranidae; genus Lithobates; species Lithobates clamitans. The sequence goes on from JBBGZY010000146.1 coordinate 629,452, forward strand.
TTGAGGCTGTACTGATGGGCACTGATAAGGCTGCACTGATGGACACTGATGAGCAGGCACTGATGAGGCTGCACTGATCAGGCTGCACTGATGAGCACTGATGAGTAGGCACTGATGAGGCTGCACTATAGAGGCTGCACTGATGGGCACTGATGAGGTGTCACTGATGGGCACTGATGAGGTGGCACTGATGAGGCCGCACTGATGAGGCCGCACTGATGGACACTGATGAGACAGCACTGGTGGGTACTGATGAGTAGGCACTGATGAGGCTGCACTGACGGGCACTGATGAGGTGGCACTGATGAGGCTGCACTGATCAGGGGGCATTGATGGGCACTGATGAGGTGTCACTGATGGGCACTGATGAGGCTGCACTGATGAGCACTGATGAGGCAGCACTGATGGACACTGATGAGTAAGCACTGATGAGGCTGCACTGACGGGCACTGATGAGGCTGCACTGATGAGGTGGCATTGATTGGCACTGATGAGGAGGCACTGATGGGCACTGATGAGGTGTCACTGATGGGCACTGATGAGGTGGCACTGATGAGGCCGCACTGATGAGGCCGCACTGATGGACACTGATGAGGCAGCACTGATGGGTACTGATGAGTAGGCACTGATGAGGCTGCACTGACGGGCACTGATGAGGTGGTACTGATGAGGCTGCACTGATCAGGGGGCATTGATGGGCACTGATGAGGTGTCACTGATGGGCACTGATGAGGCCGCACTGATGATTACTGATGAGGCAGCACTGATGGGCACTGATGAGTAAGCACTGATGAGGCTGCACTGACGGGCACTGATGAGGCTGCACTGATGAGGTGGCATTGATGGGCACTGATGAGGAGGCACTGATGGGCACTGATGAGGTGGCAATGATGAGGCTGCACTGTTGGGCACTGATGAGGCTGCACTGATGGGCACTGATGAGGCGGCACTGATGAGGCTGCACTGACGGGCACTGATAAGGTGGCACTGATGAGACTGCACTGACCGGCACTGATGAGGTGGCATTAATGGGCACTGATGAGGAGGCACTGATGGGCACTGATGAAGTGGAACTGATGGGCACTGATGGGGTTGCACTGATGACCAGGTCCCCAGCTTGTGAATGGGCTGTAAAGCTTGGTTTACACCTACAGGTGCTGCCAAGCGTAGGGCATGTTTCTGTCTTTTTTTTACTCCTTCCCGCACTCTGCATGTAAGGCAGCTCATTCATTTCTATGTGTGAGAAACACAGAAAAGAAGTCCATGGCTCTTTCCCGAAACTGCACTGAATCAAACTGCATCACATTGCTGCATCATGCAGTTTGGTGACCTCAAAACTGCACGACTTTGCAGATGCATGGGGATGTCATTAACAATCAATGGCACCACCAGGGGCCTCGGGCGCACTCCGACCCACCCTGACCTTACTGTACGGGGATGGTGGCTGGGGACCATACTGTTCCATCTCTTTTGGCTCCTAGGAGTATCCTATTTCAGCCATGACTTTGCACTTTCTGTTTGCCAGATTATTGTGCACCCTCCAGCCAATATCTCACTCTTGTCACTCCTGCTGCTGTCCTTATCTTCACAACCACTTGTTACCAACCTTTGGCTTCTTTACTGACTACACCTCTGCTTGATCCCTACTTGCTATAACTGCTACTGGACCCCCGGCTTGCTCACTTCCTGGTGGGGCGATCCCGAAGAACGTGACCTGGACCGTGACCTGGTACTAACACGCAGCAAAACCCATCCCCACATTTAGGAGCTCTGGTGAACACCAATTAGTGCTTAGACCCTGCACCTTAGGTTAGCCCGTGTTATCCCTCAGGGTGACCTGCTTGTGCACTTATCCTGCTGGTCGGTGGGATCCTCTCTACTGCTATAGCTACTTGTCTCCGAGCCTGACCCCCTGGCCGTGACGTTTTGTGTCCTCCCCTCTCTTTTCCATCATGGCGGTTGTCTAGGAACCTTTTCAATCCCTGGTTCTTGCTACTTCATATGGTCGTTTGCCTTAGGTTCCTGGACGTGTACACCATCATTCATGGAGATTTTGTGGCCTGAATCCTGATGATTACGCTCCGGTGGTGGAGTGAAATGCGTTGAAGGCGTGGCCTTGTTGGAGCCTGGGCTGAGGCTGTCATATACCTCCTCACAGGGTTTTGCTGTGCTGTGCGACTTTTAGGACTTCCTTTCCCTACTGGATGTTTTGAGCTGGGAGGAGCTCTGTCCTTGTTGGCACTCCTAGTGGTGTGTTATCCAACGGGACCTGGTGGAGCTTTGAGCAGTCGTTTTAATGTTTGTTGTGGGTCACAGTGGATCTCAAAGAAGCGCACAGTTGTGAAACACGTCCATCTTTAGCACCATGCTTGACCTCATGTATTCTTTGGGACCATCCCATGTATGTAAAGTCTTGCAGGTTATATTCAACAATGTTTTTGTATATTGATGGTGTCACTCGAATTGCTTTTAAGGTCTTATTTTTATATAAGAGGTATAATAAGGTTGTATGTTGAGCCCTTTTGAACAGCTGGGGGTTTGTTGTCTCCATGTGGTACAATAAAAATCCCCGTGTTACCCCTCCCATCCTTTTCTCTTCAGTTTTGGATGTTTGAAGGGTTGGATGTGCTTTTCCTTCTTTTTACTCTTTATGGAGACATCAGGGGTCTATTAGACTCCTGATGTCTCCCTTGCGCTCTAAGGTCCCATTCACACCTTTTTCTGGCTTGAAGCCCGAAGCTCCAAAATGCTCAGGGAGAAAAAAATCAATTTGTTTTTATGGTGGTGGTTCACATATGGACTCCAAGTCTCCTGAAGCCAAAAACTGGAGCTCTAAAAAGTTTAGTAGCTACTTTTTTTAGCTTAGTTTGAGAAGATTGGTGTGCTTCTGAAGGCCCCCCCCCCCCCCCCATAGAAATGCATTGAAATGCACGGTTCGTGCGTTTTTGAGCATTTTCAAGTGTCTGGTTACATGGTTTTTAGGGTTTTTTTTCTCAAATGTAATAATTAACCACTTCAGCCCCTGGAGAATTTACCCCCTTCCTGACCAGGCCATTTTTTGCGATACGGCACTGCGTTGCTTTAACTGACAATTGCGCGGTCGTGCGACGTTGCACCCAAACAAAATTGACGTCCCTCTTTTCCCAAAAATAGAGCTTTCTTTTGGTGGTATTTGATCACCTCTGCGGTTTTTATTTTTTGCGCTATATACAAAAAAAGAGCGCCAATTTTGAAAAAAACTCAATATTTTGTACTTTTTGCTATAATAAATATCCCTAATTTTTAAAAAAAATATATATATTTTTCCTCAGTTTAGGCTTTGTGTGTTTACACACACTGATCCCGGTTCTCGCTCTTTCACGAGTGATCGCGGGTGCCCGGCAGTCATCACGCCCGCTGGGCACGCGCATCGACTCCGGGGAGATGCTTCGGGGCTCGCCTGCTAAAGCGTCTTAAAGAGCCGACGTACAGCTATGACGGCTCACGCAGGGGAGCCATTCTGCCGCAGTACAACGGCGGCGGCTGGTCCGGAGGTGGCTAAATAAAAATAAATAAATAAATAAACCCCCAACCCTAACAAAAAATGGTAATAATAATAGATAAATAAAATAAATAAGACATAAATCATATCAATCATTCGTTTATATATCAATTTTCGTTTATTCACCCCTAACCCCTAAACAATAACCCTGACTCTCACCGTACAAAATATATAAAGAAATACATAAATAATGTAGCACCCTTATGTTTAGGCAGGGTTGCTCCTACATTTACCTGCCAGGGCTCATTGTTGAGGATCAGTTGAGTTCACCCTAAGTCTGGAATTACTGCACTTCTCTCTTCTGCTGCTGGGGGGCCGGGCACTTGGTGGCATTAGATAAGATAAGGGCAAAGCAAGGACAGATTAGGAGTATATGGGGTATCTCAGCCAATAGGCAGGGGTTTTCTTGGGTCCCTTGGCCTGCTGGGAGAACCTATATAGTTGGGTGGAGTCAGGTGATCGGTGTTCTGTGCCACCTGAACGGCTGTCTAGGTGGACGTGTGCTGTACTGCCCCGGGCTGCTAGGCCGGAGATTGGGCCTATCCCGGGGACATCTGGCTGCCAGGCTGTCTGAGGGCCTATCCAGAAGTAAGAGGGCAGCTCAGGGTTGGGATTGCGGCTTGCAGCCCAACCAGAAGTGACGGTTTTGCCGGCCAGAGAACCTGTCGTGGTCGGAGGTAGAAGGGAAGCTGTCTCCACTAAGGAGCCATCCACCTTATTACCAGGAAACCACAGTGAGTAGCTGAAGCAAGTACCGGAGCAGTATTCTCACTAACCGGGGAGGGTGAAGAATTATCAGATGTCAAGCCAGGGACATAGAAGAATCGGGAAACTTCAGCAGGTGCCAAGCCAGGGACCTAGCCAGCGGAGGTGACGCTTGAAGAGTATCTGGAGTGCCAAGCCGGGGACCCAGCAGAGAAGTGGGGGTGACACTTGAGGAAGATACTAAAGTAAGAAGATTGGAGGAGCTCACGGGATTCAGTGGCAGAGAATCAGCAAGTCTAGTGAGAGAGACTGGGAGATCAGTGGGCTGAGAGTCTACAAGAAGTGACTGTAGAGAAAGTAAAGGAGTTTATTACAATTTGTGTTAGGAACTGTTCTAACGCTGTTGCCATAGGAGACAGCACTCCTACACGTGCAGATGTGGTGTCTTGCTGGATGCCTTTGCCTGCATGGCTGTCTACCTGTAGATGTCTCGGAGTCTGCTAATTGACATTGCAACTTCCTAAGGGTGTCCTGGCCCTAACCCTCTCTCCCACTGTTCAGTTCAAGAGAAAATAAATCTCTTTGCATTCAAGAAGTGTCTGGCACCCATGAATCTACCTTGCATCACACCCACTATGCCACTCTATACAGAAGGATGTCAGCTGTCCTTGGCTCTGGAGGTTCTCATTAGACTAAAGTAGGCCTGTGACCTTGCTACAATAATAAATTAACAAAAGCAGATGAAAAAGCTAAATTAAAAAAAAAAAAAAAACATAGCAACAAATGATGAAACAGATTCTATTTTTCTTTATTGGCTAATAATTTTTTTTTTTTAAAAACACGCCAAACCTCAAAAATGCTTTAAAAACTTTTTTCAGAAATGCTCAAACATACGCATAGAGGTGCATGACAAAACGCACCAAAAAGCGTGGTGATCCGTGGTGTGGCGTGCCCTCGGACACACCGCATCACCAATCAGGGTAAAGAGCCAATGACGTAGGCTCTTTACCATGTGATCAGATGTGTCCAATCACAGCTGATCACAGTGTAATTAGGAAATGCTGGTTATCGGCATTCCTCTATTCACACTGACAGCGTGTGAGGAGAGGAGAGCCAATAAGTGTCTTTCCTCACAAGGGAGATTAGTGATCAGTGATGCCAATCAGTGCCCATCAGTGCCTCCTCATTGGTGCCCATCAGTGATGCCCTCCAGGGATGCCAATCAGTGCCACCTAACAGTGCCCATCGGTGCTGCATATTATTGACCATCAGTGATGCATGTCAGTGCCCATCAGTTTCGCCTCATCAGTGCCGCCTATCAGTGCCCATCGGTGCTGCATATTAGTGCCCATCAGTGCCCATCAATGATGCATATCAGGGCTGCCTATCAGTACCCACCAGTGCAACATATCAGTGCCCATCAGTGCTGCATATTAGTGCTGCCTATCAGTGCCCATCAATGATGCATATCAGTGCCCATCAATGACGCATATCAGTGCTGCCTATCAATGCCCATCAGTGCTGCATTTTAGTGCCTCCTCAACAATGCCCATCAATGCAGCCTATCAGTGCCCATCAGTGCCACCTATCAGTGCCCATCAGTGCCACCTATCAGTGCCACCTATTAGTGCCTCCTCATCAGTGCCCATCAATGATGCATATCAGTGCTGCCTATCAATGCCCATCAGTGCCTCCTTATCAGTGCCCATCAGTGCTACATGTTAGTGCCTCCTCATCAGTGCCCATCAGTGCAGACTATCAGTGCCCGTCAGTGCAGACTATCAGTGCCCGTCAGTGCCACCTATTAGTGCCACCTATTGTAAATACTTATTTACAAAATTGTTAACTAGAAACCAAGAAAAACTTTTTTTTTTTTCAAAATTTTTTCATTTATTTAGCAAAAAATAAAAACCCCAGAGGAGATTAAATACCACCAAAAGTACAATGTCACATGACCGCACAATTGTCATTCAAAGTGTGACAGCGCTGAAAGCTGAATATTGGTGCCCTGGGCAGGAAGTAAAAGTAAAAGTACCCGGTATTGAAGTGGTTAGCAGCTAATTAAGCACAGATGAAAAATAGAAGAAAGAAAGTTAAGTCCCGATTCACACCTATGTATTTTGCAGTTTGCATATTCTGGGCGCATTTTGCGTTTTTCAATACACGCTTTTCATCCACTGAAGTCTATGGAACCAAAAACCAGAGAAAAGTCCCCGGCCCTCTCTGTAAAATGCACAGATGTGAACTCCATCCATAGGAAAACGCGCTAAAAAAAAACGCATCGGTGTGAGCCGGGCCTCAGGCCCCTTCTACACATGATGTCCGTTTGACCGTTTTTCCATCCATCGACGAATGAAAAACGGACATCAATGCATCTCTATGGAAATAACCATGTAAACGGACGACCATCTATTTACATGACTTTACATCCGTCATCATCCATTTTTTGAAACTGATCAAACCTCTATTTTTCTTCCGTTAAAAAAAACGGATCGGATGAAAAACAACAACAGGGTGTAGAATGACAAATGGTCGGTTTTTCATCCGTTTTTGCGTTGGTAGAGGATGAAAAAAAAAACAATAAACTGATGAGCGACTGATGAAAACTTCATCCGTTTGGGGGTGACTGAACTGATGAAATGAACGGCCTGTATGTGTGAAATGGGCCAAAAGAAAACTAATGCAGCCATCACATCTAAAAATCATCCCCAACAGGAGACCTCCTTAACCACCTTGATACCGGGAAGTTTACCCCCTTCCTGCCCAGGCCATTTTTCAGCTTTCAGCACTGTCACACTTTGAATGACAATTGCGCACTCATGCTACACTGTAACCAAAAAAGGACCAAAAATTTTGAAAAAAAATAAAAAGTTTTTCTTGGTGTCTGTCAGTAAATTTTGTAAATAAATAATTTTTTTCCTTTACTGATGGGCACTGATGAGGCCGCACTTATGGCCACTGATTAGGTGGCACTGATGAGGAGGCACGAATATGCCGCACTTATGGGCACTGACAGGTGGCACTAATGGGTGGCACTGGTGGGCACAGATAGGCGATACGGATACTGATGGGCATTGATGGGTGGCATTGATGGGTGGCATTGATGGGCAAAAGGGATGAGCATTGATGGGCAACAGTGATGGGCTGCACTGATAGCCAGCATTGACTGGCATCACTGATTGCTGGCACTTGTGGGCACAAATTGGTGCCAGTTGTTGTCACTGGTAGGCACTGATTTCTGACAGTGGCATCAGTAGCATTGCTGGCACTTAATTGTAATCAGGGCACTGATGATCAGTACCCTGATTACATTCCTACATGTCCCCCTGTGAGGAGATGCCACTGATCGGCTCTCCTCTCCTTACACTCTGACAGTGTGAGGCAAGGAGTGCCGATTACCGGCATCTCCGTGTTTACATGTGACTGGCTGTAATTGGACACAGCCGATCACATGTTTAAAAAGCCGCGGCTGTGGCTCTTTGCACATATCGGGGTCGAGCAGTGTCCTAGCAACACGGCTCGGCAGTGATCACTGCACTGCATGCTCTCGGGGACGCGCGAGATCGGTCATTCTGGGAGGCTGTCATATGACGGTGGGCGGGCGGGAAGTGGTTAAGAAAGTATGGAGGGCATTCCGGCAAGCTCTATCCATCAAAGCCCCACGAGCGTTTACCCCTCTGTTGAATAATTTCAGATACCCGGAATGACATAATTTGCATCGATTCTCTTCTTGGAGACAGAAGGGGATTTGGTTCTTTCCGCAGATCTACACAGGGGCCATTCTGAAAACCTGATGAACAATTATGCACGGAATTCATGCTTCCCTCGATTTCTACCAGTATCTTCAACTTAGACACGCCCTGCAGACTCAACAACAAACGCATCCCTTAGCTGTGTCGGCCTCTTCTCTGCTGAGTCCTTTGGGCAGATGCCTGGAGGGGACTGATATCCAAAGTGTACTCGGAATTGATGTCCTCCATCCAGGATCATGCCTCCTTAAAATGTAGAATCCGGTGGGTGAATGACATTGGCGATATAGATGGGGAACAATGGGACATGGTCTTAGAATCGATACCCGCAGTCTCTTTGTCGGCCTCCTATAAGCTCTCGCCAGGGCCAGTGCTACCACTAGGCAAACTAGGCAGCCGCCTAAAGCACCCGGCCTCTGGTGTTCCTACTCTCTTCTCTCTGCAGCAAGCAACTAAGTCTCAGCATCAGCAGGCAGCCGCCGCTCCATGCGCACATAGCGTCAGAGGTACAGCAGCGGTGGAGGACTGTGTCTGTGTCCTGACTCCCGAATGAACGGAAGCAAGCAAACATTTATTGATGGGCACTGGTGGGCTGCATTGATGGGCACTGGTAGGCTGCATTGATGGGCACTGGTGGGCTGCATTGATGGGCACTGGTGGGCTGCATTGATGGGTACTGGTGGGCTGCATTGATGGGTACTGGTGGGCTTCATTGATGGGCACTGGTGGGCTGCATTGATGGGTACTGGTGGGCTTCATTGATGGACGCTGGTAGGCTGCATTGATGGGCGCTAGTAGGCTGCATTGAAGGGCACTGGTAGGTTGCATTGATGGGCGCTGGTAGGCTGCATTGATGGGCACTGGTAGGCTGCATTGATGGGCACTGGTAGGCTGCATTTGATGTGCGCTGGTGAGGCTGCATTGATGGGCAGTGGTGGGCTGCATTGATGGGCTGCATTGATGGGCACTGGTGGGCTGCATTGATTTGATGGGCACTGGTGGGCTGCATTGATGGGCACTGGTGGGCTGCATTGATGGGCACTGGTGGGCTGCATTGATGGGCGCTGGTAGGCTGCGTTTGATGGGCGCTGGTGAGGCTGCTTTGATGAGCGCTGGTGAGGCTGCTTTGATGGGCACTGGCAAGGCTGCACTTGATGAGCGCTTCATTAAAAAGGTGCGGTATACATAGACTGGGCCAAGGTGGTGGTGTCATGGGTGGAGCCAGGGGGGGGGCAAAATGGGGTTTTGCCTAGGGTGTCAAAAATTCTGGCACCAGCCCTGGCTCTCGCAACTGTTCATTCTGAACAGAGCCTATCGGATGCCTTTACAGCTTCATGGCTGGGGCCGGAGAGACTCCCCCCATGCCCAAAATGCAAGGTGCACCAGGGTGATTCCATACAATTGATTTTGAGGTGCCCGAAACTCCACCATTACTGGGCGGAGGTATCCCACTATATCTCCAAACTAGTCCAGATACCTGTACCCCTGACTCCCCTAGTGTGCCTACTAGGGGTAATTGATGTAGAGATGTACCCGAATGTATTACATGATCACCAGACTGCTATATCTGGCTAGGAAACTCACTAGCATGATACTGGATGGCATCTATGGCATCTATGGTCCCCACTGGGAAACAAAGGATCAATTATGTCAACTCCCTTCTCTTTAGGGAACAACTGGCTTACCGTCGCAGGAATGCTATGCGAAAGTTGGACCTTATTTGGCAACCTTGGCTGGAGGACCCCAGCCTTGCCCCAGTTGGCGATGGACAGGCTCCCGCGGTAGTAACCCACCAAGAATACCAGTTTGTTTTTGGGGTTTATTACAGCTTTAAATAAAGGGGGCACTTTCATAACTAAGGGCCGGCTGAACTGAAAAAGTGAATATATGTTGCGGAATTTCCTCCATCGGCATTGTCGCGTTTTTTTTTTTCTTCTTCCTCGATGAAGTTCTTCTTTAATGCTCCTCTAATGACCCCTGCCGTATAATGGAGCGGTTTCCTGGCGTTCTCCCGACTCCTCGCTCAGGTCAGATCCGCTATGTCCGCTCCCCGCCAGAACTTTCTTTTCTATTTCTGCTGAATGGATAAGGAAGAACTTCCCTTGTAAATCTATCGGCCCGTCACCCTCACACATAAAATGTTGCTTTTCTAAGCACGCCGTCAAATAAGAAAAGCTTGGCACTGCAGTTACAATGATTCAAAGCCCTGAGGCTTAATTAGAGGATTATAGACAAAGATTTTTTTTTTCGCCTCCTTCTGGATGCTAAGTGGGCAGAAGTAAAAACAAATCAATGCCTCTTCAGAACAAGGACGGAGAATTCTTCACATTAAATTGCCCCTTGGGACACATTGAGTGTCTATAAGGAGATCCCGGAGGCTTTCTCCGACATTTGAAGCATTTTCCACGTACAGTAGGTAGATTTTAAGTGATGATAAGAAATATGAGCAGTCAATACTTGTTGGGTGAAATACGACAAAGGAAGGAGGTGAATCTTCTTAATTTCCCTCACAGCTGCCCGGGAATGTTATCACCCGATGGCTGACTCGCCTCCCCCCCCCCTTCCAAAGCCATCTACATCAATTCTAGTTAGCATTAAAGAAAAGAACGTGGCGCCAGTGGCGGTGTCCAGTGGTAATTTTTTTTTTTGGGGGGGTGGCAAACAGTAACACCACCCCCCTCCCCCGGGCCAGTCGGTCGGTCGGGTGGGTCTGGTGCACGTAGCCCATCTATAGTGGGCAGCGCTTCTCCTGGGCTTCACCGGCGGTTTCCCTTACTTGGCGGTGGCGACGGCTTTCCCTTCCCCTGCTCTCTACGGGCATTGCAGCGGCTCCCGTTTCCTCCCTCCTCCTCAACGGCTAAAAGGGACTCTTCTCTTTTCACGCCAATCGGAAAACGGGTCTCAGACTTGCTTCTGATTGGCCGGATTGAGGATCAGTGTATCAATAGCGAATATTCATTCGCTGTTGCAACACACCTGGGTGGGCTCCTGGCGCAATGCTCTGCGCCACGAGCCCACCCTATTTTGAAGCCTATTAGAGCCTCTGGCCGGACGCATAAATAGGGGGTGGCTGTGTCCTGTCAAAGTAGCAGCCATGGATAGAGCATGGAGGTGGTGGCCATAGATAGAGGGGGCGGCGCTCCGGCACCCCTAATGGACGGGCCGCCACTGGCAACACACATCACCAGGGCTGCTGTTAGGAACCATGGGGCCTCATACAGACAAGCTGACACGGGGCCCTAAACAGACATCCTGACACGGGGGCCAGATACACTCAATGATGAGTGATCAGTATCAATAACTTATTGTGTTCATTCAAGAAAGGAAGGAGCTGGTCAGTGGCGGCTGGTGCTCCTGAATCTCCCTGTACATCCCCCACCTAGGAAAACAGGTGTAGAGGCGCTGCAACCTTCCCACATAAAAGCTCTGCACGGTGCTCAGACCTTGACACCTCCAACGTACCAGAATAAAGATAAGAGATGGTCGGCACTCAGGATCCAAAATAGTATTTCTTTATTAAATGCATGTACAGAGCTGTAAAACAGCGTACGCGTTTCGGACGTTAGTCCTTAGCCATGACTAAGGATTAACGTCCGAAACGCGTAGGATGTTTTACAGCTTTGTACATGCATTTAATAAAGAAATACTATTTTGGATGTCATCCTGAGTGCTGACCATCCCTTTTCTTTATTCTGGTACATCCTCCCCCCTGCCTGGCAATCCAATAAGGTTGCTTCTCCTCTCGGCCAATCGGGTCTCAGGAGCTGCTTCCTGATTGGCCAAGAGGAGAAGCAGAAAGACAATAAGGAATTTTAATTTGCTATTGTCACACAACTGGATGGGCTCAGGGCACAGTGCTCTTCGCCCTGAACCCACCCTTTATTGAAGCCAATTAGAGCCTCAGCTCTAATGCTTCACAAAAGAAAAAACCCCATTGAAATCCATGCGTTCGGTGCCCTGCATGTAGATTAGGGGGCCATATGCATGGATGGGGGGGCGCCCCCCTGTGTGCCCCCTATAGACAGGCCACCCTGGAGCTGGTAAATATGACTTATTTATCTAACACTTCCCCCACTGGCAATCTTGAAGGATCCTATCGTGTACTTGCAGCTGCCAACGGGAAGAAGAGGAGGGAAGCCAGCAGGACTGTGGGGGCAGGGGGGCACACAGGGGGACCTAGGCAGCAGGAGGAAATGCATGGTGCACAGGGAGGGTAATCATTGTGGGGAAAAAAAATCCCCTGTATGGCTCCATCTGCTGCAGCTGAAAGCCACAGGGAGGGAGAGGAGAAGAAGCCAGCTTTCAGCTGCTGCAGAGAGAGCCATACCCTTGCCCCCTTGCCATACCGATCACCCTGCCTGCCCACATCCAATTCACCTTGTTGCCTGGGCCCCCCTGCTGGCCCGGACCCCGTACAGGAGGACTGGTGGTACCCCCTTATCTATGGCCCTGCACATCACATGCATTTGTGGAGGTGCTTTGGGGCTGGCTGAATATGGTGCCAAAGCACAAGTCCCTACCCCCGTTCCAGCTCTGCTAGAACACTGTCCCTCCTGCTGAGGCACAACCCTCCGTTCATCTTGTGCCCTGCTCCTTGCCAGTGGCCTTGCCCCAGCCATAGACCTTTGAATCCTCAAGGAACGAATGTCCACACAAGAAATAGTTTTGTTGCACTTTACTGGTGGTATTCATGGAAAATCACTATCAGATTAGTTTTCTATATTCTGCAAAAAAAACCTGGTTGATCCTGCTGCTCCCCCTTCAGCTCAGGATTTTGCAGCTGTGGTGGCAGCTCTGCACATGCTCAGTTTTCAGTGAGTTTCTATGCTGAGCATTTTCTTCCTATCACATCTGAGCTGCCCATGTGACTATAGAGTGCCCAATGTCAGAGAACGACTACCAGATGTTTGGCTAGTAGAAATGTGCATGCACGATGAATGGCTAATAGGCGCACAGGAACGCGCACAGGTGCGTGAGCACGGGCGTGCACTTAATGCACGTTGGTGCCAGACAGACTATTTAACCACTTACGGACCGCCCACCGCAGTTTCATGTCAGCTGTTTAAAGGAGGCTGTCGTTGTTATGGCAGCAGCTAGCTGACATAACCCCAGTATCCTCCTTTTCAGCGGGTGGTCCGCTACAAGATAAAAGTGGTCTCTGTGGCTGATTCGCCGCAAGATCACTTTTATCGGTGGCGGGAGAGGGGCCCCCCTCCCACCGCGTTCCGGTGCCCTCCGTCGCTTAACGGAGCCGTCGGCAGCGGCAGAGGTGATCATGTGCTCTTGTTCGCTCAGTATGGAGACGAGTGAGGGGGAAGATGGCCCCCACCCGTCTCCATACAATTGCTGAGCGAAAGCGACATCAAAACGCCTCTTCCGCCCACAGCTCTTAAAAGGCCATTTTTAAAAAAAAAATTTTAAATGACATTTTTTTTCCAATTGCATTTTAGTATAAATATGAGATGTGACGTCTTTTTGACCCCCCAGATCTCATATATAAGAGGTCCTGTCATGCTTTTTTTCTATTACAAGGGATATTTACATTCCCTGTAATAGGAATAAAAGTGGCACAATTTTTTTTAAAAAAGAACAGTGTAAAAATAAAAAATAAAAGGTAAAATAAATAAGAATTTTTTATTTTTTTTTTAAACACGCCCCGTCCCAACGAGCTCGCGTGCAGAAGCGAACGCATACGTGAGTAGCCCGGCATATGAAAACGGTGTTCAAACTACACATGTGAGGTATGGCCGCAATCGATAGAACGAGAGCAATAATTCTAGCCCTAGACCTCCTCTCTGTAACTCAAAACAAGCAACCTGTAGAATTTTTTAAAACGTCGCCTATGGAGATTTTTTAGGCCAAAAGTTTGTTGCCATTCCACGAGCGGGCGCAATTTTGAAGAGTGACATGTTAGGTATCAATTTACTCGGCGTAACATTACCTTTCACAATATAAAAAAAATTGGGCTGACTTTACTGTTTTCTTATTTTTTAATTCAAAAAAGTGTATTTTTTCCCAAAAAAGTGCGCTTGTAAGACCGCTGCGCAAATATGGTGTGACAGAAAGTATTGCAACGACCGCCACTTTATTCTCTAGGGTGTTAGAAAAAAAAATGTATAATGTTTGGGGATTCTAAGTAATTTTCTAGCAAAAAAACCCCTGTTTTTAACTTGTAAACAACAAATCTCAGAAAGAGGCTCGGTCCTGGGGCTGCTGCTCATGCTCCGGTGCTGACTGGTCTTTCAGCTGTTACTTGTGTCCTGCTATTTCTCAGCTTGTTCCCTTGTTGCTGACTCGGCTTGATTCTGACCTGAACTTGAATCCTACCTTTGCTTTGTCCCCAGTTCCTGACCCCGGCTCAGTTCCTGACCACATCTCCGTTTTATGTCTCGGTACCTTGCTGCCCACCTTGCAGCTGACCTCGGCTATCCCTGTGACCACGCTGCTGTGCCCAACGCCGCTCTCACATCTGGTTCAAGTGCCGATCCGGCTGTCATCTGTATCCGCTCTGCTCATCACAGCGAGTTCCTGTCTCAAGCCTGCTGGGAACTCTGACAGGTCTCGCATCTGGAACTCGCAGCCTGTGTGGAGTGCCCCTTTAACGTCGGCTGGATCAGCTGCTGTTCCCACCAACCTGCCAGGGTCTGCATCCCCTGCTGCAAGCACTCCTATCAACACCTGCCAGAACTCAGGTTCCCCCTGTCCCTCTGTATCCTTTGTTCCACCTTCAGCGGGACCTGGGCTGGAGAGAGGCCAACCTGGTCATTTCAGTCTCCGATCAGGTACGTGACACCCACTAACCAGCTAAACACAATGGGGGGCGGGATATCACATGTAGATTGATGGAGGCTTCACCTCCCTCTTATGCTAAGACACAGGCTGGAGAGACGTGACACGGCCTGTGACTGGCAGAAATCCACCCACACCATGTTATTGCCAAAAAAATAATAAAGATTTGATTTCAAATATATATTTGTATAACAATTGCAAGCCGGTAGGTATACTGATATTAATTTTTTTTTTTTTACTCTGTATTCCTGTGAATTAATAAATTACAAGTACCATCTTCCACTGTGGCAAATGGACTAGTTTCAATGGGCTGCAGGGGAGCTGATGAGCTCTCTTGTACTGTAGTTCATTGACATGTCCCCTGGCTTTCAAACAGAAAGCCCATACAGGAAAACTGTCTGCAAGCCAGTGGACATGTCCGCAGGAGCTAGGGTTGTCACCTGTACAGTTCAGGTTTTAGATCCTGTGTCCGGGTTCATGTCCACCTGAAACCATCATTGAGACCCTCTTCCTTCGTAGTGAAGAAGATAGAGGACTTGGGACTCGGTGGGTCATGTGACCACAAATTTAGGCAAGTAAATGGGACTTCTATATTAGGATTTATCTCAATGATTAATTTTGTACATGCCATCCAGGTCCCTGAAGAAGGACCCTCTTCCTTTGTAGTGAAGAAGATAGAGGACTTGGGACCCGGTGCGTCATGTGACCACAAACTTAGGCAAATAAATGGGACTTTTATATTAGGTTTTATTTTGAAATCTCAGTGATTTTTTGTTGGTGGGAGGCAAAAATAGGAGATTATGCCTGGAGTTCATAGGGCCCTGTCTCTAGACAGCCAATAGGAGATGTCTACCTCATCCAGGCACACCTGAAGAAGGACCCTCTTTCTTTGTAGTGAAGAAGATAGAGGACTTGGGATTTGGTGTGTCATGTGACCACAAATTTAGGCAAGTAAGTGGGACTTTTATTTTAGGATTAATCTCAATGATAATTTGGGGGGGGGGGGGGTCAAAAATAGGGGATTATGCCTGACCTTCATAGGACCCTGTCTCTGGACAGCCAATAGGAGATGTCTATGTCATCTGGGCACACCTGAAAAAGGACCCTCTTCCTTTATAGTGAAGAAGATAGGGGACTTGGGACCCCGTGTGTCATGTGACCACAAATTTAGGCAAGTAAATAGGACTTTTATATTAGGACTTATCTCAATGAATAATTTTGTACATGCCATCCAGTTCCCTGACGAAGGACCCTCTTCCTTTGCATTGAAGAAGATAGAGGACTTGGGACCCGGTGCATCATGTGACCACAAACTTAGGCAAATAAATGGGACTTTTATATTAGGTTTTATTTTGAAATCTCAGTGATTTTTTGTTGGTGGGAGGCAAAAATAGGAGATTATGCCTGGAGTTCATAGGGCCCTGTCTCTAGACAGCCAATAGGAGATGTCTATGTCATCCAGGCACACCTGAAGAAGGACCCTCTTTCTTTGTAGTGAAGAAGATAGAGGACTTGGGATTCGGTGTGTCATGTGACCACAAATTAAGGCAAGTAAGTGGGACTTTTATTTTAGGATTAATCTCAATGATAATTTTGGGGGGGGGGGGGGGCAAAAATAGGGCATAATGATTAAATTTGTACATGCCATCCAGTTCCCTGAAGAAGGACCCTCTTCCTTTGCAGTGAAGAAGATAGAGGACTTGGGACCCGGTGCGTCATGTGACCACAAACTTAGGCAAATAAATGGGACTTTTATATAAGGTTTTATTTTGAAATCTCAGTGATTTTTTGTTGGTGGGAGGCAAAAATAGGAGATTATGTCTGGAGTTCATAGGGCCCTGTCTCTAGACAGCTAATAGGAGATGTCTATGTCATCCAGGCACACCTGAAGAAGGACCCTCTTTCTTTGTAGTGAAGAAGATAGAGGACTTGGGATTCGGTGTGTCATGTGACCACAAATTTAGGCAAGTAAATGGGACTTCTATATTAGGACTTATCTCAATGATTAATTTTGTACATGCCATCCAGGCACCTGAAGAAGGACCCTCTTCCTTTGCAGTGAAGAAGATAGAGGACTTGGGACCCAGCGTGTCACATGACCACAAATTTAGGCAAATAAATGGGACTTTTATATAAGGTTTTTATTTTAAAATCTCAGTGATTTTTGTTGGGGGGGAGGCAAAAATAGGAGATTATGCCTGGAGTTCATAGGGCCCTGTCTCTAGATAGCCAATAGGAGATGTGTATGTCATCCAGACACACCTGAAGAAGGACCCTCTTTCTTTGTGGTGAAGGAGATAGAGGACTTGGGATTCGGTGTGTCATGTGACCACAAATTTAGACAAGTAAGTGGGACTTTTATCTTAGGATTAATCTCAATGATTATTGGGGGGGGGGGCAAAAATAGGGGATTATGCCTGGATTTCATAGGACCCTCTCTCTGGGCAGCCAATAGGAGATGTCTATGTCATCTAGGCACACCTGAAAAAGGACCTCTTTCTTTGTAGTGAAGAAGATAGAGGACTTGGGACCCCGTGTGTCATGTGACCACAAATTTAGGCAAGTAAATAGGACTTTTATATTAGGACTTACCTCAATGATTAATTTTGTACATGCCATCCAGTTCCCTGAAGAAGGACCCTCTTCCTTTGCAGTGAAGAAGATAGAGGACTTGGGACCCGGCATGTCATGTGACCACAAACTTAGGCAAATAAATGGGACTTTTATATAAGGTTTTATTTTGAAATCTCAGTGATTTTTTGTTGGTGGGAGGCAAAAATAGGAGATTATGTCTGGAGTTCATAGGGCCCTGTCTCTAGACAGCTAATAGGAGATGTCTGTCATCCAGGCACACCTGAAGAAGGACCCTCTTTCTTTGTAGTGAAGAAGATAGAGGACTTGGGATTCGGTGTGTCATGTGACCACAAATTTAGGCAAGTAAATAGGACTTTTATATTAGGACTTATCTCAATGATTAATTTTGTACATGCCATCCAGGCACCTGAAGAAGGACCCTCTTCCTTTGCAGTGAAGAAGATAGAGGACTTGGGACCCAGCGTGTCATGTGACCACAAATTTAGGCAAATAAATGGGACTTTTATATAAGGTTTTTATTTTAAAATCTCAGTGCTTTTTGTTGGGGGGGAGGCAAAAATAGGAGATTATGCCTGGAGTTCATAGGGCCCTGTCTCTAGACAGCCAATAGGAGATGTCTATGTCATCCAGGCACACCTGAAGAAGGACCCTCTTTCTTTGTAGTGAAGAAAATAGAGGACTTGGGATTCGGTGTGTCATGTGACCACAAATTTATAAGTAAATGGGACTTCTAACTCAGGATTTATCTCAATGATTATTTGGGGGGGGCAAAAAAAAAAAAAAATAGGGGATCATGCTTGGAGTTCATCTTTCCTTTAAAATGTTCATTTCTAGCTCTGACTTTGTGAAATGAAATGTTTGATGTCCTGGTTTCCTCGGGTGTTATGTTCCGTGCCTTCTACAGTCAATTCTTTTTAATGGATTTAAATGATGTCTTCCACTGGGCTGGCTTTTCAGAGAAGACAGATGCTTCCACTAGTTCTCAATACAGAGTTCACTTGTGCCAAGCAGCTCATCTTGTCCCGCTAATCTATCATGCCTCCGACGCTATTAAATCTTTAAAAGGCACCATTTTCCATCCTATTTCCAATTTTTTTTTTTTTTTTTAACAAGCGCATTTCTAAATATGTGTTCTTGGACGGGCCCGCGGCTATAAAAAAAAATGGCAGAGTTTTGGATCTCAGTAAAAGCTCGGAGTTTTCTGACGTGACAGCGGGCATAGATCAGAGGAACGAGCGTGTCAAGGAATAAAACATTTTAATGTGAAAGTTGCCATCTCCATTTTTCTTCTTTTGATGTGGACGATCGGCCCTAATTTTCTTTGTAAACACCGACCAAAAACAAGACCCCGAGACGTAAATCACATGCCTGCCGGGCAGAATATTATAGACGGGAAGAAGCAGATGTGATTTTTTACGAACTTCCAAGCATTAATGTATTTATTAAGGCAAAGAGAAAGGCGTCAAGTGCAAAGAACTGTAACAACCAATCAAAAAACTTCTTTTATTAAAATGACTTCAGAAAAAAAAAGAAATTTGATTGATTACCATCAACTTTATTGAAGAGCAGGGTTACAGGACTCTGTGCCCGTATTCCACAGTCTGTTCAGCCTGAGGCAAAATGCAGGCTGTGGTAGTTCAAGAGGTCATGGGACATGTGTCAGTGATGTCATCTGGTGACCCTGCCCCCTTATGATTTCATTGATCAAATATGGATGTGTTCATGTATGATCAATGACATCACTGAGTGACCCTGCCCCCTTATGATGTCATTTATCAAATATGGATGTGTCCATGTATGGTTAATGACATCACTGGGTGTCCCTGCCCTCTTATGATGTCATTAACCTAATATGGATGTGTCCATGTATGGGCAATGATGTCACTGGGTGACCCTGCCCCCTTATGATTTCATTGATCAAATATGGATGTGTTCATGTATGGTCAATGACATCATGGGTGACCCTGCCCCTTATGACATCATTGATCAAATATGGATGTGTCCATGTATGGTCAATGACATCACCGGGTGACCCTGCCCCCTTATGACGTCATTGACCTAATTTGGATGTGTCCATGTATGGGCAATGATGTCACTGAGTGACCCTGCCCCCTTATGATGTCATTTATCAAATATGGATCTGTCCATGTATGGTCAATGGCATCGTCGGATGACACTGCCCCCTTATGACGTCATTGAACTAATATGAATGTGTCCATGTAAGGGCAATGACATCACCGGGTGACCCTGCCCCCTTATGACGTAATTGATTTAATATGGATGTGTCCATGTATGGGCAATGAAATCACCTGGTAACCTTGCCCTCTTACGACGTCATTTATCAAATATGGATGTGTCCATGTATGGTCAATGACATCACGGGGTGACCCTGCCCCCTTATGACGTCAGTGATCAAATATGGATGTGTCCATGTATGGGCAATGACATCACCCTGTTCCTTTGTTTACTTAAGGGATGAGGGGAAGCAGAGTGTCATTCAGCGGGAGCCAATTGACGGAATGGTCAGTTGTTGGTGGACGGAATTTTTTTTGTTCCTGGCTCAGCATGAGGAGAGCATTGGTGATCTGTCTCAGGAAATTGAGTGGACTGTTTTCCATCCCTCCAGCTGCATCCCTGATCTACTCTGCCTAGCTTGGCCGCTTTCCTATGGAACTCCATTCTCCTCTCCTCCAGCGGACATTCTATGCCAGGGCAGACATACTGGATTCATACAATTCTTTCACAGTGAGCACATATTTATATGTTTTTAATCTATTTTAATAAATTTACACTTAGAGGTGGCTCCCTCTCTCCCTTTATCTCTCTTTTGTGGCCTTACCTTTGCAACTAAAACCTTTAACCCAACTCAACTATATGTTATAGTTCGGGCCATAATGGAATAAACAGTGGTGTAACTAGAACCTTGAGGACCCCAGTGCAAGGAACCATGAAGGGCCCCCCCGACCCCTGGCTGGGGCCCTTACCTCTGAGCCTGGAGTCCTACCCTCCGGGCCCTGCGCCCTTTTCACTGATCCTTTAATGCCATTGTTGGGGCCTTTATTACAGTCCCAGTGGGACCCTTTCACATGTTCTGCAGGGGGTCCCCTTCCTGCCATCTTGGGGCCCCCCAACGCCAAGGCCAGGTCGCAAGTGCAACTTTTGATACCCTGGTAGTTCCACCACTAGTGTCAGTAGGAGTGTGAATGGTGTCAGTCAGTAGAGCAGTGGATGGTGTCAGTATGGAAGTGGACTTTGTAAGTATGGCAGTGAAGAGGGTCAGTCATTTTTTATTTTTGTATTTGTATATTTTTATTATTTTTTTACTATTTTATTTTATTTTTATTCATTTTTTTTACAATTTTATTTTTTATCATATTTTACAATGTGTTAGGAGCTTTGGTGAGATATGAGGGGTCTGAACAGACCTCTGATGTTTCACCCTTGAGACAGAGAAAAGAAGATTGAGGACACAGCCCTCAGTCTCCATCTCTGCAGCCTGGGCAGCACAGAATGAATGGATGGGAATAGCTCTGTACAGGGCTTCCTGCTCCTTCACTATTAAGGAAATTGTACATTCTGCATATAATTGTATTCTATTTTGTATGTACTGCACACGGCACTAATAATGTTTTCATTACATGTTTGCATTCTTTCGAGTCCTGAGTAGAATTAGCCTGCCTATGTTACGCCCCTTGTTACCATAAAAGTACAATTGTAATATTAATGTGGCTGCTGGAACCCAGGGACATACACATGCTGTCATTGAAGGCCAGTTCTATCAATAAGCACTGGCGGTTTTAGACAGCATTTGTCCTTGGCTTTGAGTCCACTGCAGAACTTTGTTTTTTCGGCCCTTGAATGCCCCTTATTGTCACCTTTAGCACATGGTTCTCTGGACGTTTTTAGACACCTGTGTTCCTTTAGTGATTTGATCAATTTTTCAGGAGACCAAGAAGGCTTGTACCTTTAGCTGGAGAGCATCCCCTGAAGAAGCCTGATATATGGGTGAAACATGTTGGGAATTCTATCCTTTTATGCTGTATCCACAAAGTCTTATTGATTTGTACTTGCCAATTGCGTTTTTAACAAATTTTTATTTTTTTGTATAATAAAAAAAACTTTCACTTATATAATATAGTTGTTACTATTCTTCAAATTAATTTGCACCTTAAAAATCCCATTCCTTTCTTCTACTTAATATTAATGTGATACCTACGTAGTAATCATGTTTAAAAAAAAACTTCTATTGTGTTGAATGAACAGAACAGTGTTTTGGAAAGATGTTGAGTGTATCTTTTGTGTCTGTTCCCTACTGCAGTAGTTATTCATTTACAATCGCTAATCAATATAAGGATAGGAGTTGCCTATGTAAAAAAAATTCAAAACATTCACAAACTGAAGCATAGTAAACACCGTTTAGTATGCTTTAGATATGAATGGACACAGAAGCGATTGGTACCGATCACTCACTGTGTTCATTCACAAAAGGGAGGGGCCGGTAATTTACATATTTTCCGCTCCCTTTCATTGCTCTCTATTCTGAAGATCATGCAAAGCAGAGAGGAAAGGGAGAGAAGCCAGCAGTGCTTAGGGGGACGAGGGCAATCAGGGGAACACACAGGGTGACTAATCGAAAGGGGAACCTGAACAGGAGAGGTGGCAGGGGTGGCATCAGTGGTGGCCCTTCCATTAGGGGAGCACGATTTGGTTTTTTTTTTAAGCACATGATTAGAGCCTGAGGCTCTAATTAGCTTCAAAAAAGGGTGGGCTCAGGCGCAGTGCTTGAAATCCATGGGGCCAGACGCATGGATTGGGGGGAGCGGTGCCCATGCGCTCCTAATGGAAGGGCCACCACTGATGCCACCTCTCCTGTCCAGGTTCCCCTTTGCATTAGCCCACCCGGTTGTGTGACAATAGCGAATAAATATTTTGCTTTTGTCTTCCTGCTTCTCCTGATACCCGATTGGCCAGGGAGTCTCAGGACCCACTTCTTGTTCGGCCGAGGTGGAAAAGCAACGGCCACAGAGCGAGGTCTCCAACTCTTCAGGGATGGCTCTCCAGCAGCGGCTCAGCCACATCCAGCATTCCCGGCTCGGACAGGGGAGCGAGGAGGAGGGGAGACCAGAGTGTCATCCCGGACAGGACTCATTTCCCTCCTAAGGTAAGGAGGCCTTCCGCTTCCCTGTCCGTCTCCCGCCAGGGGGGGGTGTTGCTGGTCTTCCCCGCCTTCAAGTCCGTCTCCCACGGGGGGGTGGTGACGTTGGTTTGCTCGCCCCCCCAATTGTTGAGCACCAGGTGGCATTTACTGGAACCAATCCCCTTTTTTCTTGTAGCAGTTGAATGCTGTCAGGAGGAAGAGGGGGAGAAGTCGGCTTTCAGCTGCTGCATGAGGAAAGAGGGTCAGTTCGGGGAAAATGACGTCCACGCTCCTGTCCGGGTTCTGAGGGCCGGCAAGGAAGTGACGAAGTCTACTTGACGGGTTGCTGACCCCCACTATAGAGGAAGAGTTACTCTACCAACATTTGAACGACCTATGGAAGTCAATAAAAAAAAACGATGACCACTTTTGTGTTACACCAAGTACAGCCCTCGTAGATTTTAGAGAATGCACTTACCGCACATTCTTCCTTCCATACCAACACCAGTCACATGGAATGATAAGTGACAAGACGACGTTCCTTTATTGTCACAATCTCACCGCCACCATCTGCTATTAGAACTGGAAACCCACAAAAATGACTTCCAGGCACTTCACACAATCAGCTTTAAAACAAAAGTTCTATTGATTCCGTTGCAGCAAAGTACTTCTAGTACATTAGGTATTCTTAGGAGAACAATGGCGGGATATTAAGATAGAAACAAATCATTGCGAAGCGTTGGTTACATTGTATTGTTCACACTCCGCTCTTCTCTGGAGTCGCTACAATTAGACATTTGTTTTTAGATTCTGGCTTTTCATTATCATCATATTGTATGAGCTCCACGCTGGGTTTTTTTTTTATTTTTTTTTTTAAAGGAAATGTCTATTCTTTTATTCTTTATTGTTTATGTGAAAAAAAAAAAAAAAAACACGATTAAGCCATTTTTTTTTTTTTTTTTGAAAGACAGACTTTGAGACATTTATACCAGGGCACCAGAAATAGAACCGCATGGAAATGAATGCATATCTAGCAGAGGTCATGGATACTTTGAACAAATACACTCAATGAACGCGTTTCGCAGGGACAATGTCATGACTTTGAGGTCAGCGTTCTATCACTATTCCAGTACTAGCATACAATATACGGCTTGTGTCTTGATTCTGACAATTTAAAGATGTGTATGCAGACAAAATTATGACTGCATACACTCTTATTAAATACCCCTGATGAAGGTGCTTGAACCAGAAACGCGTCGGATACCGGAGACCACTTTGTACCGGAGAGTAACAACTATCTTTTTTGTCATGCAAACCATGTAATCTGTCCTTTTTTCCTCTTTTATTTGTTTTTCTTTTTTCAATTTTTGCACAATCTTTGTTATGTCTTTTTAAACATACGGTCATTTTATGATCAAACGATTTTATGTACACCTAATAAATTATATTTTCTAATTTACATATGTGTGGTTTTTGCCTACAAAGTCCGAATGAAGGGGGATTTTCTTTTCTCAAAACCAAGAATGTAACATATTGCAGCTTACCAATCTTTAGAAGTGGCGGCTGCTTTAGTTTTCTTTCTTAGGCTTTTTTCCACTCTGTTTTCACCTGGTGATCTGGCCAATAAGACACCTCCTGTATTAGATCGCCCCCCCCCCACTATGGATTACCACGTGCCGCCCAAGGTACGTCATATGAGGTCCTGGGGTTTGAATGATGATATCTGAATTATATCTGGATGCAGCTGCAGGGATCATCCAGATATTCTTTTCTGCCGGCAATTCCCTGCACCGTAAAAACAATCATAGCGGCTGCTCAGCTGAGTCCCCGGCAATGTTTAGTTCTGCCGGGCCTGATGTGACGTCATAACGTCGTGCCCGGGCACCCGAAGGTCATAGAGACTGCATCACATCCGGTAGCGGAGGGGGAGAAGGAGCAGATCAGCTGTGTCTCCTCTCTCATCATTCCGTGCGAGAGAGGAAGGAGGGGAGAGAGAGCTATCAATGCCAGCTCTGAGGTCACTGGTTGCTAGATGCGAGGCGGCTCTAGCAACCAGTGGCCGGGAGTAGACTCAGGAGGTGGAGGCAGAGCTGGAGCCAGCAATACGGCGGCTCAGTCTATACTTGTCCCCTGCATTCCCAGTGTCCGTTTTTTTTAAATTGGGGGGCACATAGGGGGCACAGTATAATGTTGGGGGGCCATGGCCCCTTCTGGCCCCCCCTAGTGATGCCACTGCCGGTAGAAGCACCGGAGGGTGGCAGGAGGGGAAACGTCTTTTTTGGTGTTGGTTTCATGGGCACAATTAACACCCAAAGAAAGACCAATTTTTCTGCACCTGTTTGACAGGTGCATATCATTTTTTTTACAGCAAGACCAATTGCTTTCATCAAGATTACCTCTATAGGGTTACGGTGGGAAGGCACCACCAACACCCAAAGACCAATTTTTCCGCACCCGTTACTTCTATCCAAAGTCTGTGGAATAGACACCAAAATGTATCCAAAAAATCTCTAATTTTGTTCCCAGTGCACTACATTGTGGCCTCATCATACACACTGGCTCTCCAGCCATTGCTGAGCAAAATAAAGGCAGCTTGCAGGAAAAATGTCATTTTTTTGGCTTTATGAATGCAATTATTGCTGCAGCAGATTCTATACACAGTACAGATGTGCCACTTTACAGGTAGAATAAGGGGACCCCCCAGACACGATTTTTTAAAGGAATTTTTTATTTTTAGACTTTGAATTTAAGCATCAATAAATCACGCTCATTTAAAACTGATGTTTTTTACTAACTTTCTTTTCATTGATATATATTCCCCAGGGCAGGACCCGGACCCCTATAACCATTGTATGCCCAATTACTTGCATATAAGCCTTCAAAATGGGCACTTTTGTTTTTTAACGTTCGAGTCCCATAGACTTCAATGGGGTTCGTTATTCAGGTCCGGACTTTCCTGAGCCCATGCAGTTGTGTGACAATAACGAATGAATAATGGCTATTGTCACGCTGATTCTCCTCCCGGCCAATCCAGAAGCGGGTCTTGAGACCCATTTTGCCAAAAGGAGAAGTGATCCTATTGGTCTAGGAGGAGGAGGGAGGAGACGCGCGGCTGCCATGATGCCAGGAGAAGCAGCTGCCCGTCGCCCGGAAGTGAGATGGGGTAAGTGCGGGGCCGACCGGGGAGGGGTGCGGGTGACCAACAGGGGGAGGGGGTGGCTGTGGGTGCATTTTTTGCCTCCCCCCCTCCACCAAAAAAAAAAAAAAACACCAGCCTATGGAGCTGAGACTGTCAATTACAGGCTGTGTGCTGGATCTCCCTCCCCTGTCACCTTTTTATGTCTTGGTGTCACTGGTGCAGATACCCTGTTTCCCCGAAAATAAGACCTAGCGTGATTGTCGGTGATGGCTGCAATATAAGCCTTACCCCCCAAATAAGCCCTACCCTGTTTCCCTGAAAATAAGACCTACAAGGACTTTAACTAGGACTTATTTGGGGGGTAGGGCTTATATTGCAGCCATCATCGACAATCACGCTAGGTCTTATTTTCGGGGAAACAGGGCAGCAGAGGAAGGAGGCAGTGGACAGAAATTACATTTTGGGGTTGATTTACTAAAGGCAAATAGATTGTACAATTTGCAAAGAGCAGTTGCTCCAGAGCTTAGTAAATAAGGAGGAGCTCTTCTATCCCTTATCAGCCAATCATGTGCAAGCAAAAATGCTGTTTTTTTAATTTTCTCAGCACCTGATTGGGTATTCTTTGCAAAGTGAAGCTTCACCTCATTTACTAAGCTCTGGAGGGGATGCACTTGCAGAGTGCACAGTCCATTTGCCTTTAGTAAATCCGCTCCTTAGTGCTCTGGACTGAGACAAGTACACACCATAGAGGGATACGCTTTGTTCAGATTTTGTGTCTGAGGTTTACAACCACTTTAAATCAATCACTTACACTGCTTCAGCTATTCAAATATGATTTAGTGGATTGCCGATCAGGCCGATATTTATGCTCAGTCCGAGGTCCTTCAACAGGAAACCATAAAAGCGATCCTTCAGGACGCATAAAGGAGGTTCTTCTTTTACGAGCCGGCGTCCTGATTTATGTGTTTACCTTTCCCATTAGTAAGATAGATTTTCAGGTGAGTGCTAATGCAATTCCCTTATTATTCCCACCAAACAATCGGCCTTTAATGCAATGTGGAGGATGATTTAAGCCCGGTCTATGTAGATATATTCTGAGAACCTTCAGAGATGGAAGTGCAGGTGGTGGGGGAAATAATCACCGCTTAATATGTAGAGTGCTCTATTTATCAGTGTTTGTGCTTGTAAGGCATCGCCATGAAGATTTACATTGTATCATACGAGCTGTGATACAATCATTTATTATACTCTTATATCACTTCATCCTACCCACCAATAAGGAAGCACAGAGTAGGATTGCATGGTAACACGTTATACTAGACGTGATATATTCATTTAATATACCAGATTTTTCAGAGTTCCATGGTGCTTAGTTGATCCCCTAAAATGAACCGTGTGTATTACTTCCCTACCATAAGTAGCACCCTCCCAGCATATGGAGCACCCTCTTAATGTGTGTAGCACCCTCCTGCAATAAGTAGCACCCTCCTGCAATAAGTAGCACCCTTCTAGCGTATGTAGCACCCTCCTAACATGTGTAGCACCCTCCTAGCATATGTAGCGCCCTCCTAACATGTGTAGCACCCTCCTAGCATATGTAGCGCCCTCCTAACATGTGTAGCGCCCTCCTAATGTGTGTAGAACTCCCTACGACAAGTAAAACCCTCCTAGCTTATGTAGCACCCTCCTAGCTTATGTAGCACCCTCCTAGCTTATGTAGCACCCTCCTAGCTTATGTAGCACTCTCTTAGCATAA
This sequence comes from Lithobates clamitans, assembly GCA_037952925.1. NCBI lineage: Eukaryota > Metazoa > Chordata > Amphibia > Anura > Ranidae > Lithobates > Lithobates clamitans. The sequence goes on from JBBGZY010000146.1 coordinate 656,863, forward strand.
GTAGCCCCCACCTACTATAAGTAGCACCCTGCTAGCGGTAGCACCCTAGCATATGTAGCACTCTCCTAGCTTATGTAGCACCCTCCTAACTTATGTAGCACTCTTCTAGCATATGTAGCACCCTCCTAACGTGTGTAGCACCCTCCTACCACTAGCACTCTTCTAGCGTATGTAGCACTCTCTTAGCATATGTAGCACCCTCCTGCAATAAGTAGCACCCTCCTAGCATATGTAGCACCCTCCTACAATAAGTAGCACCCTCCTAGCATATGTAGCACCCTCCTACCATAAGTAGCACCCTCTCCTAGCACATGTAGCACCCTCCTAGCATATGTAGCACCCTCCTACAATAAGTAGCACCCTCCTAGCATATGTAGCACCCTCTTAACGTGTGTAGAACCCTCCTACCATAAGTAGCACCCTGCTTGCACTTGTAGCCCTCTCGCCTCTCCCAACTTATGTAGCACCCTCCTAGCATATGTAGCACCCTCCTAACATGTGTAGAACCCCCCTACCATAAGTAACACCCTGCTTGCATATGTAGCACTCTCCCAACTTATGTAGCACCCCCCTAGTGTATGTAGCACCCTCCTAGCGTATGTAGCATCCTCCTAGCATATGTAGCACCTTCCTAACATGTGTAGCACCCTCCTACTATAAGTAGCACCCTGCTGGCATATGTGGCACCCCCTTAACTTATTTAGCACCCTCATAGTGTATGTAGCACCCTCCTATTCGAGCCAGTGGAGCGAAGTCTGATTGCTTTTGGCTGTCCTGGTTTCTTCTGGTTGCAGGTTTCTGGAAGGTTCCAAAATTTAGTGGGTGGAGGAGGAAGACCCTCACCTGCATATTCATGCAGCTCCAGCCAATCCAGGAAGAATGCCCAGTAAGGGGCTGAGGTGTGTATAAATAAGTTTGGGCCTGGAACAGCAGATTCCTTGTTCCTATGGGAGAAGACCCGTCCTGAGGGCTGATGCCCACTGGGCTGATGGCTACAGCTTAGTAAACGCTTAACTGGTTTCCAGCTCCAGCTAGAGCTAGGGGGGCTGCATCCAGAGTTCCTGAAGAGGAATGCAGGAAGTCCAGAGAGGATCCAACCCGGAGACGTATAGAGGCAGGCTGGTACTGCAAGAAGGCACAGAAGTATACAGGGTACAGTGAGTATAAGCCTACAAGATCCCAGAGATGGTCCTTGACACCTTTTAAGAGAGCTCACTCACAGTTTGCTGACTCAGGCTTTACCTTCGCAATGGGGTCCCCTGAGCTGTAGTTCACTGAACACTGAATAGAAGAGGGGGGTTGCACCCCGAAGAGACAGGACAGAGGTGTCCTTCATTATTTTTCTGCCAGTTTGGAGTATCCCAAGGCTCAACTGCACCCTACCCAAGTTAAATCAGCAAATAAACTACAAAAAAGACACACACAGCCTGTTTGAGTTGAGTTGAGTTGAGTTGAGAGACTGTGAAACTGCTTTTGTGCCTTGCTGCCATATGCCTCACAGGGAATAGAACCTGGAATAAATTAGCTAGCCCAGTCTGAGGTCTATGCTACACGTAGGATGCTAGGTAAATTTAGTTTTCAAAGAACGGGAGAGCAGGGATTCTTCCCTCAAGATGGGTTCCATTCCTTCCAGAGCCAGAGGGGCTACTTCACTCACCTATGACCTCATGGACTGCACAGCTGCTCTAGAGACATCAGCTTTGTCAGGGATGAGGGCCTGGATAGACTATGCTTGGAGATGATTGCAGAACCTCACCACGGAAGATCCAGTCTCAAGAGACTCTAAGATGTTAGACATACATGTAGGCAGGTGCAGTCTGCTTTCTCCACTGCAGATGGCACTCTTCCACAGCGGCACCACAGCTGAAGAGGAAGTCCAGAGGAACGCAGCTTCTCTATGGTTTCCTGGGTCACTGGGGAAGCATCCAATCGGATGCTGCCACCCCATGTGACTCTGGCCACCATCTTGGGTCCGGAAGAGCTTTTTTAAGGCCCTGTCTCCCAGGTTTGGCATGCTTCTTGTGAGTTAGTAGAGTGGGGACAGGGATTTTAGTAATGACATTGGTATCATTAGCAGTAATCAGCATGGATTCATGAAGAATCGTTCTTGCCAAACCAATCTACTAACCTTCTATGAGGAGGTGAGTTGCCATCTAGATAAAGGAAGGCCCGTAGACGTGGTGTATCTGGATTTTGCAAAAGCATTTGACACAGTTCCCCATAAAGGTTTACTGTACAAAATAAGGTGCGTTGGCATGGACCATAGGGTGAGTACATGGATTGAAGACTGGCTACAAGGGGGAGTTCAGAGGGTGGTGATAAATGGGGAGTACTCAGAATGGTCAGGGGTGGGTAGTGGGGTCCCCAGGGTTCTGTGCTGGGACCAATCCTATTTAATTTGTTTATAAACGACCTGGAGGATGGGATAAACAGTTCAATCTCTGTATTTGCAGACGATACTAAGCTAAGCAGGGCAATAACTTGGATTTGGAAACCTTGCAAGAAGATTTGAACAAATTAATGGGGTGGCAACTACATGGCAAATGAGGTTCAATGTAGAAAAATGTAAAATAATGCATTTGGGGGGCAAAAATATGAATGCAATCTATAGACTGGGGGGAGAACCTCTGGGGGGAATCTAGGATGGAAAAGGACCTGGGGGTCCTAGTAGATGATAGGCTCAGCAATGGCATGCAATGCCAAGCTGCTGCTAACAAAGCAAACAGAATATTGGCATTAAAAAGGGGGATCAACTCCAGAGATAAAACGATTATTCTCCCGCTCTACAAGACTCTGGTCCGGCCGCACCTGGAGTATGCCTTCCAGTTCGGGGCACCAGTCCTCAGGAGGGATGTACTGGAAATGGAGCGAGTACAAAGAAGGGCAAAAAAGCTAATAAAGGGTCTGGAGGATCTTAGTTATGAGGAAAGGTTGTGAGCTCTGAACTTATTCTCTCTGGAGAAGAGACGCTTGAGAGGGGATATGATTTCAATTTACAAATACCGGACTGGTGACCCCACAATAGGGATAAATCTTTTCCGCGAAAGGGAATTTAATAAGACTCGTGGCCACTCATTAAAACTAGAAAGAAAGAGTCTTAACCTTAAACTACTTAGAGGGTTCTTTACTGTACAAGCGGCAAGGATGTGGAATTCCCTTCCACAGGCGGTGGTCTCAGCAGGGAGCATCAATCGTTTAAAAAAACTATTAGATAAGCATCTGAACGACCGCAACATACAGGAATATACAATGTAATTCTGACATATAATCACACACATAGGTTGGACTTGATGGTCTTGTGTCTTTTTTCAACCTCACCTACTATGTTACTATGTAACTATGTACGCCACCTGTTAAAATGTAACTGCCTACTCCCAAAATGTCATTTGAAGTAAAACACAAAGCCAAGTATTATTCTCCACAATTTTTTTATTGTGCATTAAAAAAAGAAAACAAATAAAATTAGACATGTTATCTGCCAATAGAACTTCACCAAAAAGTACATTCTATGCATCCAAAAATATAGAAAATATACCAAATCAAATCATTATTATTCAACCAAAAAAAAATAATGTCAAAGCAATAACTCCAAGGCCAATAATAAATAACACGTTATCTCCTCCGATTCCGCAACATGGCTGGTTGACGAACGGCCCGTTCAGAAACGAACTGAAAAGTGCGAAATGAAAAACGCGAAAAGAAAAGCGCGAATCAACACTCACCAAACTTCTACGAACACGAAATTAGCAGAAGGAGCCTGAAAGAGCTGAAAAACCTTTACTACGTTCGTAATTGTTGGCCAAGACAAGTTGGAGCCAACGCCCTTTGGACAAAATTCCGCGGTTTTGTTGGCCAACAATCCGATCGTTTGTAGGCTTAAGTCTACTGTAAGAAGGCATGCTGTACTTTCCTTATAATTATTGTATGAAACATCATTTTATAAACTAATAAAACATTTACATTTAAATAAAAAGTCTTCCTTTAACTCGTATACAACATATTTTAATAACATATATTACGCCTATAAATTGCACCCGGCATTCCTCGGAATGGTCTGAAATCTATAAGCCGAGCGGACACACGTCTCTATTGCTTCTCCCGCGGCAATTTTCTTCTGAGGCTGAGAAGAAAGATGTGACCTCTGCCCACCACTCTTGGCTCTCCGTGTTTTTACAGGAGCTTGGCAGCTGATAAAAGTACTGCGAGGCCTTCTCAGGTCAGCTAAATTGTAGAAGGGACAGAAGATATGTTCTGCGGAAATTTAGAACATGGCTGAAACGATACCTGACTGCTGTGCTGATAGCGAGTAAGCCCGTTGTTTTGCCTTCCCCCGAGGCCTGGATAGGCCCAGCTCGCCACCCATTGGTAACCTCGCCATTCCTGGGTCGTGGCCCGTTAGGTCAAACCAGAAATCCCACCCGGACTGTGTTGCAAAAAGGGCTTAGTTTCCTTGTCCCTATTTTCTGCCCATGTACATCCCTGGATAAAATGATTTCCTGCTGGACCAAAGAGAAGTTGTAAACTCTAATTCCATCTCCATGTTGAATGTTACAAGGCGATCAAAAAATATCACTGGGTGTCAGCAATGTGATCAATATGGTTACAGTTAGGGTGACCACATTTCCAAACTGCCATTCAGGGACATCCCCCTCCACTTTCAAAAAATCAGCTTGTGCTGTAACAAATCACAGCACAGTGATTAGACACAAGAGGCGGGATTTATAATTTCTCCAATCACAAGCAGGGGGCAGGGATTGTGCTCCTCCGGGCATTCCCGGCCAAGACAAATACTGTCAGTGAGTACATCGGTCATGTGGTGGCCTTTTTTGGGGGCATCAGATTGGCCCGGGGGGTGGCTGTGTCAGTTTCATTCCGGGACACTGTATTGTCCTGGAATGAAGGTACCCGGGACAGACCTGCAAAATTCGGGACTGTCCCGGGCAATCCGGGACATGTGGTTACCCTAGTTACAGTGAAACTCTTTTTTTCTTTGTTAAAGCGGAGTTCCACCCAAAAATGGAACTTCCACTTTTCGGAATCCCCCCCCCCCCTGGTGTCACATTTGGCACCTTTCAGGGGGAAGGGAAGAGCAGATACCTGTATAATCCAGGTATTTGCTTCCACTTCCGGGCATAGATATCCGTGGGTACCCGGGATATCTACGCCATGTCTGGCGCCTCCTCCTGCTGTCTTTTGGGAGACACACGGGTCCCAGAAGACAGCAGGGTCCAGTGGGATCGCGCAGCGCGACTCACGCATGCACAGTAGGGAACCAGGCTGTGAAGCCGCGAGGCTTCACTTCCTGATTCCCTTACCGAAGATGGCGGCGCCCCCACCTAGGAGCCGAGGGACAGATCGGCTTCGGGTGCCGACATCGCGGGCGCCCTGGACAGGTAAGTGTCCATAATTTAAAAGTCAGCAGCTGCAGTATTTGTAGCTGCTGATTTAAAAAAAAAAAAAAATCGGCAGGACCTCCGCTTTAAGGGCTAGTTTACATGCCAGTCAAAGTTCCTGTCACTAAAAAAAATGGTTAGCTTACAGTCCTGTTTACACCTGCTTTTGCTTGGTGCTTTGATGAGGCTTTGATGAGGCTTTGGTGGGGCTTTGGTGGGGCTTTGGTGGAGCTTCGGTGGGGCTTAGGTGAGGCTTTGGTGGGGCTTCAAGCGAGCTTTGGCATAGACGTCTACAGAGGCTTTGAAGACACTTCAAAGACTTCAGCCCGGGAAGATTTTACCCCCTTCCTGACCAGAGCACTTTTTGCGATTCGGCACTGCGTCGCTTTAACTGACAATTGCGTGGTCGTGCGACGTTGCACCTCACTAAAAGAAATGGTTTGCCTACAGTCCTGTTTACACCTTGCTTTTGCTTTGCTTCGGCTTCGCTTCAAAAATTATACCCCGTGTAGCTTCAGTGGTGCTTTGAGCACTTGCCGACCGCCGCGCGCCGATATACGTCGGCACAATGGCAGCGGTGGGCAAATGGGCGTACCTGTACATCCCCTTTAATTGGCGGGGCTAGCGGGTGGGCGCGCCTGCCGCGTACACTGTGACCGCACCCGCGGGTCTCCCGGCGATCGTGTCACGGATCGGCAGAACGGGGAAGTGTCTATGTAAACAAGGCGTTTCCCCGTTCTGCCTTGTGACATGACAGAGATCTACCGCTCCCTGTCATCTGGAGCCGTGATCGCTGTCATGTGAGTTGAAGCCCATCCCCCCCCCCACAGTTAGAATCACTCCCTAGGACACACTTATCCCCTTGATCGCTCCCCAGCGTTAGCCCTTTCCCTGCCAGTGTCATTTACACAGTAATCAGTGCATTTTTATAGCACCGATCGCTGTATAAATGACAATGGTCCCAATATAGAGTCAAAAGTGTCCGATGTTTTCGCCGTAATGTCGCAGTCACGATAAAAATAGCAGATCGCCGCCATTACTAATAAAAAAAATGAATAATAAAAATTCCATAAAACTATTCCCTATTTTGCAGAGGCGCAAACCAATCAACATACGCTTATTTTTCCCAAAAGTATGTAGAAGAATACGTATCGGCCTAAACTGAGGAAAAAAAATGTTTTTTATATTTTTGGGGGATATTTATTATAGCAAAAAGTAAAAAATATTGCGTTTTTTTTTTTTTTTCAAAATTGTCGCTCTTTTTTTGTTTATAGCGCAAAAAATAAAATACGCAGAGGTGAACAAATACCACCAAAAGAAAGCTCAATTTGTGGGAAAAAGAGGACGTCAATTTTGTTTGGAAGCCACGTCGCACGACCGCGCAATTGTCAGTTAAAGCGACGCAGTGCCGAATCGCAAAAAGCGCTCCGGTCAGGAAGGGGGTAAAATCTTCCGGGGCTGAAGTGGTTAAGTTGGTCCTTTTCCTTTGAACAGAAAACATTTTTATGAGCTAGGAGCTTACATGGAAAACTCTAGATGTTAATAATACACAAGTTGAAATCTTCACAAGTCATTAGCACCCGGCGCTTTTCTTTCTTTAATGAATCCAGCAATATTGTCACGCACAGCGGCAGCCGATATGTAACGTTTAATGCATTGGGCCGTATATTATGTGATAAATCTATAAATCTATACGCCTTCCATATATTTCATGACATTTTCACTCTTCTCCTCTGAGAATATTCTTGTCTCGAAAAAAAATAAAAAATATATCAAGTTAATTAAAGACATCATCACGGATCTCGTGGAAATGTCATCCTAATTACTCCTTTTTATAATAAATTTTTTATCATCGCGGATAATCAGAATGGGATGGAGTTCTTTGTTTCGCTAATTTAACAGCCTCATAATTTGGCGACAGATCACTAAAGCCTCGTATTACAAATGTTTGGCGCGTGGAAGATACCGCCATCATTATTGCTCAAAATGACGATTCCAACAGAGTAGCTCAATACATCTGTTATCTCTGCGTTGTCAGAATTCCACCCAATTGGGGCCATTAGTAGATTATTCCCGAGGTTAAAAAGGAGAAATATGATAAATAGTTCTTCATGCCGACGTGTGGCGGAGTCAGGCACAGCTTGATACATTGTTATCGGAGATGCATGGTGGAGTGTGTAGGTGGATGTCCTTATTACCTTCCAGTTTATCATGATGAGTCTTACAGAACAAAGATACAAGGTAAAACAACATGTTCTTATTTACTGGCACTGCTATATACTGCTATATACTGGAGGGATGAGCTAATCTTCCTGGGTTGGCCGGCGGATAGTGTCACGAATCTCGCTTGAAGTTGGAAATTTACAAACTTTGTACGGAACCCCATTGAAGTCTATGGTGGGGGTGTGGGGGGGTGAATCTTGTTTTTTTAAACATTTTTATGTTTTCTTTATTTAGAGGTTTTTATCTTACAGCGCAGGGAAAAGGAACACATGGAACAACCCATTACAGTAAAGCTTGGGTATCCCAATGATCAGGGGTCTCCAAACTGCGGCCCACGGGCCAGATGTGGCCCTTTGCTTGTCTTTATCCAGCCCTTGGGACACTATTCCTCCCACTGACACCAATGATGGGGCACTATTCCTCCCACTGACACCAATGATGGGGGCACTATTCCTCCCACTGACACCAATGATGGGGCTCTATTCCTCCCACTGACACCAATGATGGGACACTATTCCTCCCACTGACACCAATAATGGGGGCACTATTCCTCCCACTGACACTAATGATGGGACACTATTCCTCCCACTGACACTAATGATGGGGGCACTATTCCTCCCACTGACACCAATGATGGGGCACTATTCCTCCCACAGACACCAATGATGGGGGCACTATTGATCTTTTATTGAAAAGAATCAAGCAACCAATTTTATACAAAAGTAAAAAACAAAACCATAGTACAAAACTTCAACAGAAATCCAAGGAATACACATCCATGTTCAGAATATATGCAATATATACATAATCCGTTACCAAAATTATTTACATAAAGCAGCAGAGAGGGCCTAAGAGGCACAACCCATCACCTATGTACGCAGCCATTTATCAAAAATTAATCCATAATAATCTAGGGTGATAAGAGACAGACAGCCACACCCGGGAAAGAGACTCCTGGCAGTCAGGGAGGCTTGAAACCCCTCCACACCTTCAACCAAGCCCCCTGACTCCGCTTGTCTCTCTCGAGCACCCGAATCTTCTCCACCTCATGCAGAATGTCATACACCACCACCTGAACAGGAAGGATTTTACGCCGAATGCAGACCTGACACCGTGCGTTCCAAGTGAAATAACGGACTACTAGGCTAACTAGAAAAAGTGTATCTAAACAAAAACCACCACCAGTATTGAATGCTCCATACACCCACTCAGCATAACCCAGCCTGGAGAGGAAAGGGACACCGAGGGCCCTTCCCACCTGTTTTTACACCTCTATGTTAAAAGGGCAATGAAGCAGAAAATGGTCCATAGTCTCCTCCTCACCTGCACACTCCTCCCGAGGACAGCTACGATCCATCCCACTGCGGAATTTCAAATTGCCCCTAACATAGAGCCTCCCATGGAAGCACAACCAGGCCAGATCCCTGAATTTAGGGGGTACTCTGTCCAAATTAATAAGTCTTAACCCTGCCCTCAAAACTGGGCCTGGGCAATCCCTTAAGGCCAGTGGGTCATGAAAGACTCGACTCATAAGGACTTTCCTCGGAACCGATCTGAGATCTTCAGCCAACAATCGCCACTGCCGTAGTAACTTCAGGCACGGAGCGACATAGGCTGGTAGCTGACCACGATGACCCCTGAGATTCTTCACTTGGCCACCTTCTTCCCAAAGTCATAGAAAAGGCCTAAACCAAGATCTAAAAATGCCTACCCATCCAGGAGTTTCCACTGCAAGCATATTACCAATGTTAAACTTGAGAAAAAGCAGTGAAAAGAAAAGAACTGGGTTGACCATACCCAAGCCATCCTCCCTCCTGGATAGATAGGTGAGATTCCTCTTGATGGGGTTCAGTCTGTTCCCCCACAACATCTTGAAGAACACACTACTGACCCTAGCATAGAGAGACACTGGCAAGATGCAGACAAAGCTGATATACAAGAAGATCGGAATCAGGTAGGTCTTAATCAGATCAACCCTTTCCCTCATAGATAACTTTTATCTCTTCCAGCTGACCACCTTAGTATTGGCAATTTCCAGTCTGCCTTCCCAGTTTTTGAGGCCATAATCACCGGGTTCAAATTCAATGCCTAGAATCTTAATTCTTTCCTGGGGCACTGGAAAGGTGTCCGGGAGATCAAACCCCTCACCTTCCTTTCCCATCCAGAAAACTTCACTCTTTTCCTGATTGATCTTGGAGCCTGATGCTTCAGAATACCGTGATGTCAGAGAGACCACCTCCTCTGCTTCATCCGCCCTGGGGACAATCACAGACACATCGTCCGCATAGGCAACAACCCTCAAAGGCGGCTCACCCGGAAGCCCCACTGGCACCCCACACAAAATGCCGCTCTCTATCCTCCTGATGAAGGGGTCGATTGCAAACACATAGAGCAGGGGACTCAGGGGACAACCTTGACGCACTCCAGAGCCAACCTCAAAGGATTGCCCAACCCAACCATTAACAAGAGGAAAGCTTTCTGCCCCCTTATACAAGACTTTCAACCAATCGACAAAACCACCCGGCAGACCGTACTTACTAAGGAGCAACCACAGGTACTCATGGCTAACACGATCAAAAGCCTTTGCCTGATCCAATGTCAGCAAATACTTTCCCCAGCCTGCAGCCCTGCACTGCTCCAGGGCCTCCCGGACAGCTAAAACCGCTGTGAAGGTGCACCTACCCTGGACCGAACAGTGCTGATGGCGAGAAAGCAAAGACTCTGCTACTGACGATAGGCACCAGAAAAATATCTTTGCCAGTATCTTTCTATCGACATTAAGAAGGCTGATGGGGCGCCAATTCTCAATCATCGAAGGATCTTTACCCTTCGAAAGAAGAATCACAGCTGAGTGCCTCATGGAAGGGGGAAGTACCCCCTCAGCAAGGCAACTGTTAAAAACCTCTACCAAATGTGGAGCCAGAATAGACTTTAAAGCTTTGTAAAAATCAGCCATCAAGCCATCCGGTCCAGGTGACTTTTTGATGGCAAACTGTTCAATTGCCCTTATCACCTCTTCAACTGTGATCTCCTCTGTCAAATTCATCAATGGGACATCTTCATCATTTAGACCTGGAGTAGAGTCCAAAAAGCTTTCCATCTTGTCACAGTCAAGCTCTTTCCTCCCAAGAAGGTCAGCATAAAACGACCTCACGACCTCCAGAATCCCTGACCTGGACTTTGTCAAGGAACCTGTACTGTCCTTAAGGCCAACGACCGTTTTAACAGCTACACCTTGTTTGCAGTTCTGGTAAGGGTCAGGCGAGTGGTACTTCCCATAGTCCCTCTCCAGAACCAAAGAGGCATGCCGGTCATATTGACACTTCCTGAGAAGGAGTTTCACTTCGGAGATTGCCCCAGGATCTCCTCCCCTCGAGACAAGAATATCCAGCTTCCTCCGTAAACGTTGGTAGGTCATGTATTTATTAAACTGCTTTCTATTGGCTAGGCCCCTGAAGAATCCAGCGATCCTCTTTTTGGTCAGCTCCCACCACTCAGCCTTGCTGCTATAAAAGTCCAGGATGGTCACCTGTGCCTGAAAGAATTCCTCAAAGGATTGTCTAACATGTTCTTCCTTGAGTAGAGTTGAATTCATCATTCTCCAGATGTCCTTGCCCCTCTGAGGGGCATCTGAAGCATTCAGGACCACAGATAGTATACAGTGATCAGAGAACTCTACTGCCTGCACCACTGGGGGCGAGAAAGCAGAGGTCTCCTTCAAAAAAACCTATCTATTCTACTCTGACTATTACCTCGATGAAAGGTGAACCCGGTGTCATCCGGGAGGTGCTTAATGTGCACATCCACAAGACCAGCATCCCTAACCATACTATTTAAAAAAACACTATCATATCCCAGCCTGTCCTTAAAGTCCTTCCTGTCCTTGGGCCTAGTTACTGTATTAAAGTCACCTCCAAAGACCACTTGCCGGGATGTAAAAAGAAATGGCTTGATCCTTGTAAAAAGGCACTTCCTGTCCCACTTTGTGTGCGGCCCATAGACATTAATTAGGCGCAGGTCCTGCCCTCCCACAAGGACGTCTAAGACCATACATCTCCCAATCTCCACCTCAATAACCCGCCGGACAGTTACCATGCCGGTTTTAAACAACACCGCCACACCGCCGTAAGGCTCGGCCGCAAGAGACCAGTAAGATGGACCATACCTCCACTCTCTCTTGGCCATATGAATATCTGCCAAGGAGGTGAGCCTAGTCTCTTGCAAAAATAAAATTTCAGCATCTAATTGGCTGAACAAAAAGAAGGCCATAGAACGAGCTCTTACTGACTTAATGCTGGTGACATTTATTGTCACCACTTTTAACAGAGGGGGAACCGCCATTTGGGTTATTGGTTGGATTGCTTCTTAGCTCCCCTCTGCTGCTCATCACCAGATGCCTCTCTCTTTCTTGAGGCCGCCTCAAACTCCATTTCAGAATCGGAACTTCGCTCCGAAGAAGCTCCAGATGAAGAAATATCCCACTTAGAGGACCTATAATGGTTGGAGACAGGCACTGGAGCCTGTTCCGTCCTCACCACCTGCTTCTTCCGCTTCCCAACCTTCCTTCTCTCCTCCAGGTACTGCAGGTCCGCTTCAGAGATGCCCTCATCTCTTGTTTTTTTCTTTAAAGTCTTTACAGAAGACTCCTTTACAGAAGAAGAAGCAACCTTTTTAGTACCCACTACCACTCCTGGTGGGGGGGGGTGCTCCCTTTGAATCAGACTTAGGAGGGGTAGACTCCTGGGGGGTAACTGACTCGGGGGGCACAGACTTGGAAGGTTCTGACACATGAGGAGAGGGTACAGTAGGCTGAGGGGACACAGAGACAGATACAGAAGGAATACTTACAGACACAGGAGGGGTGGCCACAGGAACTGGAGAGGGATCCTGAGCAGGTCCAGGGAAGTTGGTCACCGCAGAGGAGGATGGTACACCAGGGGCCTCACCCTCCATCCTGTCCAGCCTTGACAAGTCATCAATTACCTCCTTCTCCATATTGTGCCAGGCTTCAGGACATCTGCTGTAGGGGTGGCCAAGGCGGAGGCACAGGTTGCACCTGATCATCCATCTCGGTGCAGTCCTTGGCCATTTGACCCTGACCCTGACACACTGAACATATTAAGGCTGAACAGGAGGAGCTCAAATGCCCCTTTTCTCCACAGCGGTGACACAGCTTCGGCTGACCAAGGTAGATAATAGTCATCCTATCCAGTGGTGTATTTAGGTTTTGTGCTGCCCAAAGCCTGACTAAACTAGTGCACCCCCTAATTTAAATATTACCCACGCCTTCCTGTCAAGGCCACAACCCTTGCTGTTTAAAACCTGCCCTGAAATTTTCGAGTGGGGATACTAGTTCTGAGGGCCTGGGGGGGGGCAATGGATTCCCTTAATTTGCATAGATTTCCTCTCACTTCCTGTTTGGCTATGGGACAGGAAATGAAGGAAATTTCTGCAATGGGACAGGGATGGTAAAAAATAAACTGACAGGGGGCTATAACCCTTCCCTACTCTATCCAAAATGAAAAAAAAGTGTTGCCTATAGTTCTACTTTAAGCACAAATTTCTGATAATTTTATGGAGAGGACTAAGAAGATATAACCATACCAATGGTGCAGCAGAAAACATATAGCACAGTGAGGAAGGTTTGTGGTCCAGGATGAGAGGACAGTCAAAATTAGAAGCGGCGCCCCCCCTCTGCTGAATCTTGTAGTTCCTCTGCAGGAATGCCATTTTTTTGTCAGGCACATTATCAGTAATGTCCTCTTCATGAAACACCAGCTGATCCTCCCGCATAGGAGATTCCATTACCTGGATTACCCTGAGCATGCCCTCTGAGTCCTGGGAAGGCATGGGGCTGCTTACCTCTCCCTGAGGGGGCAGGGGGTCTGAACTGGGGGTCTCCTCCTCCCCCTCCATTTTTGTGATCCTGGCAAACCTTCTGTCATTGCAGAATTTTTCCTTGAAGGGCCCATCTCTGCCTTCCATCATGGCCACAATGGTTTCTTGGTGTTCCACCCGGACCTTGGCCAGTTGAATCACTGGATTCATGGATCCACGTTTCTGGCTATGTAAGCCCTCACGCTGCCTTCTCAAGCGCTTCAGTTCCGCTCTCAGTTTATAGAGCTTGTCTCTTTCCCTATTCAGGGCTTTAATCCCGGCCACCACTCGCTCCTGAATGGCCTCTGAGCCTTCATCCTCACCAGGGGCAGAAAGATCCCCTCTGGTTTGTACAGAGGAAGGCATGTTACCTGATGGCCCAGGAGATGGCTGAGAGCTTCCAGCAGGAGAGGCCCCGCTGGCCTCCATGGCTTCCCCAGAAAGGGGCCAGGAGAGCTGGGAGAGTTTTCACCACCACTTCCCTCTCACACCGATCACCTGGAGGAGCTCCAGAGACACCTTCCTCCTGACACACCTGTGCTTCAATGATGGGTTGGGCACTATTCCTCCCACTGACACCAATGATGGGACACTGTTCCTCCCACTGATACAAATGATGGCGCACTATTCCTCCCGCTGATACCAATGATGGGGCACTATTCCTCCTACTGATACCAATGATGGGGTACTATTCCTCCCACTGATACCAATGATGGGGCACTATTCCTCCCGCTGACACCAATGATGGGACACTATTCCTCCCACTGACACCAATGATGGGGCACTATTCCTCCCACTGACACCAATGATGGGGCACTATTCCTTCCACGGACACCAATGATGGAGCACTATTCCTCCCACTGACACCAATGATGGGGATACTATTCCTTCCACGGACATCAACAATACAATTTTTTTATACTTCCACTGATCACCAAGCCTAAAGCACTGTTTACTTCCGCCAATGGAGGGCTGTAGGCTCTACAACACTGTGGAGGCTGAGGGCTCTCAGGGAACCTGGGGCACTGTGGGGCTCTATGGGATCTATTGGAGGTTGGGGGCACTGTGGGGCTCTATGGGATCTATGGGAGGTTGGGGGCACTGTGGGGCTCTATGGGATCTATGGGAGGTTGGGGGCACTGTGGGGCTCTATGGCATCTATGGGAGGTTGGGGGCACTGTGGGGCTCTATGGGAGGTTGGGGGCACTGTGGGCCTCTATGGGATCTATGGGAGGTTGGGGGCACTGTAGGAGGTTACGGAAACTGCTGTTGGCCTGGGAGAAAGGAGCCCAAAGCCCAGTGGTTGGGAACCAGTGCTCTACATTAGCCAGCTTTAATCATTCATAATTTATTGCTTTGATATAACTTGTTTTTAGGTATTAGCTCTGTAAATCTTCATGCATTAAAGCATAGCTTAAGGAAAAATCATGACTTATTGAAGAAATGCTGAGTGTCATAATGCGATGAAGGTTTAGCGGTTCAGTTTTCATCCCCACAGATTCATCTTCACTAATATGTATATGCCCTTTATAATGAGTGTCAAATGATCATTTCCCTGCCGGGCTGGTGCCGCGCGGTGACAGAAGTGACAAGGCACTTATCCCTCCCCATAGCCATACCGGTGGAACATCCGTCCGGCACACACACAGGCTTTACACCTCATAGCTCCCGGTTAGCTCATAGGCATTTATTTATTGCTTGTTGGCTTTTTGTTCTTTTATCATATATGATAAAACCTGGATTTAGGTGACACCGCCTACAGGCTCAGACAGCACAAGTGTGTTAAACCAATTAGATTTAATTTCACTGGATGCACAGATTTCACAGAAGTAACCGCTAAGCACCTGGAACTTATTGTTTTCATTCATATCTAACTTTATTAAGTCTTGAGAGGGGAACCCAAAAAGAAGAGGGGAGGAGAGGGGAAGGCAAAGAGTCGAGGAGGGAAGGGTAGGAGAGATGGAGAAAAGAAAATAGGAGAGGAGAGAGGAAGGCAAAGAGTCGAGGAGGGGAGGGGAGGAGAGATGGAGAAAAGAAAATAGGAGAGGAGAGAGGAAGGCAAAGAGTCGAGGAGGGGAGGGGAGGAGAGATGGAGAAAAGAAAATAGGAGAGGAGAGAGGAAGGCAAAGAGTCGAGGAGGGGAGGGGAGGAGAGATGGAGAAAAGAAAATAGGAGAGGAGAGGAGAAGGAGAAGGAGGGGAAGGCAAAGAGTCGAGGAGGGAAGAGATGAAGGGGAGAAAAGTAAAGAGGAGAGATGTGAGCGGGAGGGGAGGAGAGATGGAGAAAGGCAAATAGGAGAGGAGAAGGAGGGAAAGGCAAAGAGCAGAGTAGAGAAAGGAAGAGGAGAGAGGGAGAAAAGCAAAAAGTAGAGAAATAAGGGAGAGGAGGAGAAATGCAGAGAGGATAGGAGAGAAGAAGCATGGCGGAGAGGAGAACAAAGTCAGAGAGGAGAGGATAGAAAGAGAAGAGGAGAGGAAGAAGGAGGGAGGGGGAAAGGCAAAGAGAAGAGTCATGGAAGAAGAGAGAGGGAAAATGCAAAGAGAAGGGGAGAAGGAGAAAGGAGGAGAGGAGAGGAGAGGGGAGGAGAGAGCAAGAAAGGCAAAGAGGAGAGGAAGGCAAAGAGAAAAGTCAAGAAAGGAAGAAGAGAGAGGGAGGAAAGCAAAGAGGAGAGAAGAGAGGAGAAGAGAGGAGGAGAAAAGTGGAGAGGATAGGAGAGAAGAATGGAGGTGAACAAAGGCAGAGAGGAGAGGATAGGAAGAGAAGAGGAGAGGAGGGAGGGGGAAAGGCGAAGAGAAGAGTCGTGGAAGAAGAGAGAGGGAAAAAAGCAAAGAGAAGAAGAAAGAGAAGGGGAGAGGGAGAAAGGAGGAGAGGAGTGGAAGGCAAAGAAAAAAGTCGAAGAAGAAAGAAGAGGGAGAGGGAACAGCAATGAGGAGAAAGGAGGAGAAAGGAGGAGAAAGGTGGAGAGGAGAGGATAGGAGGGAAGAGGACAGGAAAAAGGAGGGAGGGGTGAAGGCGAAGAGAAGAGTTGTGGAAGAAGAGAGAGGGAAAAAAGCAAAGAGAATAGGAAAGAGAAGGGGAGAGGGAGAAAGGAGGGGAGGAGAGAGGGAGAAAGGCAAAGAGGAGAGGAAGGTAAAGAGAAAAGTCGAGGAAGGAAGAAGCGAGAGGAAGGAAGGCAAAGGGGAGAGAAGAGAGGAGAAGAGAGGAGGAGAAAGGCAGAGAGGATAGGAGAGAAGAAGAATAGAGGAGAGGAGGACAAAGGCAGAGAGGAGAGGATAGGAACAAAAGAGGAGAAAAGAGGAAGAAGGAGGGAGGGTGGAAGGTGAAGAGAAGAGTCACGGAAGAAGAGAGAGGGAAAAAAGCAAAGAGAAGAGGAAAGAGAACGGAGGAGGGAGAAAGGAGCAGAGGAGAGGAGGGGGGGGGAGGAGAGAGGGAGAAAGGCAAAGAGGAGAGGAAGGCAAAGAGAAGAGTTGAGGAAGGAAGAAGAGAGAGGGATGAAAGCAAAGAGGAGAGAAGAGAGGAGAAGAGAGGAGCAGAAAGGCGGAGAGGATAGGAGAGAAGAAGAACGGAGGAGAGGAGAACAAAGGCAGAGAGGAGAGAATAGAAAGAGAATAGGAGAGGAGAGGAAGAAGGAGGGAGGGGGGAAGGCAAAGAGATGAGTCATGGAAGAAGAGAGAGGGAAAAAAGCAAAGAGGAGAGGGGAGGAGAGAGGGAGAAAGGCAAAGAGGAGAGGAAGGAAAAGAGAAATGTTGAGGAAGGAAGAAGAGAGAGGGAGGAAAGCAAAGAGGAGGGAGGAGAGGAGGAGAAAGGTGGAGAGGAGAGAAGAGAAGGAGAGGAGAGAAGAAGGCGGGGAGGGAAAGACAAAGAGAAGAGTTGAGGAAGAGGAGAGAGGGAGAAAACCAAAGGGGAGGTAAGTGAGGTAGAGGAGAGGATAGAGGAAGAAAGGAGGAGAGGAGACGAATTGAGACCAATGTATGGGAAAATGGAGTGACCACAATGATGGTACAAATGTAATGGGAAAAGAGAATGGAATAATGGATGTAAAGAAGAAAAGAAGGAGAATGAAGAAGGAATGGCGGGCACATGAAGAAGGGAGGAGTGATAGAAAGGAATGTTATACAAGGGGAAGACCTGAATAGGAGTAGCCCATGCCTCACTGGTTCAGTTGTCCCCGATGTACCCTTCAGGAAGAATATTTTCTTTATTAAACAAAAAAATAAATGTGACACAAAAAATGAAGGTGGCGTTTGTTTTACATTAATTTCGCATTATGCTAATGCACATCTGCCTGGTGCCTTATTTGCATGATACAGTCAAGCACGTCCTTTGTAGGAAATTCGGATTATCTCAATGCTTTTGTAATTGCGAGACATTTGGGGAAATCGATCAATTAGATTATTTGTTGCGCTCCGGAAGAGAAGACAGATAGATCTGTTCAACGCATGCAAAACAAAAGCTGGTGGGATCTGCGTTTCTCTTTAAGCAACAAAGCTGGGAGCTTCAGTTGGTTTTATCATGGCGTGTAGACAAGTCAGGAAAGAACGGATTCACAGCTCAGAAGTCAGGTGGATTCAGACTTGGCTTCAATTATATGGGAATATTTGGTAAGTCCTGGAGATGTGAAGCAGCTGAGGGCACAATGCTTCATATATGATGGTCCTGTAAACATACTGTGCCTATCCTTTTTGTCAGTCTTTCCTTGACTTGTATAGCAGGGTCACCGGTGTTAACTGCCCCGCAACCCCAGCAGTTACCTTTACCTTCATCATTCCTCATTTCCTGAAGTTAGCTAAGCAAGTTCCAAGGTTCTTTCTCCCTATTGGTAGAAGTTCTACCAGTATAGAGAAAAAACCTTAGTAGACCTTTCTTGGCCACCTTAAGGGAAGGAGGGATGATGGAGAGAAGGGAAACTGCTGTGATTGCAGGGTAGTTAACACCGGTGACCCTGCCGGGGATCGGAATTTAAACGATCAGATTTTGTTGTCGGAAAATTTTATATCCTGCTCTCAAACTTTGTGTGTCGGAAATTTAAGACGGAAAAAGTCCGATGGAGCCCACACACACGGTCGGAATTTCCGACAACACAATCCGATCGCACTTTTCCCATCGGAAAATCCGACCGTGTGTACAGGGCATTAAATGATTCAGATCATCAAACAATATTTAATATTACACAAGGATAACCCGAGTAAATCCAAGATGCATGCTTTTAAAGTATTATTTCATTTATTAAGGGAAAAAAGCTGTTCAAATCTGCCTGGCCCTATGTAAAAAAGTAATTGCCCCCTCCCATGCCGAATCATGAATGAACTGTGATCAACCACAATTTTTGGGAAAGTTGAGTTATATTTCACTTGCCACACCCAGGCCTGATTACCGCCAGACCTGTTGAATAAAAAAATCACTTAAATAGAAGCTGTCTGACAAGGTAAAGCACGCTAAAAGATCTCAAAATGCAACACATGCCGCGATCTAAAGAAATTCAAGAACAGATGAGAAACAAAGTTATTGACATGTATCAGTCTGGAAAGGATTACAAAGCCATTTCAAAGGCTTTGGGATGAAGGTGAACCACAGGGAGAGCCATTATCCACAAATGGAGAAAACTTGGAACAGTGGTGAACATTCCCAGGAGTGACTCCAAGAGCACAACGAGGACTCATCCAGGAGGTCATAAAAGAACCCAGAACAACATCTAAAGACCTGCAGGCCTCACTTGGCTCAGGTAAGATCAGTGTTCATGATTCACCAATAAGAAAGAGACTGGGCAAAAATGGCGTCCATGGGAGAGTTCCAAGGCCAAAGCCACTGCTGGCCAAAAAGAACACAAAGGCTCATCTCACATTTACCAAAAAACATCTGGATTATCCCCAAGACTTTTAGGCACATTTTCTGTGGACTGATGAGACAAAAATTTTACTTTTTGGAAGGTGTGCGTCCCGTTACATCTGGCATAAAACGAACACAGCATTTCATAACAAGAACATCATGCCAACAGTCAGACACGGTGGTAGTGTGATGGTCCACAGCTTCAGGACCTGGACGACTTACCATAATTGATGGAACCATGAATTCTGAACTCTACCAGAAAATCCTAAAGGAGAATGTCCGGCCATCAGTCTGTGACCTCAAGCTCAAGTGCTTATTTTTGTGTAATAATAAAATTTGTTTGATGAGCTGAGTCATTTAAGTGTGACAAATATGCAGAAAAAAAAAATCAGAGATGGGGCAAATACTTTCACACAACTGTGTGTGTGTATATATATATATATATATATATATATATATTTAGCACCCTCTAGTGTGCAGTTTTGTTAGGAAAATTTAGCCGACTCACAGCAGCTTAAAGGAGAAGTAAAGAATTTTTTTTTCCCCATTCGTATTTACCTAGGTGGGTGCAGCATGGGTCCGATGCTGCATCTGTCCCCTGGCACCTCTACACTGAGAACCGAGCGATCGAACATCGCCGATCACTCGGTTTTCAGAAACTGCCAGTCACAGCTCTCTGCTCTTCTCCCTCCTCGCTCATTGGAGCGCTGAGCTGTGGAGGGGGCAGGGCGGCCGTCTCAGGCTCTCAGCGGCTCGCTGGGAGGCTGAGTGGGGTGTCAGTCCAGGCACCTGGCGTATCCAGACTCAGTGATCGGGATGAAGCAGTGCCTGGACTAACATCAGTCCGCTCTCTGCTGGAAATGGGTCATAGGAGTGCAAAACGAATTGCACTCCTGTGATTCATAAGAGAAGTCCAGCCAAACAAGCCTTGACTGGACTTCTCTTTTAAGTGAGTTTAGGTAATTGCTGTGGGTTCAGATTCAGGTCAGCTGGCAGGCTCTGCAGGCTTGCCTTCTAGTACCTCCCCCTGGCTTCTGGAAAGTTCCAGAACTTAGTGGGAGAGGTTATGGAGAAAGAAGCCTGAATATTCAAGGAATCTCTGCCAATCCCTAGGGAAGGACGGCCCAGAAGGTGGGCAGATGGCCCTTAAATATTGAAGAGCCTGGCCAGTTGGGGTTGTTGTTGCTGGTTGAAGGATGGAGTGCTGATGTTATGAGGCCTGGGAGGGGACCCTGGGGCTGGGGGGCTCTGCCTCCAGGCTGGAGCTAAGGAAGCTAGAGAGAGCAATCTTCAGGACCCTTCAGTCTCATCCAGGAGACACCCTGTCTAGCTTGGAAAGACCTGTACAGCAGGAGGCCAGAACAGCAGTCTTAACTAAGGCAGCAGGAGCCAAAGTAATTGTGTCAGTACCTCTGCCTGATCACCCCCAGGGCCTACAAGGGAGAAGGCTGCCAAATGCAATATTTAGCAAGATTCCATTGGGACAGTGTCACAGCTAACCTAAATCCCTTGCTCTTGGACACATTTTAAGGAAGCTAGGTGGTGTTTTCTCCAAGGGGACATATAGCTCCTGCAATCATTTGGGACTTTGTAAGTTTCACAAAGGGGCATAGAGCTCCCAAAAGAGGAAATTTGCTACTGACCCAATAAAGACTGACATTATTCCAGAGGGAGTACAGTCCAGGTTCCATTTTTTACATAGTGAAGAAGTTTGTCCTCAAGTTGTTCTACCAAGTTCAAGTTGGGCATCCCATAATCCCTCATTCCCATCCACGTTGATTTCCCTCAATAAAACAACAAAAACAAGCCCATGGACTGGTTACTGCCTCTGCATGGAATTTGGAAAATGTGTGTTGCCTGGCTGTACAGGAATAGGGGGACCCAAAATCCAGCGTCCCTCTAGGGCAGGGGTGTCCAAACTTTTTTTAAAGAGGGCCAGATTAGATGAAGTGAACATGCGCGAGGGCCGACCATTTTGCCTGACATTGTTTGAACCATTAAAATTCGGTCTAAGTGTGTTCGTCTGAGCACCAATACACGGCCCAACGAGAATTCTCTTGCCTTTTGTGGCTTTGTGTGGTGAAGAGATGAGCTCGGGCGTGTTATTTGTATATACCGTATTTATCGGCGTATAACACGCACCTTCACTTTAAGAGGGAGGTTTCTAGAAAAAAAAATTTATATAAAGAACTGTGAAGCAAAATAAGGGTCAGTGCCCATCAATGCAGCTTAATCAGTGCCCATCTGCAGCCTAATCAGTGCCCATCAATGCAGCTCCACCATTGCCATGAATGCAGCACCCCCATTGCCATGAATGCAGCACCACCGTTGCCATGAATGCAGCACCCCCGTTGCCATGAATGCAGCACCCCCATTGCCATGAATGCAGCACCTCTGTTGCCATGAATGCAGCACCCCCATTGCCATGAATGCAGCCTCACTATTGCCATGAATGCAGCTTCACCATTTCCATGAATGCAACACCCCCATGGACATAAATGTAGCACCCCTATTGACATGAATGCAGACTCACAAATGCCATGAATGCAGACTCACAAATGCCATGAAAGCAGCACCTCCATTGCCATAAATGCAGTCCACCAGTGGTTCTAACTGTAAGCCTTGATGATTCCTGATGAAAGAAATGCCATCAATCACCTCACGTGAAAGGTCCGCCAGCAAAATATTGAGATTTGCTGCTTACCAGCTCCAGATGATCCCCTGTTACAGGGAATCAAATAGCGCGTTTGGCTTAAACCCAGCCTGGGTCTTTTTCCCCCACCGATAGTATTCTCCTATTCTCGGGGCACCGCTCACACACATGGATGGATGGTTTATGTATCAAAAACAAAGAAGCCCCACATGGCATAAAACCTCTTTAACGTTTATTAACGATAAAGTCTGGTGTGCTGTCCGGCGCACAACCAAAACAAACCCGTCCTTCCGGGACGCGAGGGAATACGTGACATCAGCGCGTCGCTCCGCCCTGCAGTATTACTAACTCAACCTCAAACTAAAAAAAAAATAAATAATATTAATAATATACAGTTGTATATTACATACCCTGGCAGAATTTATGATTTCTTGGCCATTTTTCAGAGAATATGAATGATGACACAAAAACTTTTCTCTCACTCATGGTTAGTGTTTGGCTGAAGTCATTTATTATCAATCAACTGTGTTTACTCTTTTTTTATCATAATGACAACAGAAACTACCAAAATGACCCTGATCAAAAGTTTACATACCCCAGTTCTTAATGCCGTGTATTGCCCCCTTTAACATCAATGACAGCTTGAAGTCTTTTGTGGTATTTGTGGATGAGGCTCTTTATCTTCTCAGATGGTAAAGCGTCCCATTCCTCTTGGTAAAAAGCCTCCAGTTCCTGGAAATTCTTGGGCTGTCTTCCATGAACGGCACGTTTGAGATCTCCCCAGAGTGGCTCAATGATATTGAGGTCAGGAGACTGAGATGGCCACTCCAGAACCTTTACTTTATTCTGCTGTAGCCAATGACAGGTCCACTTGGCCTTGTGTTTTGGATCATTGTCATGTTGGAATGTCCAAGTACGTCCCATGAGCAGCTTCCTGGCTGATGAATGAAATGTTCCTCCAGTATTTTTTGATAAAATACTGTATTCATCTTGCCATCAGTTTTGACCAAATTTCCTGTGCCTTTGTAGCTCACACATCCCCAAAACATCAGAGATCCACCTCCATGTTTCACAGTAGGGATGGTGGATCTTTCATCAGAAGGCCTTGTTGACTCCTCTCCAAATGTAGTGTTTATGGTTGTGGCCAAAAAGCTCAATTTTGGTCTCATCACACCAAATGACTTTGTGGCAGAAGGTTTGCGGGTTGTCTCTGTGCTGTTTGGCTTATTGTAAGTGGGATACTTTGTGACATTTGTGTAGTAATGGCTTTCTTCTGGCGACTCGACCATGCAGCCCATCTTTCTATAAGTGCCTCCTTATTGTGCATCTTGAAATGTCCACACCACATGTTTCAGGGAATCCTGTATTTCACCTGAAGTTATTTGTGGGTTTTTCTTTGCATCCCGAACAATTTTCCTGGCAGTTGTGGCTGAAATTTTAGTTGGTCTACCTGACCGTGGTTTGGTTTCAACAGAACCCCTCATTTTCCACTTCTTGATTAGAGTTTGAACACTGCTGATTGGCATTCTCAATTCCTTGGATATCTTTTTAGATCCCTTTCCTGTTTTATATAGTTCAACTACCCTTTCCCACAGATCCTTTTGATTCTCTTGGTTTCTCCGTGACTCAGAATCCAGAAACGTCAGTGCAGCACTGGATGAAAGATGCAAGGGTCTGTCAGGAGTCCAGAAACTCATTGACCTTTTATACACACACAATAATAATTACAAGCAAACAGATCACAGGTGAGGATGGTTCCCTTTAATAGCCATTCAAACGCCTTTGTGTCAACTTGTGTGCATGTTATCAGGCCAAAATCACCAGGGTATGTAAACTTTTGATCTGGGTCATTTGGGTAGTTTCTGTTGTGATTGTGATTTAAAAAGTGTAAACACAGTTGATTGATAATAAATGGCTTCAGCCAAACACTAACCATGAGTGAAAGAAAAGTTTTTTGTGTTATCATTCATATTTTCTGAAAAATGGCCAAGAAATCATAAATTTTGTCAGGGTATGTAAACTTATGAGCACAACTGTATGGGAATATTAAATCACCTGGATTGAGTCTATGGACGCTCTTCATGATTTCATTAGAAATGGGAAGACATTAAGGGCTCTTTCACACGGGGCAGATCAGTCATGATCCGCCCCGTGAACATCCGCTTGCTCAGCAGGGATAGCTCCGCCGATCCCCGCTGAGCAGGAAGATGACAGGTGCATCGCTGCACACTGTGCAGCGACGGACCTGTCAGAGCGCCGCTCTCCCCTATGGGGGGATCGGATGATGACGGTCCGTAGTGTCCGTCGTCATCCGATCCGATCCGAAAACGGAGGGAAAAGTAGGTTTTTCCTCCGTTACACTTTTCGGATCGGAGCGGGTCGGATGTCAGCGGACATGTCACCGCTGACATCCGACGATCCATAGGGATGAATGTATGTCCGTTTTTCATCCGAAAACGGAAGGATAAAAAACGGACATACGGATCCCTCGTGTGAAAGAGGCCTAAGGAAGAGATTTTTTTTTGTACCTTTACCTTATAGAGAGCTCCATGTTGGAGAAGCAGATGACACATTAGAAGGTAATGTGAGGTTAAAAGCTTTCTTGTAGAAATACCTGTAGATGTTCTTGAGTTGAAGGATCTGCAATTACTTCCCAGCAGTCGTCAGGCTCCATGTGTGGGTTGCAGCGAGGGGTTGCTGTTGCATCAATTT
Organism: Lithobates clamitans; assembly: GCA_037952925.1. Classification (NCBI taxonomy): domain Eukaryota; kingdom Metazoa; phylum Chordata; class Amphibia; order Anura; family Ranidae; genus Lithobates; species Lithobates clamitans. The sequence continues at coordinate 681,547 of JBBGZY010000146.1, forward strand.
ACGCGCCGGTTAATTTATTTTACAGATTACACAGGAGCCAAACACCAAGGCCCAACATTGAGAGGTATCTTGATATAGGTCTGTTGTTTTCCCTTCCAAGCAAATAGCTGTAGCACTTACCCCCTCAGGAGTGGCCAGTATTTGATTGGGCTTACCGTTCCTTTACTGTTTCACCATATCCGTCATAGGGGTCCCATTAAAGACTTCTTTCATTGATTTAGCTCCGACACATAGTCTCTTTTTTCCAATGCTTTATTTAAGAAAGACACACTCAATAGGGGGATGAAAGGTTTGGGAATTCAGGTACCTTGAAATTGCAGATCAGGAACACTTTCTTTGATCCAGAGGATAACAACTCCACAACTGGACTCAGCAACCACCGGATAGGCCTCTCTCACTGACCTAGCAGCCAGTGAGATGCTCGGTCATAGTCTCTGCCACAGACTTTGAGATTTGGTATAACTGTTACACAATCCTCTGCCACAGGATTGGGTAATTAGAGACTTTTTGCAATGTCAAGGCTTGATCACATAGTACCAGTTCCCTTCTTCCAAACCTACGGTACTGTGTGGTAGGTGACCCGGGACACATCCTCCAACTGAGTCTCCAGGCTCTTCTAGAGGCACCGGCCTTATTGCGCGGTCCTCTCCTGAAAAGTCCTCCCCTGGATGCTCCAGTCGCTTGGCTTCTTCCCGCAGGCAAGACACAGGACCATCCCTGGATCGGTAGGCCCCAAGACTTTTGGGCCTACCTTCAGTAACAACGCCTCGGGCCAGCCGGCCCCAACACAATTTAGCGGCAGCGACACACCGTAAGCCAGGAGGGCCATCAGGTCAGACTCCTCCCTGTCACGTGGTCTGTCCCTTAAGTTACCCCTCCCAGAAAGCACAGCAGGCAGACCACACCCACTAGCTGTTTTCGGGCAAGGAGGCACTCAACACACCCAGCTTGTTGCAATTTCCAACCTTGGCCAAAATAATAGGGCGCCATCCCTAGGCCAAGGGGAAAACCACACAACCAGCCAAGCTGAAACAGAACCAGAATTTACAATAATGGCAGTCTGAGCTAAACTACAGCTTCAGACAACTAAATTTTTATTTATAGCGTCTGTATTGAAAATACCAGCGCTACATAGCCAATCATTTTTGAAACATTTGGTCAGATAGAAATGGAAAGAGGGGTTCAGTATTGCTATGGTATGATTCTACTCCAAGAGAAACTAAATTTTACACTTGGCAATGGGTAACTCAATCACTGAACTTGGGGTAGATATAAAAGTCACAAATTAATGCAAATCTGTAATCATTAATACATCATTCAATGTATTTTTAACCACTTCCCACCCGTAGAACATCATATGACATCCTTGACTTGAAGTGGAGATATCTGGATGATGGTTGAAGCTGCAGTATCTTTTTTTTTCAGCCAGCGATTCCCCACAATGTATAAGCCTTCCTAGTGGCTGATTAGCCAATGGGTGTCTTTTACAGGCAGCGGGATGGGATGTCCCCCACCAGTGCCAGGACAAGATCATCCAGTGCCCAGGGCAAAGATGCCAAATTGCGCCCCCTTCCCCCATCATGTGTGAACTTATATGGAGAAGAGGGAGAGAGAAAACACAGCCCACGCCTCCTCCAGGCTCTCTCCTCCTCTCCTTGCTGCTTCCATAGCTGAGTTGACAGAAGTAGTGATGCCGCTGTCACTACCCCTGTCAGCCTTATAGTAGAAGGAACTTGCGGCATCCCCATCCCTACAATACATGCTAAGCCCAGGGATAGCAGCCCCCTTCTGCCCACCCCTTGTCCTGGCCCTGCCCCCCACTCCTGCCCCCCGGCGGCACCTCTCCCCGGGCTCCAGCCTGTGCGATCGAGGAGCCCCGTATCCAGTCCGGTGGTACTGCCGGGTTACAGTAGAGGCGTCCGTGGACCGGATACTTCCTGACCTCAACCCCATAGATCACCTTTGGGAGCGGAGACTGCAAGCCAGGCCTTCTCATCCAACATCAGTGCCTGACCTCACAAATGCTTTTCTGGAAGAATGGTCAAACATTACCATAGACACCCTCCTAAACCTTGTGGACGGCCTACAGACTAAGACTGGGATGCCATTAAAGTTCATGTGTAAAGGCAGGTGTCCCAATACTTTTGACAATATAGAGTATATATATATATATATATATATATATATATATATATATATATAGATTGAATTAAATGCATAATGTATTGGTGTATAAGTATTGTTACTTATCTTGATTTTGTAATAATAGGGATATATGGCAGTTCTCCCTGAGGAAGCAGGCTTTGTCTTGCGAAACATGTTGAGGATGAAGATATGTATGTGAGATCTTCTTTATGATCAACTTGGGATATAGTCATTAATACTGACATGATATATAACTTGAATTGCTTTGAAACAACATCTAGATGTCTAACATTTATATTTTAACATTTTTTTAATGTTTTGTACAATCAAAATGTAGGGTTTTTATCGCTAATTCTTTTCTTGGTGTGGTGCCTTTAAAGTCCTAGTCATTTTTTTATGGTAGGGCTTGACCAATCTTTCAGTGTCCTGCTGTCACATACCTGGTCGGAGGCCGAAGTGATAAGATGGCTTCCCTTGCAGTTGAGCGCAGAGCACCCCTGAAAGTGGTGACAGTAGGTGCTGCGCCCAAAGAACCCCCCCGGGCTGCCAGGTGTGTGGTGGCCTGATGGTCTGAGGTTATGAGGCACCCTATGAAGGCAGCAGACCAGGTGACATTCTGGATGTGGAGATGGAGCTGAGCAGCAGGGCTGAGAAGGAGACGTAGTCAAGAGCCATTGCCAGGATCATACATGGTAGGAAGTCAGGAACAAGAGCAAGAGTGTAGTCAGGAACAAGAGCAAGAGCGTAGTCAGGAACAAGAGCAAGAGCGTAGTCAGGAACAAGAGCAAGAGCGTAGTCAGGAACAAGAGCAAGAGCGTAGTCAGGAACAAGAGCAAGAGTCTAGTCATGAACAAGAGCAAGAGTGTAGTCAGGAACAAGAGCAAGAGTGTAGTCAGGAACAAGAGCAAGAGTGTAGTCAGGAACAAGAGCAAGAGTGTAGTCAGGAACAAGAGCAAGAGTGTAGTCAGGAACAAGAGCAAGAGTATAGTCAGGAACAAGAGCAAGAGTATAGTCAGGAACAAGAGCAAGAGTGTAGTCAGGAACAAGAGCGAGAGTCTAGTCATAAACAAGAGCAAGAGTGTAGTCATGAACAAGAGCAAGAGTGTAGTCAGGAACAAGAGTAAGAGTGTAGTCAAGAACAAGAACGAGAGTGTAGTCAGGAACAAGAGCAAGAGTCTAGTCATGAACAAGAGCAAGAGTGTAGTCAGGAACAAGAGCAAGAGTGTAGTCAGGAACAAGAGCAAGAGTGTAGTCAGGAACAAGAGCAAGAGTGTAGTCAGGAACAAGAGCAAGAGTGTAGTCATGAACAAGAGCAAGAGTGTAGTCAGGAACAAGAGCGAGAGTGTAGTCAGGAACAAGAGCAAGAGTGTAGTCAGGAACAAGCTGGGGGTCATACACAGGAAGCAAGCAGAAGTGAAGTCCGTGAGAGCAAGAAAAGGTCAGAGTCAGGAGAAAAGCTGAAGACAGGTCCAGAAGCAAGCCGGGTCAGTAACGGGAAATCCAAGAATACTGAACACACATGAACACAGGACGCAGGATACTGACAATCAACCAACAACTTCTGAGCAAGTCTTCTGTTTTATAAAGGGCGTTGGGAGAAAGTAACGATTGCATATGCCGTGCGCACGGACAAGGACCAGTGTGCACAAGCATGCCCAGGGACTGTTCTACAATGTCTGTGTGCATTCCTGCGCAGATGAGCTTGGCCACGTTGGAAATTGGCACACTTGGTTATTATTTCAGATTTTCGAATTTTGGGTTTTTTCGCATTTTTGTTCTTTTGAATTTTCATATTTTTATTCCTATTTTCGAATTCCGAATTTTCGGATTTTTGAATTTCCAAAAATTTTGAATTTTCAAATTTCTGAATTTTCAAATATTCGGAAAAATTTGTTAAAACGGGTTTTCGTTAATTCGGATATTTCCAAAAATTACGAATTTGTCGAAATGAGTTAAAAAACAAATTCGGACCTAAACGAACGGCACGTCTACTTGCCAGGTCTTTGCTCATTCCTCAGCTGCCCCCTGACAGCTGCTTTGACATAAAGCACTTTTCTCCATCTCCAGCCATTTGCCCAAGACAAGCGCCTTAGAAGAAAAGCAGGGGAGAGGTGGACTCATGGGGGGGAGATATGGGGGAGATGTGTTTTCCGTGAACACAATATAGAAGGATATATGGAATTGTATAGGCAGTGGGGGCACCTCCTCATCCTTTGTAGAATTTTAAAAGATAGGACAAATTTAATGGACTTTACCGGTACCAGTGAAGGACCATCAAAGCAATATAATACTAAATATCTTTATTACAAAATGTATTAAAAATGTTTACACATTTTAAACAAAAATAAAATTATATAGCTCTAGTCAATCTAATCGATCGAATAATTACATAATAGATCTCTGTTAGTATTATGTTGACGTGTTTCACATTGGTGCTTCTTCAGGACCTTACATCCTTCACTAGAAACAGAGATCCTGTTCAAAAAAAGAAGAAAGAACAGGACCACTATTTACATTTCGGTTAGGTGGGAGTGCAGCACATTCATTTTAACATGCCATCCAATTAGATAAAGATAAGAGGGCACTGGGGGGCCACTTACGTGTAAAAAGGAGCCCTCAAGGAATGTAGAAGGATATAGATGGCGGTAGTGACACACCACATCACACACATTCTCCGGTTGAACTGGAATGACTGGCGTCTTTATTAAATCTTACCAACTTTGTAACTATAAAGAATATTTACTAAAACTGGAGCATTCAGAACCTATGTGCAGGTGTCCATAGGAGCCAATCAGCTTCTAGCTTTGGCTTCTTCAATTAAGCTTTGACAATAAAACCTGGAAGCTGATTGGTTTCCTTGAACGGCTGCACCAGATTGTGCACCCTCCAGTTTCTAGTAACTCTCCCCCCCCCCCAAGGTCTATTTTTTATTACTTTATTACGTAAAATGTATATTTTCTTTTTTACATTGCGTTGCATGTATAATTTAAAAAGCTGTAAGTTTGGTATTTATTAAAATAAGCATTTGAAAAGCAGTCCTTTTATATGGTACAGCAAACAAAACCTGATCAAAAGTCGTGCTATGTATAAAGCAGCATGGAGTTAATATATTCTGTCCTAATGTGACAGCTGTGTGAATTGAGGCTTATAACGTGCTGTCCATAGGTAACGCCAACCGTGGTCATAAATTCAACACACAGCTGAACAGATAAACATCTTCAAAGGGATTATTCAGAGTTCGGATGGAAAAATACGATGTACAGCGTGATGGTGAGGAAGAGGGGGCAGCTAACATCTCTCGGTGGCTAGTGGTGACAAATACAAGACTCTCTTTCATAACGGGAGGTAAAACCATTGTGTATATTGTGTATATATTTTATATATATATATATATATATATATATATATATATATATATATATATATATATATATATATATATATATATACACACATATATATATATATACATATATATATACATATACATATATACATATATATATACATACATACATACATACATACACACACAGACACACACATATACAAACACACACTATATTACCAAAAGTATTGGGACACCTGCCTTTACACGCACATGAACTTTAATGACTACCCAGTCTTAGTCCGTAGGGTTCAATATTGAGTTGGCTCCGCCCTTTGCAGCTATAACAGCTTCAACTCTCCTGGGAAGGCCGTCCACAAGGTTTAGGAGGGTGTCTATGGGAATGTTTGACCATTCTTCCAGAAGAGCATTTGTGAGGTCAGGCACTGATGTTGGACGAGAAGGCCTGGCTCGCAGTCTCTGCTTTAATTCATCCCAAAGGTGTTCTATGGGGTTGAGGTCAGGACTCTGTGCAGGCCAGTCAAGTTTCTCCACCCCAAACTCGCTCATCCATGTCTTTATGAACCTTGCTTTGTGCACTGGTCCAAATCATTTGGTGGAGGGGGGATTATGGTGTGGGGTTGTTTTTTAGGGGTTGGCCCCTTAGTTCCAGGGAAAGGAATGTCAGCATACCAAGACATTTTGGACAATTTCATGCTCCTAACTTTGTGGGAACAGTTTGGGGATGGCCCCTTCCTGTTCCAACATGACTGCACACCAGTGCACAAAGCAAGGTCCATAAAGACATGGATGAGCGAGTTTTGGGTGGAGGAACATGACTGTCCTGCACAGAGTCCTGACCTCAACCCAACAGAACACCTTTCGGAGGAATTAGAGCGCAGACTGCGAGCCAGGCCTTCTCGTCCAACATCAGTACCTGACCTTACAAATGTAATTATGGAAGAATGGTCAAACATTCCCATAGACACACTCCTAAACCTTGTGGACGGCCTTCCCAGAAGAGTTGAAGCTGTTACAGCTGCAAAGGGTGGGCCAACTCAATATTGAACCCTCCGGACTAAGACTGGGATGTCTTTAAAGTTCATGTGTGTGTAAAGGCAGGCGTACCAATACTTTTGGTAATATAGTGTGTGTGTATATATATATATATATAGGTTTTACAAACCGGAAGCCCTCAGTGAGCTCAGATACATCAAGCACATGACCAGGTAAGAGTAGAAAAGGTGGCTAATAAATCTGGTATTCAGTTTAAGGTCATAAAAGCATCATATCTACAAAACAAGACCAAACTAGTAATACAAAAGAATCAGAAGCATATAAAAGCAAAGGCTTAACTCCAATGTAAAAATGCATATAAAGGCAAAGGAGAAGGCCTTCAAAAAATACAAGGTTGAGGGATCATCCTCAGCATTCAGACTGTATAAAGAATGCAACAAGAAATGTAAGGGTGCAATTAGGACGGCTAAGATAGAACATGAAAGACACATAGCGGAGGAGAGCAAAAAAAATCCCAAGAAAATCTTTAAGTATGTAAACAGTAAAAAAGGGAGGACAGACCATATTGGCCCCATAAAGAATGAGGAAGGACGTCTGGATACAAAGGATGGGAAGATGGCGAAGGTATTGAATTTATTCTTCTCCTCAGTCTTCACGAGTGAATCGGGGGGCTTCAGTAACCAAAACTGCAGTGTTTATCCTCATGACACAACACAGGAAGCACCTCCATGGTTAACAGAGGACAGAATTAAAATTAGACTTGGGAAACAACATTAATAAATCACCGGGACCAGATGGCTTGCACCCGAGGGTACTTAGGGAACTCAGTCAAGTGATTGCCAGACCGTTGTTCCTAATTTTTACTGACAGTCTATTGGCTGGAATGGTACCAGCTGATCAGAGAAAAGACAATGTAGCACCAATATTTCAAAAAGGCCCAAAATACATCCCTGGGAATTACAGACCAGTTAGCCCAGTGTTTCTCAACTCCAGTCCTCAAGGCGCCCCAACAGGTCATGTTTTCAGGCTCTCCATTAGTTTGCACAGGTGATTTGATCAGTTTCACTGGCTTAGTAATTACCACATTCATTTCATCTGAGGGAAATCCTGAAAACATGACCTGTTGGGGCGCCTTGAGGACTGGAGTTGAGAAACACTGAGTTAGCCAAACATCAATAGTATGTAAACTCTTGGAGGGGATGATGAGGGACCATATACAAGATTTTAGTAATGAGAACGGTATCATTAGCAGTAATCAGCATGGATTCATACAGAATCGTTCTTGCCAAACCAATCTATTAACCTCCTATCAGGAGGTGAGTTACCATCTAGATAAAGGAAGGCCCGTAGACGTGGTGTATCTGGATTTTGCAAAAAGTCCATTGGCATGGACCATAGGGTGAGTACATGGATTGAAAACTGGCTACAAGGGCGAGTTCAGAGGGTGGTGATAAATGGGGAGTACTCAGAATGGTCAGAGGTGGGTAGTGGGGTTCCCCAGGGTTCTGTGCTGGGACCAATCCTATTTAATTTGTTCATAAACAATCTGGAGGATGGGATAAATAGTCAATCTCTGTATTTGCAGATGATACTAAGCTAAGCAGGGCAATAACTTCTCAGGATGTGGAAAATGTGGATGTGTTACTCAGCTGTTGATGATATCCTGCTCGTCAATCCTGCCTACTTAAGCCGTCCACTCCAGAGGATCTCTGCCTTCGCCTTGGTCAACATCACAGAAACTATCTCCTGCGATCCTGTTCAAGACTTGCTTTGCTGACATCCCTTCTGGCTCCAGATTCTGTTTGCTGTTCCACTACATTGATCCCTGACTTCTGATTTAACTGTACTTTTGTCTTGGCCTGATTTCATGGTTTCTGACAGTTTTTTCCTGAGTTCCCTCACGCGTGTCCGGTAAGAGTAAAGTATGCTTCAAGCGAGGAAGAAGGGAGAGAATTTTGCAATGCAGCAGAGCGAATAAGCCACACGGGTCTACCATTTTGGACTCCAACTCGAAGTTGGAGTAGCTAGAGGCCTGAGGTATCCAGTTTAAACCCACTCTCAGGAGGCAAGACAAGTTATAAACTCTGATATTGGACAGGCTGACCCCCCCCCCCTTAGTAGGGGTATCTCAAAAGAGGATTTCATATTTCTCTAAGTCCCCCCTGTACCCCCACAACCAATTGATCAAGGTTGTGGGTAACAAGCCCTTTTCTCCATCAACATGGGCCTTCAAGATGAGAGAACCTTCCCTCCTCCTAGGTGTAGTTTTCCAGGTAAAGAGACTCTGGGGTTGGGTGGGAAGGGATTAGCTGCGTATAAAAATATGAAAAAGAATGATCTCTGTGACTGAGAATTATATCCAGGTTTTTGGTCAACTTCGCATATCACTTGGCTTTAAAATGTCTGCTATAATGGGGTGGGACTTACAGCTCTGGTGGGGTTGCCCCTCCAGTGGATTTCCCAACAGATATAAAAAAAATAAAGCTTTCCAACATTTCGGACAAAACAGTTTTTTTTAGCTCAACTTTCTGTAATCTTCCAAGAAGTCGAGTGGAAATATATAGCGGTGATTTCCTAATCCTCCTTATGTCTGCATGGAGACCTTGAGAAATAGACCTCTGGCTAGATTTACAATATCAATACCAACACAGTGAACTGTGAATTAACAGCCCACACTAAATCCTCCAATAAAATGCATGGATCCTGTAAAATAAAGTAATAAACTTCTCCAACACCTTTATATTTAGTCCAGTCACAATACGGCTTTTTTATGGCTTACAAGTTTATGCACGCTTTGTATGCTGAGTTGGGCAGAACTAATTTAATTGCCGGACAAGTCACTGAATTATAACGCACCAGAAGTTATTTAAAGTGCTCCAGTCAAGTCTTAAACACTGATAAAGCAAACTGCATTTTGCTGGCTTTTTTTTTTTTTTTACATCAGTTTTTGGGACTAACTGGAGCACATTGGACCACCAACCCAGATTGTGTTCAAGGCCTACAACTTCCACCAGGCATCAAGGTAAAAAGTGATCACATACCTATAAAGAATGTACAGTAGTTATGTATTTAGAAAAAAGGGGAAAAGTACCGCGCTAGTACTCCAAAATAATGTAGCAGCCAGCACAACAATAAACAAAATGTGTAATAAATGGTACTAATGGTACTAATGTGCACAACCCTTGGCTGGTGATACCCAAGTGAACACAACACTTATTGGCATAAGCGTATCTAATAGCAGGTAAAACTGTATGAACTGCGGAATCAGCAGTAAAAGTGCAAAGTGAACCAAACAATAGAAAGTGTCTAGGTCAGTGATGGTGAACCTTGGAACCCCAGATGTTTTATAACTACATTTCCCATGATGCTCATGCGCTTTGCTGTAGTTAAGCATTATGGGAAAAGTAGATCCAAAACATCTCGGGGTGCCAAGGTTCACCATCACTGGTCTAGTCCAAACATAATATCTCACAGAGATTGTACATAATCCACCTGAAGAATCAAATGGATAACCGTGTAACAATTAAAGAAAAGTTTAAATAATTAAAATGTCCAAGACATCAATGAGTACAACGTGCAGAGGGAAAAGAAAAAAGTATAAAAAAACATGCAATGAAAAATACATGAAAAGGAAAAGATCATATAGTGATCCAATGAAGGAAGAATGATATCCCAGTGCCGGCAGAGATGGTCACATGAAGTAAGGAGATATCCACCACTGATTAGGTGAAGGCATACCGGAGCATGTGGGCTCAACAAGGATTATGCCCAATGGGCCAAACGAGCTGGAGGTGTACCCACTCCAATAGAGGGGAGCTTTCAAACGAATCTACGTTGGCCACGGTGAAAAGCGATCCCTCAGGTCTCGTAGTGGCTGGATCTTGATAAGGTCAGCAATGGTGGGCCAAAGGCAAACTGTGTCTATTTCCCATAAGGCATTATTTCCTGCTACCCTAGGGTGGCCTTGCTTATTTTATTGTATATTGGAACCAGCCTTCCCAAAGAGGCTCATTTTTCCAAGGACTCAGAAATAGACACCGTTTGCTTTTGGCCCACCATTGCTGACATTATCAAGGTCCAGCCGTTACGAGACCTGAGGGATCACTTTTCACCGCGGCCAACGCAGAGTGGCGTGGAAGCTCCCCTCCCGTGAGGCTGACGTGCTGACATTATCGCGCCTATCTGGTGGAGCCGGTGCCAGCCGGCTGTGTTTCTATGATCGTTAATTCCACTTTCTTGTAAGTGCATTTTATTAGTCTTAAATAAATCTTTGTTACATTTTTACACTATGGAGAGTCTTCTTGGTTTTCTGGGTAACGTCTGACCCACCATCCTGGTGGTTGATGCTCGAGTCTCCCCGGTCGTTTTTGGTGTCCTATACAAGTTGCCCTCCCTGTGGATTTCCAGCATCTCCCCGGACAGAGGCCCTGGCTGGGTAATTCGCCGCAGGCTTACCAAAGCTTGCCTTTTGGTAAGCGCGCATTCTATGTGGTGGAGGTGCCCTGTCCTTGAGAGGTGTATTTCACAAGAACCTACATTGATGTCTTTATGGACTGTTGACCAATGTTTCACGTCATTTTGTGGTTTTGTTCACTCACCTTCACTGCTGGGACTTTTTTGTTTTTTATTTATTTTTTATTTCTTCAGCGCTGTCACATCTGTTATCTGTGTTTGTGTGTATTTCACAATTTTCATAGCTGCTTCACTTTATATATTTTTTTTTTTTTTTTTCGATTTTTTGGTTTCCTTAGCGCGGTAAATTCTAATCTTCTTATTTTAATTATTTAACCTTTTCTTTAATTGTTACACCTTTATCCATTTGATTCTTCATTATGTACAATCTCTGTGAGATATTTTGTTTGCACTAGACACTTTCTATAGTTTGGTTCATGTTGCACTTTTACTGCTGATTCTGCAGTTCATACAGTTTTACCTGCTATTAGATACGCTTATGCCAATAAGTGTTGTATTCACTTGGGTATCATCAGCCAAGGGTTTTGCACATTAGTACCGTGTCTATTTCATAGGTACATTTCACCTACTAGCGATGCACTTATTTTTGCCATGTATTTATGTAATGATAATGTAGCACCTACCCCAAAAACTGCTGCTGATGTTTGGGTCCCTTGGTTCAGGATTCTACCTACCCAGCAATCCCACACCAAGGCCGGGGGGGGGGGGGCGATGTTTATTGCAGCAATACACAATATTTTAACAACCAATGAATGAAAAGGCAACAAACACTTCAAGTATGTGAAACAGTTTGAAAAAACGTATACAGTGCCTTGAAAAAGTATTCATACCCCTTGACATTTTCCACATTTTGTCATATTACAACTAAAAAACATTAATGTATTTTATTAGGATTTTATGTGATGGACCAACACAAAGTGGCACGTAATTGTGAAGTGGAAGGAAAAATTATAAATGTTTTTCAACATTTTTTACAAATAAATATGTGAAAAGTGGGGGGGGGGGGCATTTGTATTTAGCCCCCTTTACTCTGATACCCCTAAATAAAATCTAGTGGAACCAATTGCCTTCAGCAGTCACCTAATTAGTAAATAAAGTCCACCTGTGTGTCATTTAATCTCAGTATAAATACAGCTGTTCTGTGAAGACCTCAGAGGTTTGTTAGAGAAACTTAGTGAACAAACAGCATCATGAAGGCCAAGGAACACACCAGACAGGTCAGGGATAAAGTTGTGGAGAAGTATAAAGCAGGGTTAGGTTATAAAAAAATCTCCCAAGCTTTGAACATCTGACGGAGCTCTGTTCAATCCATTATCGGAAAATGGAAAAAGAGTATGGCACAACGGCAAACCTACCAAGACATGGCCGTCCACCTAAACTGACCGGCCGGGCAAGGAGAGCATTCATCAGAGAAGAGCCAAGAGGTCCATGGTAACTCTGGAGGAGCTGCAGAGATCCACAGCTCAGGTGGGAGAATCTGTCCACAGGACAACTATTAGTCGTGTTCTCCACAAATCTGCCCTTTATGGAAGAGTGACAAGAAGAAAGACATTGGTGAAAGAAAGTCATAAGAAGTCCTGTTTGTAGTTTGTGAGAAGCCATGTGGAGGACACAGCAAACATGTGGAAGAAGGTGATCTGGTCACATGAGACCAAAATTCAACTTTTTGGCCTCTTTTTGGGGAAAACTAACACTGCACATCACCCTGAACACACCATCCCCACCGTGAAACATGGTGGTGGCAGCATCATGTGGTGGGGATGGTTATCTTCAGCAGGGACAGGGAAGCTGGTCAGAGTTGATGCGAAGATGGATGGAGACAAATACAGGACAATCTTAAAAGAAAACCTGTTAGAGTCTGCAAAAGACTTGAGACTGGGGCGGAGGTTCACCTTCCAGCAGGACAACGACCCGAAACATCCAGCCAGAGCTACAATGGAATGGTTTAGATCAAAGCATATTCATGTGTTAGAATGGCCCAGTCACAGTCCAGACCTAAATCCCATTGAGAATCTGTGGCAAGACATGAAAATTGCTGTTCACAGACGCTCTCCATCCAATCTGACAGAGCTTGAGATATTTTACAAAGAAGAATGGGCAGAAATGTCCTCTCTAGATGTGCAAAGCTGGTAGAGACATCCCCAAAAAGACTTGTAGAGAAAGGGGGTTCTACAAAGCCATACAAATGCCCCCCCCCCCCCCCCACACACACACACACTTTTCACATATTTATTTGTATCATTTATCATTTTCCTTCCACTTCACAATTATGTGTCACTTTGTGTTGGTCTATCACATAAAATCCCAATAAAATACATTTACGTTTTTGGTTGTAACAAGACAAAATGTGGAGAATTTCAAGGGGTATGAATACTTTTTCAAGGCAATGGGCAATAAACAAGTGGACCAGTGAATGACCCCCAATCCCTATACTGGGTAAGGCTCTGTCTAGGGGGGCAATATAATGACAATGATCCAGCAGTCTTTGTCAAACCCTTCCCTACTGGCCAGCATGTTTGGAGCGCTCATACAAAGTTCTTCTGAGCGTAGGCGCCTGCACTGTGTCCCAAGGATACAACACCACTCCTCTTTAGTGGGCTGTAGACGGGGTTTCGCCGGTGGTCTCTCACCAACTACTTGGGGTGACGTCTGGTCTCCCTCCGTTCTTCTCTGGTGACTCAGTGAAGTCAGCTGCAGTGACAATCAGGCGGCAGCACCAGTCAGAGACAGTGGCACCCCCCACCTATACACACAGCACATAAGCTAGGGTTAGGGTATAAGTGTTTATTCACTTTTTCCCCATCGCGGGTGTTTCTACTACACTAATGCTGCCTCCCCCTCCCTGGGTGCCCCCAACGCAAGCTGCTTGCTCTGGCGGGAACTTGTGCCTGCTCGCTCCAGAGCCAATGGCTCCTGCTGCTATGTCTCAGCCAATGAAGAGGGAGAGACCCGGGAGAGCAGCTGCACTCATCCACATCGCTGGTTCAGGAAGTATTAGGGGGTCTGAGGGGGACCACTGCGCACTGAAGGTTTTTTATCATCATGCATAGAATGCATAAAGGTAAAAAAACCTTCAGCCTTTACAACCCCTTTAACAATCAGGAAAGGAGGATTAAAATAAGCCCTCACTGACTGTGACGAACGGGGTGTCAGACCGCTGCCCTTCACACCAACTCATGAGAAAGGACCGGTCGACCTCACACCGCGCTGTCACTGATTAACCAACGATGACACTCTCAGCCTCATCCCATCTACGTTGTACCCAAACAAAATTGATGTTCTCTTTTCCCCACAAATCGAGTTTTCTTTTGGTGGTATTTGATCACATCTGCGGTTTTTATTTTTTGCGCTATAAACAAAAAAAGACCAACAATTAAAAAAAAAAAAAAAAAAAATGTTTTTACTTTCTACTATAATATGTATCCAAAAAAAATATATAAAAAACTAATTTATTCATCGGTTTAGGTTGATATATATTCTTCTACGTATTTATGGTAAAAAAAAAAAATCGCAATAGGCGTATCTTGATTGGTTTGCGCAAAAGTTATCGCATCTACAAACTATGGGATAGATTTAGGGACTTTTATTTTTTTTTTGCACTGATCAATGTAAAAATATCACTGGCAGGGAAGGGGTTAACACTAGGGGGCGATCAAGGGGTTAAGTGTGTTCCCTCAGCTTGTTCTAAATGTAGTGGGGATGGGCTTACTGGAACATGACCGAGATCACTGTTCCACTGTTGTCATCTGGCAGAATGGGGAATCGCCTTGTTTACCTAGGCAGCTCCCCGTTCTACCTCTCCTCACTGTGATCGCGGGGCACCGGCGGACAGCAAGTCCGCGGGCCGCTATCCTCCCTGCACGCCGTCAGGTACGTCAGTTCGCTTAGGAGAGTCAACCTGTCGCAGTATATCTGCGTGAGCTGGTCAGCAAGTGGTTAATCATGAAAAGTTCAAAATGGTGCAAATAAAATATTTACAGAAAAGGAGTATCACAAAGTAATAAAGAGAAAATGAAGCAACAGAGGAGTAAAAAGGAGTTGAAAATGAAAAAATACTTGCAAGTCCTGGATTCAGCAGACTTTGGTCCATGAGCAAGGTGATCTATTGAATATCATAACTTGAGAGATCGTCCTTCGTTTGATACACAAGAGCTCTCAGAATGTGGTTGCATTCCACTTTTCTTCACATCGAGGGCTGGTGTTGACAGACATATTCGGACCAATCATCTGGTCTAAGGCGTTGTTGTTGGGATGTCATTATGTTTATGACCAAGTCCCAGATATAGTTTTATATAGGCATTTATATCTCTGAATACCTTCAGTTTACAGTCTGCTAACATGCATATTATTGTCCAGCATGAAATTTGCTTCAGAATGAATATAAATACGACAGGTTACAAATGTCTACTTTACCTAAGAGAGTAAAGGGTTCAATTTGTTCCCCATATGGTCTGACATATGGGTGTTTGGACTTGAAACATTACAAATTAACTTAGAAAAGTAGATATGTCCTTTACTATGGCTGTGCTGTTAATATTTTATGAGTTATGACATATACTGAAGGTTTAGTCTTTGCTAATAACCAGTTAATCAGGAATGTGTATTGGCCCTTCCCCCCAGCTGAGCTATTTACGACAGGGTATCTGCTCCAACTTGAGATACTCTGGCTTGTTGAGTCTGACATTTTTTTCAGGTTTCAGCATGGCTAACAGTTTGTGTGTCACGGTACTACTTACAGTGAGCCCACAGGCTAGCAGGTGACACGGGATCCTTCAGGGCGTGGAGTCTAAGGGCCAGTCGGTATTCTGCCAGGGACCCCCTCAAGAGGGTTTGGGCTTAGCTGCGTGCTGACCCCAGGTCACGACCCCCGAGTTCACCCTGCTTGCTAGGGAAGTACCAGAAGACACTGTCAGACAAGGATGTTTGGATGGATGAAGAAAAAGGAGAGCCGGATAGCGAGCCAAGGTCAGGGCCGGCTGCAGACATCGTAATCAGAACAAGTTAAGTCCTTACACAAGAGATCAGTTCACGAGAGGTCAGGTTAAGGCAGGTTACACGAAGGGAGCTTCAGAACCAAAATGTTGCTCAAGCAACCACTAGCTGGTCAGAAAGGATTTAAATAGAGAAACACATGAGGGGCTGGACAGGAAGTAGCAGGAAGGAATCATATATTAAGCAACAGGTGGAGCCGGCAACACCCATAGCTGCAGAGTGCAGCAGAGCTGAACATAATATGGTGGAAACAACAGGTGCCAGCCGGCCTACAGCAGTAAAGGTGAGACCCAGATCAGCTCCACAGCTGATCTGTGACATTGTGTATTGCATGAACTGGAGGAGAAGGGAGAGCCAAGGTCACTGTGGCTATGCCCCTTCTTATGACAGAATGGCTGAGACATGAACAAACTGGAAGTCGCATAAAGCTTTTCATGGGCCCAATGCGCACAACCATTAAGCTGACCTCTCTAGCTGCATGTACAGTGAAGTAATTATCCCTCAAAGATCACACAAGAGACTGTGAAGTCAGGTTTCAGGGGGTTTCCAATGTAGCATCGGCTGGTGGGCTCTTTAAGCCATTCAGCAGAACATTCCCTTCTGCAAGAGTTTGTTGTTTCCACCATGTTGGTAATGGACAGTACATGGAGAGAGGAGAACAGAAGAGGACTTTGACTGTCTGCTGTCACAGCATAGGGGAAAGCCCACCCCTAGCAACGAGGAGGGGAGGGTTCTGGTTGGCTGCTGCCATGACTGGACGGTAAACTCTACTAAAAAGAGAGCTGCTGTATGCTTTTTTTGGGCAGAGTGTGCTGAAAATCCATGTGCTGTTGTGTCAAGGTATCAAGCTGTTTCTGGAGCAGAGCAGAACTGAGCAGAGTTCTATGGATCAATGGCGTCCCTAGGGGGGGGGCAGAGGGGACCCTAACCCCCCCAACATTATGCTGTGCCCCACCATGTGCCCCCCAATTAAAAAAAAATATATATTTTTTTTAACAAAAAGGCAATGTCTTTTTGTTTGCATTCATAGCGGATGTGCCGCATCTTACTCAGGCCGCCGCTGGAGTAACACAGTCTCTATTGAGAGGGAAAGCATCCCCAGTCAGCTCCTGCGGGTGATTCCTCCCTCTGCTTGCTGACACTGCATATTGTGATCGCTCACAGAACCACGGCTGCCCGATCTGCTTCTTCTCCTGCATCCTCATTGGCAGGGAGAAGAGCGAGTTCCATGAAGGACTCCACCAGGACTCTCAGTTACTGAAAAAACAGACTGATTTCTCCCGTCCTTAGGACAGGAGAACCAGCCTGTAAATTCCAAGAGATGCCAGACCAGCACTGTCAATAGCAGGAGCAGGACAGCAAGAGGAGGCTGGGGAACCCCACAGTGGCAGAACACCAGGGCCATAGGAGCAGCCAGTGAGGAACAGACTTTGCAGACTGAGAGTATTGGTGTGGTGAGAGGTCTATGGGCCACCACTGCGTGTTACTTGACTCTCATTTGCTAATCTGGTGTGCTGCTAAGAGTGGAGGTGTGCCATGGTGGAACATACCATTGTTTGCTCCACCGGGACAATTAAAGGACTTCACTGCTGGCAGGACTGTAGCTAAATCTTCCACCAGCCAGTGGTGTAGTCAGGGATCAAGAGTATTAGTTAGGCCATTCTTCTTTACAGTCAGTGGAGCGTTGCGTTGTCATTCAGCATGTGAGCTAATATCTAACACTACCTTTGTTGTAATTTGTTTAACCTAAATTTCCTTATGGGGTCCCTGTTCTAATAAAGTCCCTTTAACTGTAACTGGTATGTCTTTGATTGCAGAGTCCAAGTACTAGGTGGGTCACCAGAACTATGAGGGTAGAAGACCCAGCAGTTTCTGGGTCCAATTTTCAGTTCTCAATTGTTTCATCCTATCTATTTAAAATTCTGAGAACATTTACATGCCATAAATGCCTTAGAACCGTTCCAGAGATCTCCATCTGCATCCATTTCCTTTTGCCTGTGTCTACAATTGATTTTACTCTCTCAATATCTCTCTATGCAGCACTGAGAACAGAGAGTCTAAGTGAAGACAAGCGATGAGCCTGAGTTCATGAACACATCCTTGGCATCCCTTTATCTGAACATGTTCCTCCCTGCTGGCCACTGGATGGTGCAGAATTTAGCTGTGCTGTTAATTTCTGTTCCAGAAGCAGGTCTGAAAATGTAATCAAACAACTAATGGAAGTGCACACTAAACTGTATAGCTAAAGTCTACTCTACACCATGCAGTGTCCAGCTCTCGCCCTAGAATATGCATGTCTAAAGGGTGGACGGGGATGTGTTCTTTCATTTTTCCAATCAGCATGAAGTCGATTTATTACTCCTCCTGTTATCGATAGCCAGAAGACAGCAGTTTCAGCTACAGGGATGGACTAAGCATAATAATGTAATGAATATGACTTTAGAACTCCTGTAACTTCTCCACAAGGCCTATAGCTACAGAGGTGAATGTGGGTGTGTTGTGATGTGCTTTTACTGCTTTTGTGGATCACAGGAGTGCACTTACATTTGTTCTCCTGTGACCCAGAATCAGCCGACAGCAGGTTTCGTCCACTGTCGGCTGATGTCACAGAGCCACTGAGAGTCAGAAAGCCAGAGGTTCCCACCCCCTCTCCAGCCTGGTGCTCCAGGGAGTGCTGGAGGGGCATAGCAGAGAGTGGGGACTGACAGTCACTGCTCTCTGCTCAGAGCGGACTGTACACTGAGCAATCACTGGTCCTGAGTTCTCGGGCTTAGAGTCAGTGGTGGACCGCTGCAGCATCACATCAATGCTGCAGCCATAGAGGTGAGTATATATGCTTGTTTTTTTTGTTTTGTTTTTGTGTTTTGCCACACTTTTCCTTTAAGGGTTATCCAGGGCCTGGACAAGGGGTGGGCAGAATGGGCTGCTGCCCTGGGCGCAGCGTGTTCTGTAGGGATGGGCGCGCCACAAGTTCCTTCTACTATAAGGTTGACAGGAGCATTGACAGCGGCATCACTACTTCTGTCAGCCCAGCACTAGAAGCAACAAGGAGAGCCAGGAAGAGTAGCAGGCTGTGCTTTTTCTCCTCCTCCTCCTCATAAGTGTGCACATAATGAAGGTGTGGGGGGGGGGGGCGCAATTTGCCATCTTTGCCCTGGGCCCTGGATGATCTTGTCTTGGCACTGGGGTTATCTGGGCTAGTGACTAGCCAGTTTTATTTTCTGCTCTTTTAAAAATTTCTGTGGAACGTTGAAAATGGTCTTCATTGAGCATTATGGAAAGTCTCTTGCAGAGTTGATTGCAAAAAGACCCAGCAGAGTACTGACAAAGAAGACGCATAGGAACTAAAGCACTTCTAATTTTAGAACTGGTAAATCACCGTCTCTTTTAGACTAGAAGTTCTAAACACCATTATAGCCTAGGATGAAGATATAACCAGCTCAGCTCATCTTCATCTTATTTTATAACCACCTCAGGTAAGTGAAAAGTCTTCTCATTGTCTGCGATCCTCAGATGACTCCTCAACAACTTTAATATAACTTGCAGTATCGCACTTACTCATTATGTTCTGAGGACACAGCTACATGATTGACCACATCCAATGTATCAACATTTAATTAATTTATATAAATGCCAAAAATAACAAAGATAGCAAAGAACATCGCTTCCCTCCAGTCCTCTTGTCCCAGTTCTGCACAAATAGCATGGCCATTATAAAACATTATGGTGCTCTTCAAGCTTCTCCTCTCTGTAGAGACCAAAACAACTAGGCCAGTGTTTCTCAACTCCAGCCCTCAAGGCGCACCAATAGATCATGTTTTCAGGCTTTCCATTATTTCGCACAGGTGATTTGATCAGTTTCACTGCCTTAGTAATTACCACAGCCTTTTCATATGAGGGAAATCCTGAGAACATGAACTGTTGGGGCGCTTGAGGACTGCAGTTGAGAAACACTGAACTAGGCAATGCATCTGTTAACTAACCTGTAACCAACCCAATTTGCCAAACCTAACCGGCTGACTATACCAATCACCTAATTTGTGGCCAAAGATGGGTGTGGTTACTCATTGTCATGGTGAATGTGGATCGCTTTCTAATTTTTATTCGGTCTATTGCTCCTAATGGCTTTTCACAGCTTCTTAAGTGTCACAATGTACTGCTCGCTGGTCACAGTACAGCCACCTTCCAAAAAATCAAGGAGAATGATGATCTTGTCATCCAAACAACAGTAACCTTGACTTGACTATGGTAAGACAGATGCAAACTGCCTATACCTATAATACCATAACCCTACTTCACCTAAAAAAAACAGACGACACCCATTTTGGAGTAAATTGGCCTCACCGGCCATTTTATTAACATTTAACCTTAACATTTATTTACAAACAATCGTTTCACAGATACATTGTAACCGTGTTGAGGATCATTGAAGGCACTGAGCAAATTTTCTTCAAATCAGCGTGGCCACACAGGGTCCCCAGACGCTGCACGCCGTCTCGAGGACCATACCACTCTGCACCTTCCCATGCTGATACCCATCTTCCAATGCCAGTTAAACCTCGGTTAACTGGCATCAACCGAGGATCCCATACCAAGATGGTTCCCCACTTATGCCATATTGGTCTTACTTTCGAATGCCTCCAAAGATCCCCAACCGCTACCCCTTAAAATAACCAACATACATACAGTCAAACCAAATTATTAGGGCGGGAGGGTTGGAGCTCCTTCTTCCTCCAGTGACCTGTGACTGAACCACCGGACCCAGGCCCCTCCTACGCCAGGGAATAAACTTACTGAAGCCACCCCCTACCCTGGCCAGCTACACTCCCCCAAAATTTAACCCCTATAACTGCTGTTTTGCCCTGCTACCCTGTCATGCCAGCTCTGCGCCTAGGCTTGCGTCTTGCTGCAGGCTTCTCTTTCTGTGTCTATTGCTGGCTCTTAGGCCTTGGGGAAGAGGTGTAATGCCATTCCGAGTACTGATTTTTCATTTTCGAATCATAAAGATATCCCCACATTTCATCCCCTGTCAGATTAGCATAAAACATCTTCAATGGCTTTAAACGCAGACCAGAGCAAAATTCCACCCTTCCCTCCTTCAAATCTGGTGTCAACTGCCAACATACCCACTTTGTACACACTTTCTGTTATCCTAAGTCTACGGCCATCTTCTGTATGGCATTGTGACCACAGTCCAGTTACGCAGCCGACTCCCTGATTGTGACTCACTGATACACGTGAATCAATTCGTTGATAATGATCGTAGTTGATGGTCTCCCACTACATGGTTTGCCTTCATTCCTGGTTTCCTGTCTTTAAACTTCTTCATCCACCATTGCACATTGCTGTTGTCAATGGTGTCATCTCTGTAAACAGTTTAAAAGTGTCCCCTATGGATATTTTTAAGTACCGCAGTTTGTCGCCATTCCATGAGCGTGCGCAATCTTAAAGCGTGACATGGTAGGTATCTATTTACTTGGTGTAACTAAAATAATTAGTAGATAAATAATAAATAAAAAATAATGGATTCCAAGAAGCAACATGTCATCATTGAGTTCTTGATGAAGGAGGGGTTCAGGCTGTCCAACATCCACAGAAGGCTGGAAAGCCTGCACTCCTCCTTCATCAAGAACTGATGATGACATGTTGCTTCTTGGAATCCATTATTTATTTTGTATTCAATATTTATTTACTAATTACTTTAGTTACACCGAGTAAATAGATACCTAACTTGTCACGCTTTAAAATTGCTCACGCTCGTGGAATGGCAACAAACTACGGTACTTAAAAATATCCATAGGCTGCACTTTAAAAATGTTTACAGGTTACATGTTTAGAGTTACAGAGGAGGTTTAGCAATAAAATTATTGCCTCACCCTATCATTCGTGGTGATACCTCACATGTGTGGTGCAAATACACTTTACATATGTGTGCACTACTTACATATGCATTGGCTTCTGCACACGAGCACAGACGGATGGGGTGCTTTGAAAACAATTTTCGCATTTATTTAACTTTTTATTCTTATACTGCCCCTTTAATTTTTTTTATCACTTTTATTCCTATTACAAGGAATTTAAACATCCCCTGTAATAGAAATAAGGGATGACAGGTCCTCTTTATGGAGAGATCTGGAGTCAAAAATACCCCAAATCTCTTCTTTACCTTTAAAAGCAAAAGTTTGGTCCGTTGCTATAAAAAAAAATAGCTTTCTTCAGCCCTAGACTAGAAGTTATGTCATGACGTCGCTTCGGTCCTCCTAGGCTA
The DNA here is from genome assembly GCA_037952925.1 of Lithobates clamitans. Taxonomy (NCBI): domain Eukaryota; kingdom Metazoa; phylum Chordata; class Amphibia; order Anura; family Ranidae; genus Lithobates; species Lithobates clamitans. Next base: position 703,770 of record JBBGZY010000146.1, read on the forward strand.
TAGAGGTGATCAGAGATGATCTAGTCTCTCTTTGCCTCTGTGACCAGCCGGCCACACAGTCACATGGTTTCTCGGGCTTGCCGATGCAAGCGGTACGCCCAAGAAACACCGGTGAGTGGTTCAAAACAATCCAGTGGCTAATGAGTCGCCCGGATCACTTTCATGAGAAAGCCAGCCGCCGGCTGAAAAAAAAAGATACCGGGGTTATGTTAGCCATAACCTCGGTAAACCTCTTTCAAACTGCAATGTATATATATATATATATATATATATATATATATATATATATACACACACACATGCCAGGGTCCTGGGTGTAATCCTTGACTCTGACCTCTCCTTCAGCCCCCACATCCAATCACTGGCTAAATCCTGCCGCCTTAACCTCCGCAACATCTCCAGAATTCTAAAAAATATAAATAAACGTGCCTGCGCTGAAAAAACAGATATATCCCAATAGTTGGGAGGTGCATATATAGTGTAAAACTATACTACAAAATTTCAATATAAAAAAAAAAAAAAAAAAATGCTAGTAATATATAAATTATAGAATGAATACAATCCTTATATAAAAGTATCCCATAAAGTGCAACATGCAAAAAAAAAACAATATATATATGTGGTTATAAATATAAGATCAAAGTGCAAAATCCAGTGTCCACATTTAAAAAGTTCAATTCATTGATATCAACACATAAAGTGCAAGTAAGTGGTGTCCACAAAAAACAGTGTTCCTCATGCCCCTCCTTAATGGTGTTCACAATCCAACATGCTTCAGTGCTCTCCTGTGACCCCCCACTTGTGCTTGCACTCACCTTTGAGCGTGTGACACGGTAATTAAACGGTGTCTAAACACGCATTGGAGCCACCCCTTGGGCTCATACAGGATATGCTGGTATAAACTCCACCACTCTCAGATGTCATCAGATAGTCTCACATACAAGAAAGAAAAAAGCTCCATAGTGTGATACAGTAGGGATTTATTTAAAATATATTAAAACTTCCCTCCAGGATCCCCCAGAGGAAGGCACGTGATCCATGTGCCGAATACGCGTCGGGGAGGGGTAGGACGGAGCTGTCAGCAACAGAGGTGGATGAGGAACGACACACCGCACGCCATACAAACGCTTGTTTTATACAAACACTCTCTGGAAAGATTGGTGCACTCACGCACCTACATAATGTGAGTACCCTCCTGGAGGGAAGTTTTAATATATTTTAAATAAATCCCTACTGTATCACACTATGGAGCTTTTTCTTTCTTGTATGTGAGACTGATGACATCTGAGAGTGGTGGAGTTTATACCAGCATACCCTGTATGAGCCCAAGGGGTGGCTCCAATGCGTGTTTAGACACCGTTTAATTACCGTGTCACACGCTCAAAGGTGAGTGCAAGCACAAGTGGGGGGGTCACAGGAGAGCACTGAAGCATGTTGGATTGTGAACACCATTAAGGAGGGGCATGAGGAACACTGTTTTTTGTGGACACCACTTGCTTGCACTTTATGTGTTGATATCAATGAATTGAACTTTTTAAATGTGGACACTTGATTTTGCACTTTGATCTTATATTTATAACCACATATATATATATTGTTTTTTTTGCATGTTGCACTTTATGGGATACTTTTATATAAGGACTGTATTCATTCTATAATTTATATATTACTAGCATTTTTTTTTTTTTGTAGTATAGTTTTACACTATATATGCACCTCCCAACTATTGGGATATATCTGTTTTTACAGCGCAGGCACGTTTATTTATATTTTTTGGTTTATGCACGCAATGAAACGTGGTTAGTGTTTGCAGCTTATCTATATTTGTTTCACCTCACAGAGGCATCAGTCCATCTTTGACCCCCACATAATTAATCTCCAGAATTCGACCCTTCCTGACTAATGACACCACAAAGCAACTTATTCACTCCTTGATTATTTCCCGCCTTGACTACTGCAACTCTCTCCTTAATAGCCGACCTTCAAGCAGGCTCCTCCCCCCTTCAGTCTATTATGAATGCTGCTGCTAGACTAATACACCTCACTAATCGATTCGTGACTGCTGCTCCTCTCTGCCAATCCCTTCACTGGCTTCCCCTCCCCCACCGTGTAAAATTCAAAATGCTAACCATAACATACAAGGCCATTCACAACATCGCCCCCATCTACATCACCAACCCAAATTGTCCCCTCCGTTCCTCCCAGGACCTCCTGCTCTCTGGATCCCTTGTTACCTCCTCTCCATGCTCACTTTCAGGACTTCTCCAGTGCCTCTCCCATCCTCTGGAACTCTCTGCCCCAGTATGTCCGGTCAGCCCCTAACCTGTCCACCTTTAGGAGATCCCTGAAAACTCATTTATTTAGGAAAGCCTATCCCACACCCTCCCAACTGTCCCCGAGCCACCCCCATCAAATCATTCCTCGCATCTACTACCTTTTGTACCACCACTCCTCCCTTTAGAATGTAAGCTCTACGAGCAGGGCCCTCCTGTCCCTTCTGTATTGAAATGTACTGTAATTGTGTTGTCCCCCCACTACATTGTAAAGTGCTGCGTTAAATGTTGGCGCTAAATAAAACGCGTTTAATAATAATATATACGTATTGCGCTCGGCAAGTGGCTACAGTCAATATGTTACGGCCATATCATATGAAACCTATCAACCAAGAATTAAAGCATAGCGATGTAATATTCTGTGAGGATACCAGAGATGGTCAGAATATTTATCTTATATGAGAGATGCATTCAATAAAGCATTATAATTTTGGATGTAAAGCCGTGGCCAAAAGTTTTGAGAATGACACAAATATTAATTTTCACAAAGTCTGCTGCCTCAGTGTTTTCAGACCTTTTTGTCAGATGTTACTATGGGATACGGAAGTATAATTACAAGCATTTTATAAGTGTCATAGGCTTTTATTGACAATGATATGAAGTTTATGCAGAGAGTCAATATTTGCAGTGGTGATCCTTCTTTTTCAAGACTTCTGAACCCCCCCCGTCATGCTGTTACTCAACTTCTGGGCTACACCCGACTGATGGCAGGCCATTCTTGCATAATCAATGCTTGGAGTTCGTCAGAATTTTTTTTTGTTCACCTGCCTCTTGAGGATTGACCACAAGTTCTCAATGGGATTAAAGGGGTTGTAAAGGTAAAATTTTTTTCACCTTAATGCATTATATGCATTAAGGTGAAAAAACTTTTGACAATACCGCCGTCCCCAGCCCCCCGTTTTACTTACCTGACACCTCGAATTTCCGCTGCTCATTCCCGTCATCTCTATTGCAGCTCAGCCTGGTCGCTGATTGGCTGCAGTGGATGGATTGAAAGCAGCGCAGCCATTGGCTCGCACTGCTGTCAATCACATCCGATGAAGGGGCGCGCCGGGGGGCGGGGCCGAGTGATACAGTGAGCGGCTATAGCCGCCGGCTGTATCACGGGAGCGCGCCCGCAATAACTAACCACCATGCGAGGGAGCTCGCATTAAGGTGGTTCGGGGAGGAGCTGAAACAGCCGCCGAGGGACCCCAGAATAGCAGGTTCGGGGCTACTCTGTGCAGAACGAGCTGCACAGTGAAGGTAAGTATGACATGTTAGTTATTTAAAAAAAAAAAAAAAATTACCTTTACAACCCCTTTAAGCTCTGGGGAGTTTCCTGGCCATGGACCCAAAATTTCAACGTTTTGTTCCCTAAGCCACTTAGTTATCACTTTTGCCTTATTGCAAGGTTCTCCATCATGCTGGAAAAGGCATTGTTCATCACCAAACTGTTCTTGGATGGTTGGGAGAAGTTGCTTGGAGGATGTTTTTGTACCATTCTTTATTGATGGCAAAATTGTGAATGAGCCCATTTCCTTGTCTGAGAAGCAACCCCACTCATGAATGGTCTCAGGATGCATGTCGGTAGTGCTGACCTTTTCTTCTCCGAACAAGGGTTTTTTATGGATGCTCCAAACAATCGGAAAAGGGATTGATTAGTGAAAATGACTTTCCCCCAGTCCTCAGCAGTCCAATCCTTGGACCTTTTGCAGAATATCAGTCTGTCCCTGATGTTTTTTCGTGGAGAGAAGTGGCTTCTTTGCTGCACTTCTTGAGACCAGGCCAACCTCCAAAAGTCTTCTCCTCACTGTGCGTGCCGATCTACTCACACCTGCCTGCTGCCATTCCTGAGCAAGCTTTGCACTGGTGGTGCCCCGATCCCGCAGCTGAATCAACTGTAGGAGGCGGTCCTGGCGCTCGCTGGACCTTCTTGGGCGCCCTGAAACCTTCTTCACAAATGCAGTGGAAATGTTTTTTATGGGATTTTTATGGCAAAGAAGGACTTTACAATTCATTGCAATTCATCTGATCACTCTTCATAACATTGTGGAGTAGATGCAAATTGCCATCATAAAAACTGAGGCAGCAGACTTTGTGAAAATTAATGTTTGTGTAATTCTCAAAACTTTTGGCCACGGGCGTAGATTACTCTAGGGGTTTATTCAAAATATTCAATAATGACTTTACATTAGTGAAAACTTTACCAAAACTCTTCAAACCCCATGGTTATTCGCCATTCCCGGTGTACTGTGCTGCTACTGGTGAACCACGGCAGCTGCTCTTGCAAGCAATGCTGGCACCATCTTGATTGCATCTGGAAAGTTGAAATGCGAAAACTCCGGTCCAAAACTCGCACAAGCCGCGCTCTGACAGTAAATAATCCTCAACGCATTTCTCGCCGAGGTAACCTGAAAAAATTGCAAACCCCCTAATTATTTAGACCAGATGAAATATGCAGAGTGTCTGTTTTTTCTGTGCGGCTAGATCGTCTCGCTCACAATAAACAGATGGCAGGCAGACAGGTGAACATGCTGGGTTTTAATGTCTGTTTGATTACAAAATGAGCGCGGAGAAAATTTACAAGTCCAAAATTAAAAAGGGATGACAGTTGAAAAACTGAAGTCTGGTTCAGCTGTCTGAGTTAAGTACGGCCATCTGTAAATTATTTGTCGCTGCCTTTTGTGTGTCTTTTGCGATTTTTTTTTTTTTTTTTTGTGATGGGTCGTGAAACTTGTCTCCGTACCGAAACTTTGGTGCCTTCTGAACTTTAAAGACAGTCGCATGCTAAAGTTTGGGCACTCCTGACCTTATTTAGATAACCACTTTGCTACCAGGCCAATTTTGACACTTCGCTCCTACATGTAAAAATCTAAATTTTTCTACTAGAAAATCACTCCCAAAACATTACACTCCCAAATATTATACACAGTATAGTAGATATATATATATATATATATATATATATATACATACATACATACATATACATATACATATACATATATAAAATGAAAAAGAAACAATCCAATCGAATTTTCAGTGCAGACATTCAGCTTTAATTCAAGGGGTTGAACATAAGTATCAAAAACGAATTTTAGGAACTGCAACCATTTTTATACACAGTCCCCCCATTTTCAGGGGCTCAAATGTAATTGGAGAAATGAATATAATCATAAAAAAAGTTCATTTTTAATATTTTGTTGAGAATCCTTTACTGGCAATGACTGCCTGAAGTCTGGAGCCCATGGACATCACCAAAGACTGGCTTTCCTCCTTTCTAAAGCTTTGCCCGGCTCTTCCTACATCAGTGGTTCTTTGTTTGTGGCTCTTTGTGCCATTAGTTTTGCCTTCAGCAAGTGAAATGCTCAATTAGGTGTAGGCAGGTGATTCGGCCATTGCAGAATATTCCACTTCTTTTCCTTCAAAAGCTCCTGGGTTGCTTTTGGAGTGTGTTTTGCATCATTGTCCATCTGTACTGTGAAGTGCCGTCCAATCATTGGCTGAATCTGGGCTGACAGTATATCTCTAAACACTGAATAATTCATCTGGTTGCTTCTGTCACATCATCAATAACCATCGATGACCCAGTGCTACTGGAAGTCATGCATGCCCATGCCATCACAATGCAAGCTCTACCATGTGACCATAGATGACTTTGTGTGCTTTGGATCATGAGATGTTCCAAGCCTTCTCCACACTTATTACTTCCCGTCATTTTGGTACAGATTAATTTTAGTTTAATCCGTTCAAAGAATGCTTTTCCAGAACTGGTCTGGCTTTTTTAGATGTTTTTTGGCTTTTCTGCCAGCAGAGTGAAGCATGAAGTGCTCTAGAATTTCCATGTAGAGGGCTGCGCTGACTTTAGACTTCATAAAACACAGTGGACCAACACCAGCAGATGACACGACTCCCCATGGACCTCATGAGACTTGGATTCTGTGCCTCTCCACTCTTCCTCCAGACTCTGGGACTTTCATTCCCAAATGAAGTGCAACATTTTCCACAGTCAGTGATGATTTCGGCCATGTCATCTGCTAGTGTTGGTCCACTGTGTTTCAAGTCCAAAGTCAGCTCAGCCCTCTAGCAGGAAATTCTAGAGCACGTCATGTTTCCCTCTGCTGACCAGCTTTATGGAGATGATGATTTCATTTTCCAGCAGGACTTGGCACCTCCCACACTGCCAAAACGACCAATACCTGGTCACATGATCATGGTATCACTGTGCTTGATTGGCCAGCAAACTCGCCTGACCTAAACCCCATAGAGAATCTGTGGGGTATTGTCGAGAAGAAAATGAGAGACACCAGACCCAACGATGCAGACGAGCCGAAGGCCACTATCAAAGCAACCTGGACTTCCATCACACCTCAGCAGTGCCACAGGCTGATCTAATCCATGCCACGCCGCATTGATGCAATAATTGGTGCAAAAGGAACCCTGACCAAGTATTGAGTGCATCCTATACTGTACATGAACAGACTTTTCACTAAGTCAACATTTCTGTATTAAAAATCCTTTTTTTTATTGGTCTTATGTAGTATTATAATTTTTTGAGATACTGAATTTCCTATTGTCACTCGCTGTAAGCCTTAACCCCTTGCCGCTGAGCGTATGCAGTTACGCGGCCTCGGCTTTCGGGGGTTATACCTGGATGATGTCCGCAGCTGCAGGCATCATCCCGGTACCGGTTTTTTAGAGCGGGTGATCAACTATCCATCACAACGTCACTTCCTGTTTACTCGGCTGCTAATGGCGCCGGTTTTTAAAAAATATACAGGATTCAGAATCGTCGTTTTCAGCGATTTGAATACTTTGAAGTACAAAGGAGGGATTGGGGGTCTTTTAGACCCCCTGATCCCTCCATAAAGAGTACCTGTCACCACCTATTACTGTCAAAAGGGATGTTTACATTCCTTGTGACAGCAATAAAAGTGATAAAAAATGTAAAAAAAAAAAAAAACACAATGTAAAAAAATAAAAATACATGAAATTTAAAAAAAATAAATAAATTTTAAAGCGCCCCCGTCCCCGTGAGCTCGCGCAGCAAAGAAAACAGAAAAAAGAAATCACACATGTGAGGTATCGCCGCGATCGTCAGAGTTAGAGCAATAATTCTAGCACTAGACCTCCTCTGTAACCCTAACCTGGTAACCGTTATTTTTGTTTGTAAATGTCGCCTATGGAGATTTTTAGGTACCGTAGTTTGTCGCCATTCCACGAGCGTGCGCAATTTTAAAGCGTGACATGTTTGTTATCTATTTACTCGGCGTAACATCATCTTTCACATTATATATAAAAAATTGGGCTAACTTTACTGTTTGTTTTTTTTTAAATTCATGAAAGTATCTTTTTCCCCAAAAAGTTGCGTTTAAAAGACCGCTGCACAAATACCGTGTGACATCAAATATTGCAACAATCGCCATTTTATTCTCTAGATTCTCTGATAAAAAAAATATACATAATGTTTGGAGGTTCTAAGTCATTTTCTAGCAAAAAAAATACAGATTTTAACTTGTAAACACCAAATGGCAGAAATAGGCTTATGCCGCGTACACACGAGCGGACTTTACGGCAGACTTTGCCCGGCGGACGGAATTTCGTCGGACAATTCGATCGTGTGTGGGCTCCAGCGGACTCTGTTTTCTCAAAAGTTGGACGGACTTATGGGGCATACACACGGTCAGACTTTTCGTCTACAAAAGTCCAACGGACGCCGACGGACTAAAGCTGGCTGGTAATCCGATCGTGTGTGGGCTTCCCCGGACTTTCAGCGGACTTTTTCAGCCTCAAATCCGACGGACTTTAGATTTGAAACATGCTTCAAATCTTTACGTCGTAACTACGACGGACCCCGAAATCCGCTCGTCTGTATGCTAGTCCGACGGACAAAAACCGACGCTAGGGCAGCTATTGGCTACTGGCTATCAACTTCCTTATTTTAGTCCGGTGTACGTCATCACGTACGAATCCGTCGGACTTTTGTGTGGTCGTGTGTAGGCAAGTCCGTTCGTTAGAAAGTCTGCCACAAGTCCGCCGCAAGTCCGCTGAAAGTCCGCCGGAAGTCTGTCGGACAGGCTGTCGGACTTTTGTAGACGAAAAGTCTGACCGTGTGTAAGCCCCATTAGATTTGAAACATGTTTTAAATCAATCTGTCGAAATCTAGTCCGGCCGAAAAGTTCGCTCGTCTGTATGCTAGTTCGACGGACAAAAAGCCACGCTAGGGCAGCTATTGGCTACTGGCTATGAACTTCCTTGTTTTAGTCCGGTCGTACGTCATCACGTACGAATTCGACAGACTTTGATGGATTGTGTGTAGGCAAGTCCGTTCATTCGGAAAGTCCGTCGTAAAGTACGTTGAAATGTCAGCCGGGCAAAGTCTGCCGTAAAGTCCGACCGTGTGTATGCGGCATTAGTCATAAAAGGGATAATCATCGAAGTTAAAAGAAAGAAATGCTTGAGATATATCAACCTGTGTGTAACACATCTATCTATAAAATATATGAGTTTCACTTTTTTAATTGAATTACTAAAATAAATTACATTTTTGATGATATTCTAAGAGATTCACCTGCCTGTATATACATACTTTATATTTTAATCACACGTTGTATATTTCTCAGGAACACATACAAGGGAGAAATGCCGGAAACAATAAGATTTTTTTATGGGCAAAGTTGCAATCTTGTATCCTTCAGATCATTCCCCTGTATTTCTAGGGGGAGAGGAATCTCTTTATTTCAGCACATTTTTGCCATTAAGAACTTCCACCTGCACTAATAGGTAGCGACGTGGCGAATAAAATCAGTAAATCATTCAGACTGAGGGATTACACTGCGCTGGTAGCAACCAATTTGTTATAATGAAGTTAAGACTCCAAATCCGCCAGGAAAATTTGGCAGCTCTGAGAGCCGAGCGGCCCTTGGTTGGCGGTGATGGAGTGGGGATGTGCCAGAGACTCGGGGACACGATAGACCGGGATGCGGTGTCGGGCAAGTCTGACAAATTGCTCGGTGTTTCGGAGCAGTGACACATTACGCTTCTCCATATGGTCTCCAAAAATGGAACCCCAACCATTTTCTGTGCAACAAAAAAAAAAAAAAATACATGAAAGGTAGACGCCAGTCAGACATTACATTTCTAAATGATTAAATGGACTTGGCTGAATCGGAAAAACCTCCTGAATGACTGGCATGCATGTTCTGCAAGCAGTAGTTGGTGAGATAATTCAATATTGCCAGGGACTTTTTTTTTTTTTAATCAGCGCCCAATCTGAGACTATGAAAATTCAGACCTTTTGAGGAAACCCCAAATGACAGGGGTGGGCTGACATTTCACCCCAGGGCTGAGTCCATGGGGCTAAGTCCATGGCTAAAAATAGGGGACTGAGAAGACGCTAGACCACCGTCCAGCAAGGCTAAATTTAAATAGGGACCCCTGTTTAGGGCAAGGTGGCTACATCTTTTTCTGGATTCCTACAATCTCACCTACAGTCAATGGAACACGAGATAAAAGATGCCTACATTTCAGTAGGTGCAGCACAGTCCAGAGGCAGTGTGAGAAGCCTGTAGGAAGGTGCAGTCTACTTTCTCCACTGCAGGTGGCTCTCAACTGCAGCAGCATTGCAGATGGAAGGGACGTCAAGAGGAACATGGTTCCTTTACACTTTCGTTGGTGTCAGAAACCATGAAATCAGACTGAGACAGAAAGAAGTACAGTTAAATCACACTTGTTTAAAAGTAAAAAAGAACAAACGTAGTCAAAACATAGCCAAGGTTTAGTAACCGGAACGGATAGTCAGCCAAGCCAGAAGTCAGGGATCAAAGTAGTGGAACAGCAAGCAGGATCTGGAGCCAGTAGGGATATCAGCAAAGCCAGTCTTTAAACAGGAACGCAGGAGATGTTTCTTGTGATGTTGACCAAGGCAAAGGCAGAGCTCCTCTGGGCTGGACGGCTTAAGTAGGCAGGACTGATGAGCAGGATATCAACAACAGCTGAGTAACTGTGGAGAGAGATGGGAGCTGGCAATTAGCCGACAGCTGAGCGGCCAGCTCAGAGAAGGAAGGGCTGAGCCCAGCCCTGACACTTGGTCACTGAGGGGGCTATCCGATTGGATGACCCTGTCCCATGTGACTCTGGCAGCCACCTTGGGTCAGGCAGAGTCTATTTAAGACCTGGCTCCCAGGCGTGGCGTGCATTTTACATGTGGGTGGTGTGGGCAGGTCACCCATCTGTCAGGACAGTATTAGCGGCAGGAAGAGGTTCAAGATGAGTAGGGAAAGAGCAGGGACATGCAGCATACAGAGTGAGACCCAGGTAAGGCTACCCGGGTCAAAAAGCGGCTACTTAGGCAACAGAGGGTCTTAATCAGGGCTAATTCTAAAAATACAAAATGTATTGATTTCACAAATTGCACAGAATAAGATCATTCATAGTGCGACTATAGATATCTTGGAAACTTCACACACAATACTACAAAAGTAAAAAAACACTAAAGAGTAGTGCTATGAAAACAGAAAAGAAGCAGGGAAAAACACACAACAATGCAAACACAAATTTAAAAAAAGGGTCCAGACAGCGGCTACCATTCACAAAGAAAGCTGTCATGCGATAATTCTCGCAATAATTAGAAATGTGGAAAAAATTATTTAGTAATAAGATTTTTTTCAAACAGTTTTATTGTGATTGGCCCCAGAGAGCAGGGACACGCCATCCTTCCTGGAAACCCTCCCCTTTTGGGTACGGACCGCCCAGGCCGCATTCCAGCCCTCAGGACAGACACTGTCAGTGTACCCTAGACCAACTGTTATACTCTTCGCTGCAATATTCTATGAGTGCGCCTGATCGGGGCTGTCTTTCCGCCGTGTAGTTGTGGTTTGTTGAACTTCAACACAGTTCTGCTTCTGCAACTAGATTCTGAGTATTCATTGCCGCCTCACCGCTCCTGCTTAATCCAGCTTCTCTGAATTGAATAAGCCATAAATAAAGGTTACAGTGTATATAAAGGCGATTTTTGTTTTAGTTCTTGATAGGCTAGGGAAGAATTTGGACTCTTTGTGAAGTTTTTATTGGTGTCTGTTCCTGTGCTTATGATATTCACCCATCATTAACCATTGTCACCAAGAAGTGATGGACGAGTTTCTCACCAGAACAAGATGAGAGTGAATATCTTCAAGAGCAGACCCCGGTTTGTGCATTTATTGTATTTAAATAGATATTTGTCTCTTTATTTTATAGTTATAATTTTTATACTTATTTTTCTTCTGTAGTCCTGAGGAAGGTTCAATGGTTTGGCCCCCAAAATGCATTGAATGTTTGTTTGTTTTTGTGATCATACTATGGACCACTGTAGAGATTTATGCCGCGTACACACGAGCGGACTTTTCGTCGTTCTATCCGACGGACTTTCGGCAGACGTCCGATGGCCTTTCCGAACAAACGGAATTGCCTACACACGATCACACCAAAGTTCGACGGATACGTACGTGATGACGTACGACCAGACTAAAATAAGAAAGTTGATAGCCAGTAGCCAATAGCTGCCCTAGCGTCAGTTTTCATATAGCATACAGACGAGCGGACTTTTTGACCGGACTCAAGTCCGTCAGAAAGATTTGAAACATGTTCCAAATCTAAAATCTGTCAGATTTTTGACCAAAAAAGTCCGCTGCAGGTCCGATGAAGCCCACACACGGTCGAACTGTCCGTCGGACCAGTCTGGTAAAAAAGTCTGCTCGTGTGTACGTGGCATTAGACTTTTTCACTTGTAGCATTCCTTGCCCCCTTTTGTCATTTTTGAACCCCTAGTGGTCCAGTGGCCTTACATTTCACCTTACGGTTGTATTCTTGACTTTTTTGTGGGTTGTGAAGAGTTGGCCACCAGTCAAACCCGGGAAGAAAAGGATTTTGGGGTACAGGATATCCAAGTAATGCCAAACCAATGGGTGTGTATGGATCCTGCCCTAAGCAGGAGTGTCCCTCTTCTTTCTTGCCAACCACTGACAGTGGTGCATGTGGAGGAAAAATATAAAAATATTCAGAGGAACCTTATGAAAGCTCTCTTGCCTTCCAGGTTTATCCTGCAGAGGACATTTTATTCAATTGTTTTCTGACCTCCCAGGCTTGTTGCCTTGGATTACACGTGGTTGAAGAAGAAAAGCCTGTGTTCAGAGCCTATAAGCTTACACTGCTTTGCAGAGGGTTTGACTATACAGAAAAGGACCTTTAGTCCAGATCCTCTGACTGTAGAGCAGTTACAGTACATGCTCAAGATTGCACCTAGCTTCTCTAGACACCCTTCCAGCAGTCAAAGTTCCTCTAATCCAGGTCCCCACCTAACTCCTCCAACTGGACCATCCGGCAAGTGCAGGCTTAAAGGCAGTGAACACAGACTTTTCTTCTCCAACTACATGTGTTCTCCCCAGACAAAAAGCCTGGGAGATCAGACTGAACACACGTCCTACCCAAGGTAAACCTGGGAGGAGAAGAGCTTCCAGAAGGTTCCTCAGAATATTTATATCCTTCTCCAGCATGAGCCACTTGCACCAGTCAAACCCAGGAGGGAATTAGGGTACAGGATAGCCAAACCATGCCAAACCATTGTGTGTGTAGGGACCCTGTCCTAAGCAGGAGTGCCCCTCTTCTTGCTGGCCAACCACTAGGAGACTAGGAGGTATTTTACCAGTGGTGCATGCTGGAGAAGGATATAAATATTTATAGGAAGCTTCTGGAAGCTCTCTTGTCCTGGAGAGAACATTGTATAAGCTTACACTGCCCTGCAGTTATGTAAGGCCAGTCCCAATAGCTTATCTATAAATGACACTATACTTGAGCTTCAGTCTAAATTGAAAAATCTCTGATATTTGAAGCTATTTTAACCTTTTGATCCACATGTACGAAATGTTGTCAAAACATTATTTTTCCACTTGAGAAACATCCCTCGGCTGCATCCTAAACAGTGGCGGTCGCTCCATTAGGGGTGCAGTGGCGCCGCTCCCCTAATCCATGCACCTGACCCCTAATCTACATGCAGGGCCCCCAGGCGCATGTATTTCAGTGAAGGGTTTTTCGACCCACATGATTAGAACCTGAGGCTCTAATTGGGCTTCAAAGAGGATGGGCTCAGGGTGCAGAGCACTGCGCCCTGAGCCCACCAAGTTGTGCAACAAAAGCCCCTGGGGAGGAGACGCAGGGGGAAGCCGCCGAAGCTGCCCGCGACCTAGATGGGGTAAGCGTGCGGCAGACGGGGGAGCAACGGGGGGGGTTTGGGATGTATTTTGCTGATCAGGCGAGCAACAGTGGGGGGGGGGGTATTTTGACTGACCGGTCTGTTTGACACACCCGAAAAATGGAGCACCAGCCACCACTGGTCCTAAGCTATCATACATTGTAGCTGAAAAGCTGATCCATACATTTGTGTTCTCTCGACTTGACTACTGCAATGTTCTACTCGCTAGTGTACCTAATCCACTATTAAGCGACTTCAATATGTTCTGTGGCCAGAATCTTTCCTAGGTCTGGTACAAGTGATCATATTACCCCTCTCCTGGAGTCCTTGCACTGGCTACCCATCAGGTTCTGCATAGTCTTTAATATCCTCTTGCTCACCTATAAGGCTCTTCATGGCTTGGCCCCCATTATCTCTCTAAACTTTCATCAACTTACCCCCCCTCCCTTCTATGTGCCCCCCTGCTCACCTCCACCTTATCCTGCTACGCTCCAAAACTCTGCAATTCACTTCCAAAGAACAGAAAGTGAATGAAAATCTCCCCAACAGGACGCAGGCAGCAAAAAATACCCTTATAGGGATTATAACACTTCCCTACACAATTTAAAAAAGAAAAAAACATTGTGAAAAACTGCATGAAAAAAAAAACTACGAAAAATTTACAGAAACCTTGTAAAAAACCTGCATAAAGAAAAGTCCTTAATTACGAACCCCCATGGTACAATTCTTCTTGCTCCGAAAGAGATGTGGAAGTAAAAGATTTATCATTATTCTCATTAAATTCCTGATGTATAATCCATTTAGAATGGTGGCAGAGGGTCAACACAACCATAAATCATAATAATTTATTTCATCAGATGCTTTCACATGTATGCTGCTCCATAGGATTACTTTCCATGAAATGAGAAGCCATCTGAATTCCTCCCCAATCCTTTAATATCTAAGCCACCAGCACCAAAACAAATACCCTGATACCCTGGTGGAGGGGCACCATGGGAAGGATATATATGTAATTTGAAGGGAAGCTAGTAAATTGGTAGCCATTACTGAGAGAAGTGGCCCTCTGCTTTCTCTGTGGTGTTGGACCATCAAGGCTCAGGATGTAGGCACTGTGACTCTTGCTGTGGTGCTTCTCCCTTGGGAGGGGGGAGGGGAGAGCTAGGTGGTGGAAGAGGACATTGCTTCTTGGCACTACTCATATCCCCCTGTTTTGGGATGCTGGACTATGGGGCCCCCCTCATGTAGGTACAGCTTCTTATCTTAACTCTATAACCGCTATGGGCTCTACTATAGACTGTTCATACTTTTAGAGCTGTCATCCCTAGTGAGGGGCTGACTTGTACTTTATGGTATTAATTCAATAAAATCTTGAAAATACACTTTCTAGTGTGGACTGCTCCTTCTTCTAAACAACATTAAAATGCCTCCTGGAAATTAACATTTGCATCGGGGTCACATTGAGGTCCATTGCCGGGTAATCCTAGAATGTAAGGCAGTCCCGATACCAATACTAGTATCGGTATCGGGACCGATTCCAAGCATTTACGTGAGTACTTGTTCTCCCATAAATGCTCCCGATGCCTGATCTGATACCTGGGAGAGGCAGTATTTCATCAGATTAGGCGACCCGGCGCAATCGGAAGTCAGCGAGAGGAACAACGGAAGTGACGCTCCGTGTTGACATCAGCGGCGGGACATCCCGACACCCATCTTGGTACACCCAGCAGCGGACATCTTGTTGGGTGTAACAAGATGGATGCTGCTGCTTTTATGCGGCCAAGTGCAAGGAGTACCAAGATGGGCATCGTATGCAGCCTTTCCTCTCATGGCATTTCACTGCCTCTCCATCAGTGACCATAAATGCCACCTATCAGTGCCCAATGCCCATAAGTGTCGCCTATCAGTGCCAACCATCAGTGCCAGCCACCTGTCAGTGCAGGGGCGTAACTAGAAATAGCAGGGCCCCATAGCAAAATGTTGTATGGGGCCCCCCCCTGCAAACAGCCCCTCCCCCACAGCTGCCCTAGTGTCAATGCAGCGTGACCTGTGCCCAATGCAGGGTGACCTGTGCCCAATACAGCATGACCTGTGCCCAAAACAGCGTGACCTGTGCCCCATACAGCGTGACCTGTGCCCAATACAGCCTGGTCTGCCTGTGCCCCATACAGCCCCACCTATGCAGAGGAAGAGGCAAGCCACCCGGATCAGCAGAGAGCGGGATTGCCCGCTGTAATAGCTTTCATTTGAATTTCCTGTCTTCCCGGCGCTCATCGTCACATAGCCCCACCTCTTGGCCCGACGCCTTTGATGATGTCACATGTCCCGCATTGGATCAGCGTTCTGTCTATCAAAGGCACCGGGCCAAAAAGGTGGAGCTATGTGACGTGAGCCCCGGGAACACTGGAAGTTCTAATGAAAGTTCTTACATCGGGCACCTCTCTGCTGATACAGACAGCTCGCCTCTTCCTCTCCTCTCTCTTCCCCTGGCTGGGAGACTGTGCCGGTGGTGCTCTTATCCTCACTGGGCCCCACTCGGCTGCGGGCCCTATAGCGCCCGCATGGGTCGCTATGGTGGTAGTTACGCCCCTGTGTCAGTGCCATCTATCAATGCCAGCCACCTATCAATGCCATCAATCAGTGCCAGCCATATATCAGTGCCACCTATCAGTGCCAGCGATCTGTCAGTGCCATCTATCAGTGCAATCTGTCAGTGCCATCTATCTGTCTTTGCCAGCCATCTGTCAGTGCCCATCAGTGCCACCTAATTCTATCAGTGCTCATCAGTGCTGCTTAATCAGTGCCACCTAATCCTCTTAGTGCCCATCAGTGCTGAATATCAGTGCCACCTAATCTGTATTGTGCTTTGAAAACTGTCACGTGGCATTTAAAAAAAAGTATTGGTAATCGGTATCGTCGAGTACTTGAAAAAAAGTATTGGTACTTGTACTCGGTCTTAAAAAAGTGGTATGGGGACAACCCTACTAGGATGGATGTGGGAAGATTCTTGGGCGTGCTGGTTGGGCAAGGCTGGGCTCGCCCTGTAGGTGTGTTCCCTATGTGACCAGTGCTGGGATCCTGAGGGCCTCCTGCTGAAAGTACTCAAAAGCCAGATCAAAGGAATCCACCATGAACCTAGGCAGGAATGAGTTAAAAAGAAGAAGCACACAACATGAACCATGTGTCCATGAATTCCTCCTTTTTTCCTCACTATCGACAATCTAATCCCTTGCCCCTAACGCATTACCATCCTCACTAAATCCACGTCTTGGAGGAATAGGCTCCAATCACGCTGCCTGCTGTGTCTAATACAAAGGGCATTGCTTGAGAAGTAATCCTCCCAATGGAATAAAGCCCTTGAAAAAGTTGTGACCAGTGATGTTGAAGTTTGAAGACCTTTATTAATACAGTCTATTTGGAAATCAATGTATATATTTCATGGTAGGCCAACTGTTTAATTTATCTCAGTATGAGCTTTAAATATGAAAAAAAGCAATCATCTTATCTAAATACGTCGGACTTTGGCCTTATATTATAGATCGAGTCTCCCGGTTATGGAACAGAATGAGGTCTCACCGTCGCAGCAAACAGATCCATCATGGTAACTATTATTCAGCCCCGGCTTGTCTGTTTAATCATTCAACTTCAATTAGAGTCGGAGCCCAGAAATCATTAAAAACATGTAAATTAAGTTATCGGAGGACCGGGAAGATTTATCCATCGACTTCTTATCTCCTTCTGAAACTTGGCATTCAGCGAAAATTAATCACCAAATGTCTCCCTGAACTGCTGCTACGGGGAATTGTTGTTAGGAAATTGTCATCACTTTTGGCTCTTCTAAAGATGTTCTGTTTTCTGTGTACAGAACGCCGATCGGTCCTCAAAACTTCCAGAGAGGAAACGGGGCAACCGTCCATATTTTACTACAATATCTACAATGCACAGGAAAAGCTCTATAGAAAAAACTATCTATCTACCCATCTATCTATCTATCTATCTATCTATCTATCTATCTATCTATCTATCTATCTATCTATCTATCTATCTATCTATCTATCTATCTATCTACACATCCATCTATATTAACCACTTGCCAACCGCTGCACGCCGATATACGTTGGCACAATGGCAGCGGTGGGCAAGTGGGCGTACCTGTACGTCTCCTTTAATTGGCGGGGCTAGCGGGCACCCGCCAATACAGCATGACCGCGCCCGCGGGTCCCGTGGACTCGATGTCCGCCGATGTCCCATGATCGTGTCACAGAGCCGCAGAACGGGGAGATGTAAACAAGGCATTTCCCGGTTCTGCCTAGTGACTTGACAGAGATCTGATGCTCCCTGTCATCAGGAGCAGTGATCGCTGTCATGTCAGTGGTAGCCCATCCCCCCCCACAGTTAGAATCACTCCCTAGGACACACGTAACCCCTTGATCGCCCCCTAGTGTTTAACCCCTTCCCTGCCAGTGTCATTTACACAGTAATCAGTGCATTTTTATAGCACTGATCGCTGTGTAAATGACAATGGTCCCAAAATAGTGTCAAAAGTGTCCGATGTGTCCGCCATAATAAAAAAAAAACGCAGATTGCCGCCATTTCTAATAAAAAAAATTAATAATAAAAATAATAACTTTTGCGCAAACCAATCAATATACACTTATTGCAATTTTTTTTACCAAAAGTATGTAGAAGAATACATATCGGCCTAAACTGAGGAAAAAATTAGGTTTTTTTATATATTTTTGGGGGAAATTTATTATAAACAAAAAATAAAAAATATTGCTTTTTTTTTCAAAATTGTCGCTCTTTTTTTGTTTATAGCGCAAAAAATAAAGACCAAAGAGGTGATCAAATACCACCAAAAGAAAGCTCTATTTGTGGGGAAAAAAGGACGTCAATTTTGTTTTGGGTACAACGTCACACGACCGCGCAATTGTCATTTAAAGCGACAATGTCAGTTAAACGTCGCTTATGGAAATTGGAGATTTCCATAGGCGACGTTTAAGAATTAAGTAAAAAACGGGGGTTATTCCTGCGCTACCAGTTGGGAAAGTCGGTCTACTAATCAATTATTTGAGACTGTATGCAACTTCTCTTATTGGAAAGCTGCATGCACCAAAAACAAGGGCTCAACCACCAGCCCAAAACAAAATGGTACAAGAGAGAGGGGGGTGGTGCTGCGCTAACCAGAGGTGTCTCTGCTTAGGAATAGATATTATATCCTGCTATCCATAGATTACGGAAATTTAAATAGTGAAAAACGTCAGAAAATCGCATAAGTTTAAATAAAGAATATGCATAGATGTAGTGATTCAAAATTAAATATGTGGATCCAAACAATATTTCTAGATATAAGAATAAATACTGGTGTATAAGTTAATTAAAAAGGAATAACAACCAATTATACATATATTAAAGATGTGTAGAAATTCAATATAGCCAATGGTGCTCGTGCTCTTGTGCCTAAAAAACTCAAACTTAAACTCATACATATGTTAAAGTGCAACAATGGGATAATGGATGAAGATAAACAATCATAAATCAAGTGAAAAAATAAAAGACAAAGTGAGGTAAACAAAGAAAACGGAATGGTCGCTTGATCCTTGTATTGCGACCCTGTGCGACAGTGCGACTATATTGTGAATGATCACGTATGTGAATAAAACCACTCTGATCATAAGTGTCCAGAATAAAATTAATAATGCAAGTGTCCAAAGAAAAAATGTGTTCAAAAAGGCTAGTGTTTTAAACGCAATCACTCCAATGGCAGTGGGGTGTTATTTGTAGATCAGACACTCTCTATCTTCTTCATGCAGCATGCACTAGTGTAGGCAATGGCCCCTTACCTAGCGGTGCTAGGTCAACCGCATATAAGTTGTTAAATCTCGTGGTCCTGGGTCTCTCCTGTGTCCCTGTGTCCAGACTTGCTGACTCTACAGGATCCTATATGGGGCTGGGATATGTCTAGCTGAGGTCCTGGGACAGTGCCCCTCCTAGCTCCTCCTCCACATCATATCTCCATTATATGCAAGATATAGGATAAAGTACCCAGATAGTGAAGTATGTTTTTATAGGTCACTTTTATTCACATAAATCATATACAAGGTACTCACATTAGCAGTTGTGGATATATAGCATAGTATCCTACGAGCAGCGAACTCGTAATGCATTCAGCAAGGAAGGTAAAACGAAAAAAGCCTATTCCGTCCCTACGCGTGACGTCACTTGATCACGTGACTTCTTCAGGGGATGAAGAAGTCACGTGATCAAGTGACGTCACGCGTAGGGACGGAATAGGCATTACGAGTTCGCTGCTCGTAGGATACTATGCTATATATCCACAACTGCTAATGTGAGTACCTTGTATATGATTTATGTGAATAAAAGTGACCTATAAAAACATACTTCACTATCTGGGTACTTTATCCTATATCTTGCATATAATGGAGATATGATGTGGAGGAGGAGCTAGGAGCGGCACTGTCCCAGGACCTCAGCTAGACATATCCCAGCCCCATATAGGATCCTGTAGAGTCAGCAAGTCTGGACACAGGGACACAGGAGAGACCCAGGACCACGAGATTTAACAACTTATATGCGGTTGACCTAGCACCGCTAGGTAAGGGGCCATTGCCTACACTAGTGCATGCTGCATGAAGAAGATAGAGAGTGTCTGATCTACAAATAACACCCCACTGCCATTGGAGTGATTGCGTTTAAAACACTAGCCTTTTTGAACACATTTTTTCTTTGGACACTTGCATTATTAATTTTATTCTGGACACTTATGATCAGAGTGGTTTTATTCACATACGTGATCATTCACAATATAGTCGCACTGTCGCACAGGGTCGCAATACAAGGATCAAGCGACCATTCCATTTTCTTTGTTTACCTCACTTTGTCTTTTATTTTTTCACTTGATTTATGATTGTTTATCTTCATCCATTATCCCATTGTTGCACTTTAACATATGTATGAGTTTAAGTTTGAGTTTTTTAGGCACAAGAGCACGAGCACCATTGGCTATATTGAATTTCTACACATCTTTAATATATGTATAATTGGTTGTTATTCCTTTTTAATTAACTTATACACCAGTATTTATTCTTATATCTAGAAATATTGATTGGATCCACATATTTAATTTTGAATCACTACATCTATGCATATTCCTTATTTAAACTTATGCGATTTTCTGACGTTTTTCACTATTTAAATTTCCGTAATCTATGGATAGCAGGATATAATATCTATTCCTAAGCAGAGACACCTCTGGTTAGCGCAGCACCACCCCCCTCTCTCTTGTGACGTTTAAGAATTTCTACAGGTTACCAATTTTGAGTTACAGAGGAGGTCTAGTGCTAAAAGCATTGCTCTCGCTCTAATGATTACGGCGATACCTCACATGTGTGGTTTGAACAGCGTTTTCATATGCGGGCGCGACTTGCGTATGCGTTTGCTTCTGCGTGCAAGTTTTTTTTGGGTTTTTGTGCAAAAATGACAGTCAATGTAAAAGTTTGTCTCAGGAGGATCTAAAAGCTATGTAATCTCTTCCAACACAGCCACACAAGATAAAAAAATGTGATGGTGTTTAGAGACGGATGGACACGCAGACCAAGGAGCTATCTATATTAATCTAATCTATCTATTTATCTGTAGCGCGCCCCCGTGAAACACTTCCAGGCACGCCATATTTTCTTCATTCTTCCAGTTTTGGGGGTTTTATTGGGAACAATGAACTAGGATAGGGAGGGGGAGCTTGGGATATCCCGAAAACTGTACAAACTGGGTAACTTGAGCACCCCTGAGTTTCTGGCTGCACTAACTTGCTAGCTGTGCTGCACACACTGAATGTCCCCCAGGATCTCTATGCTGCTGGTGACCTGTACTCCTTCCAGAGTTAAAAGCTACACACAGTCACTTTCTTTAGCGCTGGGGTCATCTACTCACATCCACCAGCCTCTTCATAGTGAGGGAGGTGTAAACTCCCAAAACCATACCACAGCTGGACTATTTCCAACCAACTCCCTCCTGGCTCTCTCCAGTGAGCTTCTCCAGACTCAACTTGATCCCCAGACATGGATCTGCAATTAGGCCCCCCCCAGCTAAGCCTAGCTGGAACCTTGGTGTCTTCCCTACTGCTTCCTCTAGGATTCTGCACCGGGTGGGCAGAGACTCCTCGCAGGGGTCTCCTCCTTCATGACTTGACCCAGGAACAATGCACTCTGCTGCTCAGGCCTCTGACTATTTATGGGCTCTCTGGCCACCTTCTGGGCACATCTTCCCAGGGACTGGCTGAAGACCCGTAAATATTCAGGCTGCCTGATCTGTTCTTCCTTCCACTATATTTCTGGAAGATAGGGGGAAGTAACAGAGCAGCAGCCTGTGAAACACTCAACCCCTGATTACAGGGGAGCCAAAACTAATTTACCTAGCAGCCTACTCGAAACTTGAAGGTATCTATCTATCTATCTATCTATCTATCTATCTATCTATCTATCTATCTATCTATCTATCTATCTATCTATCTATCTATCTATCTATCTATCTATCTATCTATCTATCTATCTATCTATCTATCTATCTATCTATCTCTCCATCTATCTAATTGTACAGGAGGCCAGGGATGAATCTAGAATGGGAGATGTGTTTCCTCATTATTTCGGTTGCGGTCCCTTTATGGGGGACAACTTGTGTGTCTTTTAAGTAGTCAGGCACTCTCACTCATGCAGGGTGAGGATTCCCAGGCTAGTCCAGTTGGAGAGAGCAGGATTAATTCACAGTTCTCTCAGGTTTGTTAAGTCCTCTTTGGGGCCTGGAATTTGGAGGTTCAGAGATTCAGAGAGACTTTTGATGGGAAAGAACCTCCAAACGTCAATTACAGAGACTTTGATCCTGAATTGGTTAAACCACATGCAGAGGAGTCTTGAAGAAGCAGCAGGTGTCTATGAGGTAGTGTGGAGGGGTTTTACAGTTGTGAACAAGGGTGGACTCTCTGGAGACTGAGACTTTTACTTTTGCTACATCCCTGCAGCTAGCCTTGTACCTTAAGTGGGAACCCTAAACCCCAGTGCGGGACCAAGTACTGGCGGCGAGCCATGTTGTGTGGTCTTCTTTATACCTGGACTATGAACTGTTTGTCCGTATTTTTGACTCTTTCTTTAGCAAAAGTAAAGCAGAGTTCAGCTCCAAAATATTTTAGCATAGTATGGTACCAACATCCCTAAGACATATGAGATAGATAGGGGATAGGGGACTTTAAAGGTACCTTTTATGTGAAGAAAATAGGTAAACTGAAATTTAAAAAGTTAATTATATAATGTTATAATGTTAATTATAGGAAACTGATAAGAAGTAGAGAATACAGTATAAAACACAGTCATAGGTACATACACATTTGCCTATTTATGACAGCGAAAAAACTGTAGTCACATACAAATAGATATTGCGTCCACATATTTCAACATGTTTCGCCGGTGTGGCTTCATCAGGAATGGGACGTAACACTATTTAGTAACCATAAAAAAAGTACAAATTTCTCAGCTTTAGGTGTACGAGAAAAGAAAAGAAAAAATATAATGTTAATATTAAGCATTTTTATATATTATAGACCAACAAACACATTGCTGTGTAAAAAAGAAGAAAGATGTTTCTGTTTGCTTGTTGTGAGAGGACCAGCTAGTGATTCTGGGTTTCCAATAATAATCTATCTACAGTATCTATCTATCTATCTATCTATCTATCTATCTATCTATCTATCTATCTATCTATCTATCTATCTATCTATCTATCTATCTATCTATCTATCTATCTATCTATCTATCTATCTATCTATCTGTCTGTCTGTCTGTCTGTCTGTCTGTCTGTCTATCTATCTATCTATCTCTCTATCTATCTATCTATCTATCTATCTATCTATCTATCTATCTATCTATCTATCTATCTATCTATCTATCTATCTATCTATCTATCTTGATTTGTCTGTCCACTTATCTGTCTGTCTGTCAGTGATCAAAGTCCCTAACAGAAATAAGAACTCAACTCAGAAGGTTATTTATTGCGCCAACTGCTAAAATACCTTTTAGTTAGATAATATAACGAATAAAACTCAGTAGAAGTCCCTCTTGGTATTATTTGTATCCTGTAAGCGTACGATGCAAACGATCTTCTTACTCTGGGAATTTTTCTGAAATGATATTTTGCTCTATAAAGCTGAAACCCCAATTGGTATAAAAACAATAACATATGTACAGTACAGCTTTGGTGAGCAAGACAACTAAAAATTGATTTGGGGAGTGAGGACGAGTTAAGAATAGTTTTAAAATATGTCTTCGGAGGTGATTCATTATTCTGCCAAAAATGTTAAAAATGTAAAAAGAGAAAAACAGTTCCACAAAAATAAAGTTTATTACTGTTTCTCATACAGGGCACGTACTTAAAGAGGAGCTAAACTCTCGCAATCAACATGAACTGTCTTTAATTGCCTTGCTGCTAGCATTAGTAAATAGATAGGACAGTAGACTATATTTACTTGTGCAGCACCCTCTAGTGTGCTACTAGTGTTAGTGTAGGTAATTGTATTTTGGTATCACTCATGGTAACTGTGAGTCTGTATTTAGGTCAGGTTATTGTAGGTCAGGCTGGATGGCTCTACTTTTCATGTCTCTGGTATCTCCCCCTGGATCTAGAAGTTTGGAGAAGCTTCTGGAAGTTAGTGGCAGAGGCCAGGAAATCTGGCAGGGTGGCTGGCTCTGGCAGGGTGGCTGGGTCAGTCCTTAAATATGGAGGAGCCTGGCCAGCAAGGGAGTTGGGTGGAATATGGAGTTCCGAGGAGGCTGTCGGTGGCTTACGAGGGGTGTCCAAGTCTAAGGAGGCTCTGCCTTCAGGCTGAGCTCAGGCTGGCTTGGGAAGATCCTATCAGCAGAACGGTTTGAAAAGGAATCTTGCCTAAGGAGCAGCAGGGAGCAAGTAGGACAGAGTGAGAACATTAGCACACCCATAGATTGACAAGGGGAGAGACTGCCATACGTAGCAAGCTTTTAAAGGACAGCGCTGTGCTTAACCCTTGTCCTGGGAGATCTTCAGAGAACCAGCCAGGAGGGCTGGTAGTACCTGCAAGCAGTGGACCTCAGAGTAGTTCTACAATTCGATAGGAGAAACCCCTGCATGCAGTTCTGCAACCTTTTGTGCTATTTTCTAAAGGGGAGTAAGAGCTCCTAGGCCATAAGGGAATTTTGCTACTGATCCTTAAAGACTGAGCATGTCTAGGAAGGAGAACAGTCCAGGATCTTATCTCTGTATATAGGAAGGAAGTTGTCCTCATCTGTGTTCTTCACAGTCAAGTTGGATATCCCATAAATTTCTCTACCCCATCCAAGTTTTTACCCCTAATAAAAAAAAACAAACAAAGCCAAACGACTGACTTCTTCTGTCTGGGTGCAAGTGGAAGATGAATGTTTCCTGGCTGTGCAGGAATAGGAGGAACCAGTAATCAGCGGCTCATACAGGGGTAGCGCTACATCAGCACCACTATCATTTCTTTATTTGCACTAAAAGTTAATTAACATTTTTTTCTGGGAATGTTGGCATCTACAGGAACACTCAGAAACTCCTGACCCTGGGATTTTTCATACCAATCCATGGGGTCAACCCCATCTGTGACACATACAGCCAGTGCTGGGGCAAAGGGGCGATCGGGAGGGGTGGCTGCCCCGGGTGCAATGGTTTACCGTAGAGATGGGGGTGCCTTCCTTCTGTTACAAGGATGACATGGATAGTGAAAGTAGTAGTGATTTTCACAAGTGAGTGACTGCTAGGTGTAGGATACCCTTAAGCTCGCAAATCATGAACGAGGGGGGGGGGGGCGCAGTTTGGCATTTTTACCTTGGGCCCTGGGTGACCTTGTCCCGGCACCGCATACAGCCTAACTTATATACTCTGTTTTTACTCCACAAAGCCACCAAAATATTCTCCAACAGTTTCTGGAACTTTGGAGCACTGATTTTTTTTTTTTAAACAAAGTTGCAAAAGTTCTCCCAAACTGCTAACTCAATAGACAGTATATAATTTATGAACAGGTTCATCGCAACTAACCTTTGGCAGATCTAAGCCATGGCAGGATGTTCCTGGAACAGGTGCAGATTCTTGTCGTAGAGAGAACCCTGCACTGATTTAGCCCATTATTATTGTAATGAGATGAAGGCAGATGTTGAGATCTGGGGACGTGCCAGATTTGGAGTTTTTCGACGGAACACCGAGCCCCTTCCTTCACGCTTTGTGGTGCATCTGGGTCGGCTGCCACTTGCATTTTCAACAGCTTCGCCTTTCCCAGAAGGCTTGTCAACGACATCACACATCAATTGCAGTCAAATTGACAAACCATACGCTTACAAATGAAAAATTACAGCGTAAAAATTTGATGTTAAAAAAAAAAAAATAGTTACATAACTACTTTAAGTTGAGTAAAGTAAAAGAAAAAAAAAGTGAAACCTGTGTGCAAAAATCTCAATGCAGCCTTTGAAGTGCATATGCAATGATTGCGCATAATGCTTCAAAGACCGGAGTGAGTCATTAAAGTGCGTAGGATTCAAAAGTCATCTGAAACCATGACCAGCCTTCGCAACACGGTGTACTTGAATATAAAAGACTTCTTAATGTATACATATAGCTAAAACTTTTTTGTGGGTTGTTGATAGTGTTAGGAAGGGTTAGAACACCTCCTTCCTCCTGCTGGTGATTACTAGAGGGGTCAAGGGCAGGAGGAAGGAGGTCCTGATTCCTCTATATAGATCTTTATATCACTAGAGGGGTCACCAGCAGGAGGAAGGAGGTCCTGATTCCTCTATATAGATCTTTATATCACTAGAGGGGTCACCAGCAGGAGGAAGGAGGTCCTGATTCCTCTATATAGATCTTTATATCACTAGAGGGATCACCGGCAGGAGGAAGGAGGTCCTGATTCCTCTATAAAGATCTTTATATCACTAGAGGGATCACCGGCAGGAGGAAGGAGGTCCTGATTCCCCTATATAGATCTTTATATCACTAGAGGGGTCACCAGCAAAAGGAAGGAGGTCCTGATTCCTCTATATAGATCTTTATATCACTAGAGGGATCACCAGCAGGAGGAAGGAGGTCCTGATTCCTCTATATAGATCTTTATATCACTAGAGGGATCACCGGCAGGAGGAAGGAGGTTCTGATTCCTCTATATAGATCTTTATAATCACTAGAGGGGTCACCAGCAGGAGGAAGGAGGTCCTGATTCCTCTATATAGATCTTTATATCACTAGAGGGGTCGCCAGCAAAAGGAAGGAGGTCCTGATTCCTCTATATAGATCTTTATATCACTAAAGGGATCACCAGCAGGAGGAAGGAGGTCCTGATTCCTCTATATAGATCTTTATATCACTAGAGGGGTCGCCAGCAAAAGGAAGGAGGTCCTGATTCCGCTATATAGATCTTTATATCACTAGAGGGACCACCAGCAAGAGGAAGGAGGTTCTGATTCCTCTATATCAGCCTTCATTAAATGGCGGCCTGTGGTCCGAACACGGACCAAGCAATGCTCCTGCCTGGACCGTCAGGGCCACCAGTGTACAATGGCACATCCCACTCTTTCCCTCAGCAGTGGTTGCTGGGACCGCGAGCATACCTGATGTAAAGTGGCACTCTGATGGGGACACCTGATATAAGAGGATACTCTGACGGTGGCAACTGGTTTATGGGGCTAGTCTGATGGGGGCACCCAATGTAATGAAAACTCTGGTAGGGGCAAGAAAAAAAAAAAAAGAGAGGGCGCACCAGCCTTGTGCATTATCCTTTGATAAGTTTAGGATATCCCTATCCTGGAGGGCAGCAAGGCCTGAGACATTATCCATATCGAACTCTAGATCACCTGATCAACACACTTGTGCGCAAGAGTATTTTTTTGTTTGCTGCCATCAAAAACTCTGAGTCGCCAGGTGGTCGATCTGCTCAAACAGACCATGAAAGTCTCTCTCAGACCTGGCGGCTATAATTCCTGCCCTTGTGGCTTCTCAGGCTGTTCAGCCTCAAGGCCTAGACCCCGGCGCTCCGAGTCCTTCATCGGGCGGTAACCCCGTTCCTATTTCAGGAAGCACAGCCAGACACTATTCCCTTGAGGATTCTTCTGGAGAGTCATCGGAGGAAACTGAACCATCAGCTTTCAGTTTTTCCTTGGTCCAACCATTTGCTGAAGCAGTGAAAAATGCTATTGGTTGGGAGAATTCGGAAGAGCCACCTCAAAAGTCAAAGACTTATTTTCCTTTCCTCAAGAAGAAACAACTGTTTTCCCCGTTAATGGGAGAGATCAAGGAAATCATAGAGGATGAAAGGAATAAAAACAGACAAAAAGTTTTCCTTAGCCCATCTATCCAAGTTGTACTCTTTAGCTGATAAGGATACACAATATTTAAGTTCAATGCCTGTGGTTGACACGGCAGTTGTACGGCTAGCAAAGAATGTGACTTTGGTGATGGAGAATTCAACTTCATTCAAGGATCCCCAGGACAGACAAATTCATTTGGATCCCAAAAGGAGCTATCTAGCGGCTGGAGCAGCCTGCAGACCTGCCAAAACATAGAAGCAGCCCTCTGCCAAGATGTTCCCAAGGACGATATAATTAAAGCTCTGGAGGAGCTTAAGTTGGCGGCGGATTTTGTGGTTGAAGCAGCCATTGACGCGGTCTGCTGTTCGGCTAACTCAATGCTACACTCGGTCATGGCAAAAAGGGCCCTATGGCTGAAACCATGGACTGCTGATCTTGCATCAATACAGAATTGGTGCAAAATTCCGTTTGATGGCTCCCTCTTCGGAGAGAGGCTAGATAAAGAAATTTCCTGGGTAACAGGGGGAAAATCCAGCTTGCTTCCTCAGGACAGGAAGGTTCGGAGAACAAGAAATTATTTATCTCACTTCCGGCAATCAAGCTCCAGAGATTTTAGACAATCTCCCCCCCTTTTAAGGACAACAAGAGATCGTGGCGAGGAACTCAATCGTCCTTTCTGGGTGCCAGAAAGAACAAGACTCTCACTGCTCCCCAGGAGGGGACGAAGTCTTTTTGATGCCAGAGGAGCGGATTTGCCCCCAGTAGGAGCCCGACTAAAACTTTTTTTCCCAGTCTGGGCTGCCAGGTGCCAGGACCCATGGGTCCCATCAACAATTCGATACAGACATTTCTGGACTTTCTTTCATCAACCTCCACACACATCCTTTGAGGAAACCCGGATTCCGGCCACCCCGGAGAAAGCTCTGGCCTTAGGTCAGTTTGTAAAGTCGCTACAGCTTCAGGGGGCAGCGGTACCTGTCCCTCCACAGGTTTCTATTCCACCCTCTTCCTGGTACAGAAGAAAACGGGCAACTGGAGGCCTGTAATAGATTTGGAGAGACTCAACAGATACATTCATCTCAAGAGTTTCAAGATGGAGTCGTTACAAACAATCATTCAAGTCATACAACCAGGAGATTGGTTGATATCAGTAGACCTGCAGGACGCCTACCTTCATGTTCCTATCCTACCATCTTTCCAAACGTATCCTATTTCGCAGTGGGTCATGTCCACCTGCCATTCCAGGCTCTACCCTTCGGGCTGTGCACCTTCCCTCCAGGTGTTTACTAAGATGTTAATATCTGTCCTGGCCCCTCTAAGGGAGAGAGGGTTAAGCATTTACCACTATCTGGACGACATCCTATTATTATCAAACAATCCAGATCAACTTATAGCCCACAGAGAGATACTTCTACACTCATTGTTAGAACTAGGTTGGTTAGTGAATCACTGAAAGAGCCAGCTGATCCCAACGCAACAAATGATTTACCTAGGAGCAATGTTCGATACAGATCTGACCTCTATACACAGTCTCTATACCTCAACAGAAGATGGAGGGCACCATTCAAAAGATGTTGAAGACCATACGGAAGTCCCACTTGTCAGCTTCACAATGTCTGAGCCTCATAGGCACAATGTCTTCTTGTATTCCTCTGGTCCCATGGTATCACTGGCATCTGAGACACTTCCAGAGAGGTTTTCTAGCACAATGGAAAAAATAACGTCTATCTCAGACAATTCTGTTGTCAACCCTGATATCCAGGAGCCTGCACTGGTGGACCAGGCTGGAAAATCTCTCCCGTTCTCATTATCTGGGCTCCCACTCTTGGACAAGAATTACATCAGATGCGAGTGGTCAGGGGTGGGGTGCTCATTGCAGAGAAGTCAGGATCCAGGGGAGATAGTCCTTTCCCACCAGGGGGATAGTATCCAATGTATTGGAAATCAGAGCAGCTTTTCTAGCTTTAACTTAGTTTGCACCCCAAATTAAGGAACAGAGAGGGCTCTTCTGCACCTGGACAACAAAGCTGCAGTTTCATATCTTCAGAAAAAAAGGGGTACCCACAGCAGGACGCTTCTGAGAGAAGTGGAACCTATAATGGTCTGGGCCGAAAGGAAGCTGGTGGAACTCAGAGCGATATATCTCCCAGGCAAGATGAACACAAAGGCAGACGTCTTGTCGAGGAGATTTGGGGACAACAACGAGTGGTCACTTCACCCCCATGTGTTTGACCAGATTTCCCATCTATGGCAGACCCCACAGGTGGACCTCTTTACTTCTCGGAGAATTCCAAGCTCAGGAGATTCTTTTCTCGCCTTCCACACCCACAAGTGGAGGGAGTAGACGTGTTCTTGGAACTTCAAGACGGCTTACGCCTTTCCTCCTCATTCGCTCATCTCGAAGTTTCTCCTCAGACTCCTAAGGGAACCAGTTCAAATACTGGCAGTATTACCTTATTGGCCGAAGAGGCCTTAGTTCCCCCTAGCCTTGCACCTCAGTGTGAATTCCCCCCTTCTTGCATTTGTTGACCCACCGCAGGCTAAAAGTTGGATCTTCGAATATGGAGGTTGAAAGGAGGAGGTTTGAGTTGTTAGGATGTTCTCAGAAAGTCATATCTACCTTGCTGAAAGCCCGGAAACCAGCACCCAATGCAATATATGCTAATATTTTGGACAAGTTCCTATCTTACCCCACAGGAAAGGTTTTTGATCCAGTCTCTCCTACCAATGTTGATATTTTGATTTTTCTTCAAACAGGTTTCGATTTGGGTCTCAAGCCAAAGTTCCCTTAAAGTACAAGTGTCGGCAATCTCTGCAAAAACCAACACAAGGTGGGCAGAAGATCCTCTAGTGGCCACATTTCTCAAGGGTATACTGAAGATGCACCCTCCAACCAGGCATTCCTTTCCGATGTTGGATCTTCCTCTAATACTAGAAGTCTTATCCGCTCACCGATTAGCACCGGTAGATTAAAGTCTCAATTTGGAATCTAACCTTGAAAACAACCTTTCTCCTGGCTATCACATCCGGCGGGAGAATTTTGGAGCTTCACTCCAGACAGGGTAGAACTTCACCCTCTACGAGGGTTCATACCTAAAGTCACCTCAATGCCAAATCTATCAGAACCATGGGCATTACCAGTCTTTTCTGACCCAGAATCAAGCTCCTGTCATGAGTTAGATATCTCCAAAGATCTCAGGGCCTACTTGGAAGTCACAGCGAATTTTAGGAACTCCGACAGATTTTTCATCATCCCATGGGGCAAGAATAGAGGAAGGAAGGGAGCCTTTCCCCAGAACCTTGGCCTCTTGGGTTGTCAAATTAATACAAAAGGCTTACAGGATGAAGAACTTGGATCCTCCAGCTCAGGTAAATGCTCATTCAAGAAGAGCAGTATCAGCATCTTAAAACAGTATGCAGGGCCGACACTTGGTCTTCTCGGCACACGTTCCTTAAACATTTTCGTATTGATACCGGGGGGGTATTACAACAGTAGAGTTCGGAAGAAAAGCAATTCATGCCGCTATGTCTGTGTCTAATTAAAGTTTCTTCCGTTAAAGCACTAAAACCCACCGTGTGAGCTAGTTATTTATCACAGGTATTCTGCCATGGAGGCACCAGGAAAACGGAAAATTGTATCATACTTCCCGTAATTTTCCTTTCCTGGTGCCTATCCGTGGCAGCATAAACTCTCACCCTCGGTATTCTATATTACAAAGAATGTTGGGGGAGGGGCTATGCCCTTTATTTTATGCTATTCACTAGTCCTAAGGAAGAGTAGAGGCGGAGCTCTATCACAGGTATGCTGCCATGGATAGGCACCAGGAAAGGAAAATTACGGTAAGTATGATACAATTTTCCGTTTTTCAGTCCATTTACTTACTAAAAAATAAACATTTATTGGTTATTATTCAAAGGCATTTGTTTCATTCACGTTTTTTATTCATTTTTATTATTATTTACACATAATAAGACATTGCAGTTTTTTTTTCTTTTTTTTTATTAATGTATTATTATTTACATCTAATAAATAAAATATTGCGTTTTTTTTAATTGATTAGTATATACATCTATTTTCAGTCCATTTACTTGGTAAAAAATAAACATTTATTGGTTATTACCCATTCCCCATTTTTTTAATCATTGAAACTAGTGTCTATATTCTGTTTTTTATTTGTTTTTTTTCCCTTTTAACTGCTTTAATTATGCAGAAATATGACAAGGTCACTAAAAGATATATTCCGAATCAATATTGTCCTCATTAATGACACAGTCAGAGTATCGCTCATTATCTACTCACCCTGATGTGGTAATAAGTGGGACCCTCCTCATGCCAATCAATATTAAAGAGTATAGATGAATCAATATTACTGTATAATGACTGCAGTGTCTATATTTATACATACGTTCCAATAGATAGAAAATGGAAAATCTTCACATTTCGTATGATAAAGGCCAGGTTTACCTTTTACAAAAAATTGACCTATGCAGATGAGGGGCCCCCATTAGTTTAAAATGTAAAAAAAATAAATTGTTTGATGCAAATTCCCTACCGGTAGGCCTTTGCCGTCACTCATAAAGCCTTGCTGGAGTACTCCCAGTGTTCCCACCCTACATCTTGGATTATTCCCAGAACACAACATTGTAAATTGAAGCTCCACACTAACGCTGGAAGGCCCAAATACAACTTTATTCCAATAAAGGTCGGGAGACAAGCAAAAGAATTACTTATCATTCATTGTTACAGTGCATCCGGAAAGTATTCACATCGCTTCACTTTTTCCACATTTTGTTATGTTACAGTCTTATTCCAAAATGGATTAAATTAGTTATTTTCCTCAAAATCCTACAAACAATTCCCCATAATGACAACGTGAAAAAAGTTTGTTTGAAATCTTTGCAAATTTATTAAAAATAACAAAAAGGAAAAAATTCCCATGTACATAAGTATCACAGGCTCCTCCCATGTACATAATTATCACAGACTCCTCCCATGTACATAAGTATCACAGGCTCCTCCCATGTACATAAGTATCACA
This sequence comes from Lithobates clamitans, assembly GCA_037952925.1. Classification (NCBI taxonomy): domain Eukaryota; kingdom Metazoa; phylum Chordata; class Amphibia; order Anura; family Ranidae; genus Lithobates; species Lithobates clamitans. The sequence goes on from JBBGZY010000146.1 coordinate 736,699, forward strand.
GGCTCCTCCCATGTACATAAGTATCACAGGCTCCTCCCATGTACATAAGTATCACAGGCTCCTCCCATGTATATAAGTATCACAGGCTCCTCCCATGTACATAAGTATCACAGGCTCCTCCCATGTACATAAGTATCACAGGCTCCTCCCATGTACATAAGTATCACAGGCTCCTCCCATGTACATAGGTATCACAGGCTCCTCCCATGTACATAGGTATCACAGGCTCCTCCCATGTACATAAGTATCACAGGCTCCTCCCATGTACATAAGTATCACAGGCTCCTCCCATGTACATAAGTATCACAGCCTTTGCTCAATACTTTGGTGAAGCACCTTTGGCACCAATTACAGCCTCAAGTCTTGTTGAGTATGATGCTACAAGCTTGGCACACCTATTTTTGGGCATTTTCTCCCATTCTTCTTTGCAGGACCTCTCAAGCATCAGGTTGGATGGGGAGCGTCGGTGCACAGCCATTTTCAGATCTCTCCAGAGATGTTCAATCAGGTTCAAGTCTGGGCTCTGTCTGAGCCACTCAAGGACATTCACAGAGTTGTCCCACAGCCACTCCCTTGTTATCTTAGCTGTGTGCTTAGGGTCGTTGTCCTGTTGGAAGATGAACCTTCACCTCAGTCTGAGGTCCAGAGCGCTCTGGAGGAGGTTTTCATCAAGGATGTCTCTGTACATTGCTGTAGTCATCTTTCCCTCCATCCTGACTAGTCTCCCAGTTCCTGCCGCTGAAAAACATCCCCACAGCATGATGCTGCCACCACCATACTTCATTGTAAGGATGGTATTGGCCAGGTGATGAGCGGTGCCTGGTTTCCTCCAGACGTGACACTTGCCATTCAGGCCAAAGGGTTCAATCATTGTTTCATCAGACCGGAGAAATTTGTTTCTCATGCTCTGAGAGTCCTACGTACGTGATCTGGCACTTCCGGGTCGGGGGCGCAAACGCGTGCCAGCAGCGACCCTCTCCCACTGTGATCAAACACAGCGGGAGCCAATCAGCGGGTACCGCCGATCGTTGATAGGAGAGGCAGAACGGCGGCAGGGTGGCCACGCGATCTGGTGCAGAGTGGCCGCCCTGCCGCAGCACATCTACGTGGGGCGTTCGTGAAGCGATAAAGTAGTGCAGTGCCATATAAAAAAAATGCTCTGGTCATGAAGGGGATCAAATTTTCCGGAAGTCAAGTGGTTAATAGTCAAAAATATTTCCCAGGAAGGGGGATTTCTAAAATAAGTTTACACTGTACCCATACCTTAGAGAGCAACAATTTTTAAGAAAGGGTGTCTGACCAACGGTGGTCCTTCCAGAACAATGGCTGAAGCAAGGGCCGGCCCTTCTAATGTAGTTTTTGCTTTAGCCAAAGCAACGTCTAGTAACCCGCCCATTTGGATGCACGCAGGATCTCATTTATAAAGGGTAAAACTTTTTTTTTTTTTTAATATAAACTCTTCCTTGGAATCCAAAACACTCAATAACTACATGAAAAGCACCACGCACAGAAGAACAAGGCAAGCTGGGCACAGATGATAGGATGTAACAAAAATCAGATAAAGGTATTTTCTTTCCTATAGAGGCAGAGATGGATTAAGGCAGAACGGAGCCCTAGGCAAGGTTGCAGCTCTTAAAAGAGAAACATCCGGAAAGGAGTGCGCTTGTCCTCACGCATCGTACCCACCAGATATTAAAGCATAACTTTTATTTTCAGTATTAAAACTATATTCATTTGTATAGCCATCCTGTACTTTAGTGGGTGTATAAATGTATCTTCCCTAGGTGGTAGCTAGCCTGGGACAATTGATAGCTGCTTGTTTTTTTATTTTTTTTTTATGTTTCACAGTTGCTGCAGTACCCAGCTATTGCCACTGGGTGTCACATACCCGGTAAGGCTGTTGCTATTGACCCTTTACATCCCTTCTGGTGGTTTTTCTGAAGTGGTGCATGCAAGAAGAGATTATAAAAACTTAGGGAGTGGCCTGGTGAGCTCTCTTTCCCCCCAGGCCTCGGCCTGGAGAGAAGGTGCTCAGAGTTTGTGCTGTGTAGGCCTGAGCCCTAAGGGGCCTAACACAGGTTTAGTTCAATGACCCTGCCTGGTCGAGGAGGTCGCGTTTTGAGATAGAAGAGCCCGGTGGATGTCTGCTGGATAGGGATCGATTGCCGCTCTCAGAGAGTCCTGCCCCTTCCCTTGCCCGATGGGTGTCTGCTGGAGGGGGACTGGAGTGGGAGAATCCTGGCATTATTTTGGAGAAATGGAGTCTGGAAGCCTGGATGCTATTGGAGCCCTAACCCTAACCGTCTCTCCCTGTGTGGCGGAGCAATAAAACTTCCAAATCCTAAAGTGACCGACACCCTTCCTGTTCATGTAACACTTTCCACTGTGGCCATGGATCTACCCTGAGATATATGCTAGTATCTCCCTGCTGGAGGTGAGTCTACCCCTATACCCCCACATGGGAGGGTTGCTACATTCATTATTTTCAATACACACTATATTACCAAAAGTACTGGGACGCCTGCCTTTACACATACATGAACTTTAATGGCATCCCAGTCCTAGTCCGGAGGGTTCAATATTGAGTTGGCCCACCCTTTGCAGATTTAACAGCTTCAACTCTTCTGGGAAGGCTGTCCACAAGGTTTAGGAGGGTGTCTATGGGAATGTTTGACTATTCTTCCAGAAGAGCATTTGTGAGGTCAGGCACTGACAAAGGTGTTCTATCGGGTTGAGGTCAGGACTCTGTGCAGATCAGTCAAGTCCCTCCACCCCAAACTCGCTCATCCATTTCTTTATTGACCTTGCTTTGTGCACTGGTGCTCAATCATGTTGGAACAGGAAGAGGCCATCCCCAAACTGTTCCCACAAAGTTGGGAGCATGAAATTGTCTTGGTATGCTGACGCATTAAGAGTTCCCTTCACTGGAACTAAGGGGCCAAGGCCTACCCCTGAAAAACAACCCCACACTAAATCTCCTACCAAACTTTACACAATGCAGTCAGGCAAGTACCATTCTCCTGGCAACCGCCAAACCCAAACATGTCCATCAGATTGCCAGAGAAGCGTGATTCATCACTCCAGAGAACACGTCTCCACTACTCTAGAGTTCAGTAGCGGCGTGCTTTACACCACTGAATCCGACGCTTAGCATTGCACTTGGAGATGGAAGGTTTGGATGCACCTGCTCGGCCATAGAAACCCATTCCATGAAGCTATCTATGCACTGTTGTTGTGCTAATCTGAAGGCCACACGAAATTTGGAGGTCTGTAACTCATGACTCTGCGGACAGTTGGTGACTTCTGTGCGCTTCAGCATGCGCTGACCCCGCGCTATCATTTTACGTGGCTCAACTGAGTTGCTGTTGTTCCCTGTTGCTTTCACTTTGTTATAATACCACTAACAGCTGACTGTGGAATATTTAGTAGCAAGGAAATTTCATGGATGGACTTATTGCACAGGTGGCAATGACGGTGGCAATGACGGTGGTATGACGGTACCCCACTTGGATTCACTGAACGCCTAAGAGCAACTCATTCTTTCACAAATGTTTGTAGAAGCCGTCTGCATGGCTAGGTGCTAATTTTATACACCTGTGGCCATGGATGTGAATGGAACACCTGAATCCAATGATTTGGAGGAGAGTCCCAATACTTTTGGCAACATAGTGTATATTATATGTCTATAAATCTGAAAACCAAAAAAGGGGGTAGTATTACCTATAACGGGGGCTTTGCAATACAGTATATAGTTACCTGGGTATTACCAATACCCCACCGATCTAATCTTTCATCAGTATCAGCCATTCTCAACCAGGGTTCCTCCAGAGGAGGCTACGGGTTCCTTGAGCTGTGGGGCTAATTGACCTCCTATCTGATGGTGCCTGCATAGTTCCAGTGCCAATCCCACTTGGCAGAGCCAGCAGCATGACTGCAAGGGTGGCATTCTGACCACCACTGTAAGGGGGGCATTCTTCCCACTGGCCACTACTGATCTAAGAGGCATTTTCCCAAATGCCCCCCCAATGGACTAATCATAGTAGGGGTTCCCTGAACATTATTTCAACGGTTCCTCTGAGGTTATAAGGTTGGAAAAGGCTGATCTATGTACTCTATTCTTTATGATAAACTACATCAGAGCAATTGGGTTCTTTTACACTATAGACCACATTGTCCTTTTTCTAACGATATATCTGTTCTCCTTGTTATCAATAAACATTTCTCTCCTTCTGCCAATACTAATCAATACGAAAACTTACTAATATGCTAGTATCAGTTTACTGTCCCTTCAATATCTTTACCAACTGGCCATTTTCTGGAAGATCCTCCATTAATACACACTTCTAATCAAAATCAGAACTATAAAGAGCTCCACCAAAATTATTAGTGCATGTGTTTCCAAAAAGTCCAATGGGAGCTTTTGGTCGGACATTCCGACCGTGTGTATGCCCCATCGGACTTTTTCTGTCGGCATTTCTGATGTACTCAGATGTAGAACATGTTCTAAATCTTTCCGTCGGAAATGCCGACGGAGTTTAGCGCGTTGGCAAGTCCGCTAGTGTGTATTAGAAAGCCCAAAGGTGTGCCTTGGATTTTGGGCCCCTCTTTGCATCTAGGCTGTTAAAAAGTCTATGTGGTATCCCCATACTCAGGATGCATAGCAGAATGTGTTTTGGGGTGTAATTATAAGTATGCCCTATGCTGTATGTAAGAAATAACTCAAAATGGCAAATTTATGTAAAAAAATAAATAAATTCCCTCAGATCTAAAAAAATTATGACAAAAGATTACAAGTTTAAAAAATTCACCAATACCTTGGACTACTTTCCAAAAAGGGGTAATTTGGGGGGTATTTGTACTGCCATGGCATTTTAGTGCCTCAAGAAATGAGGCTGTCAATACATCAGAATGGATCAATTTTCAAATATATATCCCATAATTTTTGGACTGGCAGAATGCATTTTGGCCGAAATTTATAAAGAAAGATTATTTATTTGCAAAGTTTTATGTAGCATCCTGATGTTTAGGCAGGGTTGCTCTTACATTTATTTGCCAAGTGATAGTTGCCTTGGCTAATTAGGAGGTCAATTGGTTTCGCCCTAATTCTGGAATTGCTGCACTTCTCTCTTCTGTCACTAGGTGGTATCCGGTGACATTAGATAAGACAAGGACATTGCAAAGACAGATTAGGAATGAATGGGGTGTCTCAGCCAATGGGCAGGGATTTTCTTGGGTCCCTTGGCCTGCTGGGAGAGCCTATTTATTTGGGTGGAGTCAGGTGATCGAGGTTCTGTTCTGACCACCTGGACGGCTGTCCGGGTGGACATGTGTTGTATTGCCCCGGGCTTCTAGGCCAGAAACTTAAGGCCTATCCTGGGGACATTTAGCTGCTAGGCTGTCTGAGAACCTATCCAGAAGCAAGAAGCAGCGTAGGGTTGGGACTGCAGGCTCGTAGTCCAACCAGAAGTAACGGCTCTGCCGGACAGAGAACCGGAGAACCTGTCATGGTCAGAGGTAGAGGGAGAAGCTGTTGCCACTAAGGGACCATCTACCTTGTTACCGGGTTAGCCGGGGACTGTGAAGAAGTGGGAAAACTTCAGCAAGTGCCAAGCCAAGGACCCAGTCAATGGCGGTGACGCTTGCAGAGCATTATTGTGTGCCAAGCCATGGACCAAGCAGGCCAGCGGGGTGACGCTTGATGAGTATCTGTGAGTGCCAAGCTAGGGACCCAGCAGAGAAGTGGGGGTGATGCTTGAGGAAGATACTGAGTAAGAAGATTGGAAGAGCTCAGGGGATCCAGTGACAAGTGGATCAGGAATTCTAGTGAAAGGCTGGGAGCTCAGTGGAATGAAGTTCTACAATAGGAGATTATCAAAGAAGTGAAAGAGTTGATTGCAACCTATGTTAGAAACTGTTTACAAGACTGTTGCCATAGGAGACAGCGGTCCTACTCATGAAGATGTGCTGTCTAGCTGGATAAATTTCCCTGCATGGCTTTCTGCCTATAGAAGTCTCAGAGTCTGCCAATTAACATTGCATCTACTTAAAGGTGCCCTGCCCCCAACCCTCTCTCCCACAGTTCTGTTCAAGAGACAATAAATCTTTTTGCATTCAAGAAGTGTCTGGCGCCCATCAATCCACCTTGCATTACACCCACCATGCCTTGTAACCCACTCTCCACGGAAGGATGTCAGCTGTCCCTAACTCTGGAGGTCACCATTAGGCCTAAAGAGGCCTGGGACTTGGCTTCATTTATAACAGAAACAAGGACACACATGTTTTTTTTTTTTTTTGGTCTTTTTTCATTTATATAGCAAAAATTTAAAAACCCACCAAAATACCACCAAAAGAAAGCTTTGTCTGTCTCAAAAAATTATAAAAATTCAATTTGGAAGTTTTGCATGACCGAGTAGTTGTCATTCAAAGTGTGACAACGCTGAAAGCTGAAAATTGGCCTGGACTGTAAGGGGGTGAAAGTGTCTGGTATTGAAGCGGTTAATAACTCTCCTACAGCAATTCTATATCTGAAATAATAGGAAGGATTGTGTATATGTAAAGGCAGAGGTTTGTCTCCCTAACTCCGTAGTTGATGTTGATAAGAATTGGAGTAGGCATGGAGAAGGTACCCCATTATCATTGTCTGTCCTGCCATGGCCCCATCAGACATTGAGCCTAAGTTCACACTGAAATGCGGGTTTGAACTCGTGCGACTTAAAACCGGCTTTTCAGTCCAAATTCGGGGGGGGGGGGGGGCGATTTAGGGATACCTGTGCGGGTTCCTGCACAGATGTCTAATGAAATAGCCCCTGAAGTCGCCAAAAGTAGTGCAGGTACTACTTTTGGTGTATTGGTGCCATGCCGCAAAGTCTGCATCCCACCAATTCGGACGGTCCCATTGCCGGCAATAGGCGCCGATTTTGCCATGCAATTTGACATGTCAAATCAGCCCGATGTGAACGGGGGCTAAGGGTTTGATTTACTAAAACTGGAGTGCAGAATCTGGTACAGCTGTACATGGCAGCCTAACTTCAGCTTGTTCAATTAAAGCGTTTGTAAAGATAATTTAAAAAAAAAAAAAAAATAACAAACATGTTATACTTACCTTCACTGTGCAGCTCGTTCTGCACAGAGTGGCCCCGAACCTTGTCTTCTGGGGTCCCTCGGCGGCTGTTTCAGCTCCTCCCCACAAGCATTCACCACCTTAATGCGAGCTCCCTCGCACGGTGGTGAGTGCTTGCGGGCGCGCTCCCGTGATACAGCCGGCGGCTATAGCCGCTCGCTGTATCACTCGGCCCCGCCCCCCGGCGCGCCGCGTCATCGGATGTGATTGACAGCAGCGCGAGCCAATGGCTGCGCTGCTTTCAATCCATCCACTGCAGCCAATCAGCGACCAGGCTGAGCTGCAGCGAAGATGACCAGAACGAGCAGCGTCAGATTCGAGGCGTCAGGTAAGTAAAACGGGGGGGCTGGGGGCGGCGGTTCTGTCAGAAGTTTTTTCACCTTAATGCATAGAATGCATTAAGGTGAAAAAATTTTTACCTTTACAACCCCTTTAAGGCTTGACAAAAAAACCTGGAAGCTGATTGGTTTCTATGCAGAGCTGCACCAGATTTTGTACTCTCCAGTTTTAGTAAATGAACCCCTGTCTACTAATCCATCCTCCCTTGTGATGTAACAAGCTGGTGCAAAGCTTTGACCAACTGCACTATCCCAGAGGTCTACAGGAGCATGTTTAAAGATGAGATTCGGGATGTGGTGCTTCATCAAGGTTCAAGGGGTTCAATGCCCGAGGGACTGGTACATTCTAGAAAAATCCTCAAGATCCCAATGTCCAAAAACATTGGTCAAAACAAAATTCATAGGATATTCTAATATCTGGATACCTTTGAGTTGAGTCTTAACTAGGTTTTAATTGTAGTTCTTGGTGTTCCCAAGGGACTGGCTAGCAGTCTCTGTGGTAGCTCATGGTGTCCACCAAAAAGAAAAGAGGGGTGAAGGAGAGCCCTTATAGGAGATACACAACTTTCCATGTGTGCAGGTGGGGAAAACCCTGTCTGCACTCTGGAGGAAAATAGTCGACCTCGAAGCCACGGGGTCGCAATCCAGATTCTTCTAGAGGGTTCTCAGGTGGGTGTTTGAACTAGTCGAGATAAAAGAGGTCAAAAGAGGTCAAAAGAGGTCTTAAAAAGCCTAGTCCAGAGGCACCCATTGTCATATGTTTAAGGATAAGTCATAGTCATCTGGTTAATGAACACTGAATGGCTTTATTTCACCAAGAAAACATGTTTTGCGGAAGTTACCACTTCCATAGTTCAGGGTGATACACTTGTAGTGCTACCCCCTGCACGGTCCAAAAGAAAAGGAGCGTAAGGAAAGATCTTCTGTGCTCAGGCTAAAACATGTTGCATTTCGTGCTTGCAAGAATTGTGCACTGGCTAATGCATATGCGCATGCACAAACTTGCGTGCGTGCACACGAGCCGTCGCGCATTTGCGTGGGCACCTGTGACAGATGTTTGCTTCAATCACGCTATTTATACTGTACCTAGACCATACTATTTATTGCTCCTCTGTCCCTGATCTGTCCTGCCAGTGTATGACCTGGCTTGCCTGACCCTGCTTCCTGACTCTTTCTGCTGTGCCTGCTATTCTACTGCCTACTACCAGTGCATGCCTAGCCTGCCCGCTGTCTCCAGTACCTGCCTGCTTCAGTCTGCCATCCCCCAGCTGTCTACCAGCCCGTCTGCTTCAGTGAAGAAAACTGGTGACCTCTCCTGTCGGGCGTTAATACCCGCTCTGCTACTGGCAAGACCTACAGGCACACGTGCCACTCTGCACCTCCTGTTCACACTACCACGGGCCCCGAGTCAGAGGTGTAAGAGAGGCCTTTCTCATCATTTCAAGCTCTGCTACCAGGCAATGATAAGGAGTATGGTAGTAGAGTTAGCAGGGGAACAAAGGGGGCTTGCAGAATAATTATTATGGGTGGGCAGTCCTTTGAGATGTTCTTCTGCCAGCTATCACTGGGGCCCTTAAAGATTGTTGGTGCACTTAATGACAGCCCCAGCTAACCTGCACACACTATAGGTACTGTATGGTCTTGGTGAAAGGTAGATGTGGTGCTGTAAAGGTTCAGTATAATGCAGTATAGGGTTGGTATAGGTGCAGTCTAGGTTTGGAATAGATGTGATTTAGGGTGCAGTACGGGTGTGGTGTAAATTGGGTACACTTGGTGTGCTGCTCTGAGTGGCTCAGTCCCTGCTAGTAGTAGCAATGGGCAAATAGCCCTTTTACCAGTCTGGGGCTTGCAACGGCACGCTGATGTTTATCAAAATCAGGTGCCTGCCTAGATCCCTGTGGATGATCTGGTATGTTTGACATTGCCTCCAAGACCAAGGAACTCTCCAAACAAGTAAGGGACAATGTTGTTGAGAAGTACAAGTCAGGGTTAGGTTATAAAAAAAATATCCAAATCTTTGATGATCCCTCGGAGCCCCATCAAATCTATCATAACCAAATGGAAAGAACATGGCACAACAGCAAACCTGCCAAGAGACGGCCGCACACCAAAACTCACGGAGCGGGCAAGGAGGGCATTAATCAGAGAGGAGCACAGAGACCTAAGGTAACCCTGGAGGAGCTGCAGAGTTCCACAGCAGAGACTGGAGTATCTGTACATAGGACCACAATAAGCCGTACGCTCCATAGAGTTGGGCTTTATGGCAGAGTGGCCAGAAGAAAGATATTACTTTCTGCAAAAAACAAAATGGCACGTATTGAAGTTGGGAAAAGGCATGTGGGAGACTCCCGAAATGTATGGAAGAAGGTGCTCTGGTCTGATGAGACTAAAATTGAACTTTTTGGCCATCAAAGAAAACGCTATGTCTGGCGCAAACACATCACATCACCCAAAGAACACCATCCCCACTGTGACCACATGGTGGTGGCAGCATCATGCTGTGGGGATGTTTTTCAGCAGTCGGGACTGGAAAACTGGTCAGAGTTGAGGGAAAGATGGATGGTGCTAAATACAGAGATATTCTTGAGCAAAACCTGTAGCACTCTGTGTGTGATTTCAGGCTAGGACGGAGGTTCACCTTCCAGCAGGACAATGACCCCAAACACACTGCTAAAGCAACACTTGAGTGGTTTAATGGGAAACATGTAAATGTGCCTAGTCAAAGCCCAGACCTCAATCCAACAGAAAATCAGTGGTCAGACGAAAAGATTGCTGTTCACAAGCGTAAACCATCCAACTTGAGGGAGCTGGAGCAGTTTTGCAAGGAGGAATGGGCAAAAATCCCAGTGGTAAGATGTGGCAAGATCATAGAGACTTATCCAAAGTGACTTGGAGCTGTGATAGCCGCAAAAGGTGGCTCTACAAAGTACTGACTTTAGGGGGGTGAATAGTTATGCACATTGACTTTTTCTGTTATTTTGTGTTGTTTGCTTCACAATAAAAAAAAAAAAAAAAAAATATCTTCAAAGTTGTGGGCGTGTTCTGTTAATTAAATGATGCAAATCCTCAAACAATCCATGTTAATTCCAGGTTGTGAGGCAACAAAACACAAAAAATGCCAAGGGGGGTGAATACTTTTGCAAGGCACTGTATTCTTTCCATTCTGTTCAATTTGAAGATGTCTCTGGTAGAACATAACAAATATCATTTGATTTTTTTTTTCCTATTTACCGAGAAGATGCCGTGTTTTATTGACAGCGCCGAGCCTTGCGCTTGTCTTCAGCTGGTAATGTAAAGCGTGTTTTTCATAATGGCTGTCTGCAACTTTTAATGATATTATTCCGTCAATGAGAGCCGGAGGGGAAGCTGTTTGTCTTTGTTTTCCATCTGCAATAACAGCGCGGAGATAGCTACAACGCCTGATTTATTAACAATGTGATTTTACAAGCTAGCTAGTATTGATGAATGGGTGCAATTTTATACAGCGAGATCAATACCCTTTAATCGAGTCAAATCTGACCAAATGAAATTAAAGAGAGATTTCAGGAAAGCCTTGAGTCAAACGAATGAATTTATAGAAAGTCGAACACTTCTGGACCTGCCGGCCCGCCAGACGCTTTTTGTTTCTACTTATTAAAGCAATATGTTGTGTGTGTCCGGGGTACGAGGTAATGTGACATTATAAGAGCGTCACATAGGAAGGCGTCATCTTCCCCGCAATGTGAGGCCTCCAGGTTAGTGTTATCTTCCCAACAATGCGACACATTAAAAGTGACACCCCAATAATTGTGACACTTCACCGCAGATTATTGTGAGCTGCTTTAAAAGTTACTTAAAGAACACGCGCTCATAGACAGGCTCATAGACAGGCTCATAGACAGGCTCATAGACAGGCTCATAGAAGCGCTCATATACGGGCTCATAGACACGCTCATAGACAGGCTCATAGACAGGCTCATAGAAGCGCTCATATACGGGCTCATAGACGGGCTCATAGACGGGCTCATAGACACTCTCGTAAACGCATTCATAGACACGCTCATAGACGGGCTCATAGATACGCTCATGGACGCAATCATAGACCCAATCATAGACGCAATCATAGACGCGGTCATAGACGGGCTCATATACGGGCTCATAGACACGCTCATAGTAGACGCGCTCATAGTAGACGCGCTCATAGACGCAGTCATAAATGGGCTCATATACGGGCTCATAGACGCAATCATAGACGCGCTCATAGACATGTTCCTAGACACACTCATAGACATGTTCATAGATGGGCTTATAGACGCGCTCATGTACGCAATCATAGACGCGCTCATAGACGGGCTCATAGACATGTTCATAGACAGGCTCATAGACATGTTCATAGACAGGCTCATAGACGCGCTCATAGACGCAATCATAGACATGTTCATAAACAGGCTCATAGACATGTGTTTCTAGACATGCTCATAGACATGTTTCTAGATGCTCTCATAGACATGTTCGTAGACGCGCTCATCGCTCATAGACATGTTTCTAGACGCACTCAGACATGTTCATAGACACACTCATAGACATGTATATAGACGCGCTCATAGAAATGTACATAGACGCGCTCATAGACGCATTTATAGACGCGCTCATAGACATGTTTCTAGATGCATTTATAGACATGTTCATTGACGCACTCATAGACGCACTCATAGACATGTTCATAGACGCGCTCATAGAAATGTACATAGACGTGCTCATAGACGCATTTATAGACACGCTCATAGACATGCTCATAGACGCGCTCATAGACATGTTCATAGACGCGCTCATAGACGGGCTTATAGACACGCTTATAGACATGTTCCTAGATGCACTCATAGATGCACTCATAGACCTGCTTCCTGTGTACAACGTGTGTCGATGAAGTCTTCAGGAGCACGTGAGACAGGGTGACAGTACAGGCACACAACTGAAAGACAGCTGTCACCGCATAAGAGGAAGTGCCTGATTAAGGACCTTCATGGCAGAATCACCAGGAAGTCTTTTAATGAAAGTTACAGATTTAAAACAGAAACCACTATAATGACATTAAAGCAGACGTTCGTTCAAACGTGAGAGTGAAACTCATCCTACTCCCCGCCCCTACATCTAACACTTTTGAGGACTTTTTCGGGAGGGGGGACAGGTACTTTTTTCATAAGTACCTGCTCACCCTTCCAGCCCGCAGCCTCATGGGACATATCACATGCCCCAGGAAGCTGCAGGACCGTTCCCAAAGCATTGCGCATTCTTGCACATGTGCAGTGGGGAGCCGGTTGCGATTACTCAGGAAGTCACAACTAGGTCCAAAATCCAAGATGGTGGCACTGGGAAACCAACTTTCAAGAACCATCTGCAAGAAGACGGCACTGGACTCCAAGGACTGGTGGGTACCTACTTATTAAAATTAATCTGCTACAGTATTTGTAGGGTTACGGGTAGGGTTTGGCTCCCAAATCCAAGATGGTGGAGCCAGGAACCACAGCAGTACAAATAACTGACTGCAGAAAGACAGCACGAGACTCCAGGGACTGATGAGTACCTAATTATTAAAATTCATCAGTTACAGTATTTTTAGGGTTAGGGGTTGGGTTAGGGGTAGAGATAGGCTCCCAAATCCAAGATGGTGGTTCCAGGGATCCATAGCTTTGAAAAGAACCGCCTGCAGGAAGACAGCGCTGGACTTCAGGGACTGATGAGCACCTAATTATTTGGACTTCAGGGACTGATGAGTACCTAATTATTAAAATTAATCAACTATAGTATTTTTGGGTTTAGGGGGTTGGGGTTAGGGGTAGGGTCAGGCACCCAAATCCAACATGGCAATACCAGGGTCCTACAGCAGTGAAAAGAACCAACTGCCAGAAGACAGCACTGTACTCTGCGGACTGGTGAGTACCTAATTATTAAAATTAATCTGCTACAGTATGTATAGTGTTCGGGGGTTGGACTGAGGGGTAGGGTTAGGCTCCCAAATCTAAGATAGCAGTGCCAGGGTCCTGCAGCAGTGAAAAGAACCAGCTGCCAGAATACAGCACTGGACTCCAAGGACTGGTGAGTACCTGATTATTAAAATTCTTCTGTTACAGTATTTGTAGGGTTAGGCTCCCAAATCCAAGATGGTGGAGCCAGGAACCCACAGCAGTAAAAAGAACCAACTGCTGGAAGACAACACTGGACTCCAGGGACTGATGAGTACCTAATTATTAAAATTCATCAGTTACAGTATTTTTAGGGTTAGGGGGTTGGGTTAGGGGTAGGGTTAGGCTCCCAAATCCAAGATGGTGGTGCCAGGGATCCATAGTAGTGAAAAGAACAGGCTGCAGGAAGACAGCACTGGACTCCAAGGACTGGTGAGTACCTAATTATTAAACTTCATCTGCTACAGTATTTGTAGGGGTAGGCTCCCAAATCCAAGATGGTGGTGGCAGTTATCCATAGTGGTGAAAAGAACAGGCTGCAGGAAGACAAACCTGGACTCCAGGGACTGGTGAGTACCTAATTATTAAAATGTATCAGTTACAGTATTTTTAGGGTTAGGGGGTTGGGTTAGGGGTAGGGTTAAGCTCCCAAATCCAAGATGGTGGTGCCAGGGATCCACAGCGGTGAAAAGAACAGGCTGCAGGAAGACAGCACTGGACTCCAAGGACTGGTGAGTACCTAATTATTAAAATTCATCTGCTACAGTATTTGTAGTGGTAGGGGTAAGCTCCCAAATCCAAGATGGTGGCGCCAGGGATCCATAGTGGTGATAAGAACGGGCTGCAGAAAGACAGAATTGGACTCCAGGCACCGGTGAGTACCTGATTATTAAAATTCATACAGTATTTGTAGGGTTAAGAGTAGGGTTAGGCTCCCAAATCCAACATGACAGTACCAGGTTCCTGCAGCAGTGAAAAGAACTTTGTAAGGTTAGGGGTAGGGTTAGGCTCCAAAATCCAAGATGGTGGAGTCAGGAACCCACAAATACAAGATGGCGGTGACAAGGTCCTGCAGCAGTGAAAAGAACTGACTGTAGGAAGATAGCATGGGACTCCAAGGACTGGTGAGAACCTGATTATTAAAATTCATTTGCTACAGTATTTTAGAGTTTGGGGTAGGGTTAGGCTTCAAAATCCAACATGGCAGTGCCAGGGACCCAGAGCAGTGAAAATGACTGCCTGTAGGAAGACAGCACTGGACTTCAAGGACCAGTGAGTACCTAATTATTAAAATTCATTAACTACAGTACTTGTGGTGTTAGGGGGTTGGGGTTAAAGGTAGGGTTAAGCTCCCAAATCCAACATGGCGGTTCCAGGGTCCTGCAACAGTGAAAAAAAACGGCTGCCAGAAGACAGCAGTGGACTCCAAGGACTGAGTACCTGATTATTAAAAATCATCTGCTACAGTATTTGTAGGGTTAGGGGGTTAAGGTTAGGAGTAGGGTTAGGCTCCCAAATCCAACATGATGGTGTCAGGTTCCTGCAGCAGTGAAAAGAACTTTGTATGGTTAGGCTCCAAAATCCAAGATGGTGGAGTCAGGAACCCACAAATCCAAGATGGTGGTGACAGGCTCTTGTAGCAGTGAAAAGAACTGACTGCAGGAAGACAGCATGGGACTCCAAGTACTGGTGAGAACCTAATTATTAAAATTCATTTGCTACAGTATTTCAAAGCGGGGAGAGCAACGAGGTTGGGACTTTACATGAAGTGCGTGATTGCAATGAAGTAAAATTTGGTGAACGATTAGGAAAGTTTAATTGGTTCATAAGAGGTATAACATGCATATGATAATAGTATCAATTACAATTAATAAGAGCTTTTAACAATAAAAATGATAGCAACAAAGATACATGATAATATGAGCACATGAATATTCCACAGTACACCAAATTGATGTGGGTATAAAACCATAAAACATAAGGTAGTGCCTACATGACAAGTGGCCTCAATAACCTGTTACATAAAAGTAGTAGAAGCTTGGGTAGAATTTATGAACACGACATTTGGTAGCTCTACACGTTTCGTGGCTGAGATGCCACTCATCAGGAGCAAGTGCGTGTGATATCTAGAATGAAAGATTTGGTAAAAGAGTAGTCTATTAATTGCAGACATGAAACAGAGGTGGGGTAGTGAGAAGAACCCCATACAGAGAAAATGCTTACGCACTGAGGTTCGTGTGATGGTGGCTGAATGCCGGGCACCGCCGGCCATTCGGGGGCACCACCCCCCGGGAGCTGAGGTGGACGGGTCAACGGGGGGCAACCCGCAAGGCGCCATCCAAGGCTGGCATGGACCCATGAGGCAAACCTGCATGGGGAGTGAGAGTATAGGGTGAAAAACCAAGGAAGTGGAAGGGGGTATATTAGTGAACAGATTGGGAGTGGTGGTGGGGGGGGGGGGGGGGAGGAAAAGGAGCGTGGTGGGAAACTGAAAGCAGCCAAATCTGGGTGGCCCTGAAGTGAGTGCAAGTGGGAACTGGACGGGAAGAGGGAGAGGACCAAGTGCCAATAGAGGGAGTGAGACAGGATAAGGAAGAGTAAGGAGGGGACAGGTGAGGCAGTGAATGGGGGGGAATGGTACCTGGTGAGTGAATTAAACCGATGAGAAGGAAAAGGGGAATGGCAATCCCCAAGCAAACGTGACATCCGTTGTAATGGGGGCCTCAAGAGCTGGCATCGCCGAGGCTACGTCTTTATAGGCTACAGTGTTTGTAGGGTTAGGGATAGTGTTAGGGGTAGGGTTAGTCTCCAAAATCCAACATGGCAGTGCCAGGGACCCAGAGCAGTGAAAACAACTGGCTGCAGGAAGGCAGCACTGGACTTCAGGGACTGGTGAGTACCTAATTATTAAAATTCATTAACTACAGTACTTGTAGTGTTAGGGGGTTGGGGTTAGGGGTAGGGTTAGGCTCCCAAATCCAACATGGAGGTTCCAGGGTCCTGCAGCCGTGAAAAGAACCGGCTGCCAGAATACAGCGGTGGACTCCAAGGACTGAGTACATGATTATTAAAAATCATCTGCTACAGTATTTGTAGGGTTAGGGGTAGGGTTAGGCTCCCAAATCCAAGATGGTGGAGCCAGGAAGCCACAGCAATAAAAAAGAATCGACCGCAAAAAGACAGCATGGGACTCCAGGGACTGGTGAGTGCCTGATATTAAAAGTCAGTAGCTACAGTATATACTATTTTTTTTTTAACCATATGAAGTTCCTCCTTAACATGATAAAGCTTATATGAGAATTAATGACTAGGTTTAGATCGACTTTAACCGAACAGACAGGTGTTGTTCTTTTAAAGTTTCTTCTTTACTCCCGCCAATACTGTAGCTGTTCTTTCTCGGGGTGTAGAACGTGTCAGGTACAGAGAGTGCGGCTCATTGATCTATTTTCTTGTTTCTTATAAAACGTTCCTGAAAGATGACCTTTCCCGCGTACTGGCGGCAAATGAGAGAGAAGATGTGACAGGTTTTGGCTCTCTCTTCCCTGCCATCTTCAAAGCGGGAAACTGATTGAAAGTAAATGTATCCCATTCCCGGCACTGTTATTTCATCCTGTGCACCGAGGCTTCTCTCTGCCTGGGAGTTCCTGGAGAAATGTGGTAAGTAAAAACCACAGAACACCATGTTGAGACAAATGTAGCGTACGCGATGAACAAACCGCGGGGTCCGCGTCACAAACTTCCTCTGGCACTTTGTGAGCGATGATCACCTAAAGGGAAACTATATGGGGCATTTTTATAAGGAGCACATCATTGCTGCTATTATTGTACTCAAAATTATTTCTGATGCAGCTTCTGATTCTAAAGTAGAATTATGACCTCCGATTATGTGCCGAAGCCCCTTCTTATAAGCGTAGCGCAGTACCCCCGTAAGGGCTGCTGGTTTGAGCCATTTGCCAATCACCTTGCTTCCAATTTCCCATCACCACTGATAAATCACCAAACAGTCAGTAGTACCATTTTTCCTGCTTTTATTTATGGGGTAAACTGGGTTATCAATGAGAAGGGTATAAGATAATGAGATGCCCCATGTATTTCACTGTATAGAGTATCATCCATGGCCGTGGTCTTTGTAACTATGTAATCCCCTCATGAGACTATTACTTCTTGTACAATGCGGGCTATCCGACTCTAAGTTTCCCCATTCAGTGCTTCCAAGTGGAACAAAAGGGATCGCTCTGAATACAGTAATTCTTGTTTGACTAAAACGAGTTCTCTGATTATGAATCCTAAAGTCAAAGGCCTGTACCGCCTATCTTCCTTGACTCAATGCAGAGCTACCTCCCAGTCTTTGGAAGTTACTGTACGTTGCAGGTCATACTGTGTTCCGTAGCTACACAGCACGCTACTACTCTCTCCTGCTCTTGCTTCTTTACGTTGCACTGACCTTTCTTTCTTGATCAAAGTTCTGTGTTCCCCGGTCACAGAAAGTCGATGCTTTGGTCTACTTCATCGGCTTTACTCCTACTTCCTACACACACACACACACACACACACACACACACACACACACACACACATGGCACATCCTTGCATGGGGATGTCCGGCACGGTCCCCGATACTACATGCTGTCTTCTCCATACTCAAGACCTCCACCTTGAACCCCCCCCTTCAAGGCTTTTTGATGGCTCTCCTCCTTTAGGGCCCCAGGCCCCCCGGCCACCTGGAACTCCAGGCCCCGAACTCCTCCTCACCTCTCTCTTAGGCTCGAACTCCCCAGGAAGCATGTGACCCTCCTTATATGAGAGACCTCCCTCTGCCTATGCATATTAATGATAGGTCAGAACTCTCACATGAGCTGCCTGCCTCTCAGGCCTCAAATCCAACCTCCCTTCCAGAGAAGAATCCTTCTGCAAGCGGAGGAGGTATCTATGAGCCCAAGCGTAGGTGGCCACACCCCTCCCTTGCTACACTGACAGTCCTACTCCCAAATCAAAACAACCAGGCCTGCCCGAAATCTCAGGCCTGGAAAAATTTACCTGCATCTGCATTCTGTCACTAAATACTTATTAATCACCTACCTGCAGGTAGTGACCGCTACACTCACCCCCCACTTAAATCACAACTGTCCCCTGTTGTGGGGAATAGAATTTGAATATACTTCCTTGTTTAAGGGAAAAAAAGGCATCTCACTTACACATAGTTGAAATGGGGAAAGGAAACCAACTGTATAAAATAACATCCATAATCAATGTACAAAATAACACATAACACCAATCCTGTACAATTACACAACCTAACTGCAGGTCCCTACGGCTAACATTCCATACAAACAGAACTAGAGCATTGCTCCCGAAAGAGGAGTACTCTGCTTACTACAGACCTTCATCTGTAATGCCCCGTACACACGGTCGGACTTTGTTCGGACATTCCGACAACAAAATCCTAGGATTTTTTTCAACAGATGTTGGCTCAAACTTGTCTTGCATACACACGGTCACACAAAGTTGTTGGAAAATCTGATCATTCTAAACACGGTCGGGACTATAAACGGGGCAGTAGCCAATAGCTTTCATCTCTTTATTTATTCTGAGCATGCGTGGCACTTTGTGCTTCGGATTTGTGTACACACGATCGGAAATTCCGACAACGGATTTTGTTGTCAGAAAATTTTATCTCCTGCTGTCCAACTTTGTGTGTCGGAAAATCCGATGGAAAATGTGTGATGGAGCCTACACACGGTCGGAATTTCCGACAACACGCTCCGATCGGACATTGTCCATCGGAAAATCCGACCGTGTGTACGGGGCATAAGACAGACAGCCGTCCCATTTTCTGGTTTAGCTAAGAGAAGACATAAACTCTCTAATTTACAAACTAAACATACCACTTTTACCAAAAAAAGGGGGTTATCATCCTCTGTCTGGCTACCGAACAATCACACAGATTTTTCTTTTTTTTTTTATATATATATGTGGCATGTGATTCCCTGCTAGCACTGTCACCCCCTCAAAAGGAGTCTTAAAGACCTCCTGCAGGGTGCAGCCTAAACAGACACGCCACTATCAAGACACCTACATCCGTAGGCAATAAACTTTCTGTTTGGCTCCTAAACAAGAGTCCTTTTAAAAGTACTTGTGACAAAAAGGGATTTTAGCAAAGACAGTACATTCTAGTGTCCATGACCTTGTCCACGTCAGGCACCCTGAGTGGCAGTCTCCTGCTCAACAGTCATCGGGGAAAACCCACCTTAACCCAGCCCAGCTGCCTTCCCGCAGTCAAGCATGGGTAAAACCTTTCACATCTGTGGCTACTCAACTGTACTCCTGCTTACAGATAATAACGCGGGTCCGGCAATCTCCTCTGACTGTCCCCTTCTCCTCTCACAGAAATAGAGTAACTTCGGGCATGCTGTCCTGCTTTCATGACGAGCACCCTGTCTTTATAGATAGCCCTCCCGAGCTTCCATTCCCTGCGGATGTCCTGAAACCGGACCCAGACCTCACTCTCCCTGGTGCCTGCTTTGACTTTGGGACATACAAGTAATTCCAAACCAAATCATCCTCCCACTGATCCCGGAAGTCCTCTATTATCTTCATAATATGGTCCGGAACATATGGGTACTCTAAACCCCACTCCTGCACAACTCTCTTCTGCACATCACGCTGAAATCTTGAGAGCCGTGTTAGTTCTTTGGGCCTTCCCAGCCCCGGCAGAGCACAGGAGTCTGTGGCTTTGTTCACCCATCTATGGTGTAATGACGCCCCACCAGATGAAATGCTGGGGGAACTGAAAGAATGTCTATGGGGATGGATAGGGGTAGTTGCTGAGGATAATGGTTCCCCCAGCACCGCACCTGTAGCTCCCGGGGGTGAGGACTTTATCAAACCACACAACTCTTCCTCACTTGACGAATCCTCCCCGGGAGAAGACCATTCAAACAGGTTCTCCATGGAGCCATACTGTTCTAGTATCTGAGGGGACCCCCAATCCACAGCCTGGCCCTTGCTCACCCTGTCCAGCTCACCTGAAGGATTTCTCTCTAGTGACTGTGGCTCCTTCCGGACAGGCAGAGCAAAGGACTTAGTATCGGCTGGCTCTTCAGGGGTATCTTCCAGAGCTTGCCCACTAGCAGTGACAACCTCTGTGTCCCTGGCCAGGCCACAGGCCTCCCCAGTGTTACCTTCAGACTTTCCTTCTGAGAGCTCTGTGATGGACGATCCAGAAGACATCTACTTCCCCTCAGGGGTGGGCAACACGCGACCCTCTCCAACCTTCCAGGTCCTCTGTGTCTGTGGCACACAAAGTCCAGTTGTCGGGTGGATGGAATTATATTGCATCTCTCATTGTACTGATCCCAGCCAGGTCAGTGGATCTCCACAATGGCCACACCAGGCCCAGGCACGAACTCCGACAGTGGGCCGGTAACATCCCGGGCATAACATGCACAGCCTTTCCACCCAGGCGATCAATCAATTAATATCCCATAATGATAAAATATAGGTGTGGCACGTGTCGGGGCTTCTTCCCGGGACGTGAGACCTGCCTGAAGGAACCTGTGGGTGTGTTCAGAAGAGCCTCGGCCTGATCGGCGCGGAACGGAGTTGAAGCCTCTGGAAAGGCCTCGGACACTGTGCGCTGGATCAGAGCATGATCAGAGCAGAGGATACCCAAAGGAGTTCTCCAAGACGGTTCCCGGTCATCTGACGGAGCGGTGCAGTTTGATTTGGAGCAGGACTGAGATTACGGAAGCGGAGCAGAGCCACTGTCCGGGCCCGGTGTGGTGAGAGGGCTGTTGAAAAATCTGTTTCTTGGGTGCTATATTTAATGTCCCTGATTTTTTTTTTTTTCTTTGAGGGTTATGAACTTGTTGCCTTGGTTGAAAAAGTAAAAATAAATAAATAAATAAAAACTATAGAAGAGGAAATATTGTATTTCTCATATTTTTAATTAATTCCACATATTTCCCTGTTTGGACTCCACAGTTTTACATTACAAGAGCCCCGAAGACGAGCTGCTTCAAAGAGCAATTTTAATTGAAATAAAAAATGTTGAAAGTTCTCGCAGCCAAAGTTTAAATATGTATCACAAATATCCACTTTTGTTGGGATGGGAACATCGTAATTCCAGCGCACGCGAATGTAGAATTACATCGGAGACGTAAAGGGCTCTTTTCTTAATGCCTCGTGGCCTCGTAACCCCCCGCAGTATTTTATTCGCGCAACGCATTACCGCTGCTATTTGAAACCAGGAGTAATATTTCCCATTATCCTCCAGCCATTTTTTTCAGTAGTCCATTTTCATTTTTTTTTTTTTTTTTTTGTCATCTCTACGACTGGAATAGAACCAATTTTTTTTTTCCTTATTATTGTTCCAAGACACTTGCTCAGGGAGCTGTTATATCGGCAAAGAACTTGATCACCATGGCAACCTGACACGAGTTTGTATAAGTCGTTGCTAATGCTAACTTAGAGGTGCACTGTTTAGAGACAGGTGAAAAGAAGAAGAAAGTGTGCATTGTCTAGGCAATTAATGCGGAATGTTCATGCGGCGTGAGTCATACGCCGCTGATAAGCCTGCAGGCAAAAAAAAAAAAACAGCATGCCGTTAAAAGAAGACCACGGCTTGTACCGCTTTTTCTCATGTATTATTTGTAATTATTTATGTACAAGGAGACAGCTGTACTTAGTAGCCCTGTGCAATGGTTGTGCCTGCAGGACAGGATGAATAAAAACAATGCTCTCCTTATGTGGCTGAGATATTATCTCAGCAGCTGCAAGTTTCAGAGCTGTATAGATAACCGCCAAAGACCTCAGGCACAATGGACGTTTAAGCCCGGGGCATGGGGCTCGGCCATTTAGCTGGAGAACGTTAATGGGCTTAAAATGGGCTAAAATACTTAAGGAGGAAAAGATTTTTAAGGAAGGAGGAACACTTAAAGTGGTTGTAAATGCTTTCTATGCATGCAGGTAAAAAAAAAAAAGCCTTCTGTGTGAAGCTCCCCAGCCCCCCCCATTACTTACCTGAGCCCCATCTTGATCCAGTTCTGTGCATGAGAGCAGCGGCTCTCCCGGGGCTTTTCCTCCTCATTGGCTGTGACAGCAGTGGGAGCCATTGGCTTCCATTACTGTCAATCACAGTAGTGTGTGAATTGATGCTGGGCGCACGGCAGGACCCCATGCCATTGCTAGGAGGGAGTGGCGGTGATACGCTGCGTGGGGAGGGGGTGGCGGTGATGCTCTGGATGGGTGAGGAGGGGGTGGTGGTGATGCTCTGGATAGGCCAGGGAGGGGGTGGCAGTGATGCTCTGGTTGGGTGGGGAGGGGGTGGCGATGATGCTATGGATGGGTGGGGAGGGGGTGGTGGTGATGCTCTGGATGGGTGAGGAGGGGGTGGTGGTGATGCTCTGGATAGGCCAGGGAGGGGGTGGCGGTGAATGCACAAGTGACCGTGGTGATGTACACTAACAAGAGAATTCAGTAGCTTGTTCATGTAAGGTGCTCCATGTGTAAGGCAAGTGACCCCAACCAAAATGCCTAGTGTAGCCCAGAAGAACCCACCCCGGGGCAAGCCTCTTATATGACCCTTGCTTTGTGCCCAACGAGGCGGGAAGCATGGAGGACATGACTACCACCCCACAACAAAGTGAAAGCACAAAAAGAGGGCGCAGCAACCTTGCGCATTACCCAAGTTATATTTATTGAAATCAAAAGGAAGGAAACATACCCACAAACAAATGAATAATAAAAGCATATCCGAGTCCACAATGGGCACAGAGCAACCGGGTCACCAGGACCGTATCCAGCACGCCGGAGGAACTTCCCGATGGCTGACGCGCTTCGAGGGGAGATCCCCTCTACCAAATATCACTTGGGTAATGCGCAATGTTGGTATACCCTCTTTTCATTCTTTTACAGTATTTCCATTTGGTGTTCCCTGACTCTTGCAGGGCATCAAGGCCTGTGCATTTACTGGGAGCCATAGGAGTTCTAGGCTTTTTCCACTGCCATCGCACCACTGTTGAGCGCAGGAGATTTTGTTTGACTGCGATACCACCCCACAAACCCTGCCCTACATGATATATATTGTATGCTTATGAGTATGTATGAGAAGAATGACTTGAGCCCTATATACATGAATCACTCTTTGACTCTTTTGCTGCCAGATCCATACGTCATACGGACCTGACAGTGGTGGGGGGTGGCTGCAGACTCCGAGATTATGCGTGAAACGGAAAGGCTCCTGCCTGTCACGTGAAAGCATTCAGGTGGCAGCTTTTCCGCCTAATTGTTCACACACACCCCTGGTACTGGTGCCCCTCCCCCATTCGCCACAGTGCCTCGGGCTCGGGACCAACATGGCGGGTGCCAGCAGCTGGAGGGAAAAGAGAAGAGTGGACACATGTCCGCTCTCCTCCTTTTCTTGTTGTGACGCAGAAAGCGACGTCTGTGACGTAACTTCCAGGTCAGTCTCTCCGTGTCCCGGGCTAGCTTAGCCAGAACAGGATGTTTTGCAGTGTGGTCTGCATTGCAAAACACTCATTGGAGCTCAGAGGAGACATTGGGAGGTTTTTTAGACCCTGCATGTCTCATTAAAGAGAACCCGCTACCTAAAAATGTGTGTGCAAAAAAAAAAATGTTACACCCTTGTACATAAAATTCCCCCCCAAATAAATTTTGACCCCCCCCCACCCCTACATATACGTGTGTGCGAATGTAAAGGCATGCGTTGGGGGCACATACATGCAAAAACATTGATTGCGATGCCCACGGGCACGCTGGAGTGAGAGCAATAATTCTAACACCAGACCTCCTCCGTAACACTAAACTGGTACCTATAGGAAGCTTTTGAAGAGTCGCCTATAGAAAATATAGGGTACTAAAGTTTGTCGCCATTTCACAGGCGCACAGAAATTTAAGGTTTGACATGGTGGGTATCTATTTACTCAGTGCAACCCCATATTTTATATTGTACCAAAAAAGTTTAATGTGTTTGTTTGCTCTAAAATTTAATTCAGTGTGTTTTTCCTGAAATTTTGCATTTCCTAGACCAGAAGTATCCAAACTTTTTAAACAAAGGGCCAATTTACTGTCCTTCAGACTTTAGGGGGCATGGTTTGCGGCCAGTGGGAGCAGAAAATGTCCCAGGCCCGGCATCAGTGAGAATAAATATGGCCTCAGGGTTGGTGGTCAATAGAAGGAGGAGGAGCAGTGCCCCCATTAGTAGGAGGAATAGTATCTCATGATTGGTATCGGTGGAGGAAATAGTGTCCCATTGCTGGTGTCAGTGGGAGGAATAGTGCCTCATGTCAGTGGAAGGAATAGTCCCCCAAGGGTCGGATAAAGGCTAGCAAAGGGCCACTTTTGGCCCTCGGGCTGCAGTTTGGAGACCCCTGTCCTAGACCTTTTGCGGTAATAACGTGTGACATAAATAATTCTCTAGGGTGTCTGCTTTGAGAAAATATGTCATGTTTGGGGGGTTTTGTGTAATCTTAAGGCCTAAAATAATTTTTCAAACATGTGTGCAAAAAAACGCAAAAAACGGGTTCTTGATGGGGGGGGGGCGCAGTCTGTCCGACATCCACAGAAGGCTTCAGAATATTGAGGAGAGCAATGTGCACAAATGACGAAGAAGTTTAACGGAAAAAGAAGAAACCAGACAAACTATGCAGGGGGAGATCATCAACTGTGACCACTGACACAATGTCAGGAACCATAAACCAGGCAGAGACAGAATATCCAGTTAAAACCACACCTTTAATGTAAAAGTAAAATAATAGAGATCAGGAATGTAGTAAAAAAACAGAAGCCAGGGTTTGGAAGCCGGAGCGGGTAATCCGATGAGCTGGGATCAGGAAACCAGGAGTCGGCGTTGTAAGGAGGAAAAAAAAAATCAGGAATCGGAAGAGAAGTCAGCCAGGCCAAGTCTTACACAGGAACACAGCAGAACCACACTGGAACTGTTGTCCAGGCAAGGGCATGGAGGAAATGAGAAAAGCTAATAAAATAGCCAAAAGGGGCTGGCTGTAGGCTGGACTAATGAGGCAGTTAATGGTAACCAGGTGAGTCACTGTGGAAACAATGAGTGGCTGGTAATTAACCGCCAGCTGAGCAGCCCCTGTGCATTGAGAATAGAGCTGCTAGTAAATAGCAGGAGCCCAGGCCTGACACATGAATCATTAGCGAGTGGACAAATTGATTAAAAATGGACAGACTAAATCACAATGGGGTTGATTTACTAAAACTCAGGGGCAAAATCAGGTGCAGCTCTGCATAGAAACCAGCTTTCAGGTTTTTTTTTGGTTTTTTTGTCAAAGCTTAATTGAACGAGCTGAAGTTAGAAGCTGATTGGCTGCCATGCAGAGCTGTACCAGATTTTGCACTCTCCATGTTTTTTGCTGCACAACTGGACTGTGGTCACAATGGTATTCAGAAGAATGTTTAGGATATCAGAAAACATTTGCAAAGTGGGCGTCTCGGCAGCTGACACCAGATTTGAAGGAGAGAAGTATGGACATCTGCTCCGATCTTCTGGAAGAGTTTGAAGCCAATGAAGACACGTTTTTTTTGCAGATCAGGGGATGAAACGCGAGTGTATCTTTATGATCTGGAAACGAGGAATACAGTGCCTTGAAAAAGTATTCATACCCCTTGACATTTTCCACATTTTGTCATGTTACAACCAAAAACATAAATGTATTTTATTGGGATTTTATATGATAGACCAACACAAAGTTTGAAGTGGAAGGAAAATGAGAAATGGTTTTCAATATTTTTTACAAATAAATATGTGAAAAGTGTGGTGGTGGTGGTGGGGGGGGGGGGGGGGGGCATTTGTATTCAGCCCCCTTTACTCTGATACCTTTAACTAAAATCTAGTGGAACCAATTACCTTCAGAAGTCACCTAATTGGTAAATGGAGTCCACCTGTGTGTAATTTAATCTCAGTATAAATACAGCTGATATGTGAAGCCCTCAGAGGTGTGTTAGAGAACCTTAGTGAACAAACAGCATCATGAAGGCCAAGGAACACACCAGACAGGTCAGGGATAAAGTTGTGGAGAAGTATAAAGCAGGGTTAGGTTATAAAAAAAATCTCCCAAGCTTTGAACATCTCACGGAGCTCTGTTCAATCCATCATCGGAAAATGGAAAGAGTATGGCATAACTGCAAACCTACCAAGACATGGCCGTCCACCTAAACTGACCGCCTGGGCAAGGAGAGCATTCATCAGAGAAGAGCCAAGAGGTCCATGGTAACTCTGGAGGAGCTGCAGAGATCCACAGCTCAGGTGGGAGAATCTGTCCACAGGACAACTATTAGTCGTGTTCTCCACAAATCTGCCCTTTATGGAAGAGTGACAAGAAGAAAGACATTGGTGAAAGAAAGTCATAAGAAGTCCTGTTTGTAGTTTGTGAGAAGCCATGTGGAGGACACAGCAAACATGTGGAAGAAGGTGATCTGGTCACATGAGACCAAAATTCAACTTTTTGGGCTAAAATCAAATCACTATGTGTGGGGAAAACTAACACTGCACATCACCCTGAACACACCATCCCCACCGTGAAATATGGTGGTGGCAGCATCATGTGGTGGGGATGCTTTTCTTCAGCAGGGACAGGGAAGCTGGTCAGAGTTGATGGGAAGATGGATGGAGACAAATACAGGACAATCTTAGAAGAAAACCTGTTAGAGTCTGCAAAAGACTTGAGACTGGGGCGGAGGTTCACCTTCCAGCAGGACAACGACCCGAAACATCCAGCCAGAGCTACAATGGAATGGTTTAGATCAAAGCATATTCATGTGTTAGAATGGCACAGTCCAGACCTAAATCACATTGAGAATCTGTAGCAAGACTTGAAAATTGCTGTTCACAGACGCTCTCCATCCAATCTGACAGAACTTGAGATATTTTACAAAGAAGAATGGGCAAAAATGTCCCTCTCTAGATGTGCAAAGCTGGTAGATACATCCCCAAAAAGACTTGTAGAGAAAGGGGGTTCTACAAAGTATTGACTCCGGGGGGCGCCATGCAAATGCCCCTCCCCCCACACTTTTCACATATTTATTTGTATCATTTATCATTTTCCTTCCACTTCACAATTATGTGACACTTTGTGTTGGTCTATCACATAAAATCCCAATAAAATACATTTACGTTTTTGGTTGTAACAAAATGTGGGAAATTTCAATTTCCGGGGGAGGCTGCCCTGGGCACTGTGTTATCATGTGAGGTGGGGGGCACCACAAGAAGATTGGGGGGGATTGTGTTGGAAAGGGGAATTTGGGGGGCTGCAGGGGGTAACTATTGTTCTAGGAGGGGAAATTTAGGGGGGTTACTAAGAGTGGGGCTTTAGGGGGATTTGTGTTGGGAGGGGGATAAGGGGAAGATGATTTGTGCTAGGTGGGGGGGATTTGGTGGGAATTTGTGCTGGGAGGGGGGAATTTGAAGTGAGGGGGAGAAGATGTTTACTAGGAGGGGACGTTTTAGGGGGAGATGATTTGTGCTAGGAGGAGTTATTTTTTTTTGGGGTGGGGGCATTTACGTTTGGGTGATGGGGAGGGCAAAGATTTGTGCTGAGATGAGGGAATTCAGCAGTGGGTGGATTTGTACTGGGAGGAGGGGGGGGGGTTATTGTTAGGGGGTAAACATGCAGATTAGTGCGCAGTATTTTTGTGGGGGGACTTCTGCTGACACATAATGCTCATTAGACATGTGCACTGCCGAAAAATTTGTTTGTTTTCGTCCCATTTACTTCTTGTTTGTTTTTTTCATTTTTCGGGTCATTCATTATAATCGTAAATTCAAAAATTAGTAAATTCGAAAAAAGTCGTAAACATTCGTAAATTCAAAATTTGAAGAATCCGAAAAAACCGAAAATTCGAAAATCTAAAATGACTAACTAATAACTTAACTATTACTAACTATTAAATTCTAGGTATTGGAATTTCCTTTCAAATTTGGCTGTTAGTGAGCGTAACAAATACGAATTTATCCGAAGTTACGAATTATCCGAAATAACAAATGCCGCATCTAAACAATAGAATGGAATGAATTAATAATAATAAATAACAATGATAATGAAAACGTTTTATTATTAATATTATTATTATTAATATTTATTATTAATTTGTTCCGTTCCACTTGTTTAAATGCGGCATTTGTTATTTCGGATAGTTCGTAACTTCGGATAAATTCGTACTCGTTACAATCACTAACAGCCAAATTTTAAAAGAAATTCCAATATCTATAATTTAATAGTTACTAATAGTTAAGTTATTATTAGTTAGTTATTATTTCCGGGCTTTTTCTGGCTTTTGGATTCTTCAAATTGTACGAATTTTTACGAATTATGACTTTTTTCGAATGTTCGATTTTTTTTAAATTTTCGAATTTGCGAATATTTGTTACGTTCACTAACAGCCAAATTTGAAAAGAAATTTCAATACCTATAATTTAATAGTTAGTTATTATTTCAGATATTAGAATATTCAGGTCCTTGAATTTCTGATTTTCCGAATTTACGAATTTTGTCAAAGTTACAATTTTTTTCGAATTTACGAATTTTCAAATATTCAAATTTACGAATATTTGAAAAAGTTCATTAAACAGATTTTCATTAATTCGGATATTTCCGAATTAACAAGTTTGTTGAAATTCATTAGGAAACTAATACGGAACTAAACAAATTGCACATGTCTAATGCTCATACATTTTGGGGGGGGGGTGCATATGGCGGCCTGGGCTCACCCTGGGCTCTAGATGACCTTGTCCCAGCACTGCCCATGACCCCTTACAAATGCAGGATTTTTTTAGCCATGGAACTCCTCATTCACTTCCAATGTACAGTGAGGGGAAAAAAGTATTTGATCGGCTGTTGATTTTATATGTTTGCCCACTGACAAAGAAACGATCAGTCTATAATTTTATTGGTTGGTTTATTATAACAGTGAGAGACGGAATAACAACAAAAATATCCAGAAAAACACATTTCTAATAGTTATAAATTGATTTGCATTTTAATGAGTGAAATAAGTATTTAATCCCCCTATCAATCAGCAAGATTTCTGGCTCCCAGGTGTCTTCTATACAGGTAACGAGCTGAAGGGAGTGCTCCTAATCTCACCTTGTTACCTGTATAAAAGACACCTGTCCACAGAAGCAATCAATCAGATTCCAATATCTTCATCATGGCCAAGACCAAAGATCTGTCCAAGGATGTCGGGGACAAGATTGTAGACCTACACAAGGCTGGAATGGGCTACAAGACGCATCACCAAGCAGCTTGGTGAGAGGGTGACAACAGTTGGTGTGATTATTCACAAATGGAAGAAACACAAAATAATTGTCAATCTCCCTCGGTCTGGGGCTCCATGGAGGTTCTCACCTCGTGGAGTTTCAATGATGATGAGAACGGTGAGGAATCAGTCCAGAACTACACAGGAGAATCTTGTCAATGATCTCAGCTGGGACCATAGTCACCGAGAAAACAATCGGTAACACCCTGCGTTGTGAAGGAC
This sequence comes from Lithobates clamitans, assembly GCA_037952925.1. NCBI lineage: Eukaryota > Metazoa > Chordata > Amphibia > Anura > Ranidae > Lithobates > Lithobates clamitans. Next base: position 766,617 of record JBBGZY010000146.1, read on the forward strand.
TGAAATCCTGCAGTGCCCACAAGGTCCCCCTACTCAGGAAATCACATGTACAGGTCCGTCTGAACTTTGCTAATGAACATCTGAATGATTCAGAGGAGAACTGGGGGAAAGTGTTGTGGTCAGATGAGACCAAAATCGAGCTCTTTGGCATCAACTCAACGCACCGTGTTTGGAGGAGGAGGAATGCTGCCTCTGACCTCAAGAACACCATCCCCCACCGTCATACATGGAGGTGGAAACATTATGCTTTGGGGGTGTTTTTCTGCTGTGGGGACAGGACAACTTCGTCAAAAGGGACGATGGAACGAGGCCATGTACCGTCAAATCTTGAGTGAGAACCTCCTTCCCTCAGCCAGGGCATTGAAAATGGGTGGTGGATGGGTCTTCCAGCATGACAATGACCCAAAACACATGGCCAAGGCAACAAAGGAGTGGCTCAAGAAAAAGCACATTAAGGTCTTGGAGTGTCCTAGCCGGTCTCCAGACCTTAATCTTATAGAAAATATGTGGAGGGAGCTGAAGGTTCGAGTTACCAAACATCAGCCTCGAAACCTTAATGACTTGAAGAGGATCTGCAAAGAGGACAAAACCCCTCCTGAGATGTGTGCAAACCTGGAGGCCAACTACAAGAATTGTCTGATCTCTACGATTGCCAACAAGGGTTTTGCAGTACTTGTACAGCTCTCTAGAGAGGGCATTATCCATTACATACCGGGGCGGGGGGGGGCTTTTATCTGATATAAATATTACATATGGCATAAATGGCCATCCCAATTTGAAATATCGCTGCCTGTGTCAACTTACACAATAGGGAGCGACTAGATGGAATCTCTTCACTTTATAGCACGTATATATATATATATATATATATAAAAGAACATTTGATGGGAGCCCAGGGATTCATTACGAGTCATTATGTAGAGTGCAGCACTAAATCTTACCGTGTTCAGATTAAAATGACATCTCTGTCAGCATCCATAAAGACTAAGAAAAGAGACAGCTTGAGATAAACTGTCCCCTCTCGGTAGGAGGCCATGAATCACTTCATGAGATCCTGCAGAGAGACAATTGCGTCTGTGTTTATATTATATGAGATTATGCATTAAAATGCCTTAACTGGGGGGGAATTTAATATAGACTCCATAGAAATGTTGGATTATGACAGTTAAACAGCTCTGACGGGAGTTTAGGAGCTTCCAGGGAAGATTGGCAGAGATATGCGACTTTTACGTCGCCCGCCCATTTGTCTGAGCTTATTTGGTAATGCAAAAAAATTAAAAATGAAGAGTTGTACGTTTGGACTATGAGCCTTGTGTGGGGGTGTTTCTGTCATTTGTAAAAAGGGGTGCAACTGCAAATTGTGGGGTCCATAACAAAATGATTGTGGGGTCTTTTCAGCTGATAACACTCTGGGCATTTATATTCAGCCCCCTTTACTCTGATACCCCTAACTAAAATCTAGTGGAACCAATTGCCTTCAGAAGTCACCTAATTAGCAAATAGAGTCCACCTGTGTGTAATTTACACACCTGACAGAGCAATGTTACTCCTTTTCCAATAGCAGACAATGATATATATGGCAACTTAATAGTATTCTTTATCCTTTAACTCCTTCGTTACTCCCGCCCCAAGGGAATTTTCACCATATTTACTATAATCTTGGTCGTCATTTTCTGGGTAAATAGAAGAGAAGGAGAGGCGGCCTTGAGTTTAATTTGCTGCCCCTCGCAAAGTGCTGTCTGGGTCCAATGGACCCACTGGGACCCATGGTAGGGCCAGCCCTAACCCAACCCATCTATAACACTCTTAGATCTCAAACCGCCAAACTTATCTCAGCGCCAATTTAAACTTCTCTTGCAGGTCACAACGGTGGACAAACAAATCATCACCAAATCCTGGAAGACTCCTAGTCTCTGTGTCCTTGCGGTCAAAACCAAGGTTACACAAGCAATGATCCACGAAAAAAATTGTCATTTCCGACAGAGTTGCCAAATATGAAGCCCTTAGGTCCCCTTGGGTGACACACTTTCTCCCACCCAATTTCAATGAATCCCTTTTGCTCCCATAAGAGTCATCATCTCCAACATATCTCTCGCCCAGCCTACAACCTAGAAACACCTGGGCTTCCACACCTCTCCTCATCTGCTCCCCTCTGCCCCTACACTCTACTACCACTCTTCCTCTTCCCCCTCCTTATCCTATTCTCTTTTCTGTACATCCTACCTCCCTTTTTTTGTTTTTTAGGTAGCTAACATCCTACTAATCATCTCTATATTCAAACATTGCTGGCAGGTCAGACTCACAACGTTGCTAAGCTTTACGTATTTATTTATTCATTCTACTGTTCCGTTGCATTTTTGAAATGTAGTATGCGCGATCGTTTACTAGATCTCTGGGGATTCACCCCTAGACCGAATAATTGCTCTGTACCTCCCTAAGTACATAAGACTTTTTTATAGCTCATTGATACTAGCTATTCTATTGTTTTTTAATTCATGTTTAGTCCATACTTGGGCCATTGTTGGCCTATACTTTACTTATACTGTCCCGCGGACTAGATCCATTTTTTTGTTAATTTAGACTATATATTTTTTTTTTATAAAACAGTATGACCGGCTCCCATATCCCGAAGTCACATTGAGGCCTGGTTCCTTGTATGCAAAGAGTGTTTATTCAATACACACCGGTTTCAAGATGGCCGAAATAACAAATGCCATATCTAAATGAATGGAACGGAACAAATTAATAATAATAAATAATAATAATAATAATAAAATGTTTATTATTATGATTGTAATTTATTATTATTAATTTGTTCCATTCCATTTGTTTAGATACGGCATTCATTATTTCGGATAATTTGTAACTACGGATAAATTCGTATTCATTACGTTCACTAACAGTCAACTTTAAAAGGAAATTCCAATACCTATAATAGTTAGTAATAGTTAAGTTATTACTAGTTATTTTTTCAGATTTTCGAATTTTCGGGTTTTTGAATTTACAATTTTTTTCGAATTTTCGAATATTCAGAAAAGTTTGCTAAACGGGTTTTCGTTAATTCGGATATTTCCTGAATTAACGAATTTGTCGAAATTAGTTAAGAAAACGAATTCGAAAGGAAACGAATTGCACATGTCTACTAAAATCTCCCAGTGTGGCTGATATCTTATTTCAACAATTGCTAAGCAATTAGTCAGAGGTATTGTAGCAGCTAATCTATCCTACCTTCTGTTACTAATCTACAAATCTCTACATAAGAAATATATAGATGAGTAAGCATGTGAAATATGTGCTCACTCGACCCATTTCCACCCCTTGAAGTGTATTTGTACCTTCGGTGTCCTCTACGCAATGCCTGTATGTCAGGCCACTCTGAATAGGCAAAACACTTCCCATTGTCCCATTATTACGGTGGGCTGCCTCAATAAGCAAATGAAATGTGTGAGTTGGTAGGAGAAGGACAAGTACTATCTATAAGTGTTTGCATTTTGCTCGTTCAGAAAGACATAGAAGAAACCAATAAAAGCTGTTACAGGAATGTGATTTTGTCACAGTTGGGGGGTCAGGTTCAGAAAACAGTAGCTGTAGCAGTAGAGAGGCTCCCACTGACCAGCTGGATAAGTACACAAGCAGGTCACCCTGACGAGGGCTGGGGTCTAAGCACTAACTGGTGTTCACCAGAGCTCCTGATGGTGGAGGTGGGTTTTTCTGCGTGTTAGTACCAGGTCACGGGTCCTCAGGATCGCCTGACCAGGAAGGGTGCAAGTCGGGGTCCAGTAGCAGATAAAGCAGGTAGGGATCAAGCAGGGGTGTAGTTAATAAACAAGCCAAAAGTCGGCAACAAGTGGTTGCAGGTTGGGATCAAGCGGAAGCATAGTCGAGGAACAAGCCTAAGGGCGGTAACGAGTGGTAGCGGAGATAAGGACAGATGCAGGTACACAAAAGGAGCAAGGTATTGGCTAGAGAGAGCACAATAATCTGGCAAATAGGAAGTGCACAGACATGGCTCAAATCAGGAAGTTCGTGGGAGGAGCAAAGAGTTCAAAGTTTACCAGAATCAAGAGACAAGGCAAGATTGTCCTAAGAGATCAGACCGGGAGCTGTCCAGCATCTAAGGTAGCTCAGCAAGAAGAGCTACCGTCGGAGATCATGGGGTTTAGATCCCAGTCCTTACAGGTTTATATCTGCTAGCAGAGTCACTTTGCCTAAAATCAGTGTAGTATCTGTGAACATCACTTTTTAAGAGAAAGAAAGCTTGTGTCCCTCGCAACAGGGTTGGAACCCGTTGGAATTTTCCTAATATAGTAAGGTAGGTATGGGAGGGATCCTTTTCCTCCCAAGTTGAATCTGACTTGGTGCACCTGGTTTGTTTCCAGTTAAAGGCAGGACTCTACCTAAGTGCTAATGCCTTTCTGGTAGGAGTAGGCTGCATTTCTCTGGCTATGGGCTGGGGGGTACAATGAGCTCCCACTTATGTGCCCCCTGGGAGTGGCAACAGAGAGGCGCCAGAAAATCTCTATGGGTATGGGACCCCACTGTGTATTCACTGGTACTTGGTCATGTCACTATTTACTTTACTTGCACATGCTTCTTGAGGGGGCATGTGGGGCTGTTAGGGATATTTTTATACTGGTTGCAAGGCCTGCTGTGTGTAGTCCACATGGCATTTCTTTATTCTCACTATTTATTTATAATGGACACTTGCACTGCACAAGCATTTGTTGTTTTTCTTTTTCTGCAGAGAGAAGGAGGGTACAGGTTGTCAGACCTGCACTTATGTCAGGGGGAGGTTCTGTGGCCTTCAGGTCTTTTACATCTCCCTAACCAGAAAACCCCCTCACCCAATATTTGGTGGACCAGCTTTGGCTGGTCCCTAAGGAGCGGGGTTTAAAGAGAGGCTTTGGCCTAGGTAGACCATAGAGTAGCTTGTCCCCGTCAGGAGCCAAGTGCCCTGGGGGTTCAGGGATAGAGGCCCTCTCCTCTTTTGAGGTTTGACTATTTCTGTACCCTTTGTGCACGTTTTGTAAGCTGTGATGTCATGGTTCACGATTTTTGTTCATGGGGGGAATTGACAAGCATCTCACCGTGGAGCTCCATAGAAAAAAAGAATGGAAAAAAAAGCAGAGTCACTTTAAGCTAACTAGATTTCACCTATAGCTGAAACAAGACTTAAATGTCTTATCATTAAATGTTTTGACAGCTTGGAGGCTGCTCCTTGTTACAGCAGAGTAATTATGGGAGCTTAATGTCAAGTTGGGAGCTTAATGGGAGCTTAATTATGGGAGCTTAATGTCAAGTCACTCTTGAGTTTGACCCAATAGAGGTATGGTTTGTGTTAGAAGTGTGAGACGCAGTCACTCTTGCGGCCTCCACTTGAAGCATGAATTGTTCCTATGCAGCCAGCAGCCACTCTCCCCTCCTGGCTACCGTGCCCAGTTGGCCCAGGCCACCCTGCCTCCTCCCTCCCAGTTGGCTGGGTCGGCTCTGGCACTCTATTTGAGCATCACAAGCCCAAATCTCTAGGCTTGTAATATTGTTTCTGCTTCCGGGCTCCATACCTGCACTCCTACTGGTTGTTAACGTATCTACCTGCCATGGATTCCACATTGCTGCTTGGATCACTGACTATTCTCTTTGAACTACCACCTGCCTTAACATTGGATTGTTGCCTGGATTACGCTTATCTTCTGCCCGCCCTGACCTTGAACTTGTCTTCTAGATTACACTTTGCTCGCTTACCAGTCTTGACCTCAAAACTGTTTAGTAGATCGCACTTGCCTGTAGCCAGCACTGAAGCACTGACCTTGGACATCTCGTTGATGTTCTGCTGTGGAGTCTCAGACCCTGCCTGACCAGAACTTGATTTTTGTTATCTTCACTCTACCTCATGTCAAATGGTCAGGAATTATAGCATTGTGTACTAATACCTGGGGGCATCCATGTGCCAGTAGGGCTGCTTGCCTTCAAGGCACTTGGGCGCTATAGGTGGAAGAAACACTCACTAGCTATTGTTTCTGACCGAGCCAACTGGCACATTTTGAAGCAAACTTGCGTAGGAAAATTAATAAGCTAACACCTTATAAAATAAAGCAGGTAGCAAATTTGTTGACACCTATTGTTACTTTTAAGATCTATATGGTTCAGCAAAAAGTGAGCGCTCTACTCCAATCCAGAGATGCAAAAATGTATATATGAAATGATGGAGGAATGGTTCCAGTTCTTAGATCCTTTATTTGATTGCAGTAATAGCCAATGCGTTTCGGTGTTTTAATCTGTCCCCTTTCATCAGAGATTTAAAGAAATTATTAAAAAAAACGAACTTTTTGCTGTACATGTTTTGCTTTCCGCTAAACATAATGTGCATGTGAGCATTTTCTACCTTAACACATGTTGGCCTCTGGTTTGCTCCAAAATTCTTTTTATTCTTCAGTATACTTTTAAGTAGGGATCAGCTGGGTTCGGGTCTGAACCCAATTTGGAAAAACCCATGTTGGCCCAACCAGCGGCAGCCAGGGCATTCTTCTTTAGGTCTTTAGGTAGCGGTTGGTCCAGGCCGCCCTGCCTCCTCACTCTCCATTGGCTGGGCGGCTCTGGAGCTTTATTTACAAGTCTAGAACTCTGGGCTTATAATAGCATTCCTGCTTCCTGGCTCCGTAACTGCAATCCTTCTAGTCCCTGGCCTATCTACCTGCCTTAGATGCCATGTTGCTAAACCCTGCTCGGATTACTAACTACTCTTTTAGGTTGCCACCTCAGCTCTGAGGGGTTCATGCTGGGATTTGTAGTCCTTCAATTTTGCGGGGGTCACATCCCCTAAAAGTGAAGGACTACAAGCTCCAGCATGAACCCTTGAGATGAGTATGTGACCTCCTCCTCCACTATCTATCTGTTGTCCAGCACCAGCTCAGCTGCCATCCTCTCTTTCCCTGCATCTCTGCCCGGCTCCCTCACGACAAGCCGAATATGACCTCACCTCAGATTTTCAAATCCACTTCCCTTTCTGAGCAGGGAGCCACCTCCACAGAGGCTGAAGAAGGTGGGTGGAGCTGAGCACTAGGAGGAAGAGGAGAAAGTTACATCCTTCTCCGCTCTGAATGCTGGGGCCTCTCTCTGCATTACGTGACATCACTGATTGCTAGAAGCCAGGCGGTCCTAGCAACTAGACAGTGGGCCAGCTGTGAAACCAGTGGAACCAAGTTTTAGGCGGGACTAGTGAGAGAAGTGGCAGCCTTTTTTGGAGCATCAGAGTGGCCCGGGGGGGCACCCTGCCCACCCTTGACATGCAGCCCGGCAGCCCCCGCCCACCGGGCAAATACCCGGTGTGCTCCAGGGCCAGGCCAGGTCTGAATGCAGCGGATTTCTTTGATTTCTTCTTTGAGGGGGTGGTGGTCATATGTAGTCTTTCCCTGGCCATCACACAAGGTTTTGAAGTTCTAATATATAACTTTTACTACTGCCTCAAGTTCCCCTTATACCTTAAAGTTTTTGTCATTGCTAGAGCTGTTCACTTGCCTCCGTGTCCCTTCTGAAACGTCACGATACTGCATGATCCACGGCGAGGCATAAAATATTTGAGGAGGTTGTAAAGATGTTAAACGGCTGATTTGAAGTTCATGGTTTGCCAGAGTGACAAGAAAATTAGGTCCAGAGATCCACAGGGTAAAAATAGGCAACTTAATGAAAACTAGACCATGACCCACTTATATAATTGCATTAGCATGAAACATATTAAAAGTACTCTCCGAGGAAGCCGTATTTTAATCCAGTCTCATAATGTTCTCTGGATGGCAGGAAAGGGAAATGTGAAAAAAAAAGGATTCTGAAAGTCACCTGGAAAAAAAAAAAATTCCAAAAGAATTGATATCCAATCCATGCCCCTCAACTGAGAATCCAAGGACTTCTATTCAATACAGTTATTATACCTGATGGTTTCATCTATTAAAGGGGCTTTTGTTTTCAGTCCTCCACTGGCCTTTCACATACAATCTGAAATACCCATTGATGGCCTGTCCATTAGGGGAGCACGGGCGCCGCCCCTCCTGTCCATCGCCGCCTCCCCTATCCATGCGTCCGTCTCCTTTCAGGACACTGGCGCACGCATGGATTCCAACGCGGAGGGGCTGGTTTTTTGAAGCACCATTCAGAGGCTCTAATAGGCTTCAATATAGGGTGGGCTCGGGTCGCAGAGAGTGCGCTCCGAGCCCACCTAGGTGTGTTACAACAGCGAATCAATATTCTCTGTTGCAACACTGATCCTCCTCCCGGCCAATCAGAAAGGGGTTTTTGACACCGGTCACCCGATTGGCTGAAAGGACGGGCGATCATATTGGACTCCTAGGAGGAGGGAGGAGCCGCACGGCAGAAGCTGCCGTGATGCAGAGAGGACACAGGAGCCTCTGCACGCTGCCTATGGGAGCCCGCAACCCTCCGCCCGTAGGAGTCCGCAACCCGGTTGCTGCCCGCCGCCCATAGGAACCTGCCCGCCTGCAACCGAGGGGGTAAGTGCTGGGGTGGGGGGTCCCACTGACTGACTGACCAATGGGGGGTGGTTGTTTGCCCCCCCCAAAAGAACCACCAGCCGCCACTGGAATTAACTATAATTAATAATAATAATTGGTGCAGGAAACTGTTGGGAGTGACGTGCGCCACAATAACTAAGCAGATATACCTGTTTCAGATCTATCTGCTCCACCCACGCCAGTTTCTATTTCAGAGTGAAATTCAGCAGTTATCAGAGGGAATTCAGCAGTTTTCCATACATAGCGCCCTCGTAGTTATGCTGCTAGGATTTTAGGCAAATTTAGTTCTCTTTGACTCTTCTGTAACCAGTGTGTAGGCAGGTGCAGTCTATTTTCTCCAATGCAGATGGCGCTCACTTGCAGAGGAATTTAAGAAAAACATGGTTCCTCTATGGTTTCCTGGGTCACTGGGGCAGCGATCCAATCAGATGCTGATGGCCCATTTGACTCTGGCGGCCATTTTGGGTCAGGCAGAGTTTATTTAAGACCCTGGCTCCTGAGTTTGGCACACATTTAGTGTGTAAGGACAGGTGATCTGTCTGTTAGGGACAGTAATAGTAGTAGGGAAACGTTCCAGACGAGTACGGAAAGACTAGGGATCCGCCACTTCTCCTGGAAATCTCCCCCACTTGGGCTTAAACCGGCCAGGCCGCACTCTGCCCCTCAAGACAGACACTGTCAGTTCCGCTGAGATCTGCTGTTCGCCCATGGGTGGTTCCGGTTGGGCTGCCTTCCACTGGGCTTGTTGTGAACTGTTATATTCTGACTACAATACAAGTTCTTTCTACTGAAGCTGAGCTGTGTGTGAGTTACTGCCACCACACCACAAGTGGAGCAGTTATTGATTGCTTTTGGCTGGACCTCACAGACTGCAGGTTGGATTGCTCTCCCCTGTTTTCCAGAGGCTTCAAGAACATTGAGGATTGGGCAAGACTCAGTATTTAGTGTGAATATTTAGTGTGCTTCAGCCAATTCCTGGGGAGGTGTGCTCAGTAGGTGGCTGGAGAGGCATATAAATAGCCTGGGATTTAGAACAGCAAGTCTTTCTTAATTCATTTGTGGGAGAATCCACCTGTCTGCGTGGGGGGTGGCTACCCCCGTCTGCAGCAGCAATTAGCTGATTCCAGCTAATTATTCATTGAGATCCCAGCTGTGGCTTGGCTGGGGGGGGGGGTCTTTTTTCAGAGCTCCATTTTGGAAGCTTATCATACAAACCCCCACCCCCCTATGACTATGGTCTGGAGGTCTCTCTGAAGAGTTTCCCCCGGTGGAAGCTGGAAGGGATCTGGCTGTCCTGCGGCATTATGGGCACCAACCTCTCTCTCACTGAAGAGTGTCAGTTGGATACTGGAAAGAGGCATCCAGTGATCCTCTGCATGCTGCCTGTCCTAACAAAGAGTTAAAGAGTAACTTTAATTGAGAAAAACCACTTCCCCCCCTCTGGGTGATCTATGTAAATTGAAGGGATTTTAACAAACTTTGTAGCAGATTCCGATCTTTAGTTATTCTGAAGAATAACTTCAGTGTCTGACGAAATAGAAAAGAAGAAGAAGAATAGAAAGTATGCAACAATATAACTGTTTTCCGAAATTCGAATTTCAAATAGAATAAATTCAAATTGATTAGAAAAGAATAGAATGTAATAGAAAAGAAAATAATAAAATAAAAAATAAAAAATAAGAATAGAAAAAGCAAATCTATGTAAATAACAAATAGAAACAAAACAAATGTTTTCGTTCTGCACATGTCTAATTTGAATGTCTAAACAGCCAACCGATTGCTTCGGAATGCACCCCCACCCCCGCCCCTGCCGCCGCCTCTCTCGGGCTCTCCCATCCGATTGCGAAGCCCAGGAGCGCTCCGAACGGCGGCATTGGCTGCACAGAACAGAGAGAGAGAGGAACTGACCTTGTACCCCCCCCCCTCCCCCCTCTCTGTGACCCTGGGAATTGGAAGTGACGAGGATTCCGTCACTTCCGGTTCCGCCTCTGTTTACCTGGTCATTAGCGGCCAGGAAAGCAGCCAATCAGCTGCATTGGAGGCCAGAGGAGAGCTTTGGGGTATCATAGACCCCAGATCTCTACATAAAGAGGACCTGTCACGGCCCATGCTGTCAGAAGGAACAGGATGATGGCAATAAAGTTAATACAAAAAAAAGTTAAAGAAACAGTATTAAAAAATAGTTTAAGATAAAAAAATTAAAATGAAAGCGGCCCCCTGTGCTAATGCGCAAATACCAACGCATTTGTAAGTCTCGTGCACGTTTGTAAACGGTGATCGCCCCACACATGTGAGGTATCGTTGTGAACATCAGAGCGAGAGAAATAATTCCAGCACCAGATCTCCTCTGTAACACTAAACGGGTAACCTGCAAATATTTTTAAAGCATAGCCTATGGAGATTTTTAATAGACATGAGCAATTCGTTTTGTTCTGAATTTGTTTTTTGATTAAATTCGACAAATTTTTTTTTTTTGGAAATATTCGAATTAACGAAAAAGCGTTTAACAATATTTTCCGAAAATTCGGACATTCGAAGATCCGAAAAACATAAAATTTGGAAATTTGAAAATTCAGAAATTAGAAAATCCAAAAATCAGAAATTTAGAAATTCAGATATTCGAAAAATTAGAACGAAAATCCAAAACTGGAAAAAAGAAAATTCCGAAAATAAGAACGGAAATCCGAAAATTAGAAAACCCCAAAAATTTGAAAATCTTAAATAATAACTAACTATTAAATTATAGGTATTGGAATTACCTTTAAAATGTGGCTGTTCGTGAATGTAACGAATACGTATGTATCTGAAATAACGAATGTCACATCTAAACGAATGGAACATAACAAAATAATAATAAATAATAATAACACAAACTTTTTATTATTATTTATTATTATTAATTTGTTACATTCCATTCGTTTAGATGTGACGTTCGTTATTTCGGATAATTCATAACTTCGGATAAATTGGCATTCGTTACATTCACTAACAGCCACATTTAAAAAGGAAATTCCAATACCTATAATTTAATAGATATTATTAGCTAGTTAGTTAGTTATTATATTGGATTTTCGAATTTTGGGATTTTTGGATTTTCATTCTTTCGACTTTTCTGATCTTTCTTATTTTTGGATTTTCGCATTTCGGAATTACCAAACTTCCGAATTTACAATTTTTTTTTTCAAATCAACGAATTTTGATCATAACGAAAGACCCGAATAATGAAGAAAAAAAAAACGAATGAAACGAAAACTGAAAACAAACGAATTTTGTGGCAGTGCACATGTCTAATTTCTAAGTATCGTCCTTTAGCACCATTCCCTGCGCACACAAAAAAATTTTAAAACGTGACATGTTTGGCATCTATTTACTCGATGTAACATCATCATTTACCCCAAAGTTATGTTGTGTTTGAGTGCAAAAAAATTCATTAAAGTATTTTTTTTCCAAAAAAATTGCATTTAAAAAAAACGCTGAGCAAATACTGAGTGACCTAAAAAATGGCAAAACCCACCATTTTATTCTCTAGGGTCTCTGCTAATTATATATATATATATATATATATATATATATATATATATATATATATATAATGATCGGGGGGTTCTAAGTAATTTTCTAGGAAATACTGATTGTTACAGTTTCAGAAAAGGTCATGAATATCATCCAGCGGGTAGGAAATGCCCCGCGATATTTATATATACGCCGCACACCTGAGCAAAATGAGATCTGCTTATGCTAATGGTTGGTGTCCCTGTCTGCCTGTTAGAGATATTGAAAGCTACATAGAAGAAGCATTTTCACGTCTCTCGGTGTGTGTTCAGAAAATGGAACTCCTGTAGGAATCACTTCTCCTTTAGATGATTCCTTCCGCTAAAATATGAATTACTGAATACGGCGCCTTGGAGGGAAATAATCTTTCCATAGATTTGCATTTCATCGTTCTTCTTTCTTTTTTATCTGCTTGCTTTGTCTTATCCGGGAATGCTGCTTCCTCGTAATATTGTTTATTATAGAATTTAAGGACAAAAGGGATGTTAAATGCAAATTCTGGGCAACACCAGGTTGAGAAAAGCCCGGAGCAAAGTAAGAAATACATAGGCGAAGGGCTGACATGACAGGGTTAACAGGGAGATGGTATCATGAGAAAGAGTGAAATGTTTGGTGCCGAGGGGGAGGGGCCATAGAAGGTGTTAAATTCTGTCGCCGCGCGGATGAGTCATCACAAGCGTGGGGGAAAGTTCCCGCCCACCCTCCCTAAAGAATTGGAAAAGTGAATTGGGTAGTTTGGTTGTGTGTTTTTTCTTTTCTTTTCCAAAACAGGTTCGTGGAAGTTGGATGTCGTAGCAGCTGTGGGCGTTTTGGTCTTTGCAGGGGAAAGAAGATATGGCACAATGAGAATTTCGGGAACTAGCGTTGCTATGGTCCTGATGGTACTGATGGTGGTTTCCGGATAACGGAGGTTAGACAGAAAGTGTTAATGGGGGCACTGCGGTCATTGGTTGTCTCTGAGCCAGCTTGTCGGCTTGAGGCCTATTATTACATTAAGAGAAGGGCCGCAGTGCAATATGGTTATGTTACTGATGTTTTACGAATCTCCTGCAAAGACCAACGCTAGATAGATGAGGAATCTTTGAATAACAGATGTGTTTTTGTTATATTTATTGTTTAATAAAGTAGGCTGCTACGGCCTTTTATCACTCCAATCCTTTGGTCTGGTCTTAATTGTTTAGAATAAGATTAAGAGGTTGGGGTTTTGGGTAATGGGTAATCACATCTGTTATACAACAGTCATGGTCAAACAATGCCAAAGTGCCATAACGGCCATTCACTAATTGTAAATGAAATGAATCTAAAGGAGACAAAAAGAGGAATTTCTCATCGTGGCCTCCATTGTTATTTGATTTGTAGCTGTACTTTAGCATGAGATGTTAGTAGGAAGCTTCAGTTGCCACAGCTGGCCCTTTAGGTGGCCCTGATGTCCAAGGCTGTCCTGCCACCTCCGGATCATTGGTAGTTGACCATGAGATGTTGGCGACAGCTCAAGTACAATTTAAGGGGCGCCCCAGACAACACAATGACTTATATGTGGGGAGACTGGGCGTTCTTCTTAATACAGAAGATGCCACACTGCCCTGGGTCAGTTTTTTTTGCCATCATGCCATGAATAGCTTGTTCAGTGATGTGACCATTCTCGGTCAGAATTCCTCCAAGAGGTTTCTAGGGGTTCCTTGAGCTGTGCCTGATTGACCTCAAATCTGATGGTGTCTGCATAGTTCTTGGTCCAACGCCTCTTGGCAAAGCCTACTGTGTGACTCCAATGAGCTTTTTAGTTGACTCTAGTGGCATACTGACCACCACTGTAAGTGGAGTATTCCTCCTATTAGCCACCAGTGTAAGGAACATTCTTCTCACTGATCACCAATGTAAGGGACATTCTTCCCACTGACCACCAATGTAAGGAACATTCTTCCCACTGATCACCAATGTAAGGAACATTCTTCTCACTGATCACCAATGTAAGGAACATTCTTCTCACTGACCACCAATGTAAGGAACATTCTTCTCACTGATCACCAATGTAAGGGACATTCTTCCCACTGATCACCAATGTAAGGAACATTCTTCTCACTGATCACCAATGTAAGGAACATTCTTCTACCTGATCACCAATGTAAGGAACATTCTTCTCACTGATCACCAATGTAAGGAACATTCTTCTCACTGATCACCAATGTAAGGAACATTCTTCTCACTGATCACCAATGTAAGGAACATTCTTCTCACTGATCACCAATGTAAGGAACATTCTTCTCACTGATCACCAATGTAAGGAACATTCTTCTCACTGATCACCAATGTAAGGAACATTCTTCTCACTGATCACCAATGTAAGGAACATTCTTCTCACTGATCACCAATGTAAGGGGCATTCTTCTCACTGATCACCAATGTAAGGAACATTCTTCTCACTGATCACCATAGTAAGGGACATTCTTCTCACTGATCACCAATGTAAGGAACATTCTTCTCACTGATCACCAATGTAAGGGACATTCTTCCCAATAGCCATCAATGTCAGGGTTATTTTCTCACTGACACTCAATAAACTGGTTTTAACAGGGGTTCCCCAAGACCTCTTGAACACACCCCTCTCAATCACAGCCTGCCACTGGCACTCTCCCCGCCCAATCACAGCCTGTCCCTTAAACATGCCCCTTAACAATCAAAGTCTGCCTCTTAAACACACCCCCTCCAAATCACAGCCTGCCTCTGGCACACACCCCCTCCCAATCATAGCCTGCCTTTTGAACATGCCCCCTACCAATCACAGCCCTCCTCTTGAACACACCCCCTGCTCAAGAACAGCCAGCCTCATGCCTAAAACAGACTATGAAATACAGGTGTGTCTGCACAGTGTCCTGTAACCCGGCCCCCCACTATCAGGAAGAAGAGAGGCACGGTCAAGTGACCAAACTTTTTAACTTTGTAAAAAATGTAAGCAAATGTAAGAAAAATCGTTCGACACCAGGAGGAACAAATGTCTTGTTGTTTTGGATGCCAAAAGCTTTTTGGGCTTCCAGTGCGGAAAACGATTTTACTGTACCTGACCGGCCACTTCCACCATCTAGCCGGAGGACAAATTATCCTAATATTTCACGGCACATCCATTAATGTCATTGAGTTTGCAGGAAAAAAAATATTAGAAGCTTCTCTCAAATCTGATCTCCCTCTTCCCCGACACGTGTTTGCTTGTAGAACACGGCTGCTTAACATAAAACGTATTTATAATTCATAAACAACTCTAATTAGGGGACACATTTTATGGACTTGGCCTCTTTTAGCATAAAAGATAAATGATTGCATTTTAATATTTTCCGGTTTCAAATATTGTAAAAAGCTCGGGAGTTACTTTTTAATGTTTCTCAGGCTAAACCAAATGAGATTTTCAGCTTTTAACATATTTGCAAAAAAGATTGTTGCATAATCAGTAATTATGTAGCATTTGCTGAGCAGTAATAATAATAAATAATACATTTAAGACGTTTGAGGAGGCTGCTTTTTGGGTTCGCTGTATTTTATGGCTTATAATGAATTCTGGAGTTCGCAAATGGAAAGAGCATTGGAAAATGGCGTAGCGTGAAACCTAATGAACCTTGTTTGAATACGTGACAAAATGTCTGGAGATCTTACTTAGAGGAAGCTTGTACTGGTGAGGTTCAAGGACTGCCATCACTAAACTCCCCCCTTCAAGGTTGTAAACCCTCATGTTTTTTCACCTTAATGCATCCTATGTCTGTAGCATTAGTTGTTTTGGGTTTTTTTTAAGCTTTTTTCCTTCATTTTCACTGGCCAGTTCTCCGAGTTGCACACTTCCAGTCCTTCCAGTGCTTAGATGCTCCATCAATTGCACATGTACAATGCAACTGAGGAGAATGCCGAAGGTCCACCCACAAGCTGGAGCATCGTAAGGTAGAGGAGATCAGGGGTCTTCAAGGTAGCCAGGCATAAGGTAAGTACCCTTGCTTTTTAACTGTACCCTTGACCTTTGCAATGCAGGGAGCGCTCAATTGCAAGGATAGTTTTGAATGAGCAAAAGGTGAAGGTGTTGGTGCTATAAAACATCATGAATGAATACAACATATGAATTGGTATAAATATACCATGTGCAAAAAAGAAAACTAATAAAGTCCAAAGTGACAATCACAACGCCATATTACATATAAGATCTTCTTGTTTGATGTTCCTTCAAATACAAGCTTCACCACGAGTGCTCAGGAGGTAGATAGTAACTCACCAGAGGTGTTTGACCACTTTTTACAGTAGGTCAAATTGCGCTTTGATTGAATGGACCAGGTGGAACCTAAGTAAACATCTCAGCGCTATGAGACTCCAAGAAAGGCTGAGGATAAGGGAACAGACTCCACCAAGGACATAAAGAAGAGCTCTTAGGGCTCATTTACACTTGCTTCAGCTTCAACAAGGCTTCAACGAGGATTCGGAAAGGCTCTCTGAACGCTAGTCCAAGCTCCTGTGACTAAAGATGGTTAGCTTACAGTCCTGTTTACACCTTGCTTTTGCTTTGCTTCGGCTTTGCTTCAAAAATTATACCCCATGTCGCTTCAGTGGTGCTTCAAAGCGTCTTCAAAGCCTCCATAGAAGTCTATAGCAAAGTTCGCTTGAAGCCCCACGGAAGCCCCACAAAGCCTCACCAAAGCTCCACCAAAGCCCCACCAAAGCCCCATCGAAGCACCAAGCAAAAGCAAGGTCATTGAAGCACCAAGCAAAAGCAAGGTGTAAACAGGACTGTAAGCTAACATTTTATTTAGTGACTGGGGCTTTGACTGGTGTTCAGAGAGCTTTAACAAAGCATGTCTGAAGCCTTGTTTTGAAGCAAGTGTAAACTAGCTCTTATAGTGTAGTAAGTGTTATTAAAAATGGTTTAAAAATTAACAAAGTTTGCACTCTATAATAGCAAAGATGTGACCGTGCTATTCCCAGCACTAAGGTGTCTACAGCAGTCTACACTTCCTGATGACGCCAGTACGTAGAAGCGTGGACTCGTCACTTCCGAGTCCTGCATGTGACATCCATCTCTGCAGTATATCCAGAACGAGGCGTGGATCGCACGCCGCCGCGATTTTGCTATACCAACCCGCACATGCTGTAGACTCCTTTAGTGCTGGGAATAGCACAGTCACATGTGAGTGTAATCTTTGCTCATTTATGAAACCATTTTTAATAAAACTTACTACACTATAAGAGCTCTTCTTTGTGACCTTGGTGGAGTCTGTTCCCTTATCCTCAGCCTTTCTTGGAGGGGGTCTCATAGCGGAGAGACGTCTACTTAGGATCCACCTGGTCCATTCAATCAAAGCACAATTTGACCTACTGTAAAAAGTGGTCAAACACCTCTGGTGAGTTACTATCCACCTCCTGAGCACTCGTGGTGAAGCTTGTATTTGAAGGAACGTCAAACAAGAAGATCTTATATGTAATATGGTGTTGGGATTGTCACTTGGGACTTTATTAGTTTGCTTTTTTTGCACATGGTATACTTATACAAATTTATATGTTGTATTCATTCATGATGTTTTATAGAGCCAACACCTTCACCTTTGCTCATTCACCTATCAAGTTTACACTTTTTTAAAGGGGCAGCTATCGTATATTATAAAATATCACTTCAGGCGCCATAATCAACACACTATTTTTTCACAAGGATAGTTTTGAACTTTCTCCAGAGTTGGTGGATTTTCACCCTCTTCCCCATATTTTTTTTTTTTTTTTTAAACCCATGCTTACCTGGTGGTGTGTTCTGCATATTTCAGTTTGTCTGTCCCCTGGGAAGGGTAGCAGGGCTCCATTTTGGAGAGTCCTGAGTCATCAGTTCCTCCCTACCTTTACATGTCACCATGGGCACCAAGTTGCTCGGGGACCAAGCTGAAGGTACGAGGAGTGCGTGGGAATCAGTGAGTTTCGGTACCGATTCGGTGGTCAGGCTGGGGGGGGAGGATTTTGTGCAGATCACTGGTGGGAGTTCCGTGAGCTGCTTCCTCTCACATGCCACGCTTGGCCGCACCCTTGTGTTCTGCACAGCTCAGATGATCTCACACCCACCCAGCGAATTCAGTGTTATCCTGAAAGACATAAATGAGGGCAAAAACAATCAAACAAAGCACCACAACCCATACAATTTATATGCAAAAGGAAAAAGGGGTTGAAAAAACCCCGGGACTTTTAAGGTGCTAGTATATTAGTAATAGAGATAGGGTAAACAAACGTATGATTTATCCATAAAAAAAGATTTTATTACAATTGATATAATTTACACAACATAGTTTAAAAGATATATATGTATATCAATATCCACATCTCAAAATAGGCAAGCAATCAGAAAAATACCACTCAACGCAATACCATTCTACATGTTTCGCTCATTGGGAGCTTCTTCAGTAGTTTTGGTATAGATTAAGTACAGGCTGCCAAAGGTTAAATGTGAATTGTATTGAATAAAAATATTGCCGATATCTGTCCTAGGGAGAGATTATATCTCTCCCACCATATGCCTGTTTGAATTGACATTGTTGCCATATCTTTATATATACACATCTTCAGTTTTGCCATCTATGATCACCTGATTGCTGATTGTGGATTTCGTTTGGCATATTGATTCAACATTATTTTCTTCCCTTTTATTTTTGCAATGAGGATTTTTCACCCCCAGCAAAAAGCTTCTTGATTCTATTTAAGGATATACCATATTCTATGTCCTTCTGTGGCCATTTTGGACAGATTCTTCTATTTTAGAGACCTACATGTTGCCTGTGTATTTCTGATGTTATTCATTGGCAATATTTTATTCAATACAATTCACATTTAACCTTTGGCAGCCTGTACTTCTTAATATATACCACAACTCCTGAACAAGCTCCCAATGAGCGAAACATGTAGAGTGGTATTTCATTAGGTGGTATTTTTCTAATTGCTTGCCTATTTCGAGATGTGGATATTGATATACATATATATCTTTTAAACTATGTTGTGTAAATTATATCAATTGTAATAGACTTGTGCACAGCCAAAAAATTCGTTCATTTTCGTTTTTGTTTCATTAGTTTATTATTTTTTTTTCGTTTTTCGGGTCATTCGTTATGATCGCGATTCGTAAATTCGTTCATTCGTAAATTTGTAAATGCGTTCGTTCGTACATTCGTAAATTCGAACATTCGTTCATTCGTACATTTTTACATTCGTACATTCGTAAATTCGTAAATTTGGCAATTTGTAAATTCGAAGTTTGAAAATCCAAAAACCCGAAAATTCAAAAATCTGAACTAGTAACTAACTATTAAATTATAGGTATTGTAAATTCCTTTCAAATTTGACTGTCAGTGAACGTAACAAATACGAATTTATCAGAAGTTACGAATTATCCAAAACGAATGCTGCATCTAAACAAATGGAACGGAACAAATTAATAATAAATAATAATAATAAAGCGTTGTTATTATTATTATTGTTTTTTAGTATTATTAATTCATTACGTTCCATTCCATTTTTTCGGATCATTCATAACTTTGGATAAATTTGTATGTGTTACGTTCACTAACAGCCAAATTTTAAAGGAAATTACAATACCTATAATTTAAAAGTTACTAGTAATTACTAATAGTTAAGTTATTATTAGTTAACTATTATTTCAGATGTCCAATTTTATCGAATTTACGAATATTCGGAAAAAATTTGTCAAACAAGTTTTCGTTAATTTGGATATTCCCGAATTAACGAATTTGTCGAAATTCGTTAAAAAACGAATTTGGATTGAAACGAATTGCACATGCCTAAATTGTAATAAAATCTTTTTTATGGATAAATCATACATGTTTATTTACCCTATCTATTACTAATATAGTAGCACCTTAAAAGTCCCGGAGTTTTTTCAACCCCTTTTCCCCCTTTTTACTTCAGTGTTATCCTGCTGAGATCCTCTTCCCTTCTGGCAGTGCTCAGTCACAGGCGGCCATGTTTTGTGTGGCTTCTCCAAGAGGCTACCAGCTCTTCTGCCTATCAATGACATGCTGCTATGTACACGCCCTCCTCCGTTGTGAATGGAAGGCTATGCCTCTTGTGACCGAGGAGGCATAGGAAGCACTAGACACTGTCGAAAAATTTGTTCCTTTTTTTTTTTTTCATTTTATATGGTTTTTTTTTTTGTTTTTCGAGTCATTCGTTACGATCACAATTCGTAAATTCGAAAATTCGTACATTCGTACATTCGTAAATTCGAAAATTCATAAATTCATAAATTCATAAATTCGTAAATTTGTAAATCTGAAAATTCAAAAGAACGAAAATTTTTAAAATTTTAAATAACTAACTAACAAATAATACAGTAACTAACTATTAAATTCTAGGTATTGCAATTTCCTTTCAAATTTGGCTGTTAGTGAACGTAACAAATACGAATTTATCCGAAGTTACGAATCATCCGAAATAATGAATGCCGTATCTAAACAAATGGAACGGAACAAATTACCGTATTTATCGGCATATAACACGCACTTTTTTCCCCTGAAAATCAGGGGAAAATCGTGGGTGCGTGTTATAGGCCGATCCCCGCCGATTTCTGTGTCATCGGAGCGATCGCGGCAATTGCCGCGGTCGCCGCCGACATACACAGCCGTGGGTACATTCAAAAATGGCGCCGAGACTGCAGGGAGCCGAGATACACATACTCGAGTGTTCTCGGCTTTTTCCGGCGCCGCTGTCATGCCCAGTCCCGCCCCTGGACCTGTGTTATGTCCATCATAGGGCGGGACTGGGCGTGACTGTCAGCGGCGCCGAAAAAAGCCGAGAACACTCGGGTATGTGTATCTCGGCTCTTGTCGGATCCGAGATACACATACCCGAGTGTTCTCGGCTTTTTTCGGCGCCGCTGACAGTCACGCCCAGTCCCGCCCTATGATGGACATAACACAGGTCCAGGGGCGGGACTGGGCGTGACGACGGCGCCGGAAAAAGCCGAGAACACTCGTGTATGTGTATCTCGGCTCCCTGCAGTCTCGGCGCCAGTTTTTGAATCTACACTGAGTGCACAAAGCTGCACTGACATGGCTGGACTGGGGCAGACCTGCAGGAACGAAGCTGCACTGGGGCAAAGCTGCACTGGGGCAAGGCTGCACTGGGGCAAGGCTGCACTGGGGCAAGGCTGCACTGGGGCAAAGCTGCACTGGGGCAAAGCTGCACTGAGGCAAGGCTGCACTGGGGCAAAGCTGCACTGACAAGGCTGCACTGGGGCAAAGCTGCACTGACAAGGCTGCACTGGGGCAAGGCTGCACTGGGGCAAAGCTGCACTGACAAGGCTGCACTGGGGCAAAGCTGCACTGACAAGGCTGCACTGGGGCAAAGCTGCACTGGGGCAAAGCTGCACTGACAAGGCTGCACTGGGGCAAAGCTGCACTGACAAGGCTGCACTGACAAGACTGCACTGGGGCAAGGCTGCACTGACACTGAAAAAGCTGCAGATAGACAGATAAGGCTGCATTGATGGGCATTTTAATGTAAGTTTTTTTTCCTTACACTTCCCTCCTAAAAATGTTTTTTCCTTAAAATTCTCTCCTAAACTTGGGGTGCGTGTTATACGCCGGCGCGTGTTATACGCCGATAAATACGGTATTAATAAATAATAATACAACTTTTTTATTATTTTTATTATTATTAATTTGTTATGTTCCATTTGTTTAGATATGGCATTCGCTATTTTGGATCATTCGTAACTTTGGATAAATTCGTATTCGTTACGTTCACTATCAGCCAGATTTAAAAAGGAAATTCCAATACCTATAATTTAATAGTTAGTGATAGTTAAGTTACTATTAGTTACTTATTATTTGAGATTTTTGAATTTTCGGGTTTTTCGGATTTCCGAATTTCTGAATTTATGTATTTCTGAATTTCCGAATATTCAAATTTTTGAATATTCGTAAAAATTTGTTAAACGGGTTTATTTTGTCGAAATTTGTCAAAATTTGTTAAAAAATGAATTTGGTAACGAAACTAATTGCATATGTCTAGGAAGCACAGTGCACTTTAGGCAAGCGGAAGGCATGGGGGGGGGGGGGGGGTGTAGACTTTTTTAAAAAATGTAAATAAATAAAACAAAAAAAGATTGCTATCTGTGTAGAGGGTATGTAGTGGACCAGAGGAAAGGTGGAGAGGAGGAATGATGGTTTTGATGGTGAAGATAGGCTTTAAGCATTAAAGTGGTTGTAAAGGCTTTACATTTTTACCCCAATGCATTCCTTGCATTAAGGTAAAAAATGTCCCTCTATTTTTATTGCCCCATCACCCCCTTTATACTTAAATGAGTCCTTTCTCAATCTGGCGTGCCCATTTGAGTATCTCTCTCCTCTCTCCCTGCTCACAAAGCCATTGTCTCCTGCTGCTGTCAATCAAATTCTTTGAGCGGAGTGGGAGGTGGGGCTGTGTTCTCTGTGTCTATGGATGAAAGCTGCTTCTTTTGGGGGCGCACCAAGTAGAGAAGGAACCAGGAGTGCCAACGGGGGGGGGGGCCTGAGAAGAGAAAATGATCCGCTCCGCTTATCTGTCTCCCCTCCTCTTCCGGTGCCACATTTGGCAACTTTTGGGGGGGGGGAGGGGAGAGCGGGTACCTGTTTCTGACAGGTACCCACTCCCACTTCCGGGTGATCTCACCACAGTGATATTGCGGGATCCCTGGACAGGTAAGTGTCTTAATATTGAACGTCAGCAGCAACAGTATTAGTAGCTGCTGGCTTTTAATTTAACAGGCTGTTGGCCGAAGTTCTTACCATTAATGCGCTCCTTTCAACAATTGTTTTCACAATTTTCTGCCAACCAATTTTGGATGACAGGCTTGTAAATTTTTGTCAAACGACGGCTCCACGTCAGATTTTCAGATGGTCAGTACACAACTCCGTCACCCAGAAGTTGAAAGTACAAACACGCATGCTCAGAATCAATGCTCACCAAACACGAAATTAGCAGAAGGGGCCCAACGGGTGGTGCTCAAGAGCTGAAATTCCTCGTAGTAAGTCACTACGTTCGTGTATGTGGCACGACAATTTGTGTAACGTTAGTATGCAAGGCAAGATCCTGGCACACGCCCTTTTGACAAAAAGCAGACGCTCGGTTGGCCAGCAATCGTACCGTGTGTACGAGGTTTAAGACTTCAAAGAGGCGATGGAAATCTCTTTTACTAATCACTAGGGTTGTCCCACTTGAACCCTCAACCCAGCTGTCAGCTATTATAATAGACCAGACCTGATTAAAAAGTTATAAAATACTTAAACTATTTGGCTTCATTTGGAAAACCAGTGTTTCTGAGTGTGGGCTGCATCCTCACAGCATAGCCCACATTCATGAGAGGGCTGGGATATAGGGGGCATTGGCCCTCTGTGCCAGTACTAATAAGATATGTTGATCTGGTGGCCCTGAGCAAGGATACTTCTCCATTCAGACATCAATCAGAGTGGGACCAAATGGCTGAGACATATGCTGGACTTTATATACCTGCTCCTGGTTTACACCTGCATTTACAGGACCCGACAGAAGGAAGGCGTGTGTCATGTGACCAAATGCCAAGAGTCACAAGGATAGTTGATGCTGTGAAAAGACATGTCACAATAAACCTTGTCCCTTAGGAACACTCACCTTTCATTTACCAGTCACTGCAGCACTATGATACATATTGCATGGTACACCAAGCCCACCACGTCTACCTCTTAGGCCACCAAAGCCTATCTCTGCCATGAAAGCAACAAATGCTCTAAAGCCCCGGTGTTGTCCATCAGAGATCTCCCAAGGGCTGAAAAATCTCTCAGACCTCAGCAGCTGACCAACCACTGGAAATGGATAACAGAATATAAAACAGGTATTGCTTCAAAATATACCTGGTGACTGTAGACCCAGTCACCCTTGTACCAAAGCAAATCACCATATACGGCAAGCAATATAGTTCCAATGTTTATTGATCACGGTTGAAATGTAACAAGTGGACTGAGTTCCACTCCACAAACAGACTGAGGATGTACTTTGTGCAATATGATGTCACCCAACAAGGCTAAAGACATATCCAACTTGATGGCCAGACAATCCGTGAAATGCCAGTGCCATAGATAGGGATGGGGGACTGCAGATTGATGGTCTGGTAATGCGGTGAAGACAAACAAATCCCACCAACAAAATGGCAGCTCTGCAGAAGTACAGGAACGGATGTGATGTCACAGGAAGCCATCGACCAGAAGTGCTGTAAGCATTTGATTTTCTTCACTGCATTTTAAAACCATCACATTGCGCCCCCCAACCCACACTATGGCACTAGCGGTTCCCAAATTGTTTGGACATCAAGTCATTCTGTCTTTAGCCTTTTTGGGTGACACCATATTGCACCAAGTACAGCCTCAGTCTGTTTGTGGAGTGGAACTCTGAGCCCACTTGTTACATTTCACCAGTGATCAATAAACATCGGAACTATATTGCTTTCAGTATATGGTGACTTTCTTTGGTACAAGGGTCACTTGATCTACAGTCCCTAGGTATACTTTGAAGTGCTACCACTTGGCTTTTTATTTTGTTATCCATTTCCAGTGGTTGGTCAGCTGCTCAGGTTTGGGGGACTTTTCAGCCTTTGGGAGATCTCTCTGATGGACAGCACCAGACGTATGCCCCGTACACACGATCAGACTTTCTGACAACAAAACCGTAGATTTTTGTTTGAAGGTTGTTGGCTCCAACTTGTCTTGCATACACAAAGTTAACACAAATGTTGGCCAACAATTACAAACGTGGGAACGTGGTGATGTACAAGACGTACGATGAGACGATAAAAAGGAAGTTCAATAGTCATGTGATATCTCCATTATGAACGCTAGTTTTACATACCATACATGTGTACGTGGCATTAGAGCATTTGTTGCTTTCATGGCAGAGATAGACTTTGGTGGGCTTGGTTTACCATACAAAGTGTACTATAGTGCTGCAGTGAGTGGTGGGCATAGTGAAAGATGAATGTTCCCAAGGGACATGTTTTATTGTGACACACCTTTTCACATGTTCCCGCATCAACTTTCTTTGTGACTCCCGGCATTTGGCCACTTTATCTATCTCTTGGATTTATACTTTGCCATGAAAGGGTCACTTGGTTGTGCTTGCCCCTCAGGCCAAAGGTTCCTAGTCTTTCCTGGCCCAGACTGGTACCACGGGTTTCTCAATATGCGCTGTGATTTCCAAAGAATTCTGAGTGCAAGTGGCCTTGAAACTTTTGAACTACCGGGGGTTCTAAGTAGGCCATCCTCAGCTACAAGGAAGAGCAAGTTCAGATGTCTTCTGCAAAGTGAAAATGGAATGAAAGTGGAATGGCCACCTTATCTTCTGACTGCCAAACCCAGGACAGCCGCCCGGCTCCCAAGACCAATGACTGCACTGATACACCTAAATGGTGAAACACAAATATGTCCAAAGTCACTTTTGTGTTCTGTAATGGCACGTAGACACTCAGCTTGCAACCTTACCCCTTCATCTGTTTATGGAAGTCAGTTGACCATAATATACTTGTTTTTGGAACTAGTACAACTCTAAGTTTTCTCTAATTAATTAATGTACTATAAAAACTCTACACTCAGCAATATCATTTTCCTTATTTTTGCACTTCTTCTCACCATCTCTAATAGATATCCCCTCTGTGACCTTTTGCTTGTAAAAAAAAATCAGATTTTTTAGCTGAGAGTCTATTTGCAGATTTTGCAATAAACTGAAAGAAAGACAGCTTTGAATGCGGTGTTTTTTCTTCTCCGTTTTATAATCCACATGACGGCACGCAGTGATGGCTGGTGCTCCATTTTTTTTGGGGGGGGGGTGGCAAAATCGTCCGCCACTACCCCTCCCCTCGTTGGGTCGGTCAGTTGCAACCCCCAGCCTCCACCTGTCGATCGTCAGCCCACCAGCCCCGCACTTACATCCATCTAGGTCACGGGCAGCGCTTCCTCTTCGGCTTCACCCAGTGTCTCCTCCTCCTCGGCTTCACCCAGTGTCTCCTCCTCCACGGCTTCACCCAGTGTCTCCTCCTCCATGGCTTCACCCAGTGTCTCCTCCTCCTCGGCTTCACCCAGTGTCTCCTCCTCCTCAGCTTCACCCAGTGTCTCCTCCTCCTCAGCTTCACCCAGTGTCTCCTCCTCCTCAGCTTCACCCAGTGTCTCCTCCTCCTCAGCTTCACCCAGTGTCTCCTCCTCCTCAGCTTCACCCAGTGTCTCCTCCTCCTCCTCGGCTTCACCCAGTGTCTCCTCCTCCTCCTCGGCTTCACCCAGTGTCTCCTCCTCCTCCTCGGCTTCACCCAGTGTCTCCTCCTCCTCCTCAGCTTCACCCAGTGTCTCCTCCTCCTCAGCTTCACCCAGTGTCTCCTCCTCCTCAGCTTCACCCAGTGTCTCCTCCTCCTCCTCGGCTTCACCCAGTGTCTCCTCCTCCTCGGCTTCACCCAGTGTCTCCTCCTCCTCCTCGGCTTCACCCAGTGTCTCCTCCTCCTCCTCGGCTTCACCCAGTGTCTCCTCCTCCTCCTCAGCTTCACCCAGTGTCTCCTCCTCCTCAGCTTCACCCAGTGTCTCCTCCTCCTCCTCTGCTTCACCCAGTGTCTCCTCCTCCTCCTCGGCTTCACCCAATGTCTCCTCCTCCTCCGCTTCACCCAGTGTCTCCTCCTCCTCAGCTTCACCCAGTGTCTCCTCCTCCTCAGCTTCACCCAGTGTCTCCTCCTCCTCAGCTTCACCCAGTGTCTCCTCCTCCTCCTCGGCTTCACCCAGTGTCTCCTCCTCCTCCTCGGCTTCACCCAGTGTCTCCTCCTCCTCCGCTTCACCCAGTGTCTCCTCCTCCTCAGCGTAACCCAGTGTCTCCTCCTCCTCAGCTTCACCCAGTGTCTCCTCCTCCTCAGCTTCACCCAGTGTCTCCTCCTCCTCAGCTTCACCCAGTGTCTCCTCCTCCTCAGCTTCGCGGCGGCTTCCCCTGCGTCTTCTCCTCCTCTTCGGCTTCACCCAGTGTCTCCTCCTCTTCAGCTTCACTCAGTGTCTCCTCCTCCTCAGCTTCACCCAGTGTCTCCTCCTCCTCAGCTTCACCCAGTGTCTCCTCCTCCTCGGCTTCACCCAGTGTCTCCTCCTCCTCGGCTTCACTCAGTGTCTCCTTCTCCTCTGCTTCACCCAGTGTCTCCTCCTCCACGGCTTCACCCAGTGTCTCCTCCTCCACGGCTTCACCCAGTGTCTCCTCCTCCACGGCTTCACCCAGTGTCTCCTCCTCCTCGGCTTCACCCAGTGTCTCCTCCTCCTCGGCTTCACCCAGTGTCTCCTCCTCCACGGCTTCACCCAGTGTCTCCTCCTCCTCGGCTTCACCCAGTGTCTCCTCCTCCTCGGCTTCACCCAGTGTCTCCTCCTCCTCGGCTTCACCCAGTGTATCCTCCTCCACGGCTTCACCCAGTGTCTCCTCCTCCTCGGCTTTACCCAGTGTCTCCTCCTCCACGGCTTCACCCAGTGTCTCCTCCTCCTCGGCTTCACCCAGTGTCTCCTACTCCTCGGCTTCACCCAGTGTCTCCTCCTCCACGGCTTCACCCAGTGTCTCCTCCTCCCCTGCTTCACCCAGTGTCTCCCCCTCCTCGGCTTCACCCAGTGTCTCCCCCTCCTCGGCTTCACCCAGTGTCTCCCCCTCCTCGGCTTCACCCAGTGTCTCCTCCTCCTCCGCTTCACCCAGTGTCTCCTCCTCCTCCGCTTCACCCAGTGTCTCCTCCTCCTCCGCTTCACCCAGTGTCTCCTCCTCCCCTGCTTCACCCAGTGTCTCCTCCTCCTCCGCTTCACCCAGTGTCTCCTCCTCCTCCGCTTCACCCAGTGTCTCCTCCTCCTCCTCCGCTTCACCCAGTGTCTCCTCCTCCTCCGCTTCACCCAGTGTCTCCTCCTCCTCCTCCGCTTCACCCAGTGTCTCCTCCTCCTCCTCCGCTTCACCCAGTGTCTCCTCCTCCTCCGCTTCACCCAGTGTCTCCTTCTCCTCGGCTTCACCCAGTGTCTCCTCCTTCTCAGCTTCACCCAGTGTCTCCTCCTCCTCCGCTTCACCCAGTGTCTCCTCCTCCCCTGCTTCACCCAGTGTCTCCTCCTCCTCCGCTTCACCCAGTGTCTCCTCCTCCTCCGCTTCACCCAGTGTCTCCTCCTCCTCCTCCGCTTCACCCAGTGTCTCCTCCTCCTCCTCCGCTTCACCCAGTGTCTCCTCCTCCTCCTCCGCTTCACCCAGTGTCTCCTCCTCCTCCTCCGCTTCACCCAGTGTCTCCTCCTCCTCCGCTTCACCCAGTGTCTCCTTCTCCTCGGCTTCACCCAGTGTCTCCTCCTTCTCAGCTTCACCCAGTGTCTCCTCCTCCTCAGCTTCACCCAGTGTCTCCTCCTCCTCAGCTTCACCCAGTGTCTCCTCCTCCTCAGCTTCACCCAGTGTCTCCTCCTCCTCAGCTTCGCGGCGGCTTCCCCTGCGTCTTCTCCTGCTCCTCGGCGGCCAATACGATCACTTCTCCTCTCGGCCAATCAGGTTTCAGGACCTGCTTCCTGATTGGCCAGGAGGAGAATATTAATTCGCTATTGTCACACAACTGGGTGGGCTCAGGGTGCAGTGCTCTGCGCCCCAAGCCCACCATTATTTGAAGCCAATAAGAGCCCCTGGCTCTAATCACGTGCTTCTAAAAAAAATTGGAATCTATGCACCTGGCACCCTGCATGAAGATTAGGGGGCCGGACGCATGGATTAGGGGGGGCAGCGCCCTTGTGCCCCATATGGATGGGTCGCCACTGATGGTACTCCTCTCCTAACTTCTCCTTTATTGTATGGCATGCACTATTTCTTGTAATATCTTCATTACATTCGCTGGCAACTGTAATGATAAATCAGACAGATTGATAGATAGAGAGATAGATAGTAGGGGGGCTATGTATATATGGATATGTAGGGCTTTTTTCTCAGGTGGAAGGAGTTGGTACTCCTCCTTGCCACCTCTGGCACTGGCCCTGTGCTCATCTACTTGTTAACTGTAAACACAGAAGCCGGCACTCATTTGTTCTGCTGCCTCCTGTGTTTACAATAACAGCGCACCCCTCAGGTGGCTCTGGTGCATAACATGCCCTGCAACAGAAAACACAGAGGAGGTTGGTCTGAGGATAGAATGCTTCAGAGCAGGGGTCTCAAACTGGCCGCCCTCCAGCTGTTTGCGAAACTACAAGTCCCATGGGGCATTGTAAGGTCGACAGTTACAAGCATCTCCCAGGCAGAGGCATGATGGGAGTTGCAGTTTTGCAACAGCTGGAGGGCCACCAGTTTGAGACCCCTACCCCTTAGTATTGGGGAATGAGCAGCTTGCATTTAAGATTTGCAAGCTGCAGAGAGTATTTATAGGGTTAATGCTGGTAGAAAGGCAACGTGCTTAAATTTAATTGGCAGCATAACACCAGCTGCCATATCACACCTGACCATAGTGGTCCGGATACGTTCAGAGCGCACATAGAGGGTGAATTTGCACTCAAATGTAAGATAACAGCACAACAAACATCTCCAAAATTGAGGATATATTTAATTTGCTTTTCCTAAAAGGGAAGGTTTTAGTTCCCAAACTAACTACCACTGTTATGGTCCAATACCTGAAGCAGCAAGAAAAGTTAAATCTTGTTCCCTAGAAGACAAATCTTCACCCTAAATCCCATGAGCTTTTCATATACTTTCTATATACGGGTGAAAATAAAAGTCATATTTGTTCAGTGTCCGCCAATCCCTCCACTGGCCTCCACTCAGTGTCTTCCACCCCTCTCCACCAATCCCTCCACTGGCCTCCTTTCAGTGTCCTCCACCCCTCTCTGCCAATCCCTCCACTGGCCACCTTTCAGTGTCTTCCACCCCTCTCCGCCAATCCCTCCACTGGCCTCCTTTCAGTGTCCTCCACCCCTCTCTGCCATTCCCTCCACTGGCCTCCACTCAGTGTCCTCCACCCCTCTCTGCCAATCCTTCCACTGGCCTCCGCTCAGTGTCCTCCACCCCTATCTGCCAATCCCTCCACTGGCCACCTTTCAGTGTCTTCCACCCCTCTCCGCCAATCCCTCCACTGGCCTCCTTTCAGTGTCTTCCACCCCTCTCCGCCAATCCCTCCACTGGCCTCCTTTCAGTGTCCTCCACCCCTCTCTGCCATTCCCTCCACTGGCCTCCACTCAGTGTCCTCCACCCCTCTCTGCCAATCCTTCCACTGGCCTCCGCTCAGTGTCCTCCACCCCTATCTGCCAATCCCTCCACTGGCTTCTCCTCCATGACCCCCACCCCTCTCTGCCAATCCCTCCACTGGCCTCCACTCAGTGTCCTCCACCCCTCTCTGCCAATCCCTCCACTGGCCTCCGCTCAGTGTCTTCAATCCCTTTCTACCAATCCCTCTACTGCCCTCCAGTGTCCTCCACCCCTCACTGCCAATCCCTCCACTGGCCTCCGCTCAGTGTCTTCAACCCCTTTCTGCCAATCCCTCCACTGGCCTCCACTCAGTGTCCTCCACCCCTCTCTGCCAATCCCTCCACTGGCCTCCACTCAGTGTCCTCCACCCCTCTCTGCCAATCCCTCCTCTGCCCTCTATTCAGTGTCTTCCACCCCTCTCTGCCAATCCCTCCACTGGCCTCCACTCAGTGTCCTCCACCCCTCTCTGCCAATCCCTCCTCTGCCCTCTATTTAGTGTCCTCCACCCCTCTCTGCCAATCCCTCCACTGGCCTCCACTCAGTGTCCTCCACCCCTCACTGCCAATCCCTCCACTGGCCTCCACTCAGTGTCCTCCACCCCTCACTGCCAATCCCTCCACTGGCCTCCACTCAGTGTCCTCCACCCCTCACTGCCAATCCCTCCACTGGCCTCCACTCAGTGTCCTCCACCCCTCACTGCCAATCCCTCCACTGGCCTCCGCTCAGTGTCTTCAACCCCTTTCTGCCAATCCCTCCACTGGCCTCCACTCAGTGTCCTCCACCCCTCTCTGCCAATCCCTCCTTAGCCCTCCATTCAGTGTCTTCCACCCCTCTCCGCCAATCCCTCCACTGGCCTCCACTCAGTGTCCTCCACCCCTCTCTGCCAATCCCTCCACTGCCCTCCAGTGTCCTCCACCCCTCCTCTGCCAATCCCTCCACTGGCCTCCACTCAGTGTCCTCCACCCCTCTCTGCCAATCCCTCCACTGGCCTCTGCTCAGTGTCTTCAATCCCTTTCTGCCAATCCCTCCACTGACCTCCACTTAGTGTCCTCCACCCCTCTCTGCCAATCCCTCCACTGGCCTCCGCTCAGTGTCTTCAATCCCTCTCTGCCAATCCCTCCACTGACCTCCACTCAGTGTCCTCCACCCCTCTCTGCCAATCCCTCCACTGCCCTCCACACTGTGTCCTCCACCCTTCTCTGCCAATCCCTCCACTGCCCTCCATTCAGTGTCTTCCACCCCTCTCTGCCAATCCCTCCACTGCCCTCCACACTGTGTCCTCCACCCTTCTCTGCCAATCCCTCCACTGCCCTCCATTCAGTGTCTTCCACCCCTCTCTGCCATTCCCTCCACTGCCCTCCACTCTGTGTCCTCCATCCCTCTCTGCCAATCCCTCCACTGACCTCCACTCAGTGTCCTCCACCCCTCTCCGCCAATCCCTCCACTGGCCTCCTTTCAGTGTCTTCCACCCCTCTCTGCCATTCCCTCCACTGGCCTCCTTTCAGTGTCCTCCGTCCCCCTCTGCCAATCCCTCCACTGCCCTCCACTCAGTGTCCTCCACCCTTCTCTGCCAATCCCTCCACTGGCCTCCTTTTAGTGTCCTCCATCCCTTGCCTACCAACCCGTCCACTGGCCTCCACTCAGTGACCCCCCACCCCTCTCTGCCAAGCCCTCCACTGGTCTTCCCTTAAGTATCCTCCACCCATCTCTGCCAATCCCTTCAATGGCCTCTGCTCAGTGTACTCCATCCCAGTCAACAAACTCAGTGTTGATGGGGAAATCCCTCTTGCAGCGCTATTGTGTTCTGCTTGCAGGAAGTATGGGAAGCCTTCCCTACTAGCAGAATACAACGGTCACTGCTGGCGGCTATAGCCACAGGCTGGTTTGTACTGAAGCCAATGGATGGGTCAACTTACAAGCAACCAGCCTGCCCATAGACGGATCAAGATTCGGCTGGTTCCTTCCTTCCTTCTCAAAAAACTATACAAAAAACATTCCAACTATAAATTTCACTTTAATTTAATGTGATAAAAGTTATAATGAACAGCATCTATATAAAAATTTTTAAATCACATCAACATTTAGGCTTCCTTCCCATTGGTGTATTCTCTGCACGGAACGGAGGTTCTTACTGGCAGAACCAGCAGAAGACTCTGTGTACAATTTGTGTCCAAAGTACTTTGTACATGTTTATAGGAATGTAGAGGCATAAAATCTGCAGATGTGTGTGTGGTCCGGTCACAGCTGCGTCCTGCTTTTTTTTTTTTGTACGTTGCAAACAATGACAATGCACCACCATTCCCATCCAATTCGCAAAGCCAACAATGAGAAATATGCAAAGAATCTGTCATGTCCACCAATCACTGGTAAAGACATCCCGCCACTTATCATCATCCTTCTGGAACTCCACAACACAAAGCTTCAACAGATCGTCCCTTGAACCTTTGTTCTGAACACGATCTCAGGTGTATCTGTCGCTAAAGAGACGGCTGCTGCTTCGATATTCCTGTTATTTAAGGTCAACATGAAAAATTCACCTGCTGGCCCCATATTTTGTAAATGGCATTCTCTACTATGAATTACAGCTGTGTGAAAAAGTATTTGCCCACTTTCTGATTTTTTTTTCTTCTTTTTTTTTTTTTGCTTATTTTTCAAACTTAAATGACTCAGATCATCAAACAAAATGTTATTGCTGCACAAAGATAACCCGAGTAAATACAAAATGCAGTTTTTAAACGATAGTTTTATTTATTAACCACTTTGCCGACCAGCTGCCAAAGCAGTTTTACTGCGGCAGAACGGCACGGCTGGGCGAAACGACGTTATGTTACATCGCTTCACCCTGTGGCCACTAGGGGCGCACGCGTGCCCGCCCGCTGCTCTCCCCCGGAGCGGATGCGAGTGCCCGGCGGTCACGATCACCGCCGGGGCTCCACGGAGAACCGGGATCTGTGTGTGCAAACACACAGTTTCCGGTTCTCTGAGGGGAGAAGAGACTGATCGTCTGTTCATACAGAGTATGAACAGCGATCTGTCATCACCCCTACACAGTCCCCTCCCCCCTTTCAGTGAGAACACACACTAAGGAACACAATTAACCCCTTGATCGCCCCCCTAGTGTTAACCCCTTCCCTGCCAGTGTCATTTATACAGAAATCAGTGCATATTTATAGCACTGATCGCTGTACATAGGTGTGCGCAGCCTACTGCATTAGGGTGCGCACCCGAAAGCTCCAGCATATATATGCGTTTGACATATTTACCGGCCTCTTCCCCGTTCTCCATCCTGAAACAACGGGGGGGAGGGGGGAGCAAGGGAGCACATTTCCGCGCAATTGTCAGTTAAAGCGACAGAGTGCCGAATCGCAAAAAGTGCTCTGGTCAGGAAGGGGGGTAAAATCTTCCGGGGCTGAAGCGGTTATGGCAAAAAAAGCTGTCCAAACCTGCCTGGCTTTATGTGAAAAAGTAATTGCCCCCCCTAAAAATAATAACTGGTTGTGCCACCCTTGGCGGCAACAACTGCAATCAAGCGTTTGCGATAACTGGCGATGAGTCTTTCACATCACTGTGGAGCAATTTTGGCCCAACTCTTCTTTGCAGGATTGTATTCATTCAGCCACATTGGAGGGTTTGAGTCCAAATTAAGTCCACTATATATATTTTATATGAACACTATATGATTTTATGAACAATAATTTTGATACAACCAATCACCATATGGATGCATGTTATAGCACTTTTTACTAGTGTGGTTATTTATTTTCATTTATATGTTCAATTTTTTTTAAACTATTTGTTGCACTTTTTACAGTAACTAGTTACTGGATGTATCACGGTGTGTGATTCACACCCATATTTGCACTTTGGTTATGACATATATATATAATGTGAAGAGTATATTTGAATGCACAGCGTATATATTTATTTCTCTTTCTTATTGGTGAATCCTGAACACTGATCTTACTTGAGGCAAGTGAGGTCTGCAGCTCTTTAGATGTTCCGGTTTCTTTTATGACCTCCTGGATGAGTCTTCGTTTGGCTCTTGGAGTCATTTTTGGTTGGCCGGTCACTCCTGGGAAGGTTCACCACTGTTTCAAGTTATCTCCATCTGTGGATAATGGCTCTCCCTGTGCTTCACTGAAGATCCAAAGCCTTAGAAATGGCTTTGAAACCCTTCCTGGACCGATACGTGTACGTTACTTTGTTTCTAAAGTGTTCTTGAGTTTTTTTTAGATGGTGGCATGATGTGTGGATTTTTGTGATCTGTTAGCGTGCTTCACTTTGTCAGACAGCTTCTATTTATGTGATTTCTGGATTCAGCAGTAATCAGGCCTGGGTGTGGTAACTGAAATATAACTCAGCTTTCCAAAAAAATTGTGGTTAATCACAGTTCATTCATGATTCAGCATGGGAGGGGGGCAATTACTTTTTTTACACAACTGTATATACTATATGACTTGTATACACTATATTGAAGTAGGAATGGGGATCAGATTATATGGTCATGGTTAGGTGTGTAGTAGGGCTGATTTAGAATTCCAGCTAAGAAGCCATTCCTATTTACTATGCTAAGAACATTTTGTACGTGACAGGCTGTGGATTGGCAAATGAACACTTCCCCCTTTTAGCAAAACGATCTGTGCCTAGCTTAGCACACTTTTCCTGTCCAGGATGTGTCAAAGGCCAGTCAGCTGATTAAGGAGGTAACCGCAGAGGCAAGGCTTGTGCAATACTTGTGAAACTATATGCTTTGGTGAACTGCTTTGCATTAGTAGAAGTAGGTGAAGGGTCAGAATGTTTTTGTAAAGGAAATGTATCATCTGTGTGCTTGTGACGTAATGTGATAGAGTTATATGTACAATGAATTGCCTGTAAGGAATACTCTTTGGCGTGTAGACACGAGTCGGGCCAGGAGTGTTCATTCTTGCTAGCTAGAAGAATGAAATAAAAAACTTGCATACCAGAGTTCATTGCCCAGCAGTCATGTACTGTTATTCTCCTACCTCATTTGGTGCATTGGCCGTAAGGGGGGAATATCGGTGTGACCTGTTGAGGCAGGTGGCACTGTTTTCCACCAAACCTACAAGGAATGGTCCGAGAGGCCAGCCCTGTGGGCTATATCGTAGTCTCAAAAGGCGCCTTCTAGAACTGTTATCTAGGAGACTGCGCTGTGTCCCATTTGGTGGCCTGCTGTGGACGACCTTCGTAGCGTCAAATGGACCTGGGAATCCGAGAAGTAGATAGCTGGAGCTCCAACGGGAACAGGTGAGAGCCTTTTTACTTTTGTTTTTGGATAACAGTTAAGATAGCCAGCCAGCCTCTCGACGGATCGAGAGAAGGGAAGCCTGATCACCTTCCGAGAGAGACGTCCATTTAGATGATTGTGCATCTTTAGGACGAATCCTCAGTCAGTCAGTAATTTTTGGGTGGGAATGTCTGGTATGATTGATGTGTGTATGAGACATCACTTTGTGGTGAAGTGACCGTGTCCTCTTTTAAGTGCGGTTCCTGGCTGGGAGACCACGTCCAGGCCACTGACCGAGGGAAGCGTTGTCTATTGTCCCTACCTGTGTCGAGGATTCAGACCCCTTACTGAATTCTCATCATTTACCCTACCCTCTGTGTCTGTCTTGGTGTCTGTTAGGTTATAAGAATGGGTGGGAAACATAGTGTTGAATTTCCTCTACAAACCATGATCTCCAACTTTAAGAAGGGATTTTCTAAAGAACTGTAATTTAAAAAAACTTAGCCCTGAGAAATTGATAACATTGTGTGAGAAAGATTGGCCCTGCTATGGAGCGCGGTGGCCCCCACAGGGAACCCTTGACTTAGAGACCATTGACTGATTATTTGAGAATATTATGTCAGACTTACAGAAACATGACCAAGACGCACCTTCCAGGAGGACTGTTCGTTCGGGTGATTTTGCATCCCTCGAATAAATCCTCAGCCAGCCAGTCAGGAGGAATATCCGTCCAGATGATTGTGCATCTCTCGGATAAATCCTCAGTCAGTTAGTCAGTCAGTCAGTCAGCTAGGAGAAAAAGTCCGTATGGATGATTGTGCATCCTTTGGACAAATGGGAGACAGAGACCCGCAGTGGATACAAGCTGCAAAAGAGGAACAGTGCAGAATTATAGTTATGACAAGAGTAGTACCACTGACAAAACAAACAAAACACATACATTCTCAACCCGAAGAGACAGATCAGCCTCCCCCATATGTAGATGAAAGGACCTCAGATAGAGACAGGTTAGAGCCATGTCCAAATGCCCCGTCCAGTAAACAAGGGGACTCAAGTAGTTGTTCACCTACATCAGATTCAGCAAGTTTGTCAATGCCAAATCTCAGTAAATATATTCCTGACCGTAGCACTCTGGGTATAGGCAGGACAGAAATAGGGAACTCAGTAGTAGTCCATGGGCTCCCAAATCAAGTGTCCACTTCCACTCTGAGAGATCCTGATGCAAATAGCCGGACCCTTGCCCCGCATCCCTTTGAAGCCCGCATACTGCAAGACATCCCGGGACTGTGGGCAGAAGACAACCTACCAGGATTAACCACACACGTTCCCTCAATCCTTATTGAATTAAAATCAGGAGCCACTCCAGTCAGCCTGAAACAGTACCCAGTCCCTCTAAAAGCCCTAGTAGGAAAACAAAAGTACTTAAACAAATTCCTACACTATGGAATTCTAAAACCCTGTCAGTCTCCCTGGAATACACCTCTACTCCCAGTGCAGAAACCTGAAACAGCTCACTGTCATCCTGTTCAAGACCTCCGAGCGGTCAATCAGGCTGTAATGACCATGCACCCAGCGGTCACTAATGAACTGTTACAATTACTGTGGGAGGCAGGTTATAAGGTGTCCCGGAGAAAGGTGCAATTTTGACAAGAGACTGTAAAGTACCTGGGATTCAGAGTATCACAAGGACAGAGACAATTGGGAGAAGGCAGGAAAGAAGTTGTTTGTCAGATTCCCACCCTGACTACCAGACGGCAAGTACGTGAATTCCTGGGGGTGGCAGGATTCTGCTGAATCTGGATACCGGACTTTGCCATAAAAGCCAGACCCCTCTATGAATCCACAAAGGGGGGAGAAAAGGAACCCTTCCAATGGGGAGAACAGCAAAACAGAGCATTAAGACATTAAGGTCTCC
Source organism: Lithobates clamitans (assembly GCA_037952925.1). Taxonomy (NCBI): domain Eukaryota; kingdom Metazoa; phylum Chordata; class Amphibia; order Anura; family Ranidae; genus Lithobates; species Lithobates clamitans. The sequence goes on from JBBGZY010000146.1 coordinate 804,052, forward strand.
CTAATGCAGACTCTTGCGCTAGGCTTGCCAGATAGCCAAAAAGTCTTCTATTTGTATGTCAGTGAAAAACAAGGAATAGCAGTAGGAGTCCTGGCACAGTACTCTGGGTCTTGGCAGCGCCCTGTAGCATACCTTTCAAAACAACTGGACACTGTAGCTCAGGGATGGCCATCCTGCCTGCGGGCTATCGCAGCAACAGCCCTCCTTGTGGTCAAAGCTGACAAGTTGTCATTAGGTCAGGAGACTTATGTCCGAGTCCCTCACCAGGTACAGGCATTAATGGATTACAAGGGAAATCACTGGTTCACGAACAGTCGAATGGTTAAATATCAAGCTATGCTGTGTGAAAATCCTCGTATCCACTTAGAGACTGTAAACCCTTTAAACCCAGCCACTCTGCTCCCCACCTCACAAGAACCCCTAACTCATGACAGTCTCCGGGTATTGGATATGTAAGCCGACCAGACTTGAAAGACAGCCCCTTGGAAAATCCAAACGTTGAGTACTTTACTGACGGAAGCAGTTTTGTAAAAGGTGTTTATCCCGAGATATAGGCCCAGACAATGGCCCTGACTTTGTCCACAAGTGTCTCCAGGAATTAGCAACGGCACCTAAGATTACTTGGAAATTACACACCGCATATAGGCCCCAAAGCTCTGGAAAAGTTGAACGGATGAACCGCACACTCAAGTCACAACTGGCTAAGCTCTGTCAGGAAACCCAAATGGAGTGGACCTTGATGTTGCCCATTGCTTTACTGAGAATTCGGAGTACCCCAACAAAGAGGACAAATCTGTCCCCTTTTGAGGTACTGTATGGTAGGCCCCCACCTATCATTAGAGGGATAAGAGGAGACTTGCATCAGATAGGAGGGGTAGTTAACCATGAACTGATACAGAAACTTGGGGAAAGTATGCAGGACATAGGGAAATGGGTTCAGGAGAAACTTCCCATAAGCTTGTCGAACCCAGTACACCCCTTTAAACCAGGAGATACAGTGTGGGTAAAGGAGTGGAACATAACCCCACTAGGGCCAAAATGGAGAGGTCCTTATATTGTTCTGCTATCTACCCCAACAGCCATTAAGGTAGCCGAGGTGACACCCTGGATACACCACTCCAGGGTAAAGCGAGCTGCTGACCTCACAGACTCCTGGCACAGTACAGTAGACCCCCAAGATCCTTTGAGACTGAGATTGACCAGAGAAATCAGAAGGAAGAACTCCAGCCCTGTGTTCAGCACACCCCTGGAAGCTGCTGAATTTACGCACGGCAGAAGATAGAAAGACTGCAGCCCTGCGGCCAGCACACCCCTGGAAGCTGCTGGCTCAACGCACGGTGGAAGATAAAGGATATCTACTAAGCTCTGCTCCAACCACAGCCCGGACGCTGGTTGGTCTACGCACAAGCTGAAGCCTGAGGATGTTCATCAGTGTAATGTTTACTAAAATCGTTATAATGAGACTGTTGATAGTCATAATAGTGATACTGACCAGGTTAACAGGGGGGGAGAGTATCTCATGTGACCCTTGTATAAAGATTACCAGAGTAGGATCCGTAACTACCAAGATGTTATTGTGGCACTCCCATTATCAATGCAAGGGCACAGAGACTGGTACTTGCATACATAATGGGACTACCTATTCAATGTGCTCCTTTGAAAATCAGATAACCTGTTATGACCCCACTTATGCACCCTATAAAACCTGGCTAACCGTTCGGAGCTTTAGTTCCACCGGTAGGCTGATAAACCGAACACTGATCACTGACCCCAGCACTGCAGCAAGCCTAATCTTTGATGTGTGTGCTGCCATCAACCTAAACCACTTCCCAAGGGGAGGGTGTGGGGGATTGGAATGGGAGAGAGAGTATTTAAGAAATGATAGGTACATCTGTTCAGGTAAACTGGGACCTAGCTGTGCAGGAGAGGAATGGAATTACTGCCCCAACTGGAGGTGTGTTGCCTGGGGAACATGGGGATGAAAAAATCAGGATGCCATTCTACAATCTTTAGCTGGTTCATCCAGTTGCACAGTGGGAAGTTGCACCCCTGTGAATTTCACCATACATAACCCTGTCCAGTTTTTAGCACAATGGGGAAATAAGTTTGGAGTTCATATTTATGGTAAAGGATCAGACCCCGGTACAATTGTGTATGTCTCACTAGAAACTGAACTAACAAAGAGTGTTAATCATCAGTTATTTCATTCCTTATATGAAGAGCTAGCCACTGGTATGGAAGTGCCCCCTAGCACAAAGAACTTGTTCATTGAACTGGCAGAAAGTGTGGCTGACAATTTACAAGTCACAGATTGCTATGTGTGTGGAGGAACCAACATGGGAGACCAATGGCCTTGGGAAGCCAGGGAAAAAGATTATGATGTGCCATTCAGTGCCACCTCTGAGCAGCCCCATGAATGAATAAGGTCAGAATGGCACCTGAAAACGTCAATAATTGGGAAATATTGTATAGCCAGGTCGGGTCCCCAGTATAAAACACATGTAGGAGAAATGGCCTGTTTAGGACAACAGTTTTATAATAACACTTCAAAAAGTACATCCTGGTGGAGTGATACAAACGTACCCGTGCCTGACCCACACCCCTTTACCAATTTTACTCATCTAAAAGGGCTATGGGAAAATCTCACCAAAGAGTCTAACTGGAAGGCCCCAGAAAACTTGTACTGGATTTGTGGGAATAAAGCCTATTCAGAGCTCCCCCAAGACTGGTCAGGAGCCTGTGTCTTAGGTACATTAAAACCCTCATTTTTCCTTCTTCCACTGGGAAATAGGGAAGAACTGGGAGTCCCTGTGTACATAGGTTCAAAGAGGAAGCGGAGGTCATCTAGTCTGAAGATAGGAAACAGGAAAGATAATGAATGGCCCCCAGAACGTATTGTCCAGTATTATGGTCCAGCCACATGGGCCGAAGATGGCAGTTACGGTTATAGAACACCAATTTATATGCTTAATCGAATTATAAGGTTACAGGCTGTATTAGAAATAATTACTAACGAAACTGCTGCTGCCTTAAATTTGCTTGCTAAACAAGGAACTAATTTACGTGCTCATGTGTATCAGAATAGACTTGCCTTAGACTATCTGTTAGCTACTGAGGGTGGTGTCTGTGGAAAATTTAATCTGAGTAATTGTTGCTTAGAAGTGGACAACACAGGAAAAGTAGTTGAGGAAATCACTGGTAGAATGAAAAAAATTAGCTCATGTGCCACTCCAAACATGGGATGGTCTCAATGCTGGTAGCTGGTTCGGGGATTGGGGTTTCCCCAGTGTATATGGGGTAAAGGCTATATTGGGGATCGTTGTAATAATACTCATAGCATGTCTGCTGCTGCCCTGTCTGATTCCCCTTGGGTCTAGAATGATCCAGAGTTTCATTGAGGCCACCGTAGAAAGAAAGGCTGCGACCCATATTATGGCTATGTGGAAATACCAGCCATTAACCCCCCAAGACTAAATAAAAATCTCAGTAACATTGGAATCTGATCCATTAGAAAGCAGACCTGTATGCTATTTAGTGATGCTTAATCTCGCTCATATTAATCGCTATGATTATGATCAAAGGGGGGAATGAAGTAGGAATGGGGATCAGATTATATGGTCATGGTTAGGTGTGTAGTAGGGCTGATTTAGAATTCCAGCTAAGAAGCCATTCCTATTTACTATGCTAAGAACATTTTGTACGTGACAGGCTGTGGATTGGCAAATGAACACTTCCCCCTTTTAGCAAAACGATCTGTGCCTAGCTTAGCACACTTTTCCTGTCCAGGATGTGTCAAAGGCCAGTCAGCTGATTAAGGAGGTAACCGCAGAGGCAAGGCTTGTGCAATACTTGTGAAACTATATGCTTTGGTGAACTGCTTTGCATTAGTAGAAGTAGGTGAAGGGTCAGAATGTTTTTGTAAAGGAAATGTATCATCTGTGTGCTTGTGACGTAATGTGATAGAGTTATATGTACAATGAATTGCCTGTAAGGAATACTCTTTGGCGTGTAGACACGAGTCGGGCCAGGAGTGTTCATTCTTGCTAGCTAGAAGAATGAAATAAAAAACTTGCATACCAGAGTTCATTGCCCAGCAGTCATGTACTGTTATTCTCCTACCTCAATATGACTTACATACACTATATGTATGACTTACAGTATATACCAGGGGTCTCCAAACTTTCTAAACAAAAGGCCAGTTAATTGTCTTTTAAACATTAGGGGTGCCAGACGATGGAAAGTCAGAGATAGAAATGTCCTGGCTTCACTAGGAGTAAACAATGCCGATCTTTGGAACTAGGGGAGGAATAGTGCCCCATCATTGGTGTCAGTGGGGAGGAATAGTGCCCCATCATTGGTATCAGTGGGAGGAATAGTGCCCCATCATTGGTATCAGTGGGAGAAATAGTGCCCCATCATTGGTGTCAGTGGGAGGAATAGTGCCCCACCCATCATTGGAGCACAGGTGTGTCAGGAGGAAGCTGTCTGTCTGGAGCTGCTGCTGATCCGTGTGAGAGGGGACTGGTGAGGAAATCTATCCCAGCTCTCCTGGCCCCTTTCTGGGGAAGCCATGGAGGCCAGCAGGGCCTCTCCTGCTGGAAGCTCTCAGCCATCTCCTGGGCCATCAGGTAACATACCTGCCCCTGTACAACCCATGGTTGGTGATCTCTCTGCCCCTGGTGAAGATGAAGGTTCCGGGGCCATCCGGGAGCGAGTGGTGGCCGGGATTAAGGTCCTGAATAGGGAAAGAGACAAGCTCTACAAGCTCAGAGCGGAGCTGAAGCGCCTGAGAAGGCAGCGTGAGGGCTTACATAGCCAGAAACGTGGGTCCATGGATCCGGAGATCCAACTGGCCAAGGTTCGGGTGGAACACCAGGAGACCATTGTGGCCATGATGGAAGGCAGAGATGGGCCATTTAAAGAAAAGTTTTGTAACGATAAAAGATTTGCGAGGATGACAAAGATGGAGGTGGAGGAGGAGACCCCCAGTTCTGACCCCCTGCCCCCTCAGGGAGAGGTAAGCAGCCCCATGCCTTCCCAGGACTCAGGAGGCATGCTCAGGGCCATCCAGGTAATGGAGTCTCCTATGCGGGGGGATCAGCTGGCATTTAATGATGAGGACATTACAGATAATGTGCCTGACAAGGTAAAGCCTGTCAAGTCCCATATTGTGAATAAAACAATTTTTGTGCCATTCAACACTGTGACTGATACAGACAATGTACCCAGGGAGAGTCAGGCTGCTAGTCCTATCTGTAGCAATGCTGTGCCTGCTGATGCTGCAGTACAGCAAAGTTTGCTTTTAAAAAATGACATTCCTGCAGATGAACTACAAAATTCAGCAAAGCCTATTAACCCCCCTTTGGCTGAAGCTGTTTGCCCCACAGCTGCTGAGGACTCTACAGCACAGCTTCAGGAGACAGCTGATATTGCAGCAGAAACTGTGACTATTCCTGATGGGAATGTGAAGTTTTGTGTGACTGATAAAAATCATCCCAGCACCAGTGTGATGAACAATGGTCCCAGTTCAAGTGTGGACAGTCCTACCAACTCCGTTCAAGCAGTGAATAATATTAGTACTGTACAGACTGCTATGACTTCAGTGTGGGGCCTTGGCCCTGAAAAACTTACCTTTGCTCAGGTGGTACGCTCTGCTCCTGGTAGCTCTGCCCCCAAGCGGGGTTTTCCCCTACAGGCTTCCACTTTGAGCACCCCAGGATCTGGTCTTGGGTCTCTGGCTTCTGCTGGGGGTCCCAGACGTAATGTTGTTATTCTGAAATGGGAAGGTGGTGCGATCCCTCCAGCACGGCGTGCAGTGGTGGACATGATTTTAGAGATGGGTTTTGGGGCAAATGATCTGTATGCCTTTATACATGTAGCTGGGACACGGGATTATACAGTTAGCTTCACCAGGCCAGAGGGTCTTGACCTGTTCTGGGAGAGATATGAGGCTCGTTGCAGGTCAAGACCTGAATGGGAAGGTCTGGCCCCAGTTGCAGTTTCTCAGAGGTCTACAGTAAAAAAAATCACAATTATCCTCACTAATGAGAGTGTCCCTGCCCGGGATCTAGAGGTTTGGTTAAGGAACTATGGGGAGGTTTTGACCAAGCCCAATAAAATCCTTGATGAGCGTAACATCTGGACTGGGGGTTGGTCAGTTACAGTCAGGTTGGCCCGGGATGGGAATGTTGTCCGTCACCTGCCCTCCTCAGCTTTTATAGGGAGGGATAGGATGACTGTTTTTTACCCTGGTCAGCCGAAGCTGTGTCACCGCTGTGGAGAAAAGGGGCATTTGAGTTCCTCCTGTTCAGCCTTGATATGTTCAGTGTGTCGGGGTCAGGGTCATATGGCTAAGGACTGCACCGAAATGATCAGGTGCAACCTGTGCCTGCGCCTTGGCCACCCCTACAGCAGATGTCCTGAAGCCTGGCACAATATGGAGAAGGAGGTAATTGATGACATGTCAAGGCTGGACAGGATGGAGGGTGAGGCCCCTGGTGTACCATCCTCCTCTGCGGTGACTGACTCCCCTGGTCCTGCTCAGGATCCCTCTCCAGTTCCTGTGGCCACCCCTCATGTGTCTGTAAGTATTCCTTCTGTATCTGTATCTGTCTCCCCCCAGCCTACTGTACCCTCTCCTCTTGTGTCAGAACCTTCCAAGTCTGTGCCCCCTGAGTCAGTTACCCCCCAGGAGTCTACCCCTCCTAAGTCTGATTCAAAGGGAGCACCCCCCCCACCAGCAGTGGTAGTGGGTACTAAAAAGGTTGCTTCTTCCTCTGTAAAGAAGTCTTCTGTAAAGACTTCACAGAAAAAAGTAAGAGATGAGGGCATCTCTGAAGCTGACCTGCAGTACCTGGAGGAGAGAAGGAAGGTTGGGAAGCGGAAGAAGCAGGTGGTGAGGACAGAACAGGCTCCAGTGCCTGTCTCCAACCGGTATAGGTCCTCTAATTGGGATATCTCTTCATCTGGAGCTTCTTCAGAACGAAGTTCCGATTCTGAGATGGAGTTTGAGGCGGCCTCAAAAAAGAGAGAGGCTTCTGGTGATGAGCAGCAGAGGGGAGCTAAGAAGCAAACCACCCAATAACCCAAATGGCGGTTCCCCCTCCGTTAAAAGTGGTGACAATAAATGTCGCCAGCATTAAGTCAGTAAGAGCTCGTTCTATGGCCTTCTTTTTGTTCAGCCAATTAGATGCTGAAATTTTATTTTTGCAAGAGACTAGGCTCACCTCCTTGGCAGATATTCATATGGCCAAGAGAGAGTGGAGGTATGGTCCATCTTACTGGTCTCTTGCGGCCGAGCCTTACGGCGGTGTGGCGGTGTTGTTTAAAACCGGCATGGTAACTGTCCGGCGGGTTATTGAGGTGGAGATTGGGAGATGTATGGTCTTAGACGTCCTTGTGGGAGGGCAGGACCTGCGCCTAATTAATGTTTATGGACCGCACACAAAGTGGGACAGGAAATGCCTTTTTACAAGGATCAAGCCATTTCTTTTTACATCCCGGCAAGTGGTCTTTGGAGGTGACTTTAATACAGTAACTAGGCCCAAGGACAGGAAGGACTTCAAGGACAGGCTAGGATATGATAGCGTTTTTTTAAATAGTATGGTTAGGGATGCTGGTCTTGTGGATGTGCACATTAAGCACCTCCCGGATGACACTGGGTTCACCTTTCATCGAAGTAATAGTCAGAGTAGAATAGATAGGTTTTTTTTGAAGGAGACCTCTGCTTTCTCACCCCCAGTGGTGCAGGCAGTAGAGTTCTCTGATCACTGTATGCTATCTGTGGTCCTGAATGCTTCAGACGCCCCTCAGAGGGGCAAGGGCATCTGGAGATTGAATTCGACTCTACTCAAGGAAGAACATGTTAGACAATCCTTTGAGGAATTCTTTCAGGCACAGGTGACCATCCTGGACTTTTGTAGCAGCAAGGCTGAGTGGTGGGAGCTGACCAAAAAGAGGATTGCTGGATTCTTCAGGGGCCTAGCCAATAGAAAGCAGTTTAATAAATACATGACCTACCAACGTTTACGGAGGAAGCTGGATATTCTTGTCTCGAGAGGAGGAGATCCTGGGGCAATCTCCGAAGTGAAACTCCTTCTCAGGAAGTGTCAATATGACCGGCATGCCTCTTTGGTTCTGGAGAGGGACTATGGGAAGTACCACTCGCCTGACCCTTACCAGAACTGCAAACAAGGTGTAGCTGTTAAAACGGTCGTTGGCCTTAAGGACAGTACAGGTTCCTTGACAAAGTCCAGGTCAGGGATTCTGGAGGTCGTGAGGTCCTTTTATGCTGACCTTCTTGGGAGGAAAGAGCTTGACCGTGACAAGATGGAAAGCTTTTTGGACTCTACTCCAGGTCTAAATGATGAAGATGTCCCATTGATGAATTTGACAGAGGAGATCACAGTTGAAGAGGTGATAAGGGCAATTGAACAGCTTGCCATCAAAAAGTCACCTGGACCGGATGGCTTGACGGCTGAGTTTTACAAAGCTTTTAAGTCTATTCTGGCCCCACATTTGGTAGAGGTTTTTAACAGTTGCCTTGCTAAGGGGGTACTTCCCTCTTCCATGAGACACTCGGCTGTGATTCTTCTTTCAAAGGGTAAAGATCCTTCGATGATTGAGAATTGGCGCCCCATCAGCCTTCTTAATGTCGATAGAAAGATACTTGCAAAGATCATTTTCTGGCGCCTATCGTCAGTAGCAGAGTCTTTGCTTTCTCGCCATCAGCACTGTTCGGTCCAGGGTAGGTGCACCTTCACAGCAGTTTTAGCTGTCCGGGAGGCCTTGGAGCGGTGCAGGGCTGCAGGCTGGGGAAAGTATTTGCTGACATTGGATCAGGCAAAGGCTTTTGATCGTGTTAACCATGAGTACCTGTGGTTGCTCCTTAGTAAGTACGGTCTGCCGGGTGGTTTTGTCGATTGGTTAAAAGTCTTGTATGAGGTGGCAGAGAGCTTTCCTCTTGTTAATGGTTGGGTTGGGCAGTCCTTTGAGGTTGGCTCCAGGGTGCGCCAGGGTTGTCCCCTGAGTCCCCTGCTCTATGTGTTTGCAATCGACCCCTTCATCAGGAGGCTAGAGAGCGGCATGTTGTGTGGGGTGCCAGTGGGGCTTCCGGGTGAGCCGCCTTTGAGGGTTGTTGCCTATGCGGACGATGTGTCGGTGATTGTCACTGGGGCGGATGAAGCAGAGGAGGTGGTCTCTCTGACATCACGGTATTCTGAAGCATCAGGCTCCAAGATCAATCAGGAAAAGAGTGAAGTTTTCTGGATGGGAAAGGAAGGTGAGGGGTTTGATCTCCCGGACACCTTTCCAGTGCCCCAGGAAAGAATTAAGATTTTAGGCATTGAATTTGGACCTGGCGATTATGGCCTCAAAAACTGGGAAGGCAGACTGGAAATTGCCAATACTAAGGTGGTCAGCTGGAAGAGATGGAAGTTATCTATGAGGGAAAGGGTTGATCTGATTAAGACTTACCTGATTCCGATCTTCTTGTATGTCAGCTTTGTCTGCATCTTGCCAGTGTCTCTCTATGCTAGGGTCAGTAGTGTGTTCTTCCAGATGTTGTGGGGGAACAGACTGAACCCCATCAAGAGGAATGTCACCTATCTATCCAGGAGGGAGGGTGGCTTAGGTATGGTCAACCCAGTTCTTTTCTTTTCACTGCTGTTTCTCAAGTTTAATATTGGTAATATGCTTGCAGTGGAACCTCCTGGATGGGCAGGCATATTTAGATCTTGGTTTAGGCCTTTTCTACGACTTTGGGAAGAAGGTGGCCAAGTGAAGAATCTCAGGGGTCATCGTGGTCAGCTACCAGCCTATGTCGCTCCGTGCCTGAAGTTACTACGGCAGTGGCGATTGTCGGCTGAAGATCTCAGATCGGTTCCGAGGAAAGTCCTTATGAGTCGAGTCTTGAGCGAAGTCTTTCATGACCCACTGGCCTTAAGGGATTGCCCAGGCCCAGTTTTGAGGGCAGGGTTAAGACTTATTAATTTGGACAGAGTACCCCCTAAATTCAGGGATCTGGCCTGGTTGTGCTTCCATGGGAGACTCTATGTTAGGGGCAATTTGAAATTCCGCAGTGGGGTGGACCGTAGCTGTCCTCGGGAGGAGTGTGCAGGTGAGGAGGAGACTATGGACCATTTTCTGCTTCATTGCCCTTTTAACATAGAATTGTACAAACAGGTGGGGCGGGCCCTCGGTGTCCCTTTCCTCTCCAGGCTGGGTTATGCTGAGTGGGTGTACGGAGCATTCAATACTGGTGGGGTTTTTTGTTTAGATACACTTTTTCTAGTTAGCCTAGTAGTCCGTTATTTCACTTGGAACGCACGGTGTCAGGTCTGCATTCGGCGTAAAATCCTTCCTGTTCAGGTGGTGGTGTATGACATTCTGCATGAGGTGGAGAAGATTCGGGTGCTCGAGAGAGGCAAGCGGAGTCAGGGGGCTTGGTTGAAGGCGTGGAGGGGTTTCAAGCCTCCCTGAGTGCCAGGAGTCTCTTTCCCGGGTGTGGCTGTCTGTCTCTTATCACCCTAGATTATTATTTTTTTTTTTGGATTCATTTTTGATAAATGGCTGCGTACATAGGTGATGGGTTGTGCCTCTTAGGCCCTCTCTGCTGCTTTATGTAAATAATTTTGGTAGTGGATTATGTATATATTGTATATATTCTGAACATGGATGTGTATTCCTTGGATTTCTGTTGAAGTTTTGTACTATGGTTTTGTTTTTTACTTTTGTATAAAATTGGTTGCTTGATTCTTTTAATAAAAGATCAATAGTGCCCCATCATTGGTATCAGTGGGAGGAATATTGCCCCATTATTGGTATCTGTGGAAGGGATAGTGCCCCATCACTGGGGTCAGTGGGCGGAATAGTGCCCCATTGTTGGTGTCACTGGAAGGAATTGTGGCCCAATGATGGTATCAGTGGGAGGAATAGTGCCCCATCATTGGTATCAGTGGGAGGAATTTTTCCCCATCATTGGAATTAGTGGGAGGAATAGTGCCCCATCATTGGGGTCAGTGGGAGGAATAGTGCCCCATCATTGGTATCCGTGGAAGGGATAGTGCCCTATCATTGGTGTCAGTGGAAGGGATAGTGTCCCATCATTGGTGTCAGTAGAAGGAATTGTGGCCCAATGATGGTGTCAGTGTGAGGAATTGTACCCCATCACTGGTGTCAGTGGGAGGAATAGTGTCCCATCATTGGTATCAGTGGGAGGAATAGTGCCCCATCATTGGGGTCAGTGGGAGGAATAGTGCCTCATCATTGGGGTCAGTGGGAGGAATAGTGCCCCATAGTTGGTGTCAGTGGAAGGAATTGAGGACCAATGATGGTATTAGTAGGAGGAATTTTGCCCCATCCTTGTTGTCAGTGGGAGGAATTGTGCCCCATCCTTGTTGTCAGTGTGAGGAATTGTGCCCTGTCTTTGGTGTCATTGGGAGGAATCGTACCTGGCTTTGGAACTGGCTTTGTACACGGGGGTCATGCAGGAACTTAAAAGAACCTTTCCTGTTGCCATTACACTGGAAGTAGAGGGGACGGCTAGAACCCAGCTCATCAAAAGAATATTTGTGAGGTCAGGTACCGGTGTTGGATGACAAGACTTGGTTTACAATCAGCATTCCAAGTCACCTCACATTTGTTCAGTAGGGTTGATGTCAGGCTATGTCCGGGGCACTTGAGTTCCTCCACAACAAACTGGTCACACCATGTCTTTATGGAGTTAGCTTTGTACACAGGGGTACTGTCATGGTGGATCAGAAAAGGGTCTTCCCCAAACAGTTACCACAAGGTTGGAAGAGCACAATTGTCTACAATGTCTTTGTATGATGTAGCATTAACAGGACCCTTCCCTTGATACACCTGAACTCCATTATCTGAAGGAGTGTACGTACAATGGGCCATATTATCTGTTTGGAGTTGGATGACCCCATTTCCAATAATGTTAGAGTTTTTTAATGAGCGAACGAGGGCAGGACTGATGTTGGATGAGAGGACCTGGCTCATAATCGGTGTTCAGTAAAGTTGAGGTCTGGGCTTTGTGCAGAACACTTGAGTTCCTCCACACCAAACTCGACATACCATGATTTTATGGGATTGGCTTTGTGCACAGTAATGCTGGAACTAAAAAGGAGCTTTCCAAGACTGTTGTCATGAGGTTGGTAGTGCAGGGAAAGGCTAGAACCTCAGTCATCCAAAATAGTATTTGTGAGGTCAGGTACTGATTTTGACTGAGAAGGCTCATCGTTGGCAATCCAATTCATTCCGGTACTCAGTAGGGTTGAGGTCAGGGCTCTGTACAGGACACTCGAGTTCCTCCACGTCAAACTGGTCAAACCATATCTTTTATGCAGCTGGTCCAAACTGGTCAAATCATGACTTTATGTTGCTGGTCCAAACTGGTCAACCCATGTCTTTATGGAGCTAGTCCCAACTGGTCAAACCACGTCTTTATGGAGCTGGTCCAAACTGGTCAAATCATGACTTTATGTTGCTGGTCCAAACTGGTCAACCCATGTCTTTATGGAGCTAGTCCCAACTGGTCAAACCACGTCTTTATGGAGCTGGTCCAAACTGGTCAAATCATGACTTTATGTTGCTGGTCCAAACTGGTCAACCCATGTCTTTATGGAGCTAGTCCCAACTGGTCAAACCACATCTTTATGGAGCTGGTCCAAACTGGTCACACCATGTCCTTATGGAGCTGGCTTTGTACACAGGGGCACAGTCATGCTGGAACAGAAAAGGGTCTTCACAAAACTGTTGCCACAAGGTTGGAACAGCATAACATGGCAAAAGGGGGGGGGGTCCCTGCACTTTTAGCTATATAGTGTGGGGGGGGAGATACTGTAACTCCCTTTGATACAGAGTGCCTTTAATCCGCATTTTTATTTAATCTTATAACCTGCCCAGAGTGGACAAAAGAACAAAATGGACTGGCTGCTACAATAAGCAATAAATTCAGTTCTTTCAAACAGTTTCATACTCAAGGTCAACATTGTTTGTAATTTTCCTATTTTCAGTACAGAGTGTTTCTTCTCCACTTCACCAAACTGAGTGGAAGTTATTGTCAAGAGGAGGTCTTTTTATACATTTTCTTTAGAGTTAAAAAACACCAATACATGCAATGTTCCTGCGGGGCAAGAAGGATGCTTTTTACCTTTTAAGAAATGCTTAAAGTGGAGCTTGACATCAGAAATAACATTTTGCAATGCAGGTTTTTATTGCAGAAAGGACATACTATGCTTCTCCCCCAAAAAAAGATACCTACTGTCTGTTGCAACCTAAACTGAGCTGCTCAGTGTACAATTTCAGCTTCTGCAGAGCTTGAATGAACGTCCATGCATGTGCAGGAGTTACGCCATCCTGGTGCAGGAATCCAAGATGGTTGAAGGTCTTAAAAGAAGACCCGATGAAGATGCCAGCAGTCGTTGTGGAAGCACATGTACGTTGTATCATAGAGGGGAGGTGAGCATTGTCCCCCTTTAAAATGATGAAGCGCTTAGCCCTGATGGAGCTGCTGTTTTCTGGGGTCCCCTGTTCCCAGAGTTCACAACTTTATAAGCATCACAGACACATCCTGGCTTAAAAGGAGATATTTATTACAACAATATATTGTATGCAATACTACGATACCCAATGGAAACAGTGATAACCCCTCAAACAAATGAATGAAACAGTAGCAAATAGAGTACCATTATTCAGCTGATAATAAGCAAACAAACCAGAGAGCAACCCCTAAACCCAATATTTTGGAAGGTCTTGCCCAAGGGCAATGCAAAGATAATAGCTTGACAGTCTTTGTCAAACTCTTCCCCTACTGGCCAGTACATGCCAGTACAACGCCAATTCCAGCATTGGAGCGCTCAGATAAAGTTCTTTTGAACAGGGTAATAGGCACCTGCACTGCTCATTTTAAAGGCTTATATGCAAGTTATTGCCAAAAAACAGTGTTTGGGGACCCGGGTCCTGCCCCAGGGGACATGCATCAATGCAAAGAAAAGTTTTAAAAACGGACGTTTTTTCAGGAGCAGTGATTTTAATAATGCTTAAAGTGAAACAATAAACATGAAATATTCCTTTAAATATCGTGCCTGGGGGGTGTCCTTAGTCTGCCAGTAATGTAGTGCATCGTTCCCGTGTTTATAACAGTACCGCAGCAAAATGATATTTCTAAAGGAAAAAATGTCATTTAAAATGGCTCACGGCTGTAATGTATTGTCGGGTCCCGGCAATATAGATAAAAATAATTGAAAAAAAAAACCAGCACCAAAATGCTCTTCAGGTCTGGTATGGATATTAAGGGGAACCCCACCAAAATGTAAAAAAAATGGCATGGGGGTCCCCCCCAAAATCTATACTAGGCCCTTTAGGTCTGGTATGAATTTTAAGGGGAACCCTGTGCCAAAATTTAAAAAATGGTGTGGGGGCCCCCCAAAATCCATACCAGACCCTTATCCGAGCACGCAACCTGGCAGGCCGCAGGAAAAGGGGGGGAGCAGTCTCCCCCCTCCTGCACCATACAATGCCCCATACCCTCAACATGGGTAGGGCTGGGATATGGGGGTCCCCTTGTTAAAGGGGGCTTCTAGATTCCAATAAGCCCCCTGCCTGCAGACCCCCACAACCACCGGGTAAGGGTTGTGGGGAAGAGGCCCTTGTCCCCATCAACATGGGGACAAGGTGTTTTGGGGGGACTCCAAAACACCCTGCCCATGTTGACGGCATGTGGCCTGGTACAGTTCAGGAGGGGGAACGCTCTCTCGTCCCCCCCCTTCCTGCGGCCTGCCAGGTTGCGTGCTTGGATAAGGGTCTGGTATGGATTTTGGATTATGTAAATTGCCGGGATACGGCAATACATTACAGCTGCAACTCGAACAATCGGGCTCATCCCTACTCCTTACGTTCTCCATTGGCAGCTCAGAGAAGTCAATGGCAGCAGCATCCTGCCCGATGAACAGGAAGCAACACGAGTGAACATCAGTGGTGTTCTTCCCAACAATCAGTCGGCAGCACCAGTTCGCAACAGTGGCATTTCCACATACCAAGAGATGTCCGCTACTCCCTCTTTCGGTACCCCTGATATGGTGATATGGTGATAAAACACTCTACTTGCAACCTGCTGCACAGCATGTCCTCCACAACATTCTCACCACATTAAGATTGAGTCTGAGAATAGGCCTTCCTTTTCCGCTCCACCTAGACAGTCCCTAGACAAACTGGTCCTAAGTTATGTAGTTTACATTCTTTTCTGAAACATAGGCTCAGTCTGTCTAGGGACTACATCCCCCACAAATTTCACTTCTTCCCAGCAGGCTTTTGTCACCACAGAATGCACAGCTGTTCACATCCCCTTCCTCTGTGTTCCCTGGGTGGTGGGTGGGGCATAAAATGGGGGCACACAGTCCTGTCCTCTTTCTCCTCTCTCTTCTCTTCCCCACAGCTGTTCATGTGCTTGACAGCTAGAAAAACTTCACTGTAAAGAGAGCAGCAAGGGGTTGATTACTTAGGGCTGCTAAATGTTTTATAGGCTGCTACTCTGTTACTTCTCACTATCTTCTAGAGGATTCTAGAAGTATAGTGGGGGGGGGGGACAGAACAGGCAGTCTGAATATTTATTAGACCCCAGCCAATCCCTGGGGAGGTGTGCCCAGAAGGTGGATGGGGAGCTCATAAATAGTCTGAGGCCTGAGCAGCAGGGACAGCGGTTCCGGGCCTAGTCCTGCTGGAGGAGACCTCTGTTCAGGGGCTCTGCCTCTGGGGCAACTTTCTGGAAGAATCTGTGAGGAAGACACTGAGGTCCCAGCTAGACTTAGCTGGGGGAGGGACTATCCACAAGCTAAAAACCAAGGATCAAGTTGGGTTTGGAGAAGCTCACTGGAGAGAGCCAGGAGGAAGTTGGTGGGAAAAAGTCCAGCTGTCTTATGGTGGTGTGGTCCTGGGTCTAGTCCTGCTGGAGGAGACCTCTGTGCAGGGGCTCTGCCTCTGGGGCAATTTTCTAGAAGGATCTGTGAGGAAGACACTGAGGTCCCAGCTAGGCTTAGCTGGGGAGGGACTATCCACAAGCTAAAAACCAAGGATCAAGTTGGGTTAGGAGAAGCTCACAGGAGAGAGCCAGGAGGAAGTTGGTGGGAAAAAGTCCAGCTGTCCTACGGTGGTGTGGTCCTGGGTCTAGTCCTGCTGGAGGAGACCTCTGTGCAGGGGCTCTGCCTCTGGGGCAACTTTCCGGAAGGATCTGTGAGGAAGACACTGAGGTCCCAGCTAGGCTTAGCTGGGGGGGACTATCCACAAGCTAAAAACCAAGGATCAGGTTGGGTTAGGAGAAGCTTACAGGAGAGAACCAGGAGGAAGTTGGTGGGAAAAAGTCCAGCTGTCCTATGGTGGTGTGAGTCTACATCTCCCTCACTAGGAAGAGCCTGGTGGAAATCTGCAGGAGACAACTGATGATCCTGTGGCTAAGTGAGTAAGCAACCCTATTGCTGAGGAGTTACTGTGACTGTGTGTAGCTCTTAATCTCTGGGAGGAGGGAGGAGTACAGGTCACCATCAGCATAGAGATCCTGTGGGGCGTTCAGGAGTTGTGTAGTGCAGCCAGAAGTGAGGAGTCCTCAAGTTATCCAGTTTCACAGTTTTCGGGGTATCCCATGCTTCCTCCCCCATCCCAATTCATTGTTCTCAATAAAACCCCAAAAAGAAACCCCTAGACATGCTGTTCTCCTGGCTGTGCGTGCTCTGAAAGGAGGGGGGGGGGCACAGGACCAAAGCTTCCAGAGGCTCTTTAGGTGGTGCGCTACAATTTATTCAGGGAATGGATGACAGAATGAATTCATGGATGAATACACTTCCTAATATGCAACCGCTTTCCTTCCCAAACATTTTGTCTACAAAGCTCAGTTTCTATTTTCTTACCAAGTCGAACGCTTATTGCCACAGACCCTCCAGCCGCAACAAATTAACTGGTTCAATGGTGAACAAAAGAGCCGTTAATGTAGAGGAAGTGATAATAGCATTAGTATCATAGCGTGCCTCTTGTCCATTTGTCAGGCTAAGCTGGTTTCCATCCAGTGTGCCGCTTCTGAATGAGTGGAGGGAGTAGAATGGATGGCATATTGGAGCAGTAGGGGGACAAATGCCTTAGAGGCAGATTCTCAAATTCACTTTTATTACATAGAAATGGCTTTTCAGCTCTGGGATGCTATTAACACTTTGCAAGGCAAACAATTGTGTATTGTGAGCGAAAGTTCATTTGTTGTTGCTATTGCAAAGAACGACTAAGAAAGAAGTATTTTTACTCACTTTTTAATTTTTCACCCAGTCGCTATTTCATTTTTTCATGATTTTATTGCACATGCAGCTTGCCTGGTGGTGTCACAATCAGGGGTCAGGCTCGGAGACCGGTAGTTATAGCAGTAGGGAGGCTCCCACCGACCAGCAGGCTAGGTACACAAAGCAGGTCACCCTGGCGGATGATGGCTCGCCTGAGGTCTAAGCAGATTGGGATCAAGCAGGAGCTAAGTCAGTAAAAAAGCCAAAGATCAGTAACAAGTACCAAAGATACGGATGGGGGCAAAAGTGCCAAGAGTGAGATATTGGCTGGAGAGAGCACAATAATCTGGCAAAGAGGAAGTACAGGGACAAGGTTTAAATAGTAAGTTTGTGGGAGGAGCAAAGAGTTCAAGGTTCACCAGAAACAAGACATAACGCAAGGTTGTCTAAGCAATCAGGCAGAGGGCTGTCTAGCATCTCAGGTGGCTCAGAGAGAAAAGTTACTGCCAGACACAGCAGACGTTGTGGGTTCAGGTCCAGGCCCTGACAGGTGGTCATTCAAGTAAACCTGTCTCAAGAGAAATACAATACAAAGTGTAATGGAATCAACAGCCCCACATCAAATGTTCAGGAGTCCAAGTGTATTGTATTTAATCACAGAAGTCCAAAGATGGACAGCCGCACTCAAAAGTAATCTTCGATCTTTATTTAATTATAATCATAAAAATACATGCCACAGCATCAGAAAGCAGGAAACCTGACGCATTTCACACTGCAGTCAGTGCTTAATCATAGCTTAGTCCAAAGATGACAAGCTAATGGGGTGGTATAAAGTTTGGTTCCCGACCGGCTCACGCACAATTTACTGCGGCACAATGGCACCACTGCGTGAAACTTCGTACGGCTGCACGCCGGGGGACTCGATGCATATACCTGGTGGGTGCGATCGCGCGCACGAGAGCCAACACGGGGATTTGTGTGTGTAAACACACAAAGCCCTGTTCTGTCTGGGGAGAGGAGACATATTGTTTGTTCCTACTAAGTAGGAACAACGATATGTCTCCTCCCCTAGTTAATCCTATCCCCATACAGTTAGAACACACATTTAACCCCTTGATCACCCCCTAGTGTTAACCCCTTCCCTGTCACTGACATTTACACAGTAATCAGTGCATATTTATAGCACTGATCACAAAAATGTGTCAAAAGTGTCCGATCTGTCCGTCGCAATGTTGAAGTCCCACTAAAAATCGCAGATCACTGCCATTACTAGTAAAAAAAAAAAATGCCATAAAAATGCCATAAATCTTTCCCATAGTTTGTAGACGCTATAACTTTTGCACAAACCAGTCAATATTTATTGCGATTTTTTTACCAAAATATACCAAAAATATGTAGAAGAATACATATCGGCCTAAACTGATGAAGAAATTAGTTTGTTTTTTTAAAAATGTGGGATATTTATTACAGCAAAAAGTAAAAAATATTGGTTCTTTTTCAAAATTGTTGCTCTTTTTTTGTTTATATCGCAAAAAATAAAAACCGCAGAGGTGATCAAATACCACCAAAAGAAAGCTCTATTTGTGGGGAAAAAAGGACGCAAATTTCGTTTGGGTACAGCATTGTATGACCACACAATTGTCCGTTAAAGCGACGCAGTGCCAAATTGTAAAAAGTGCTCTGGTCAGGAAGGGGGGTAAAATCTTCCGGGGCTGAAGTGGTTAATAAGAGTTTAAAGCTGAAGTTTAGGCATGGCATGTTTTACATAGTTACATTGTTGCAGCTTGGACCAAGGTATGTATGTACTCTATGTGCCATGGCTGTGGGATCCCTATGGAGGCTGAAAATCACTGTAATAGACACCGCTACTACAGTGATTGGCGCTAACCTTCGGGTCCCATGCCAAGAGGCTGCCCTGTTGCACTCTAAACAAAGGAGGTTGCCTACATGGCACGGCAATGTTCAGAACACTTTGCATTTTCTCAGTTACTTTGGTGTCCTCTGATTGGACAAGGTGAAGATTATGACATCACCACCCGACCTCCCCACCTCCCCACCTTGTTCAACTTGAGAATGCTTTGCATTTACTAAGAAAATGCTAAGTGTTCTCTAAATGGCGTAAATCTGTGTTAAGTAAGCAGCAGGACTGCCAATCAGCACGGGACCTGCTGAGTGCAGATTACTGTAGAAGCAGTTCTATCAGGACCCGGATCTAAACCTGCAACCTCTGCTGTGTCTGGCAGTATAACTTTTTGCTGAGCCACCTGAGATGCTGGACAGCTCCCTGGGCAATTTCTTGAACAATCTTGTCTTGAACCTTGTTTCTAGTGAACCGCTATGTTCCTTCCATTATAAGTCCTATTTAAACCATCCTGTTTGCCAGTTTATTGTGCTCTCTCAAGCCGATATCTCGCTATTGTCTGTCTTACTGCCATCAGTATCTTCACTACCAACACATTTTCAGCTTGCTACCATACTTTGGCTTGTTCCTCTACTGTGCTTCTGCTTGATCCCTACCTGCAACTACTTGTTGTTACTGACCTTTGGCTTGTTTGCTGACTACAATTCTGCTTGATCTCTACCTGCTATATCTGCTACTGGATCTCAGGTTGCTCACCTCCTGGTGGGGCGATCCTGAGGACTAGGGCCTGGTACTAACATGCAGCAAAACCCATCTCCACCATCAGGGGTTTTGGTTAATACCGGTTAGTATGACTCCACGTCACCTGCCAGAGTGACCTGCTTGTATACTTATCCTGCTGGTAGGTTGGAGCCTCTCTACTGCTATAGCTACTGGCCTCCAAGCCTGACCATTGACAGGTGCGTACTACAGTGATTTCCAGCTTTCGAGGCAATCTGACAGGTATGGTGCATACATTGACCCAAGCTGGACCAATGTAAATATGTAAAAAAAAATTCATATTGTCACACCTCAAATTCAGCTTTGAACTGTTGGTTTTGTTGAACCTTCGTAGACATCCTTCCATGGTAGGATCCTGCCATGAAGTCCTTTCTTCAGACTCTTGCTGTTGTAGGGTGACAACACTCTGTCCCCCAAAATTGCTCTCCCATGTTGTCACCCTGTCCCATGCACTTGTGATGGAGACCTCATCACAAACCCTTATTGCCCAAGCATGTCCCATTGATGAAGTGCAACCAATTCAGGACTGCATTTCTAGCATGCACTGGCTGAAGAAAAGGCTGCAGGAGATCATTAGCACTGAAAACAAAATACAATAAAGGGTGAAAACAGGGTTTTCTTCAAGAAAATTGAGTCAGGGTTTACATCTACTTAACAATAAAAAATAACAACAGATGTCCTTTGGTTTAACTTGAAATCAGTCACCTTAACTGTAATTGGTTGGTAGACGGAGCATCGTTTAACACATTAATAAATAGCCTGGCAATTAAACTCGTATCACCATTGTTCTTCCACCTAATTGTCTTTGGATGGGATGGAATGGTTTTAGGATGATTTCCATTTAGAATGGTGGCAACCGGGACAATTTATCATGATCCCCACAAAGAAGTGGCCTCCAATTCAAGCTTATCGATGTACTTAATACTGGTCTACAGCAGTTTAAAGCTAATAAGATTAACCATACTCTTTGAATGGTGTATGAATTAGCCCCCCCCCCCCACTCATGTGCCCAGTTTTGTAATGCTTGATAATATAGAACCCGTTAGGCATCATATATGGGGTGGGCAACAATCTGAGGTCCGAGGGGTCTCAGATACATCCTCTCTCTCTCCTTATATTAGGTCTAATTTCAAGGAACCGGTGAAAGGTATTGTGTAATGCTAAACTCCAGGCAAGGGGGAGGAGAGGGAGGACACTCTGATGTGAAGGGAGCTGCTGATTGGGACTCTCTGTGAAGGGAGCTGCTGATTGGGACACTCTGATGTGAAGGGGGATTCTGTTGGGGACACTCTGATTTAAGGGGGGCGCTGTTGGGGACACTCTGATGTAAGGGGGATTCTGTTGGGGACACTCTGATGTAAGGGGGATTCTGTTGGGGACACTCTGATGTAAGGGGGGGCGCTGTTGGGGACACTCTGATGTAAGGGGGATGCTGTTGGGGACACTCTGATGTAAGGGGGGCGCTGTTGGGGACCCTATGATGTAAGGGGGTGCTGTTGGGGACACTCTGATGTAAGGGGAAGGCTGTTGGGGACAGTCTGATGTAAGGGGGGCGCTGTTGGGGACACTATGATGTAAGGGGGGCGCTGTTGGGGACACTCTGATGTAAGGGGGGCACTGTTGGGGACACTCTGATGTAAGGGGGACGCTGTTGGGGACACTCTGATGTAAGGGGGACGCTGTTGGGGACACTCTGATGTAAGGGGGCACTGTTGGGGACACTCTGATGTAAGGGGGACGCTGTTGGGGACACTCTGATGTAAGGGGGGCGCTGTTGGGGACACTGATGTAAGGGGGCGCTGTTGGGGACCCTATGATGTAAGGGGGGTGCTGTTGGGGACACTCTGATGTAAGGGGAAGGCTGTTTGGGACACTCTGATGTAAGGGGGCCGCTGTTGGGGACACTCTGATGTAAGTGGGCCGCTGTTGGGGACACTCTGATGTAAGGGGGACGCTGTTGGGGACACTCTGATGTAAGGGGGCCGCTGTTGGGGACACTCTGATGTAAGGGGGACGCTGTTGAGGACCCTATGATGTAAGGGGGGCGCTGTTGGGGACACTCTGATGTAAGGGGGCCGCTGTTGGGGACACTCTGATGTAAGGGGGACGCTGTTGAGAACCCTATGATGTAAGGGGGGCGCTGTTGGGGACACTCTGATGTAAGGGGGCGCTGTTGGGGACACTCTGATGTAAGGGGGATGCTGTTGGGAACACTCTGATGTAAGGGGGATGCTGTTGGGGACACTCTGATGTAAGGGGGACGGCTGTTGGGGACACTCTGATGTAAGGGGGATGCAGTTGGGGACACTCTGATGTAAGGGGGGCGCTGTTGGGGACACTCTGATGTAAGGAGGACGGCTGTTGGGGACACTCTGATGTAAGGGGGATGCTGTTGGGGACACTCTGATGTAAGGGGGATGCTATTGGGGACACTCTGATGTAAGGGGGACGGCTGTTGGGGACACTCTGATGTAAGGGGGACGCAGTTGGGGACACTCTGATGTAAGGGGGGTGCTGTTGGGGACACTCTGATGTAAGGGAGACGGCTGTTGGGGACACTCTGATGTAAGGGGGACGTAGTTGGGGACACTCTGATGTAAGGGGGACGCAGTTGGGGACACGCTGATGTAAGGGGGACGCAGTTGGGGACACTCTGATGTAAGGGGGATGCTGTTGGGGACACTCTGATGTAAGGTGGGCGCTGTTGGGGACACTCTGATGTAAGGGGAAGGCTGTTGGGGACACTCTGATGTAAGGGGGATGCTGTTGGGGATACTCTGATGTAAGGGGGACGCTGTTGAGGACCCTATGATGTAAGGGGGGCGCTGTTGGGGACACTCTGATGTAAGGGGGATGTTGTTGGGGACACTCTGATGTAAGGGGGATGCTGTTGGGGTCACTCTGATGTAAGGGGGATGTTGTTGGGGACACTCTGATGTAAGGGGGACGCAGTTGGGGACACTCTGATGTAAGGGGGACTCTGTTGGGGACACTCTGATGTAAGGGGGCGCAGTTGGGGACACTCTGATGTAAGGGGGGCGCTGTTGGGGACACTCTGATGTAAGGGGGCGCTGTTGGGGACACTCTGATATAAGGGGGGCGCTGTTGGGGACACTCTGATATAAGGGGGGCGCTGTTGGGAACACTCTGATGTAAGGGGGCGCTGTTGGGGACACTCTGATGTAAGGGGGCGCTGTTGGGGACACTCTGATGTAAGGGGGGCGCTGTTGGGGACACTCTAAATCAAGGGGGGCGCTGTTGGGGACACTCTGATGTAAGGGGGCGCTGTTGGGGACACTCTGATGTAAGGGGGCGCTGTTGGGGACACTCTGATGTAAGGGGGTGCTGTTGGGGACACTCTGATGTAAGGGGGACGCTGTTGGGGACACTCTGATGTAAGGGGGACGCTGTTGGGGACACTCTGATGTAAGGGGGACGCTGTTGGGGACACTCTGATGTAAGGGGGACGCTGTTGGGGACACTCTGATGTAAGGGGGCGCTGTTGGGGACACTCTGATGTAAGGGGGGCGCTGTTGGGGACACTCTGATGTAAGGGGGGCGCTGTTGGGGACACTCAAAATTAAAGTGGGCTGGTCATGAGGAAGCCCAGGGCCAAATTTTTGTCCCAGTCCAGCCCTGCCGATGACCGATAGACCATAATTTCCAGATAGGGAAGGTACCCATACCGAGATAGGCCTAACCCGTTCCACACCATATACTGTATACCTTACACCATTCCGACCTTCACAAACCAGAGACCCCTGCATCCAACAACCTAAAACAATAAAACATATCATTAAACAAAGCACAGACCTTAACTACAGGGAGGGAAATGAAAGATTTCTTTGATGTTGCCTCTTCTCCTGCTGACCCCCTACTAACTAACCCCCGCCCCCCCGGGCATAACCAATACCCAGGCTGCACCCCCTAGCCCTGCCATTGCCCAGCACCTATTACCCCACCTCTTGACCTGCCCCTTTCTTAGGAACAGACTTGCGCAACCTCCACAGCAACCCGCAGTCATGTGGGCCCCACACTCAGGTTCCCTTTTGTTTCTGTTCTTTTCCGAACAAAGAGTGAATATTTTACTTTTTCACTTTAAGGAGGTTTTTATTCATTTAGAAGCAGGCGCCTTTATAATCAAATTTTTATTTGCTTCAGTAAATTAGGGTCACCTGCCACTCTCCTCATCACAAAATTTTCCCAGCACACTTACCAACGAGCCAACCCATAAACAAATTACACTGCTTGACAATTCGATTTAAAAACAGGTTTAACTTGCACAACATTTGCAAATCTATGTGGATGTCACCCTGCCTCATCAAGGATCCCTCTGTGTAGTGTGATCCCCAACTCTAGTGTAGCGGTACCCCCGTAGGGGCTGCTGGTTGTTGTGGTCCGTCTGTCACCCTGCCCAGCCATGCACACGATCCTCAAGCATTCAGAAGACATGGAACCAGTCCAAGCACTTTGTTTTTTTTGTTTTTTTTATATTTTATTGGGGGAATTAACTTGGATAGGGTAAGGTAATCATGAGAGGCCAAGATAATTGAAAGCAAACAATGTAGGGACTAAGAACCATATATTTATCCAGTATATACAACCTCCTCTCTTCCTCCAGCACAAAACTTGCTTGCAGATCATGACTCTCAGGTCCAGCTAGCACTGAACTGCAGGCCTGACACTGGCCCAAAGCAGATGCCCTTTACAGGCAGGGAACCTGGGCCCCTCTGGTGTAGCAAAAAAGAAGAGTCCCAATGCTAGCTGTCCCACGTGGCTACTGATCCCAGCTCCACATCTTTGGGCCCTTCCAACCCTCCTGGCTGCAGCTGCCTTTTTCCTCTGTCTGTTGCACCACAGTCCTCTCCACTGGCTCCGTACCCATCCCAGACTGCACTCTCCTAGTCCTCTCAGGCGTGCCTCCCCAGTCCTCCTGACTGTGTGCCACTCACCCGCCCTCCTGGCTGTGACCTGTTGTTCCTCCCTGGAGACTTGCCTGGCAGTGCTCTCCTGCTGTCCTCTCCTTGCTCCTGTGCCACTTGTCCAGGACACTTCCTTGTGTTGTCAGAAGGTCATGTCCCCACCCGAGCCCAAGCCCAAGGTCACCCCACCCCAGACGGGGAGCTCCCTCAAGGCAATGACAGCCTAGCACTCTATCTCCAGCTTCCACCCCTCAGCTGGGCTGACACTGAGTATTTGAGGAGACTTGCCCCCTGCCAATCCAAGTTGGGGATTGGTCAGGGCTCCTCAGAATACTCCAGGCAGCTCCACCACTCCTATGCTCCTTCCTATCCAGAAGATTCCAGCATGTTCTGGAAAGGAGTGGGAGGTCTCAGTGATGCTGCCTGTGAGTCACCCAGCTCTGCCTGAATCACTCCCAACCCAGATCAAACAAACAGGCTTGGCTGCCAGCCAAACCTGGAATGTACCTATACTACAGAAAACCAATCTAATGTAGCAGCCTAACAACCCTAGAGGGTGCTACACTAGTCTGTCAGAACCTTCATTTTGGAGTATATACAGTAATGTATAAATCCAGGGCAGGCATGCCCAAGGAGGCTCCAGAAGCCACTTGATTGGCTATAGGTGGGTCTCCCAGGAGCTTGGTCCCCTAGGGGAAAAAGTAAGAACGCGTGAGTTCATAAGGTCTTTGAGCTGGTTGGGTGTGCGGCTGAGGACATGGGAGATTCTACTTATGTGCCTTTAACCCCTTCCGGCCCAGGCCAATTTTCAGCGTTTAGCGCTGTCACTTTTTAAATGACAATTGCGCGGTCATGCAACACTGTACCCATGTGACATTTTTATCATTTTGTTCCCACAAATAGAGATTTCTTTTGGTGGTATTTGAGTACCTCTGCGGTTTTAATTTTTTGCTAAACAAATAAAAAAATACTGAAAATTAAAAAAAAAAGCTTTTCTTTGTTTCTGTGTATAAAATTTTGTAAATAAGTTTCCCCTTCACTGATGGGCATTGATGAGGTTGCACTAAAGAGCACTAATAAGGCGGCACTGATGAGGTGGCACTGATGATGGGCACTAATATGCAGCACTGATGGGCACTGATAGGTGGCACTGGTATGCAGCACTGATGGGCATTGATAGTCAGCACTGATGGGCACTGATAGGCGACACTTATGGGCACTAAAAGGATGCACTGATGGGTACTTATCGGTGGCTCTGATGGGCACTGATAGGTGACACAGATGGGCACTGATAGGTGGCACTGATGGATACTGATGGGTAGCACTGATGGACACTGATACATGGCACTGATAGGCATCACTGATGAGGAGGCACTAGCAGGCATTTATGATGGGCACTGATTGGCATAATTTATAAGCACCGATTGGCATCCCTGTTGGTCATGGGTGGGCATACCTGGTGGTCATGGGTGGGCATCACTGGTGGACATCCCTGGTGGTCTTGGATGGGCATCCCTGGTGGTCCAGGGTTGGCATACCTGGTGGTCATGGGTGGGCATCATTGGTGGACATCCTTGGTGGTCCTGGGTGGGCATCCCTGGTGGTCTTGGGTGGGCATCCCTGGTGGTCCTGGGTTGGCATACCTGGTGGTCATGGGTGGGCATCATTGGTGGACATCCTTGGTGGTCCTGGGTGGGCATCCCTGGTGGTCCTGGGTGGGCATCCCTGGTGGTCCTGGGTGGGCATCCTTGGGGGGGCTGCACTGATAATCAATCAGTACAGAGACCCCCCCCCGTCAGGAGAGCAGCCGATCAGCTCTCCTCTACTCGTGTCTGTCAGACGCAATAGAGGAAAAGCCGATACATGGCTTTTCCTGTTTACACCTTGATCAGCTGTGATTGGACACAGCTGAACATGTGGTAAAGAGCCTCCGTCAGAGGCTCTTTACCTGGATCGGAGTTGCGGTGTGTCAGCCCCCCTTGGCGCGCGATGGCTTGATTTCCTGCTGGACATCTTATGACGCCCAGTCAGGATCAACTGAACCAACTTCCCGGCCGTCATTCTGCTATAGGCCAGGCGGGAAGTGGTTAAAGGACACCTGAAGACCCCCTTCTGGTTGAAATTGTTTATTGTTACCTTAATGAGAGCCTATATGTTCCATTCTGTAAATAAAATGGCTGATGTGGCTGTTTAAGCCCATGTCACGCAGTCCCTGTTATTATTTTAAGGGTTGCTGGAAGGACTGAGGTTGACGAATCATTTAGCCGTGACTTATTGCCCGGTGACTAGTCCAGGTTCTTCCATCGCAGCCTTCTCCCACAGGTGTGTTGCTTTCTGACAGTCCCATTAAACCGGCATCATCAAGATATACACAGCTAATCTAGCAATTTGCAATATTAATTTAAAGCACCTATCACAATTTATGATGTCTGTAAAAATCTGGTCGGGTGAAATATATGAGCGGCGGCTATTGTGCCCGGATGAAATAATTCACAGCTTTGAGCTTTTCTTCATGCTATAAAGGTCAGGCAGCTTTTTATTTTTTATTTTTTGCAGTTTTCATGTACTTCTTAAACATCAGTCTTCGTATCAGAGCCGAGTCGCTCCATGTGACTTTCTGGTGACCTTCGCCGTACCATCGAGCACATCTTACAGGGCATTTTAACATAAAGCCTTAATATACGATACTTATCTGGCATTATCCTCTTTAAACCTTTTGGAAATTGCAGTGTGCTCGCTATCATTATGTGTTGTTCACAAAAAATAAAAATGCATAAAGTGATTTCACAGATAGATGGTCAGGGCTTGATGTCTTCGCTAATGTTAGGCTTGTTAGTTTTTGAAGAGGCTTGCCATTACAAAATGCATCCCCCCCCCCACCACCACCACCACCTCCACTTCCAATGTCTTCCGATTAGGATAACTTGGTGAATTACTAATAGGATTATCTGGTATTTATTTGGCAGAATGGCCCAGACATTGAAGTTACTTAGGACCACACGACCTTTAAAGCCCAGAAATGTCACCCAGTTGAGGGTAACGTTGACTTTATCCACTTCCCATCCGACGTACGTATATAAAAATCCTGATGGGAAGTGGTTGTAGCGTTACCCCCCCTGGGGGGGGGGGGGCGCTGATTGGGATGGGTCCTCCTGTTCTTGGCTTTGAACTCAGCGGATGTCCCGAATCACTCTAAATCACCTGGTTGGGAGTAAGGCCTGTATAGCACCACAAAACCTGCTGGGGCAGTGCCTGGCACCCAGAAAGGGTATTCTACCGGAGGGACAAAACCAAACAATTGCCTTGTAAGGCACTGGAGTGACTCTAACACCACCTTGATGAAAAGTAAGTGATACACAGTTTGCCAGGAGGGGCAGAGTCCTTTGAGCAAGTCGCGGTCAAACCAGGAGTCAGGCAGCAGGATGGTCCAATGGGAAGCCGGGTCGGCAGGGGCGTCGCTAGGGGGTGGCTTTTGGGGCTATAGCCCCGAATCTGGGGCCAATAGCCCCGAGTCTCTGCAGGGGTCCCCAAGGGGAGAGGAGGCTCTCTGGGGACCCTTATGTAAGTGGGGGGCTCTCTGGGGACCCTGATGCAAGGGAGAGCTCTCTGGAGACCCTAATGTAAGGGGGGCTCTCTGGGAACCCTGTTGTAAGTGGGGGGCTCTCTGGGTACCCTGATGAAAGGGGGAGGCTCTCTGAGGACTCTGATGTAAGGAGGAGGCTCTCTGGGGAACCTGATATAAGGGGGCTCTCTGGGGACCCTGATGTAAGTGGGGGGCTCTCTGTGGATATATATACACGCACACGTATATTACTGTATATACATGTGTATGCTCGCCCAAGCGTATGACTTTCTTTACTTTCTTTACTACGCTGCTATGGGCTCTAGCCCCAGATCTTTTGTAGACCTAGCAACGCCCCTGCGGGTCGGTAACAGGAAGTCCAAGGAATACAGGAAACATATGACCAGTACCGATAGCTGAAGATCATCTAGCAATCTCTGGTTACTGCTACTGTCCTTATATAGGGAATTTGGCGCCAGGTCTGCCTAAATGTGCACCAGTGCAAGCACCTGCACCGAAACGCACAGCCACATGCCTCGGCACAATCCGAATGCGCCTGCGCGCATTCCTATGCAAACAAGCACAGCCATGTAAAGTATTGGCAACTTGACGATTTTGAATTATGTTCCCATCCCATACTGTATAGGGTTATGGGTGCTTATTTGTAGTAAACTTAAGCCAGCCACTCGGCGTCATCCATCGAAATGCAAATCTTTATTGGCTACATGGAAAACACAACTGTATCAGGCTAACATGTTTCAGCTGTAGCTGCCTCTTCTCTTAACAGTGCTATGAGGAAGGCTGCTACAGCTGAAATGTGTTAGCCTGATTTGCCAAGATTTGCATTTACATAGTTACATAGTAGGTGAGGTTGAAAAAAGACAAAAGTCCATCAAGTCCAACCCATGTGTGTGATTATGTGTCAGTATTACATTGTATATCCCTGTATGTTGTGGTCGTTCAGGTGCTTATCTAATAGTTTCTTGAAACTATCGATGCTCCCCGCTGAGACCACCGCCTGTGGAAGGGAATTCCACATCCTTGCCGCTCTTACAGTAAAGAACCCTCTACGTAGTTTAAGGTTAAACCTCTTTTCTTCTAATTTTAATGAGTGGCCACGAGTCTTATTAAATTCCCTTCTGCGAAAAAGTTTTCTCCCTATTGTGGGGTCACCAGTCCGGTATTTATATATTGTGGGGTCACCAGTCCAGTATTTGTATATTGTGGGGTCACCAGTCCGGTATTTATATATTGTGGGGTCACCATTCCAGTATTTATATATTGTGGGGTCACCAGTCCGGTATTTATATATTGTGGGGTCACCAGTCCAGTATTTATATATTGTGGGGTCACCAGTCCGGTATTTATACATTGAAATCATATCCCCTCTCAAGCATCTCTTCTCCAGAGAGAATAAGTTCAGAGCTCACAACCTTTCCTCATAACTAAGATCCTCCAGACCCTTTATTAGCTTTGTTGCCCTTCTTTGTACTCGCTCCATTTCCAGTACATCCTTCCTGAGGACTGGTGCCCAGAACTGGACAGCATACTCCAGGTGCGGCCGGACCAGAGTCTTGTAGAGCGGGAGAATTATCGTTTTATCTCTGGAGTTGATCTCCTTTTAAATGTCAATATTCTGTTTGCTTTGTTAGCAGCAGCTTGGCATTGCATGTCATTGCTGAGCCTATCATCTACTAGGACCCCCAGGTCCTTTTCCATCCTAGATCCCCCCAGAGGTTCTCCCCCCAGTCTATAGATTGCATTCAGATTTTCACCACCCAAATGCATTATTTTACATTTTTCTACATTGAACCTCATTTGCCATGTAGTCGCCCCTCCCCCATTAATTTGTTCAGGTCTTTTTGCAAGGTTTCCACATCCTGCGGAGAAGTTATTGCCCTGCTTAGATTAGTATCGTCTGCAAATACAGAGATTGAACTGTTTATCCCATCCTCCAGGTCGTTTATGAACAAATTAAACAGGATTGGTCCCAGCACAGAACCCTGGGGGACCCCAGCCATTTCTTTGGATGACTCTGAGTTGAAGGCTTAAGTTTACTAAAAGTTTGCCATGTGAGTGCGGAGACGCTCTAGTCAGAGCGCCGGTTCCCAACCACAAGAAGCAGAATTTGCGGTTGAGCATTGGTTTAGTTTTTTTTGTTTTTTTTTATGGGTGCTTATTGGCTGCTCAGCAAAACAAACACAAGAGTTCCTTCTAGACACCTTGATAAATCAGGCTTCTTCCTTTCCCTAAGTCTATTTTTTACTCTAAAGCACCAGACACGGTGTTGATAGCAGTAACAGTTTTTAAGCATTTGAAGGGTCCATCGTGTAATGAAACGTTACCTGTCAGATCCCCACCATGAAGGAACTTACTTAAGGTTGTCCGGCTCTAGAACGATATAGCGCCCGGTAATAGTCCAAGTCACGGCCCACTAAGCTCCACATTTCCCAGTCGCTTTTCTGCCTCGTGCCTCTCAACCGAGCTGCTGGCTTCGCGGAATGGCAGGTCATCATAGTCTTTGAAAGGCTGGTGTCTCAAATTTAATTAATGCTTTCCAGTTCCTTCATGCCTTTCTGTTTTCCTTGTTGACAGCCCCCAGAAAGCCTGACAGTTTGTCGGTGTAAAACAGATGTTACAATATTGTTGCGTTGGCAGTTTCTATTTCATATGCCTTTGGATGGGATGTGACTGGGAGAAAAAAAAAGGAACATTTCTTTGATTTTATGTTTGTTTCAAGAGGAACTTTTAATGTAATGGGTGAAGAGATTTTATTCAAAGTGTAACTTTGTGGTATGGCGCACACCAGACAAACGTGGACATCGGCTTAAAGTCATACTAAACACACGCTACATCATTTCCATTCCCCCTTCTATCTCGGTATACGGATGGCGGCTCTGTAATTATTTTAATTTTAAAAAATCATCTATGTACCTTTTTCCTAATGGATATCCGGCTGTCACATGACCCGGCTCTCCCTCAGCCTGTCTGCAGGGAAACATAAGCAGGAGGAGCTTCTAGTCCTCTGCTGC
The DNA here is from genome assembly GCA_037952925.1 of Lithobates clamitans. NCBI lineage: Eukaryota > Metazoa > Chordata > Amphibia > Anura > Ranidae > Lithobates > Lithobates clamitans. The sequence continues at coordinate 835,473 of JBBGZY010000146.1, forward strand.
TGGTCACATGTTCAACATAACAAAAAATAAAAAAATCAGCCTTTGGAATACGGAGTAAAAATAAATAATTTATATCAATAAAGTGTTTTAAATTGTCATACAAATATATAATTGAAAAATTTATTATTTTGTGACAATAACACGGTGTGGGCGGATTTCTGCCAGTCACAGGCTGTGCCACGCCCCCTCCAGCCTGTGTCTTAGAATAAGAGGGAGGTGAAGCCTCCATCAACCTACATACATCTATACATACATCCCAACCTCAATGTGTTTAACTGGTTAGTGGGCGTGGAGGTGGAGGGGGGAGGAGTGGGGTGTCATTTGCCACCGTGTATACGCCCCACATGTGACTCTATAGTCACATGGGCTGCTCAGATGTGATAGGGAGGAAATGCTCAGCATAGAAACTCACTGAAAACTGAGCGAGTGCAGAGCTGCCAAACACTGATCTGCAAAATCTCTAGCTAAATTGGGGGCATGGACAGAAGGGGGAGATAGAGAGCAGCAGGATCAACCAGGATTTTTTCAGAATACAGAAAAGGAATCCCATAGTGATGAGTGAGTATGAACAGCATGGAATACGCTATTTGTTCATCGATTTTTATGCGCTATAGTTGAAAGACGGCTACAGCGGGGGCTTACAATGCTGGGAGGGCGTCCATGGACATCCTCCCATGCTCATGCCCCCACCCGTGGCACATGGGCGGGGCGTGCTCTGCGATTGCCAAGCCCTTTGGACTCAGCTGATCAGAGATCGGGGTAAAGGGCCAATCACAGCAGCCCCTTTACCACGTTTATCAGCTGTCAGCCAATGACAGCTGATCACAGGATGTAAATAGAAGCCGGTTACCAGCTTTTTTTCCCCTCACGCTGACAACATGAGGAGTAAAGAAGAAAGCCGATAACCGGCTTTTGTTAAAAGGACATCGGCCCCAACATTGCCCACCAGTGGTGCTAATTAGTGCCCATCAATACTGCCAATCAGTGCCTCATCATTAGTGTCACCTATCAGTGACCATCAGTGCCACCTATCAGTGGTCATCATTGCAGCCTCATCAGTGCCCATCAGTGAAGGAGAAAAATTACCTGTTTGCAAAATTTTATAACAAACCATGAAAAAAGTATTTTTTATTTTTTTTAAATGTTGTCTTTTTAAAAAAAAAAAACAGTGGTGATTAAATATCACCAAAAGAAAGCTCTATTTGTGTGAAAAAAATGATAAAAATGTCCTATGTGTACAGTGTTACATGACTGCGTGATTGTCCTTCAAAATGTGACAGCGCTGAAAGCCGATAATTGGCGCCTGGGCAGGAAGGGGGTGAAAGTGCTCGGGAGGCAAGTGGTTAATCTACATCTGGCTGAAGAAGTCCTACCATGGGACAAGCTGCGGTTATGCTGGGACTTGCAGTGCCCTCTACACACGAGCGTTTCTTTCCTTTGGAATAAACTCTGAAGGTTTCTCCGACGTAATTCTGACGGAATTCCGCTCAAGCGGTCCTGCCTACACGCGGTCACACCAAAGTTCCGACCCTCTAGAACGCGGTGACGTACAACACGTACGACGGGACTAGAAAAAGGAAGTTCAATAGCCAGTAGCCAATAGCTTCCCTCGTACTTGCTTCAGAGCGTGCGTCGTTTTTGGGCCGTCGGGACAGCATACAGATAATCGTTTTTCCCCGATAGGAATTGGTTCTGTCGGAAACATTTAGAACGTGTTCTATTTCTAGGTCCCTCAGATTCTTCGACGTAAAAAGTCCGATGAGGCCCACACACGATCGGAATAGATGATGAAAAGCTTCTGTCTGACGTTTTCTGTCGGACATTCCGCTCGTGTGTGCGCGGCTTTAGGCATATCTTGTTATGACGAAACAATAATTTCATAAAAACCATAATCATTTTTATTTTTCACAATCCATCATTAACTACTTGCCGCTAGACATGCGCACAGCCAAAAAATGCGTTCATTTTCGTTTTCGTTTCATTAGTTTTTTTTTGTTTTTCACGTTTTTCAGGTCATTCGTTATGATCGCAATTCGTAAATTCGTACATTCGTAAATTCGTACATTCGTAAATTCGTACATTCGTAAATTCGTACATTCGTAAATTCGTACATTCGTAAATTCGTAAATTCGTACATTCGTACAGTCGTACATTCGTAAATTTGTACATTTGTAAATTCGAAATGTGAAATTCCAAAAACCCGAAAATTCGAAAATCTGAAATAGTAACTAACTATTAAATGATAGGTATTGTAATTTAATTTCAAATTTGGGGCTGTCAGTGAACGTAACAAATACAAATTTATCCGAAGTTACGAATTATCCGAAATAACGAAATGCCGCATCTAAACTAATGGAAAGGAACAAATTAATAATAAATAATAATAAAAAAAAGTTTGTTATTATTATTGTTATTTATTATTATTAATTCATTACATTCCATTCGTTTGGATGCGGAATTCGTTATTTCGGATCATTTGTTACCTTCGGATAAATTCGTATGTGTTACGTTCACTGACAGACCCAAATTTGAAATTAAATTACAATACCTATCATTTAATAGTTAAGTTACTATTTCAGATTTTCGAATTTTCGGGTTTTTGGATTTTCAAACTTCGAATTTACAAATGTACGAATTTACGAATGTGCAAATTTATGAATGTACGAATGAACGAATTTACGAATTTCACTAACAGCCAAATTTGAAAGGAAACTACAATACCTATAATTTAATAGTTACTAGTAATAGTAGTTAAGTTATTATTAGTTAATTATTATTTCAGATTTCCAAATTTCCGAATTTACAAATTTCCGAACTCACTAAGTTACGAATTTACGAATTTACAAATTTACAAATTTTTTGAATTTACGAATATTCGGAAAAATTTGTTAAACGGGTATTCGTTAATTTGGATATTTCTGAATGAATTTGTCGAAATTCCTTAAAAAACGAATTCGGAACAAAACGAATTGCACATGCCTACTTGCCGCTCGGTGACAGAAGATGTACGGTGGCCGAGCGGTAGCTGCAGGCTCAGCAATGCAAATGAACATTGCAAGTTTGTTTCTGGTCTTGGGGTGTGCGCCCTGCGCCCCGCTGCGGACCCATGCTGTGGTTGGACACATTGTGATGTTGTCAGCAAGTCCTGGCCGATCATTAGTGGCTGAGATCTGCTGATCGGCTGTGTCCAATCACAGCACAGAGTCCTGCGTGTGCAAACACACGGGACTCAGTACACTGAGCAGCGATCTGGCTGTTTCTTCTCCCTGCAGAGCAGAGCAGGGAGAAGAAACAGCCAGATCTCTTAGTAAAAGCAACACTCATTACACATTATTAGGCACACAGTTAACCCTTTGGTCGTCCCATGATGTTAACCCCTTCCTAGCCAGTGTCATTAGTACAGTATTAGCACTGATCACTGTATTAGTGTCACTATTGGTGTCTGTGTCAGTTAGTCAGTTAGTGTACCTCTCAACAACAGTCTGTTGGCACCAGATTGCCCGCCACCTTATCACTATAAGTCTCTGGTCACCGTCATTACCAATATAGCATCACGGCTGCATACATTCCAGTATAAACCATACTTTAACTTTCATACAAACCAATTAATAAACACTGATTGAGATTTTTTTTTTACCAAAGAAATGTAGCAGAGCACATTTTGGCTAAAATGTATGAATTTTTTTTTTTTTTCATTAAATAGGTTTTATAGCAGAAAGTAGAAAATATTGTTTATTTCCACAATTTTTTAATTTATATTGTCAAGAAATAAAAAAACCCTGGCGACCAAATACTACCAAAAGAAAGCTCCATTTGTTTAGATAGAAATTACATTTGGGTACATCGTTGTATGACCGCGCAATTACCATTTAAAGTAGCGCAGTGCTGGATGGCAAAAAAATGGCCTGGTCATAAAGGGGGGAAAATCCTCCGGAAGGCCAACTTGCCAACCGCGTAAATCTACGTCATGTTAAACACCGGGGTTATGGCAGCAGCCAGCTGCCATAATTATAACCCCGGGTATCTTTTTTTAATTAGGAGGCTGGCTTTCCAATAAAAGTGATCCCAGCGGCGAATTCACCACGGGATCACTTTTATAGGCGGCTGGAGAGCTGTCCGCCCCCTTCCTCCTGCCGCTTTCCGGTCGTTTCTGGGTTTACTGAAGCCGTCGCAAAAACGCGGAAACTTTCCGGTCCGGCCAATAGCTGAGCAGGAAGTCAAGTGAGGGCAAGATGGCGTAAATTCGTACATTTGTACATTAGTAACTTAGTGAATTCGTAAATTTGTAAATTCGGAAATTTGGAAATCTGAAATAATAATTAACTAATAATAAACTTAACTACATCTGAACAACAAACTGAATTCTTTTAGGTGGAGGGAAGTAAAAAAAAAAAAAAAATAATCTGGTTGCATAAGTATGCACACCCTTACACTAATACTTTGTTGAAGCACCTTTTTGATTTTATTCCAGCACTCAGTCTTTTTGGGGATGAGTCTATCAGCATGGCACATCTTGACTTGGCAATAT